>JAQPPZ010016390.1:3327500-4552500 GCA_028583015.1 Wollemia nobilis | reverse complement strand
GGGGTGAATTTCTTCAAGGAATTACTCTCTGATGATGAACCAATTGAGGAAACAATAGGGGAGAGCCTGTTAGAACATATTCCCTGCCTGATAGATGAGGATATAAACAATAGTTTATTGAAGCCCTTCACCAAGGAAGAGGTCAAGGATACAATCATGTTCTTCCCAAAGAATAAAGCGCCTGGCCCTGACGGATTTCCGGCAGAATTCTTCCAACACTTCTGGGACATAGTGGGAGAAGATGTTTGGAAGGCGCTATGTGAATTTCAGACCTCTAATGCCCTACTAAAGTCATGGAATGCCACATTCCTGGCATTGATCCCTAAAGTCTAGGGGGCCAATGAGTTCAAGAATTTTTGCCCAATTAGTCTGTGTAATACCATTTACAAGCTATTGACAAAGTTGCTAGCTAACCGATTGAAGTGTCAATTACCCAAGATCATTTCGAAGGAACAGGATGGCTTTGTGAGCAAAAGATAGATAATGGATGGTATTATAGAGATACATGAAGTGTTGCATTCCGTGGATAGGAGAAAGGGGGAAGGGATGTTCTTGAAATTGGATATGCAGAAGGCATATGATAGGGTAAATTGGCATTTCTTGGACAAGGTCCTAAGCAAGTTTGGCTTTAGTCCTGAATGGAGAAAATGGATTAGCACATGTGTGTCCTCTGCTTCATTCTCTGTACTCATAAATGGGGAACCTGCAGGTTTTTTCCAATCTCAATGGGGACTCCGACAGGGTGACCCGATTTCTCCGTATCTCTTCATCATTATGGCAGAGGTTTTGGGCAGGGCTATTGGAGCAAGGAAAGGTAGTGGCAGGATCAAAGGCCTGCATCCGACAACAAGTTTTCCAGCCACCACGCACCATCAGTTTGTGGATGACACGATGATTTTGGGGCAAGCTTCATTGATGGAAGCAAAGCAAATTTTGGAGGTCTTGAAAGATTATGAACGGGCATCCCAGCAGAAGATAAATTTCAATAAGAGTAAGCTATTCTTTCTAAACACCCCCTCGCTTAGACAAAGGAGGATTGCTGATTTATTTGGGTGCCAGATAAGCTCCTTCCCTTGCACCTATCTGGGTATTCCACTCTTCAAAGGAAGAATCAAGGAGGATCTTTGGAAAGCCCTCATGGACAGATTTAAAATGAGACTAGCAAGTTGGAAAGGTGCTACACTCAGCCAGGCGAGCAAGTACCAACTCATTAAAACCACTCTTCAAAGCATCCCGGTTTACTGCTCTTCTATCTTTCAAATACCAAGCGCAGTGACTAAAAATATTGATCAAATATGCAACAACTTCTTGTGGACTAGAGTGGAAGAAAAGAAACGGTTGGCGCTAGTGGCTTGGAAGAAGGTATGCCAGCCTAGGAAATTTGGAGGGTTAGGCCTTAGGAAAATAAAGCATTTCAATTCAGCTTTGCTTGGAATGTTGGCCTGGAGACTCAGTACTGATGAAAAAACAACTTGGGTTCAGATGTGTAAGGCCAAATACCTAGAGGGGCAACATAATTTCCTGAGGTTGGAATCCCTCCATAAGGGGCTCAGCCTTCTGGAATGGAGTTAAAGAATGCAGGCAAATGTTTCAAGATCAGATAAAATGGAATGTTAAGGGAGGCTCTCAAGTTTTCTTTTGGGATGATATTTGGCTGGAGCAGGTTCCACTGGCTCAAATCCCAATCTTCAAGGAGTTGGCAGTTTGGGCATCAGGCAATCTGGGGGCTATGGTGAACTCCTATATCTGCATAAGGGATGGTAAGAAAGAATGGAAGCAAATTTCCCCAAAAAGAGAAGAGCTAATGGAAGCAGCAAACACACTCAATAGGAGATTACAAAGGACTTTCATAAGTGAGCTGAGTGGAAAGGATGATCCATCTTGGCTGGGACATAAATCTGGCTCCTATTCGGTAAAAGAAGGATATAAAGTCTTGACAAGGAACAATCATGACCTGGAGTTTCCCGACAAGAAAGTTTGGATAAAAGGCTTAACGCCAAAAATTGCCTTCTTCTTTTGGTTGGCCTTCTTGAACAAGTTTCTAACCACTGAGAATTTGAGAAAAAGAGGTATGCCATTGCCTAGTTGCTGCATTTTGTGTTTAAAAGGAGCTGAAGATGTGGATCACTTGCTACTACATTGCAACTACTCCAGGAGGGTGTTCTGGGAAGTGTTTCAACATCTACAAATCACATGGGTCATGCCTCAAATGTTTCAACAGTTGGTATACCAATGGAAGATTCCAAAAAGCCTAAAGAAACAACACTCCTGGTGGGATATGGCCTTACCGCACTATGCCTGGGCCATATGGAAGGAACGTAATAGAAGGATTTTTAGGGAAGAAAGGCTTGATGAGAATGTGTTGGCCAAGAGGATTAAAATCATGATTGATGAAAATGTAAGCCTTAAACTACAGAAGAAGGAGGAGGATAAGAATGAAGCAGAGGAGGAGGAAGACTTGCAGGCTTGTAATGAAAATGAATTGCAGCAATCATGATAGAAAAGGTGACAAGAGCCCCATCCTCGATCCAGTCACCAGACCCAAAAGGAAAAACTTGGAGTCATAATGTGTGGAGTACAACTGGCAGGGAGAAAATTTATCCAAGGATTCAGAGGTGTCAATTGAAGCAGTTTTCATTAAAGTCGCACGAGTTTCAAAAGGTGAAAGTGGGAAGGGTAGCGGACGAAATGGAGTTGGAAAGGAAAATGGCTAGACTATCCAGGTCGCAGATTGTGTTTGATCGCTGGTCATTGAGAGTTGGAACAAGAACACTGCAATTTTGTTGTTCTTTGGTCATATTTTGTAAATTGGCATTATAATATCTCACTCTATGTAAACAGGTTTTGGGACCCTGTATAAAAAACCTCTTTTTTACCATTATAAAAAAAATGTCAGTCCTAAGAATGGGGTCTTAGTGGGATCTTTCAATTGATTAATGAACATTTGGGAGTCCAACTCTACCTATACCAAACTCCAACCAACCTTAGCAACCTCTTGAAGACCTCAAAGGATAACATAAGCTTCTGCTAGATTATTAGAGAGAACACCCAAATTCTCCACAAAGATGAAGACAAGATTTCTATTTGAAAGCCTTCCTATATCCCCTATACTTGCTCTTCCTAGATTACTTCTCGAAGCTCCATCCGTGTTAATCTTCCCAACACCATTAGGAGGGGCTTGCTAATGACCATCCCAATGAATAGGAAACATGTGTTTTTGAGGATTTATTTGTCTCCATTCATCCAAAGAAAGCTTCATCTTACTAAGAATACTATTCCATTGCTAGGATGGGAAGGAGAGGGCTTGCATTACATGTTGGATTGTTTCCCTAATATTAGCTAAGGTCCTCTACTAGATATAGTGAATATCCTGTTGAACATCTTTGAAGATCTTGTTGTTTCTTCCTTTCCAAAGATTCCAGAGCAATAAAGAAATATTGACCCATACCATCTCCTTCATAGAACTATCCATGTCATCCATCTTAGGCTAGGTATGCCAAGCTTGCTCAAAGGAAGTGAACATGTGAGGTCTAAAATCCAAGAGGGAGGCCAATATTTTCCATAATTGGGTAGTTGAGGGACAAGAAAGAAAAATGTGATCCAGAGTCTCTCCATCTCTACAACACATCACACATCTATAAGGGCCAAAAAACCTTGTTTCATCAATTGATCTCTTGTAAGGACCTACTTATGGAAAATAAGCTAGATAAAAAACCTCACTTTGGGCCATAATGATAGCTACCAAAGTTGATTGAAGACATCACTAAGGGGGTTGGCAACATACTAACATGATGAGGAATATCCCAAGGCTATTGTATAAACACCCTTGGAGTGAGGGCCCCAACCAAAAGAGTCATATGCTTGAGACCAAGAAAGAGATCGAGCTCTAAGAATCATTTGAATAGATTTCTTTTGAGCCTTCAATGCTATCATAGGCCACTCAATAGTTGGGATCCACACTCTTTCATGCCAAGCACCATCCATAATGTTCTTGTAATAGTGGGAAACTTTGACCCACCCTTCCCTATGAAGTTGTTCCATGAGAGGTCTCCATTCAAGAAATTGTTGAATCAACAGGGGATACCCATCCTAGGCCTCAGTCCAAAAATTTTCTTGGCGACCATTGTTGATAATCCATAACAACTGCATCTTGATCAATGTTTCTCCCATCCTCAACACTGCTAGGATTAGAGATCCTCTACTAGATAGCTTATGTTTGGTAAATTCTTTTGATAATATGTTTTTTTGCATATTTAGCTCTTAAATTCCGAGCCCAAAGTGCATGAGGGGTGTTGATTAACCACCAATACAATTTAGTTACCAATGCCTTATTATTGTTGATCATTGATCTAAGGCCCAACCCACATTTTTTGGAAGGCATAACTTCTCCCACTTCACAAGTGCCCATTTGCATTCTACTTTTGCTCCACTCCATAAGAATCTTTGATTGATTTTATCTAGCTCTCTCAGGACAACTTTAGGGATATCCAAGACATAAGAGACATAAATAGGAATAGATTGAAGAACTAATTTTACCAAAGTGAGTCTACCTACAAAAGAGAGCCACTGATTGGTCCAATTATCCAATCAACTCTTTATCCTCTCTATCAGCCACATTCATTCTTCCTTTTTCTGCTTGGTAATTTTTAGCAGGACTCCCAGATAGGAAATTGGAAGAGAAGCTTGTATGAATCACAAGATGTTCATAATCATAGTTTCCACTCAAGCAAAGTAATGAAAGAATATGATCTTCAAATTTTCCTCATTAATCAATTGTCCTATGGCTATCAAAAAGAGATTCAAAATCTTCTTGAACCTGGATGCCTCTCCCAAAGATGCATGATCCAACAAGGTTGAATCATCCACAAACTATAAGTGGGATAGCGGAGGGGCTCCAAAGGCCATTGTAATTCCCTTAAGAGATCGGTTGGTTCTATCTTTAGAGATAAGATGACCCAAACATTCTACCAATATTATGAATAGGTAAGGAGAAAGAGGATCCCCTTGATGAAAACCCTTAAAAGTCATAAACAAAAGGAGATGAATTGTCATTGATAAGCATTGCATAGGAGACAAAGGAAATACTACCTCTAATCCAATATATTCAATCCTAAGAAAAATTAAATTGCTTGAGAACTCAAAGAAGAAAACACCAATCTACCCTATCATAAGCCTTGGAAAGATCCAAATGAACAAACATGGAAGGGGATCACTGGGCTTGCATAGAATGTAAGGCTTCTTGGGCCAACACTATCTCATCTACAATCTATCTCCCTCCCATGAAACCTCCTTGCTCTAGGGAAATTATCTTGGGGAGAAGAGGTTTCTGTAGCACCCTAAAATTGGCGCAGTAAAATTATAAAATTTACATTCACCTTAGTAAATAATTTTAAAATCAAATTTAACCTCCCAAACCGCCCGTTAACTCGGGTATTCCGTTTCCCCCTTTTTCGCGCCAATTTTAGAGGTTGTTTTGACCGTTTGACGATATCGTCGCCGATCAGACGATATCGCCCCAGATTTGACGATTTCGTCTGGACTAGGACGTCCAGACGATCTTGTCGCAAAACTAAATTTGCATAGTTGGAATCTGTTCCAACGGGTCTCCAATCTGGGCAGAAGCGTGTCTGCGCCGTTGGGACCCTCCCCCGTTGGAGATCTCCCAAATTGGGATGATCTCCAACCTCCTACCTACTCCCCCTAAGCCTATTTAATCTCTAAGATTTTCCCTCCCCAACCCCTGGCTGAAATTTTCTGCAAAGTGATTCCCTCTACATTAGAACATCCTAATCTTGCATTTGCACTAGTTCCACATCGATTTTATTGTAGGTACATCATTGTTTTTCAGCCGGAGCCAGCATCCATCGTCGTCGACGAACCTGTTCAGATCGGAGGCGATCCCGTCAAATGCGAGACGATTTCGTACTGATGCGAGACGATCTCGATCGCAGCCCACATCGAGGCAATCAGTGCCTGGAGTTTGCTTTTCTCAACTCTTTTCTTTGTCATTTTATTTCTGTAAATTAGATTATTTATTCAGTTTTTATGTTATTTTGCATTTGGAGTTCACCCATTTAGCTTAGATTGCATGCTAAGTTCATGATCTGCTATTAAAGTACAATAATTGGCTTTAAATTTTGTTCTTAAATATTGTTCAATATTCATATTGCTATTTGGTGTAATTTGCCTCTGTTAGCACAATAGAATTTCTTGTATTTTGCATCTATTTTCTGTCTTGCAGGTCTTTGACGAATTCGTCAGATCTCGGATGATTCTGTCGGATCTCGAACGATTACGTCAGTCTCGGACGATCTCGTCGGATTACAAGCGATTACGTCAGAATTCCAAGCGATCCGGATCGCTTCAAACGTCGAATCTTCTTCGGACATCCGGATCAGGTATTTTTCATTGTCATTCTGTAAAATTCTCTGTTTTTTGCTTTCAAATCTGTTTGTTGTATTCATGAAAGTTGCATTTTCATGTAGTTTTAATTTAGATTCATTCGGCCAAACCTAGGATATGAATGCTTAAGGTTAAAACGAACTCATCAAACACATTCCAAAACCTAGGCGTGGAAACTGCCGCTAAATGTTTCCTGGTGAACCCACCATCCGTCGAAAAATCACCAAAATACACCTCCCTTGAGAGGCGGGACCTTCGCAAAGTCCTCTCAGTCCGAGGTATCGCGACATCCTTTTCCCATCCTCCTTCCGGGCGCGGATCCTATAGCCTGAAGGTAGGGATGCGAAAAATTTGGAGCGATACATTTTGGTGAACCCGACGTGAATGCATCATAACCTTTTGAAAACAAAAACAAAAACAAAGCAAAAAAAAAACAATAGAACAACCAAAACATAAATGCATTTAGATTCATTATATATATATATATGTATACAAGAAAAACAAAAACAAAATCATCATTTCATGTTTATATATTTTAGATTCAATTCTAAATAGTAGATGCTAAATATTACTTTTAGAAGTACTAAAGAAACCATGAGTTTTTACTCAAATCAATATGAGCCCATCAGTAATGTTGGAAGAATTCAGCCAAATACATTTGTTGATTATGACCAACCTCATCCCTATTCAACACCACCTCCATCACACTCTTCTTATTTTTCATCCATAACCCAACAAAACAATCCCTTTGCCAATCCTCTTCATAACGATATTATCTATTCTCCCATATATCCATATTATGTCTATCAATCCACATATAATCCTCCACCACCTTTTCAATACTCTTCTTTCAATACAACACATCCATTTCAACAAGAAAATACTTATTCTTCCAATTCTACCATGCACTCACCTCCTACTTCGCAATCTTCCTATCATCATTCTACCCATAATAAAGAAAGTAGAGGTGAGAAACCATTAGGTCCTTTTATGACAAAATTCCTAAGGCATTTATCAAAAACCTCTCAAAAACCTTCATCACGTAAATTTACTAAGCTCAATCAACCAATGGATATAATTCTCAAGTATTTACTTGACACAAATAAGATTGAACTCCCTTCCATAAGACAACCTGATACCACAACAGATTGGTTTAAACCCGAGCTACATTGTGAATATCATAGAGTAGATGGACATATGACACAAAATTGTAAAGATTTAAGATGTGCAATTCAAGATTTGATTGATAAGGGTCTTTTTAATATAAAGGAATTACAATCTACAACTGATTATAAATCTCCAAGAAACAATCAAACTCCTACACAACAAATACCAATAATCAATCAAGACATGGAGATCTCCCAAGAACCCCTATTCAATTATCAACAACAAGAAACCAATCAAATATTGCATGTTAATGTGTCCCATCATGATGATATTATTAATATTGTAACAAAAACTACAAATGAGCAACCTCAAGTTCAATCAACTCAATCCGATATTCAAGATATGGATTCCTCATTTGACCAACCTTCAAAACTATCTTTGACTCTAGAGAATGATCCAAAATGGAATGTAAGCATAGAAAGCTCATCTTTAGAATCAAAATCTCAATCTGAAATCCACTTTGATAACCAACAACAAGTGATTAATCCTCAAGCAAAGATATCCCTTTTAGAAGTATTACAAATTTATCACAAGGAAATTTTGTTCAAAATACCTAGCCAACAATTTGTTCCTCATCATATTTTCTCTAAGAACATAATTAATGGTATAAACCCTCTTGAGGTTAACCATATTTCATTCTATGATGAGGATATTCCTTCCTCTACTCCACAAGAAGACTCCTATCTTTACATTACCGGATCTCGTAAAGAAACACTTGTTAGAACTATCATGGTAGATAATGACTCCTCTCTTAATTTATGCACTTATCAATTATTCCAAAAACTCAAATCAAAGGAAGAAGATCTTAATGAATCAAATGTTATTATAAAATCTTTTAACAATGAAATTCAAGAAGCTCAAGGTACTATAATTCTTCCCCTCAATATTGGATCCAAGATCCTGGATACTTTATTCTATGTAGGATATTGTCCTTCACCTTACAACCTACTTCTCCAAAGTCCTTGGATTCATACGATGAGGGTTGTCCCTTCCACTCTTCACCAATGTTTGAAGTTTGAACTTGCAAATAAAATTGTTACCATACATGGTGACCCAACACCATTTGAAGAATATTTAACGGTTGAAACATCAAGTTCTATACATTCTCTATTGTCACAATTATCTTCTATCCATCACTTTTCTTCATCCATATATGATCATCCTTGTTTACCAAATAACACCCATGCATATCTTTCACATATACTTTCTCCATCTTATCAAGACTTGGAATATAGTGATAAGAATGAAGAACTTTCTTATCCTTCTGACATTTTATTTTGTAACATGATCAATTTTACACATATAAAAGTCAAATATTTTTCTACATTATTCTACATTATAACAAAGCTTTTGTTATCACTACCTTTTATTCATCACCTTCTATTCTTACCTTCACCTCAACCAGATTATCCTTCAAAACCTCCTTTGATTTTGAAGCAACCTTAGACATGCTATACTCAAATAACCTTGTATAGTGTATATAGATCATCTTGTATATACCACCAATTTCAATTCATAAATTAAAATCAAAATACAAAAAAAATCAAAATCCTCAAAATCTTCAAAAAAATACAAATGCAACTAAGGACCTTAAAGGTAAATTTGAGCCCAATCTGGCTTGGACCATACATTATTACTCGCTAAATTTGAATCAGGAGCATATAAATTATCTACCTTAGATGGTAAAGAACTTAAAGAACCCATGAATATTTTGCATCTTAAACGTTACTATGCATAAACTTGGTCATTTCATCCATGTATATATTTGTTCAAAATTACTATCTTGTATTTCTTTCAATTTATAAATCCAAAAACACCAAAAACATTCATAAATCTCCAAAAATCTTCAAAAACTATCTATTGCATTTATTTAAAGCACTTGTTAAGTTCCTTTTGCTCAAAAACAAAAATCAAAATAAAGATCTAAAAACAGCTATATGCTTGACTCTTTCGAAACCAAAACAATATACAGAAGAAAGAGAGAGTCAACATTCTCAAAACTTCTCAAAAGTGTTTATATATATTTTCTTACAATTATTGCAGTTATATGTTTCAACTTATTTTGGATAAATTAGCATTTATTTTGAATCCCTCACTTGCACACTCACAAAAAAATAAATATCTTGCTTTTATCTGGCATGATTACTAATCTCTCTTATATCAAAGTTCACAAATTTCAATTAAATAAAGTTTGAGCATAGAGAATTGATCTTGTTATTTACCTAAACCAAGCACATCTTTTCACAATAAAATGATTATATTTGTAATTTCCATGTTTTGCTACATAGTAGAACTGATTTCTTGAGTGAAAAGTTTCCCCTGCTATCCTATCATGCACATGGTCTAGAATCTTTGAGAATTGGCAAAAGGACAAGCTCACCCCTACCCGGAATAAAAATCCCTTGCTCTACAGCTAATCCGAGCAAGTATCCCTAGCAAAGAAAAAGAGAAGAAAAATTCAAGAAAGAAGAGAAAAGAAAAATGTTATTTCAGCAATGTTCCAAGTATTATCAAGCAAAAGAAATACAAAAAGAAAAATAAGCAAAGTTCAAAAGAAAGCAAGAAAGCAATAAAATCCCTTTCCCTACCCTTTGAAAAGAAAAGAAGGGTTGATGAGCTTGAATCCCTGGAATTCTCAATTATTCGAAAAGTGTGAGGTAAGCCCCATAACAGGTGGTTTGTGCCCAACCTGCTTGGCCTTGGGTAACTCCTAGCGTGGCGATATGTCTGTCACATTAGCGACCTTCTTTTGTACAGACCTATGTCAGCTTATGGATTAGCTAGCTCTTGATAATCCGACCTACATAGTAGTCTAATATGGTTATATGCATCTACATCATGGTTAATGAACATTTATTTGGTTTCCTCAAATCACTTGTATCATAGTATCTTGCTCAAAACTGGTAAATGAACAATGCAATTGCACACACATTTGTATTTGAGAGATTTTGTTTATCATTAGGATAAATCAAGATCGGAAATGAATGCACATATGCACATGGGATTCCTTATAAATCTAACTTTTGTCTTCAAAATACTTTGAAATATTATTTTTGCAACTTGTTTGGAATAATCAAGTACAATTATTTTTCACAAAGACAACTATAGAATTAGAAAAATCAAAAATTTCTTCCAAATTACACAAATCAAATCATATATATCCGGTTGACTTTCGCGACGATGGTATAGTTTCAAAACCAAAATTGGAATTTTATGCCTAGCGCAAGTCCTCATTTTCATCTTTTCTGTTCATCAAAAAATCAACCATGCAATAAAACTATTTTTTTGGATTTTCGCGATGATGGTATAAGTCTATACCTACATATTCTATGCCTAGCGCAAACCATTGTAACAATTTTTATTCCCCATTTTATCAAAAATCATAAAAACCATATGACTTCATTTTACACAAATTATGCTTTTCAAAAGCAAACCCATTTTTTCACTATTTTTATGTCATTATGTCAACCTTCAACTTTGCAATGATGGTATAATTCCTAAGGAATTATTCACAAATTTTATCACACTTAGGAATTTATGCCTAGCAAAAATCATTTTAAAAATATTTCATGCATAATATTTTTCATGAAAGTCTGAAAACAAACCAACTCATCATCATCATCATTTGCACTATCACAACAAAGTCTTAAGACAGTCTCTTAAGCACTCTTTTACTTTTCGCAATATTTCTATACGAGGATTAGCTTGACGACCGAGTGAGCGGCGACTCCATGAAATGGTCTATAATAGCGACAATGTCCTTTGAAATTATTGTTAAAAGTCCCCTTTTATTTTTATCAAATTATTGCATCACAAACAACCACTTTGTTACATCAGATTATTTCATTTAAAATGTTATAGCATGACATTCAAATTATAATATTTCCAACGACATAATTACATCCAATTATCAAATCAATCAATCAAACATAAAAGCATCATAAACATACATAACACAATACAAGTCATATGATCAAAACAACATATCATCTTATATATATCAACAGTATATATACATCATATCCACCATTTTTGCTTCAGAGCTCTAAAAATAGTAAAAATGAACAGTAAAAATGAATTAGGGTTTTACCCTATTTTTCTTAATTTTATTCAACAAATAATTTTTTGCTTTTTCGCATTTTTACCTCAAACGTTCGATTTGGGTAAAAACACGGAGGGGGCACCATAGTAAGCTGTCGTACGATTCGACCAAGAATCGTCGCCTAAAAATGGGTATAATTTTTTGCTTTCTCGTAGATCGAGAAGAACTCATCTTTAACGCATTTTCTTCGGAAAATTCGCTAAAGAGGGGGCAAAATGTAGCACCCTAAAATTGGCGCAGTAAAATTATAAAATTTACATTCACCTTAGTAAATAATTTTAAAATCAAATTTAACCTCCCAAACCGCTCCGCCGGTATTCCGTTTCCCCCTTTTCCGCGCCAATTTTAGAGGTTGTTTTGACCGTTTGACGATATCGTCGCCGATCAGACGATATCGCCCCAGATTTGACGATTTCGTCCGGACTAGGACGTCCAGACGATCTTGTCGCAAAACTGAATTTGCATAGTTGGAATCTGTTCCAACGGGTCTCCAATCTGGCGAAGCGTGTCTACGCCGTTGGGACCCTCCCCCGTTGGAGATCTCCCAAATTGGGATGATCTCCAACCTCCTACCTACTCCCTCTAAGCCTATTTAATCTCTAGGATTTTCCCTCCCCAACCCCCGGCTGAAATTTTTTGCAAAGTGATTCCCTCTACATTAGAACATCCTAATCTTGCATTTGCACTAGTTCCACATCGATTTTATTGCAGGTACATCATTGTTTTTCAGCCGGAGCCAACATCCATCGTCGTCGACGAACCTGTTAAGATCGGAGGCGATCCCGTCGAATGCGAGACGATTTCGTACTGATGCGAGACGATCTCGACTGCGAGTCCACATCGAGGCAATCAGTGCCTGGAGTTTGCTTTTCTCAACTCTTTTCTTTGTCATTTTATTCTTGTAAATTAGATTATTTACTCAGTTTTTATGTTATTTTGCATTTGGAGTTCACCCATTTAGCTTAGATTGCATGCTAAGTTCATGATCTGCTATTAAAGTATAGTAATTGGCTTTAAATTCTTGTTCTTAAATATTGTTCGATATTCATATTGCTATTTGGTGTAATTTGCCTCTGTTAGCACAATAGAATTTCTTGTATTTTGCATCTATTTTCTGTCTTGCAGGTCTCTGGCGAATTCGTCTGACGAATTCGTCAGATCTCGAATGATTCTGTCAGTCTCACGATTCATCGGTCTCGGACGATCCTATCGGATTGCAGGTGATTACGTAGATTCCGGACGATCCAGAGTCGCTTCAAACGTCGGAATCTTCTTCGGACATCCGGATCGGGTATTTTCCATTTTCATTCTGTAAAATTCTCTCGTTTTCTGCTTTCAAATATGTTTGCTGTATTCATGAAAGTTGCATTTTCATGTAGTTTTAATTTAGATTCATTCGGCCAAACCTAGGATATGAATGCTTAAGGTTAAAACGAACTCATCAAACACATTCCAAAACCTAGGCGTGGAAACTGTCGCTAAATGTTTCCTGGTGAACCCACCATCCGTCGAAAAATCACCAAAATACACCTCCCTTGAGAGGCGGGACCTTCGCAAAGTCCTCTCAGTCCGAGGTATCGCGACATCCTTTTCCCATCCTCCTTCCGGGCGCGGATCCTATAGCCTGAAGGTAGGGATGCGAAAAATTTGGAGCGATACAGTTTCAATCTATCAACCATCACTTTCATAATGATTTTGAGGACATTACATAATGCTTTCAACCTGAAACAAAAAATATGTTCAATATTTTGAGATTTAGGAATGAGTGCAATATAAGTTTTGTTGATTTCTTTAAGGATTGATTTATCGCTCCTTGTATCCTCTACCATAAGAAGTAGATCATCCTTAACTAGATTCCCAAAATTCTTGAAAGAAGTTAATGGGAAAGATATCCTAACCTAGCATTTTATCTTTTTTCATCTTGAATATAACGACATGTAACTCCTCCATGGATACCACACCTATTAAAGCAACATTGTATTCTTCTATGACGAGGAGGGGAATTTCTTGGAGAACTTCTGGTTGGGCCCTTAGATCCAAAGGAGCTATTGAGAAGAGTTTTGCAAAATAGTCCGAAGCAATATTGTTCATATACTCCCATGAATAAATTGAGTCACTAGTGTTTGTCTTCAGGGATAATATAAAATTATAAGTTCTTCTTGAAAGAAGGAATTTATGGAAGAAAAAAACATTCTATCTCCTTTCAACCATTGAATCCTGGGTTTTTGTTTTCACAAAAGCTCCTCCTTTTTTTCCCATTCCTCTAGATCAACAAATAATCATATTTCCTACTTACTAAGATCCTCTGAGAATCCCACAAAGTGGATTTTCTCATTTACCTATTCAAGTTGAAGAGCTAGATCCCCCTTTTTTCTCCTAACATCACCAAACTCCTACCAATTCCATTCCTTAATTCTAGTTTTAAGGAACTGTAATCTCTCCACAAAACAATACATTTTAGTACCAAATCTTGGCTTGTATTCACTCCACCATTGTTGGACCAATGATCTAAAAGTGTTGTCTTAAAGCCACACGAACTAGAATTTGAAAGGAGTGTAGTTGCAAACAAGCTTCCAAAGATCTAAAGTGTCATATATATTTAATAAAACCTTTCTATATAATATTAAACCATTATACATAATGTATGTATAAGGCATAATAAAAACTAAGCCAATTTACTATAAAGCAATTCATAATAATATTAAAATTATAATTTGTTAAAATAGCCCCCAAGGACTAGGTGGATTGGTAGTTGCTTGTCTGAACATGCACTTACCAAGAAGATGCCCAAGTTCAAACCTTGGGGGCAACCTCTTTGCAAAGGTAGTAGTTTGATTTGAATTCTCTAAGTTCGCGTCAAACCGATGACTACTGTACGAGAACGATGATCAATGACCCCCCTCACGCTAGGTCAACAACATCAAGGTGGAATAGGTTTGTTGCGAGCAACCCCTATGATTTAAACCCTACATTTAACAATTACTAAAAATAATGTGGTTATAACCAAATCTCTTATAAATAATAAAAAATAAAAAATAATAATAATAAATTGTTAAAATATTCCTATAATAATATATATGTAGTATGATCAACAACAAGCATAAATTATGTAAAGAAACTTGATTTATTTCATTTAAAGATAACTTCCTACAATAAAATTTATTTTCACTCTTCTATGTGATTTTAAGCTTTATACATGTGATTGGGATAAAAAATTAAACCCTTTATCCTTATTTTGTAAATATCATTTTTATTACATAATAATTTTTTTCAAATTTTTTTTAATAAATTTACATAGGTTTTTTTATGATGGTTCTTGTCTTTTCATATTAATGGGGTTTGAACCTTAAACATTTCAAAGAGAGGCCCAAACCCTTACCATTGCAGTTAAATTTAAGTTTACACGATTTTTTATAAGGGGTCTGATTCCCTTGTACCGAGGTTTGAACTTGGATCTCTTGAATGAAAACCCAAGTACTTACCACTACTGTGTCTTTTACGGTCATTTAATAAAATATTTTCATATAATACCATGTTATTATAAACCCCACCCAATATGAGGGGATCTAGACTCCTCATAAAAACTATGTAAAGGGTGTCCTTTACGGTCATTTAATAAAATATTTTCATATAATACCATGTTATTATAAACCCCACCCAATATGAGGGGATCTAGACTCCTCATAAAAACTATGTAAAGGGTGTCCTTTACGAACATTTAATAAAACATTTTCATATAATACCATGTTATTATAAACCCCACTCAATATGAGGGATCGAGACTCCTCATAAAAACTATGTAAACTCATTGAAATATATACTTTATAAATTAAATTAAATTTAATATCCTTAGGGGTTAGGTGGATTGGTAAATTATGGTGCTTACCAAGAAGAGACCTAGGTTCAAACCTTGGAGGCATACCTGTTTGCATAGATAATAGTTTGACCTAAATCCATAGAGTGCATGCTAGCGCGACGATGCTGGTACAATTCTTAGCGATCGATGGTCCATTTCATGTTAGGTTAAACAACGAGGTGGAATAGAGGTTATAAGGGGCAGCCCAAAGATTTGAATCGTTATTGGTAGTAGAAAAGGACTATGGATGTAACCAATTCCCCTATGTATAAAAAAATATTTAAGGTACCCATTGTCATTTTTTTAATTTGTGGAAAACATCCTAGAAGGGATGCCACATTCGAGTAAGACCCAAGGAGGCAGGGGCATCCATTCCACCAAAAACGCCCAGGAATCGAACCTGGCCTACCACCTTTGACATCCTCAAGGAGCAAACAAACACACAAAAACAATTTAAAAATAAAAATAAATAAATAATAACAAAATAAAATAAAAAACATGCTCCTTGAATGTGTCAAAAAGAAAAGCACAACCAAAAACACGTATAATAAGATTAAAAAAAAACCACAACACGAACCACAGAAAAAACACAAGAACAACATAACAATACACAAACATGACAAAAACAACAGAACACTACAAAGACATAACAAAAAAAAACATGAAAAATAAACACAACCAAAACCTAAAAAATTAAAAAAATAAAATAAAAATAAAAATAAAAAACAACCAACAACAGACAATAAACAAAAACAAAAAACATAGAAAACACACACATAAAAACACTAATTAACACAAACAAACAGAAACACAAGAACAAGAACGACAAAAACACAAGAACAATAACAAAAAACATAAAAAAATACAAAACAACAAAAACACAAGAACAACAAAAAACAACACAAAGAACACAAAAACAAAATAAAACAAAAGAACACACACACCTTAAAAAACTAAACAAAAAAGAAAAAAGAAAAAAAATGAACATAACAATGACCTTTCTAGACCAAATGACTTTTAAGGCAAGAAACAACAGAGGAAACAAAATAAATAATAGTTTGAGATAGGGAACTAAAATAACCTGAGCGAACCAAAGAGAAGCAAAAATAAAGCAAGAAAAAACTAGGTACCTTTAGAATTGGAGCCATCCAAAGAAATGATAGAAAGAAGAGCTTCCTTAATTTGTGAAGACCACCATCTAGGAGGGTGGCCATAACAAGTAAGACCACCTTTGTCCAAAGCCCAATTAGCTAAAGCATCAAGACTCTTGTTTTGATCTCTGACCACATGATTGTAATCAACTTTCAAAAATACCATCCGGATTAATTGAATCTTCTCAATAATTATTTTTATTCTCCAATCAACCTTATGATTCTTAGAAGGAGTCTTCAGAAGATTAATCATGAGTTGAGAGTCGGACTCAACTAACACCTTTTCCCATCCAACCTTAGTAGCCACTTGAAGGACTTTGAGGATACCATACCCCTCAGTAAGGTTATTTGAAAGAATACTCAAATTCTCAAGCAAAGGAAAAACCAGGTAGCCATCTAAAAGTCTACCAATTCCTCCCGCACTAGCTTTTCCAGGGTTCCCTCTAAAGGTACCATCGGTATTGAATTTTCCAAAATCCTTAGGAGGAGGTTGCCAATTTCTTGTTCTATCCATCTTACAAATACTCACATTCCCTTTAAGTTGGTTGCCCTTAGAAGATTTAATATTCAATCTTTGCATCACTTTATCCCATCTTTGGTGGGAGTTTTGGGGGTGATTAAGAAGTTGATGGACTGATTCAACTAAGTTGGCTATGGTCTTTTGCCAAATATAGTGAATATCCTTCTTATCTTGATTAAAAAATCGGTTGTTCCTTTCATTCCAGATATTCCAAAGAAGAATGGTAGAACCCATCCAAACTAATCGCCTAATAAAATTATCAACACCCTCTTGCTTAGGCCAATCCCTCCAAAGTCTGTTCAAAAGTAAAAAAATTGGACCACTGTAAGCCAAGTAAAGTGGCCATTCTCCTCCATAGCTCGGAGGCTAAAGTACACTCAATAAAAATATGGTTGAGAGTTTCTACATTCTCTTCACACATTTCACATCTAAAAGGGCCATGAAAACCATGCTTCATAAGTTGCTCACCAGTAAGCACCCTACGATGCAATAAAAGCCAAGTAAAGAATCTCACCTTAGGCCAGAGCTTTTGAGCCCACAACTGAGAAAGATGTCAGAAGATTGGTTGGGATTATTATGGCATAATGTCAAATAACATTGAGCAACTGAATAATCACCCTTAGTAGTGTTGTTCTAACCAAAACAATATTTTTCATGGGACAAAGAGAGAGATCTCATGTGAAGGTTGCCTTGGATATCTTGTCTTTGCCTTTATGGGATTTGAATAGGCCAGTCCTTAACAGGGATCCAATATCTACCAATCTTTGAATTACCAGTATGGTACCAACAGTAATTAGCCACCTTTATCCAATTAGCTTGGTGAAGCTCCTCCATCCAAGGCCTCCAATCGGGAAACTAAGTTATCAAAGGCTTGTGACCATCCCAAAATTTTATCCAAAAAATTTCCTGTTGACCATTATGAATGATCCAAAATAATTTTTTCTTTATCAAATCCTCACCAGTCTTAAGAACTACTAAAATGGGAGAACCTTTGGTAGGAAGTTGATAACGAACAAGATCTTTAGGACTTTTTGTTCTCAACATATTTAGCACAGAGATTATTGGCCCAAAGAGCATTGGGGTTATGCAACATCCTCCAATATAATTTAGCAGCTAAAGCTTTGTTGTTATTAATAGAAGACAGGAATCCTAACCCCTTTCATTCTTAGGAAGACATAAAGCGTCCCATTTTATTTTCTCCTTAGTACCACTCCAAAGGAATCAATGACTTATTTGATCCAGTTCTTGAAGAACAACCTTTGGTATATTCAACACGGAAGATACATAAATAGGAATAGCTTGAAGGATTGATTTTACCAAGGTGATTCTACCCCCAGAAGAAAGCCACCTATTAGTCCACTTTCCAATTTTCTTCTTGACTTTGTCCAACAACCAATTCCAATATTTAATTTTCTGCCTTTGAATATTTATGGGAATACCTAAATAAGTGATCGGAAGGGAGGTCTTATTATATCTTAATTTATCCAAGACCAGGGATTCTTGTCTTATAGAGTAGTGAAAGAAAATAACTTTAGATTTATCTTCATTGATCAACTGCCCAGTAGCCTTAGAAAAACAACTAATGATTTGCTTAATATTAGAAGCTTGCTTAACTGTAGCTTGACCTAAAAGAGTAGAGTCATCCACAAATTGAAGATGAGAGATAGGTCTAGCTCCATGAGCAATGGTAACTCCCTCAATGGGTTTGTTTTCCCTCTTTTTTGTTATAGTCCTACCCAAGCATTCAACAATAATGATGAATAAATAAGGGGATAATAGGTCACCTTGCCTAATATCTCCAGAAGTTGGGAATGATTGAGAAGGCCTACCATTGCTAAGAACTAAGTAGGAAACTGAAGAGATACATCCCATAATCCAATCCATCAAATTCTTAGAGAAACCAAATTGCCTCAAAACTTTGATAAGGAAGTGCCAATCCACTCTATCATAAGCTTTGGATAATTCTAACCGAATGAATATGGAAGGAGATTTTTGCATATCCATGGAATGGATGGCTTCCTGAGAAAGAACTATCTCATCTACTATTTGAGGCTCTTCCACATAAAACCCTTGCTCAGGGGAAATTATCTTATGCAAAAGAGGTTTCAACCTTTCTGCCATGATCTTAGTAATGATTTTGAGAAAAAACATTACATAAAGCAATAGGTCTAAAAATTGAGATATCATCAACCTCTTGAGCTTTTGGAACAAGAGTAATATAAGTTTTATTGATAACCTTCAAAATTTATTTGACTTTCTTGGCTTCTTCCACCACCTCTAATAAATCAGCATGAAGGATATCCCAGAACGCTTGGTAGAACTCAATGGGAAAACCATCAAGACCTGGGGTTTTCCATTTTTGTATTTTAAAAACTACCTGTTGAAGCTCATTGATAGTAACAAGAGCAGTCAAAATAGAGTTCTCCTCAGAAGTGATAAGAGAAGGGATTGCTTGAAGAATATTTTATTGAGAATCTGAGTCAAGAGGAGTTAGCAACAAAAAGATTGGAAAAGTAATCGACAAAAATAGAGTTCATGCCATCCCAAGTATAGACAACATCTCTAGAATCTGATTTCAGGGAAGAAATAAAGTTGTGAGATCTTCGAGCTAGAAGAGATTTGTGGAAGAAATTTGTGTTTCGATCTCCTTTTTTGAGCCATTGAATTTTGGATTTTTACTTCCATAAGAGTTCTTCTATTTTCTCCCATTCCTCTAACTGAGTTGTGAGTTTAATTTCATCTGCACTTCTATTCTCTACAAGGCCATCTAAACGGATTTTCTTATTCAAATTTTCAAGTTGAGCAATAACTTCATGTTTTTTTTTATGAACACCCCCAAACTCCTTCTAGTTCCAGGTCTTGATTTTGGATTTAATGTATTGTAGTCTTTTGACAAAACATAACATTTTAGTCCCATGCCTAGGCTTACCTTCCTTCCACCATTATTGCACACGAGGTCTAAAGGAACTGTCTCTGAGCCACATTAATTGAAAAGGAAAAGGAGAGAAATTCACATTGATTTTCCACATTTCCACTGTGACTGGCCAGTGATCCGAACGAACATTGTTAAGTATTCAATTTAGGAATGTGACCATGGATTAAGAATTTTTTTGAGAGCAAAAACCTATCCAATATCTCCATTATACAAGCTAAGCCTTGCCTTCTATTAGACCAAGTCATAAGGTCATTATCTGGTTGGATGTCCACAAGATGGAGGTTTGCAATATATTCGCTCATGAGATCAGTGCTTTTGTTCAAATTTCTTTTTCCCCCCATTTTCTCATCCAAAAAGAGGATGGTATTGAAATCTCCTCCGATCAAGATCCAAGCTTCAGGAAAATGAGAGATAATATGAGTTATATCCTTCCACTATCTTCTTTTTTCCTCCAAGGTAGTTGGAGCATAAACAGTAATGCAGAGCATAATTTGGTTGGAATGTCTACTTTGAATAGCTATAGCCAACAAACCCCAACTGCCAACCATATGGTGAATAACTACCTCTTTTGGGTCCCAAAGACAAGCAAAGCCACCAAAAGTCCCCTGGGAAATGAGGGAAACCACTTTTCCAACTAGCCAAATTTTACTGGCAATTGAGTCCATATCCTCCATTGACATCTTCGTTTCTTGAAGGAAAACAAGATGTGGATGATTTATCTGAATCATTCTTCTAATTTCATTTTGTTTTGAAAGACTCCCTTTGAGTCCTCTAATATTCCAAGTGATGATCTTCATTAATACCAGGGTTAAAAAAGTTGGGAAGGACATTAATCTTACCTTCCTTTACAAGCTTTTCACCTTCTTTTACCAGATGATATTGATTGGTCTTGCGACTTGTTTTTTGATTAGAATCCATATTTAGTTTTTTTCCCTGTTTCTTGACTTACTTCAATTGAATTTGAGATGGCTTCTAACCTTGAAGAATGCTCGTACACAACCAAAATTTTACTAGAGGGTTCACCTGAGTCTATATTGGGACCTGTATTATTTGAAGTTTTGACAAATAAAAAATTTGTTTTTCTTGTGTAAATTTTCTCCCTTTTTTTCTGTTGAAAATTTTTGATTTGTTGGTTTGTCTCTGAGTTCTTCCCTTCATCTTTAAATTGTGTTTATAAGATTTATGTTTCCATTATTTCCTCTTCCTCACTTGGGACACCATTTGTGGAAAGGATTTCAAACATATTAGCAAATGACTTTGATTGATCCTTCATAACTGGTTTTTCTGAGTGTTCTTCTTCTTAGGTATTTGAAAATCTGTTGAGTTTATTTCTTCTTTCTTTTGATCAGGAATTTTATTTGGGCAAACACTAGCCAAATGACCATATTCATGGCAAATTCTACAACGAAAAGGAATATTCTCATAGTCTACTACTTGCTCCCAAGTGTCTTCCCCAAATTGTAATGTGATCTTTTTAGGTAGGGGTTTGTCAAAATCCATTAAAACACAAATCTAAGCATAAATAATATGTTCAAAATTTTGAGTACAATCAACAATCATCATAAAAGTTCCTAAAGAGTTTTCAATTGAAGAAAAACAGTAGGATTCAAAAATTCAATAGGGAGGCCAAAGAGTCTAACCCACACGGGAGCTATAGAAGGCATCTCTTCTTCGACTTTAAATTTAGTATGCCAGGGCTTCATGAAAAGCCCTGCTCTTCCAAAAAACTAGGGAACCCCTTGAAAATTTTTCTCTATATCTTCATTATTAGCAAATAAAACAAGATAAATCACCATTTGGATAAATAGATATTTGTAACTCACTTTTAGTTTTCCAGCTTTTTGCAGCCCAAAATTTGAAAGCATATAGGCTCGGACGAAAACCCATGAACCGACAAATTAGTCCTCTTTTTTCCAAATCTTCAATGTCAGTTTGAATGTTACCCATATCAAGCTTAACAATAGGAGTTCCATCAGTTGCTTTCAGACATCCTGACTCCGTTTTCCTAGGATCAATCTTAGGCATTCTTAGAGGTTTATGGGAAGCCCTAAGATTAATATTAGCATTGGGTTGAGGCTATCCACCACGAAGGGCATCCCTAAAATTCATTTTTGGGGTTGAGTCTTCGAAATTCTTACCCTTGACAAGGGTTTTCACAGTAAAATTATTTTTTGGGTGCACCTTAGCACCAGATTCAATTGAGATTTGAGTCATTTTTTGATCAACTGCTTGAAACTTATTTCGTGATCTCTTTAATCCTTGCCCTAGATGCCGTGGAAAGGTATGGTTTTCACTTTTCTTTTGTGCAATAAATTGGAAGCCGTTGTCACTCAAGTTCACAACATGATCTGTTGAAAGACATATTTCTAATCCATCTTGGATCCCCTGCAACATATCCTGCTAAAATATTGAGCATAAACCACAAAAATATTGGCCGTTAGGGCCTTAAGGCCCTAAAAACCAACCTCTGGAGCTGCTTGCACTCAACCCAAATGAAACCCTCGCACAACTGTTTGCCAAAAATCTCGTTCACACATAGGGATGAGCTAGGATCTGTGTTGCTCCAAATGATCTAAAAATTGGTGGAGATGTTCTAGGGTTTTTAGGCATCTACCCTCACAATTTCAGCTCAATTTGAGTCTGAATGAGTGAGATATGGCCGAAACAAGTTTGATAGTTTGACAGTCCTGCGAAAAACGTCCCTACTCAATACACATCAGTCGGTAATAATGTAATCGTACCCATTGTCATAATAATGTGATTTGTAATGACATTATAATTTATTTAAATCCTATTATAATTGTATAATTAACCTTCATATTTTCTAACTAGATCATCCTCCTATATTTTATTATTAGTGAAAGATTTAAAAGTCTTTTTATTTTAATAATAAGCAATTTCAATATGTTTGATTAAATAAAAACTTAGACGCTTGTCCCATGGCGATAGTGCAATGGTTTAAGCTTTAGCTCTTCTTCATAGGTTCAAAGTTCAAACCGCTGCATGTGTGGGGTTGTATGTTGCTCAACTCTTTTCCTTATAAAAAACATGGTGGAAAGAGGTTACTTAGATCAATTTTATAATTAAAAAAACATTTTTATTTTATCATTATGAAAAAAAAAAAAAAGTTATAAATTTAAAAAACAATAAAAAAATTATATTTAAAATTTAATTTTATAACATTTAATTTAAAATTTTAAAATATTAAAAATTAATTAAGTAATAAGAATTTTATCCATTAATTTTTTTTTTTGTAATTATTTAATATATTAACAGTGGGTTTTTATAGAGGATCCCAAAACCTTATGTACAAAATTAGCCAAATTTCTAATGATGCTTCATACCTCTTGGCTGTAACAATAAGCCTAATTGCAAGTAAAGTCGTCCTAAAGCTAAAGACTTGGGAACTGCAAAGAGGGCTTTTAGGCCTGGAAACCCAAAGAAAAAACGAAACAGGACAAACCCGAGAGGACAACAAGTAAAGGCCGAAGAACTGAAACAAGGAAAACGGAAGCAATACAGTCAAGACACCATGGACATCTAATCACGATCCTCTTGTCCTTTCGAATTTTGGTGCTTTTGGATCTGCTTTGGCGCTTTGGCTGCACTGTTCAGTCCTCTCACATTCCATGAGAGGACTATCATCTGGACAGTTTGAGGTTTTTCTTGCCTCCCCTTCCTTGTTGAGGGGGATGTTTTGATGCATGCGCTTCATCCGTCTGAGTGCCACAATCATCCAAAACCAGCAAACGCTGGGTTCCATTTACAACATCTGTTGCTGTCTCTTTGTCTCGCATGTCTTTGTTAGGAGGACAACCCTGCTTCCTCTCACTACCAAAATCCACACTTTGCTTTCGACTCCTCATGTTTCGAGGGCTAATGTGATCGGACTGTTCACCCCTCCTTCCTAGGAGGTAATCTTCTAGCAGTGTCTGCGACTGGTTGAAATCGGGATGACCCATATCTTGGAGCAGAGAAACAGACTGAGTAATATTTTGGGATGGGGTCCGGTCCTTCTCCTCCTCGCGATTCATTTTCCAAGTGGGAGTCTGCTCCTTGTTGATTGTCAGCTTCAAATTGCTCGGGGTTCGATTGGAGAGTGGGATTCTCTTTAGGCTGAGAGAGTTCGACGCGGTCTCTGGAGGGGCCTAAAGATTCATGGCCCTTCGCGTTTGGAAGATTTGACTGCTTCACTTGACCTTCACCATGCTCCAGGGGGTTACAGTTTTCACGCTACGCTTACCCGACTTTTGAAGAGGACAATGGGATCGGAGGTGCCCTTGGGACAGACACTGGGGGCAGAAAGCTGGTCTATTTTCATAGACAATAGCTTGTTTATGAAGAATGGTACCTCTAGACCAAAGAGTGATGGAAGTTGGGAGTTTCGCCTTCAGCTCCGCCAAAACGCAAAAACGGGCTTGGACGAACCTTGTTCGAGCTCGGGTGGAAGGGTCAATGGTGACCAACTCCCCAATGGAGCGCGCAATACCCCTTATAACATTTTCATGCCAACCAAAGAGGGGAAGACTCGGGAGCCTAACCCATACTGGGGCGATGTTGATATTCTCGGTGTCAGGATTGAAATCCATGCCCCACTTCCTAAGGAATAAACTTCTGTGGCCCAGAAACCATGGTCCGCCAGCGAGAATTTTACAGTAATCCTCCTTATTGTTTAGTCTAATGGTAAAAAAACCCCGGGATAGGGCCGCCAACTCCATATGACCAGAAGTCCTCCATTTGCTTGCTGCCCACTTTTGGATGGTTTCCATGTCGGGACGGCTGCCAATGAATTTGCCTGAGGGTAAATTTCTCAAACTCCATGAAGCTTGAAAGGACTTCCGTCGGGATGTCCAGCTCATCCCCAACCGAAAACAACTCTTTGGTAGAAAAATCGTTTAGGGTTTCTGAGGCTGCTGCCTGAGCATAAGACTTTTGAGCCCCACCACCCCTTTGTCTGGTGGGTCCTTACCCCGATTGACACCGTCGTCAGCCCGATCTCCTTCAATGGGCACGGACGCTTCCGTACCTCCGGACTCCTGGTGTCCTCCGATTGCTCCGCTGCGCCCAAGGATTGAACCATAACCGCTCCCGAGCTCTCCCGCAGACGACTTCCCGCCCATCGAGCTTCCCCAATTATTATAGGTTTTGTTCATAGTGAAATCAAAATAATTTTCCAAAAACTTAAGTGATCTTTATCGATTAAATTTTAACTTTTATAAAAAAAAATCTAAATTTAAATTATATAATCAAATCATTATATAATTAAAATAAAATTTTAATTTCGGTGAGCTGCAAGTTTATTATATTGGTAAAAATTTTGATTAAGAAATCTAGACCTCTTATATAAACTCATTGAATTTTTTTCTAAGAAAATTGGTAGACCATGACAAACATTTAAGATAATTAGGTTTTCATGTAAAAATCCATAAAAAATCAAGGGCATAACTCTATGCTAGTGCCAGGGGAATAACCCAGTGGTTAGGGGTTTGGTTTTTCTTCGGGAAGTCCAAGGTTCAAACTGCAACGTAGGCGAATACGTGAAGGGATGAGTGTGTATGGTTGTATATTTGGTTCGTGTTGATAAGCTCAACTATCACCCTTATAAGAGGTAATTGTGGGATGAGATACAACCTTTGGTTCCTATAAACTCAACTAACACCCTTAAGAAAGGAAATGGTAGGAAATGATCATACAAATTTCTCACACTAACCAAATCTTAAAAAAAAATTCACCCGAAGAGGTAATTGTGGGATGCGATACAACTTTTGGTTCCTATAAACTCAAATATGACTTTTAAGAAAGGTAACGGTAGGAAAAAAATCATACAAATTTCTCACACTAACCAAATTTGAAGTGAATGAAAAGTTCAGAAGTGGAATGTGGAAAAATGCAAGCAGGAAAAGACAATATTATATTGCAAAATTTAACCCAACATATGACCACAAGGAAAAAGCGTATATAGGCACTGAAATCAAGTGGAAGGAAAAAATACTCATTGCTCAGATAAGAACTAGCTCTCATAGGTTTAGATGTGAAACAGGGAGATGGACAACGCCCAAAGAACAATGAGAAGAAAGGATATGTACTCTATGCAGCACAGGGGCAGTAGAAACAAAAGAACACTTCATCTATAAATGCTCGAGTTTTTCAGATATCCGTAACAAATAAAAAAAACACTTGAAAACGAGTTTATGGCAGATTTATTTGAAGACAGTAAAATAAAAAAAGTTAGGGGATTGCTAACACAAATCAGCACGAGAAGTAACAACCTTCTCAAAGATATTAAAGATCATATGATTTGAGTAATTGTACTTCCATATTTGAAAAAGTTAGCAAACACAAATCAGCACGAGAAGTAACAACCTTCTCAAAGATATTAAAGATCATATGATTTGAGTAATTGTACTTCCATATTTGAGGTCCCATAGACCATATTTGAGTCTCGCGGACGTAATTAAAATCTTTCATTTCATTTCAAAAAGAATTTCCACATTAACCCAATCTTAAAAAAAAATTCCTACAAAATAGAGAGCATAGGGACAACATTAACTCCACACCACGCTACCACCCAATCGAACTTTTATTCCATGGTTGTACTTATATTCCCGAAGCATCAGTTGTGATTGAACTGATCAAATAATTTATCTAACATTTTACTAAAGTTCAGATCCCCAACACATAGAAAACGTCATTTGGTGGGCCGAGGAAGACTGTCCCCTACCGGAACACCCATGTGCCTGGTGAATTGGATTGAACAAGATTTTGCTTGTCTGTATATCTTATATTTATGGGTACTCACTCCAAAGTATGTTTGCTATTTCATAGATCTCTCATGTTCTGTGAAGAACAGATGGGCTGAAGGTTGTGCTCAAATATGAAGCATTATTCTTGTGGATCTGCATTGGAAGAAAACAAAAAGAAAAAAGAGAGAAAATAAAAGAAAGGAAAAGAAAATTCAGAATGCCTTCTCATACAGTGAGCAGAAGAAGTGGAGTGTTGCAGATTCAGAGGCCTGTTATTGCTCTTTTCTTTATTACAGTGATAGCACCTCTTGTATTCCTAGCGGACCAACTGGGCCATTTTTCAACCAATTTTGGTAAGTACCCAATTCCATCATAATCTTCAGATCTCGGTTTTAATTTTGCCAATATAGCCTTTTCAAAGGCAACCCCTTTTTGAATTTCCGCGAGGGCGATTAACTTTGTTCAACATTTTATTACATTTCAAGTGTGATAGATGTCAGTGGGTCTTGAGCTATAATCCCCAAACCGGGACGAGGTTTACAACCACTCAAACTACCACTACGGGTCTGAGAAATTTTATTAGTTGATATGTGGGGCAAATCTTGCAACCATGAAATTGGTTTTGCATCAATTCGTGGTATCCACTACTCAGAAGAATGCAATAACTTGAGGAACTAGTGGGCGATAATAATCTCATAAAATACCCATTTTAGCCTGTTAATAAAACCTCTTTTGAATTCTGAAGAGGGTATTTAAGTTCGTTCAACATTTCAAGTGTGATAGATGTTCTTCAGTCTTGAAACAGGTCCCCCAAATTTGGACAATGCTCAAAATCTTAAGTGTGATAGATGTCCTGGACCTTGCACCATGATCCCCAAATTAGGGCAATTCTCACAAGCACTCGAGTTACCACTGCAGTACAGTTTAAAGGTACCTACTTTGGCTTGTCCATTTTTATCCTGGGAATTCCAACAAGTTTTTGCAGCATATTTGGCAAGTGGTAGGTGGGGGCACCTACAACGGAGGTAGTCCATGGCAAAACCCAGTGAGCTCTGGCTTCATTTGTTCATGACCAGATTAAAAAAATAGGTAGACTTGACACATGATTCTTTTACTTTCCCAAGCCTATTATCTTTCCATGTTTTTTTTAATTGGTTATATGGAATTGAAGCAGTAACTTTTCATATTTTTTTTTTCCAAATTGGTTTTATAGGATTGAAATGTAACTTTTTTTATTTATTTAATTTTCTTTCTTTTTGTGTTAATCTGCTGAATGGAATTGAAATGTTATTTTCCTTTTTTTTTAAATTAGTTATATAGGATTGAAGCTGGCCCACTGATATTGCATCATGTTGCATTACCTTCGTATCACAACATATTGACAATTATACAAATATTGCTTGGCAAGATTTGAACTCTGGTCTTCACTTGAAAAGTCAATGTATTTAACCAATTGAACTCCTATTAATTAATAAAATGTTAAGATTTATCAATGGGATTGGAATTTTTGTTTTGGGTGTGAAACTCCTTCTTTCCTGCCACTAGTTGCAAATCCAATGGATTACCTTTTCATTTGGGTTAAATTGCAGATAAGAGTGTATTTGTGCATAACCCTAAAGCAATGTTTTTGTGGCATACAAAACCGAAAACACATGTAGGAAGCTGTAGCAGAGTAGGCTTAAGTATCAATAATTTACCTTTCAATTTCCAGGAGGTTAGCAACATGGCTACTTTCTACTATTGTCAAATGGATTCTAATTGATGATTTTCAAAGCCTTAAAGGGATCTACATTTCCAATTGCCTTTTTGGGAATCTCCATCTAGCTCGCATATTCACCATAGCCTGTTCCTGTTTGTCAAACAGAAAAGCTAACATCATTTTTTATTCATGGGAAATTAATTTGCTCACCAGGTGCCGTATATATATTTTAGAAACCTACTTTAGAATAGACATGGCCTACTCTGATGGCTCACCCTTCAAAATGTTATCATCAGTAAAATGCTGATGAAACAAAAAGTTTCTAAGCATTATGATATTCTTGAATAAGACTATCTTGCCTCGACTACAAGAAAAAGGCTCAAGAAGTATGAAGTACATTACACAGAAGAAAGGAGAGATTGATCAGGCTTCTATGATACCTTTCAAATGAGAATATATACAAACAAAGGCAACAAACCAAAGCAAATCATACTGAGTGGTGCTTGCCTATACAAGATATTGTCAAGAGAATTACACTTTAACCTTTCACAAGACTTCTTCATGCCTAAATTCAAAGATAAACCTGAGATTCTAGCTAAATTTCAAGAGTGCAAAACTTTTATGCCCGTCTCAATATTTTCAACTGTCCAAGTATATTTCTTCCTAAAGGATGCCTGATTTGGCAAAATTAGCTCTCCCATAAGCCTCACCAACTTGTTAGTCAACACTTATGCCATTGTCCTATAACTATTATCAGATAATGAGATTGGCAGCCAATTTGTAAGTGCTTCTAGAAATTAAGTGAGTCAGGGCACACAGCAGCCTAAAAGAAGATAAAAATTTGGTCAAGAGGGACATTAATGTACAAGAGAGGGTAGGCTGTATGACTGTCCAAGCAAAGAGTGTGAGCAAAGGAACTGTTCCTATGGTCATCAAACAGAGGCAGAACAAGGTAGGACCAATAGCAAGGTATGATAGGATGCCAATTGCAAGGATGTTGGCATTCATACAACCATCGAAAAGTAGAACAGGGATGCTGAAGTAAGGGATGTTGTCTATTCAGCAAGTGATGCCCATTGCTGAAAGACAGCTATCCATTGGACACCTGTTTGGGCCATTCATTGGACACCTGTTGCAGGGAGAGAGCCACCTGTTATCCCAAGTGGGATGTCCTCTACAAGGGGGGCACATACTTGCCCAAGCAGGGCACTAGGAATGTTAGCTTGTCCACCAACATCAGCGAAGCTGAGTACCAGCACTAAAATCAAAGCTTTCAAAGATTTTTACAGAATCTATGTTGCAAACCTCGCTGCATTTGCTGAATTCATTTACCCCCCAGCATTGAGATTGGGATGCCTGGCACTGGGCTGTTTGGAAGACCAAGAAATTGCTGAATGTTCGGTATTGAGTGCACAATCTAACCATCAGACAGATGCTATTTTTGGGAGAAAGTCCAATTGGAGGAGTTGTAATGACGGATGGCATTGTATGAAAATCCTAAACATGGGCAAGTCATAGATGAGCTTTTGTCATCACATGTTACTGATGCTCCAATTCGAAAGGAACTACTTTGAGAGTTACCTGCTTGAGATTGTACACAAAATCTGATTCCCAGGCTAGATGGGCAAGTCATAGATGAGCTTTTGTCATCACATGTTACTGATGCTCCAATTCGAAAGGAACTACTTTGAGAGTTACCTGCTTGAGATTGTACACAAATCTGATTCCCAGGCTAGGAATTCTAAGTCCTTAGTGGGCACCCAACAACTGGTGATGACAGTCACCCTTGTTGATTTTGTCAGAGTATTGTGTATTCCAGGGCCAAATGATGATGTCGTGTTGAGAAGGTGGATAAAGCACAGGCAGTACTTGTAGCAGTATTGTGATTTGTCCAACCCCACTAAGGCTGAGAAGAAGTGCCTAGCCCCCTATTGCAACTTTTGGAGTGAGGGGTACAAATGTGCGATGGGCGTGGTGGCTACCAGTTTTGATGGGGAGTCATGATCTGCAGATATGTCAAGGTGGTTGGTGCGGTACATGTAGGGTACCATGGATGATACTGGATATGAGTGGGCTTCATTTTTGTAAGAGTGGATTCATGTTTTCTTCACATAAGAGAACAGTGAGTTTTAGATGGCTCTTCATGCGATTAATTAGATGTTGAACATAGCTTGCAAGGTAAGACTGGGCTGTCAATACCACGATAGAAAGAAAGGTCCACTCTCATCTGTTGCGAAAATGTTGATGTCATTATGCCACAGTGGAAACTGTGGACAGTAGTAGCAGGCAACAAGTAATGAAAGCTAGAACCAGTAAGGAAAATTCAGAGGAAATGATGACGATTACCTTAGAATAGGAGAATAACAAAGGATGTAACAGTGGGTCAGAATTGCGATTTAGAACCAGCTACTCCTTGAGGTGGTCTGTTTCATCTTGAGGGAAACCCCCTCTCATTGCTGCTTTGTTTGCTTGTGACGTTATCATGCTTTCTAATAATGTTCCTATTTCTTTGAGCAAGTTTGGCCATAGTGATGGTGGTAAGACCTAGACCCCTACTAGATCATCATTTGCTTCTATCCGTCCTCTATTCGCTTCTTTGTATAATACTAGAACAGCTAGTGTGAAACCCCATTAAGCTGATTCTTTCTTGCAGAGGCATGTTGCAAGACTTGTAAGTATTGAGGTTTTTTGAGAAGGAGGGGAAGAGTGTCCTATGGCTGGAGGGTTTGGAGATGAAGAAAGAAGATCACGACTTAGGCATCGGTGCTCTTCCTCAAGGTGAGGAAAATTTGAGATTGCCAAAACCATGTGATGATTGACTTAAGCAGATGGAGAGGTGTGTTACAATTTAGGGTGGTGAGGTCTCAACCTTCACTGCTAGTTGAGACTGCATAGTGAGAGGTGACAACTGTCAAGGATGACTATGACGAAGAGATTGAGAAGGGATCAAAATACACCCCTTTGGACAAGAAATATATTTCAAAAGCACCCAAAAGAGGAACCAGAGAATGATGTAGACTACTTGATTTCATTCCCTAAGTTGAGTGAGGTGGAAAGATAGTGTTTAGACATAGAAACGTTCATCCAAATGACAGACATGCTTGGAAAAGTGAGGGACGGTGTTTGTGATAATGATTTCCTCCAGCAGTGATTGAAGGTGACGAGGCTAATTATGGAGATTGAGATGCTTGAAAAATGGGCATGTAGTGAAAGAGCATCTCAAATGAATTGGTTGATGAATGTGAAGGATGCCTTGTAATGCTTGAAAAACATGCAAGTGCATGTTACGGAGTGGAGCATTTTAAAAGAATATGTGACCTTGTATAGGACTCAGAGATAGTGGTTGTGTCTTGAGAGTTGAAAGATTTTATTCTTCCTTTCAATTACTTAGCTATGAGAGCCAATTTTATTTCATACAGTCTCGGATTATAGGCCACATTTATGGATATAATACAAGGCAGTTTGAGGAATAAAGAGTAAGAACCCAAGCAAAAAAGGAATTAACAGAGGAATAGTTGGAAGAAGGGAAGTTGAGGCAAATACAGGGTGTACATAGGATGGATCAGGAGTGGAGGAGTAAGACTGAAGATCTTCAGTGATAGTTGCATGAGGAGAGATTGGGGAAGTAGGACTAGTCTGAGAGTGAGCAAATAGAGACTGGCAGATTGCAGCATTAAAAGCACAGCTGAGTGATAGATATTAGTAGATCTTAGACTTGGGGACACAACTTAGTGCTAAGGACAAAGACTTGGGAGTTGCTTGAAGGTCTTGCAAGAAGGCAGCCAAAGGCATGTTAGAAATTGAGGGGGCTCGGAGAGTCAGCCCCTCAACAATATTACCTCCTTTCCTTGCATCAGTTGCTGCAGGTACCACTCACACCACCTCTACAACAGCCATGCATGCTTCAACTCCCACTCCACCTAGTAGTTTAGTTGGTTTGGCCATGGATGTTGATAAGCATGGATTCGGAGTGGCGGGTTAGATATATAGAGAGAAAATTTCCAAGTCTTGATATGCTATGTTTTGTAGTATCTAGAAAAAAAGACAATATAAATGGCATGATGTACTTTGGTTGAAGAGCAGGTATAGTCGTTGCCTTTGTTGCCCCTCCATGACTATACATCACATTTTCATTTTTGAAGTCTATTTCATCTGTTAGGAATTGGTGAGAAACATTTTAACTGCAATACTAGTCATGGTGTTATTGTTTATGCCACACAACACATCCATTGTGAACAACCATGTTTTGCATTTGAAGGACCTTTTCATCCAGCTTTAAAATATCTTTTTCTCAAGCCTATTCTTGAATTTGCATATTCTTTTTGTTATATGGAATCTTATATATGCTACTCACTGCTTTTTTATAGACGTCTTGGATTTTGGTTTTGTTGACTTTAAATCTTACAACCCTGGTAGTTTATAATCGTGTTCTAGATTTCCCACTTAAAATTAATGTTTTTTTTTAAATATATATATATATATATATATATATATATCCTCTCCTCATGCTTCTTTCCTCCTGACCATTTTATTTGATGTGTAACACTCATTTCAGGGCAAAATGATTTTAGCGATGATATTTCTACAGTAAGTATAATTATATTATAAAGCCATATTTCTTGCAGTTTTGCAGTATACTTGAAATTATTTGATTTGTTCTGATTTATTTGCTCCCGTGAATGTCTGAATTTCAACACTGCATTTTTGTTTTCATGCAGAGCATCATCAGTGATTCCAGGAAATTAAGTGCACTTGAACAGGTTTGTATTATGTGTGCATGATTTCAGTGCTTTCTTTAGATCTTCCACAATATTCATTAACCCCAAAGAATATCTTTTATTATTTTCAAAAGGTAGCTTGGCAATTGAACAAAAGAAATAAATAAATTTCTTCAACATTCTTCTTGTCAACTTTTCTTTTGGGATAAAAATAAAAAGATTATATTAATTTGTTGCAAGGTTTGTATAATAACATGATAATAAAATGTTAGGGGCTTGATACTATGCCCCAACCCTTAAGCAGTCCAGATAAATTTCACTGTTTCATTATTTTTTTTTTAAAAGGAAAATATTTATTTACTTAACAAAAAGGTACAAAACTCTCTAATCAGAGAGATCAAAGTGAACAGAGCATTTTAAAAAACAGAACATGAAGACAAAAAAGGACCTCATTATTGGAGTCCTCGTCATCCTCTCATACCACCCTTGCCCTTCTGCTTCTTGATGATTTGGCGGCAATAACCAGGGGCTATATTTATTGCCTGATTCGCTAGTGTGTCAGCCTCTTTGTTGAATTCCCGCCTTATGTGTTGATAGGATATTTTGCCAATTATCCTACCTAGTTGTCTAATCCTGTCTTGAATAATCTTCAATTGTAAAGATCTAAAATCTTTATTTTTGGCAAGAGCTGTTATTATCAGTTTAGAATCCTCATAAACTGTGACCTGAGTGATTACTTGCTTTGCCACCAATTTTAAGCCGATTTCACATCCAATAGCCTCTGCCACGTTGTTAGATGTTGTTCCCAAGCTGATCATGTATTTGAGCAGGATCTCATGGGGTCCTGTAAGAATCAGTCCCCCTGCCGCTGCTTGACCGGGGTTGGACTTGGAGGCACCATCAAAGAAGAGTGCCGGAAAACATATGTCAGGCAAAGAATTGTTTGCTCTATATCCTCCCTGTGTTAGGAAAGCTTGGAGATTAAGTTGGTAGATCATTCTTCTTTCTGTGGGTGACATATCTTCTTCATACTGCTGTTGATAGAAACTAGATTTGACATTTAGGACTAATTCTTCTTTTATCCTTCGTATTAGAGTTTTATTGTCCTTACCTTTTCCTTCAAAAATCCTCTGGTTTCTGTCCAACCAGATGTGCCAGATGACAAAATATGGTATAGAGCTCCACAAATATTTCAGGAGGGGCTTACTTGCCAGTTTACCTTTATATTCTTTGTTCCACTTGATAAAAAATGTGTCTATGGTTAACCTTCCAGAGTAGGAAATGCCTAGAATTTTGGTTATTCCTAACCAAATTGAAATTGCCTTTGGGCATTCAAACAAAAGATGGAGCTTTTGTTTTTGACACACTCAAGGAGCATGTTTTTTATTTTATTTTATTATTTTTGTTGTTATTTATTTATTTTTAAATTGGTTTTGTGTGTTTGTTTGCTCCTTGAGTATGTCAAAGGTGGTAGGCCAGGTCCGAGTCCTGGGCGTTTTTGGCGGAATGGATACCCCTGCCTCCTTGGGTCTTACCCGAAAGTGGCATCCCTTTTGGGATGTTTTCCACAAATAATAAAAAAAAAAACAAAAGATTCAACTGTTCTGCCTACACCTGTAACAAACATGAGGCCCTACTATACTCCTCTTTTGCAGATTATCACCTGTTAAGATTTTATTTTGAGAGACTAGCCAGCTGAATACTTGCAGTTTAGGTGGTGCTCTAGTTTTCCACAATATCGATAGTTTTTTGTTGGCAGGCCCAATCTGCTGATGTTGGACTCCTAGATCCACTGAGTATTCCCTATTACTGTTGATGCTACCCCAAATAAGTTTTTCTGACATCGTGGGATGAAGAGGTCTAATGCTCGCCATGTGGGACTCAAAATAATCCCAATATGAGATGGAATGGGAGGGGCGATTCAGTTCAAATTTTTTGAGGTCCAATAAAACAAGTCACCTAATTTGAGTATTCTTTGGCTTTCCAAGTGATTCTGCAATTCGATTGGAGTTCTCTCTCTTAATGGTGGATTTCCTAGGATTGGGTCCTCCCATAGATTAATTGACTTACCATCTCTTGGTAGCCAAGAAATTCTATCCTCTATTATGCTCTTTGCAACCACTATATGTTTCCAAACCAACGAGGCTCTGGGAAGTTTATCTATGTGTTTGAGCATTTGAATACCTGTTTGATTATTTACATACTTGCTGACTAGTATGAGCTGCCATGCTCGATTGTGTTTAAGCATGTTCCAGAGAAGTTTTTCTCCTAGTGCTTTCAAAACTATCTCCATTTTTTTGATTCCCAGTCCTCCTTGAATTTTACTTTTGGTGACCATCTCCCAATTGACCAAGTGGAACTTTTTTCTTTCTGATTGCCTACCTCCTTGCCATAGGAAGTTGCGTATGATTCCATCTGCCTTTTGCAAAATAAACTTGGGAGCATGATATACTAATAGTTGGTAGACTGGAAGAGAAGCTAACACTGATTTGATCAATACTACCCTTCCTGCAAGACTGAGCCAACTATTACTGTAACTTTAATTCCTCCTAAGGGTCCAGCAATACAAGGCTTTGAGGTGGAAGCTCATGGGCACTCCTAGATATCTGAAGTATTTTTCTGTGCCAAACCGAAATCCTAGGATAGTGCAAAAGAGTTTGACTCTTATTGTTGCAACATTTTGTGTATAGAACTGACTCTTTTGAGTGTTTATATGAGCTTTGCTAGCTTGTGTGAACCAATCCAGGCATTGCTTGAATTGTCTAACATTTTGCTTGGTGGCTTCACCTAGAAGAATGATATCATCTGCAAATTGGGCATGTCTTATAGCTTTGCATCCTGCTGCAGCCTCTATCCCTGTTATTTTTCTTTCTCTTCGAAGATGGTTAAATAATCTTCCAAGAGTCTCAGCTAAAATGATGTAAAGGTATGGTTATAGTGGACACCCTTGTCTAATTCCCCTTGTAGCCTGAAAGAAATTTGTTGGTTCTCCATTTATTAAGGGGGCTATCCATGAGTTTTTTATGCATGCTCCGATCCACTTGATGGGGGCTATCCATGAGTTTTTTATGCATGCTTCGATCCAATTGATGACTTGATTTGGGAATCTAAACTTTTGTAGGACCTGTTCTACAAATTTTATATTAACTCGATCAAAGGCGTTTGCCATATCAAGTTTTATAACAATTTGTTTCTTTAATGATTTTCTACTACTGTGGAGGGCTTCATGCACTGTTATGATATTATCATATATTTGTTTTCCAGGCATGAACCCACCTTGCTCTTCTGATATTAGTTTGTCAAGTTTCTTCTTTATTCTATTGGCCAATAGTTTTGTAATAATTTTATAGGAAGAGTTACATAGAGAAATTGGTCTGAATCTAGAGAAAGTAGTGGCATTTTTTTCTTTAGGAATCAATGCTAGAAAGGTGGAGTTGATGGCTCCAAGAAGCTTACGTTTCACCCTAACATCCTCAATTATGCGTAGCAAATGTTCTTCGATGATGTGTAAGTATTGCTGGTAAAAGTTGTTTGTGAATCCATCAGGTCCAAGAGCTTTGTCCTTTGGTAGAGCTGCTATAATCTCCTTAAGTTCCTCCATAGTGATTGGCTGACTGAGATCCTGTTTGTCTTCCAAACTTAATACTGTCGGTATATGCTGTAGCAGTATTCCCTGGGAATGAGGGTTACCATTTTCTTTAGAGAGCAGAGCTGAGTAATGTTGATTGGCAAGTTTCTTATTACTCTCCTTGTTTGTATAAGTGGTTCCTTCATGCTTTATCTCCTTGATTGTGTTCCTTTGGCAGCGTTGCATGGTTTTCAGATGAAAATATTTGGTGTTTCTATCCCCCTTGCTTAGCCAAACCATTCGGGATCTGAGCCTCCAATATGTTTCTTCTTCAGTGCTTAATTTATTGAGCTTCTGAATCAGGTCATTTCTTGCATCTTCTTGCCATGGTTGAGGAGGATGATCCCCCAATTTTTGTTTCTAGCTGCTCTAGTTTTTGCATCAAATTGCTTCTTGTCTGGTTGACTCTCACTTTTTCTACCAACCATTTTTTTATCACGTGCTTCAATTTTTGAATTTTGCTTTTCCACTTTTCTTGGGGGTTGGTGGATTGGACCTGTTGGTTCCAAGTGCTTTCCACAAGTTCACTGACATCTTCCGCTGCCGCCCATTCAGAGTTGTATTTAAAAGGAATTTTTCGGGGTTGTAGGCTTTGGCCGCTATCCAAGAGAATTGGCTTATGATTTGAGATAGAGTTCTGAATGATGTGATTGGAAGTGAGGGGAAAGTGTGTTAGGAGATTTTCATCGATAAAAAATCTATCCAATCTGTCTGCAATATAGTTTGCCCGTGCTCTTCTATTGCTCCAAGTGTACTTTCTTTTGGTCGGTCGAATGTCTTGTAAGCTTTCATCTGCCATAATTTGATTAGGCATATCTCTATTTGGATCTCTTGCTAAACTTCCCCCAGCCTTCTCCCAATGGTGGAGAATCATGTTGAGATCTCCTCCTTGTATTATGTTGTCAAACTTCTCATTGTCTAGCCATTGTGCTAAGTTTTGCCATGCTTCTCTTTTCTGGATAGGATGATTTGGACCATAAAAATATATTACTGCTACACTAGTTCCATCTGGTAAGACAAATTTTGTACCTATCCAGTTATTATGCTTATGTCGTAAGCTACAAACTAATTGTTGTGGGTCCCAAGCCAAAGCCAGTCCTCCTAAAGCTTCCACAGAATCAACAGTTATCAGTTTTGATTGTGCCCATATCTTCTGCCATTCTGTAGTCAGTGTTGCCTCTACTGTTTTTGTTTCCTGAATACAAACTATTGTTGGCTTTTGCTCATGTATTAGAACTTTGAGATAGTTTTTTTTCAAAGGACTTCCCAATCCCCTACAGTTCCATGACATAATCTTCATTTTTTGGATTGCTTCTTATTTTTTACGAAGCTCTCCTCAATTTTGACATGCGTTTTGGATTGTAAGTCTTTCTGTGCTTGCTCATTTTTGAGTTGTTGGTTCGATTTTCTTCCCTTAGCTGTAGATCGTGTGGTCGGCAAGCCCTCGGGAATCACTATTTCCTCCACTTGTGTTTCTTCTACATTTTCCTCTGAGTTCCCATCAGTTTTTTCTCCAGCTGTTGTGTTCTCTGGTGTATCTCCTAAGATCTCTGGTGACTTGTCAACTTCAGTTGTAGGTATCTTCTCTTTATCTTTAGGAGCCATCACATCTAGAGAGGTGATTTCCTTTTCTCCTTCATTAAGACTTGCAAATTTTTTTTTGTGCTGGAAGCTTTTTTGATCCTGTGGTTGAGGTTGTCGATTCTTGCTTCTTGATCTGCGTGGTCTCCTTTTGACTTCCTGGAATCCTAGTTCTTCCTTTTTTGTTTCCTGTGCTTGTTTAATTGGGCAGTTTCGGGAGAAATGCCCATGCTCATGGCATGTTATACACTTGAATGGTATATGCTCATAGTCCAGGGGTTGGTTATGTATCCAATCAAACATTTTTATTCCAATATGCTTAGGCAAACCCTTTTTCAGATTGACTTGCACACAAATGCGTGCACATATAGCATTTTTGGCCTTTGGAGGAGCCCAGTCAATAAACGTTCCAATAGCGTTCCCTATTAATTACATCGAAGGTTTGTTCCATAGGTGCTGTGGCAAAAATTGCAACCTCACCTAGATAGAAACTTCTTCAGGCTCCTCCTCTTTAGGATCAAATGCCGTGCTCCACGGGGTCATGTAGAGTGGGTTGGATCCCAGAAACCAAGGACCTCCATGAAAGATAGTGCTCTTGTCCTCCACAGAGGCAAATGTAACGACAAAGTATCCCCTACCTGTCATCTTGAATTCATAAGAGGAGACTTCACCCCTCTGGATTGTGATTGGACTAGGCCATATTTCCACAAATTTGCATGCAAGGGCTTGGGTGGAAAGCATGAGCAAAGGCTGCTGGATGTAGGCTGGAGGCACCTCAATCACAAGAGACTCACCTAACTTGGGCACAAAGGTAAGCGAGCAGGTGGTTTTGGATGGGGTGCTTTCCTCGCTTTAAGCACTTGACGCATATGATCCAACTTCTCCTTATCAAAGGGAAACTGTTGTGAAAACATGGAGAAGGCCTCATTGCCTGCTTGTTTGAAAAGTGAGGCTGCAGTTGTCATTGCAACCAACAGACTGCCATAAATCACTTCCCAAAGAAGAGGTCCCTGTTTTTAAAGCCCTAGCCACGAAAAATTTTCAAAGCTAAAGCCAAAGAAGTACCATACCTGAAGTGATACTCACGATCTCTCCTGGAAAAATCGATCGATGCTAGGGTTTTTTGTCTTCCCCCAAATTCGTTCCTCCTCCAGCAAATAAAATATTTTTCCAGAAAAATAAATTACTGTCACTTGTGTTTTTTTTTTAATTTTCTCTGTGCTTCACTTTGCAAACCCTAGCTTTGTTGCATGCACTCCACGATTCTAGCCAAACAAACTTCTTTAAACTGTTGTTCACATGCACAGAAAAATTGTAGATGGATCTTCAGCTGTCACCATGGCTGCTTCCTGACAACCAGCACGAGCTCCCTTCACCTCCATACCATGGACCGTGCAGGAGACCATTTGTTACAATCCAAATACATTTGCTTTTTTTTTTTTTTTTTCTTTTTTTGCTCTTTTGAATGCCTCGACAGGAATAATAAATATATAAGGAAACAATGGCTCACATTGATTCACTGTTTCATTATTGGTTAGCATCTTAGAAATGAAAATTTCAGAGAATGCAAATGGCCTCAGACAAGCCTATACCTTTCCGTACAATGTGCGGATTTACTCAGGTTGTGTAATGAACCTGTCTAATATGCAGAATAAAAAACACACAAAAGTAGACTGCAACAAACTGATTTTTTTGTATTTTTATATTTAAGAGAGAAAACACAGAAATAACTAGAAATAATAAAGATTACAAGCTTCAGAATTGCAAAGAACACAGAATGTTCATACAAGTTCCAGCCAGATGAAGGTTTCCGTCCTCAATGGCCTGCACTCAACACTTGGGGTTTCCGTCCACAAATGCCTTGGAAAAGGGCTCAATGACTTGACATGACATGATGAGAATGAATCCTCCCTTCCCCCTTTTTATAACTTTCCTCTCCTTATCCTAATTGTCACCAGCTGTCAAATCTACCTTAACAACTTTCTATTTAAGATTTATTCCAACTAATTGCAACTCCATCACTAACTGGCACCAGCTGGCAAATCTGCCTTATTAACCACTTGTTATTTTAAGATTTATTCCTCTCTTTTATCTGAGCTGCTGCCAACTGGCAAATCTGCCTTATTAGTTTACCTTCTATTCCACTCTTTTCTGCCGCAGCTGGGTAGAGTGGACCCCACATATGAATATTTTTAAAAGGGGATATTACAGGTTACACTCATATTATTGCATCCCATTTATCATTGATTGACAATGCCTTGGACTTAATACTAATTATTGTTTTTTTCTAACTGGTTATATGTGATTGAAACAGGTCCAACCTGTATTACATCATGTCCATGCCAACACAATGGTTCAAGGAACCACTTAGTGGTATTTGACAATTATGAATGTATTGCCTCACAAGATTTGAACCTGGATCTTCGCGTTGAAAGTCCAAGTTTTTAATACTTGAACTCTTGCCATTTGATGACTTCATACTAATGACTAACAAATACGAATTTTGTATTTTTCTTGAGAACAATCTTTATTTGCTTCTTATATTATTAAGCGGAATTTTAATGACTTCCTCAATATAACTTAGTAATTGTTTTGGCAATTTTTGTGTAATCAAACTCATATATTCTTTTTATTGAAGTATTTATCCCCACCTAGCAACCTTAATAATATAGAACTAAAGGATCTCCATATCATGCATCTTCTATCTATCTATCCATCTATATACATACACGTATATGTTGGAATTTTTGGTATGCAGTCCATATTTACATTCTTTATTTATTTGTTTTGAAGCTTTAGTACTGAATGCAAAAATTTCATCATTTTTGTCCTCATAGGAAACAGATATAGTTCTTAGAGAACCAGTGAGGGTCCTCCATGAGGGTGAAACTGATGGCTTAGCTCATGTTCAAAGTTTGCTCAAAGAACACTATGAATTCAAGAATGAACAACTTGAACAGAAGGAAAATGCTAGAGAATATAGAAAGTTGTCAGATCGTGTTCCTACAGGTATGTCTTCTATGTAATTGGTGTAGGGAAACGAGGGTACTTTGAGAGCTTATTTTTGAATATATCTAACGATCTAATGAGCCTATTTTCAGAGGTTGTGGTCATTCCTTTGGAAGGGCGACATCAAATTGCAGCCAGTGTTGTCAACAATGCTTCTGAAGGACAGGTAATATTAATATGCATGTGTCTGTATTCATGTTCATGTCGTGCTTTCATTATATTGGCTTATTTTTGTAACTTCTCTTGCAAAATGGAAGGTAGAAATTGTGACAAACTTGTGGCCTTCAGTTAATCCTCGGCCCTTTTGGCCAAGAAAATCCTCTGGCCTTAAGGTTTAGTTTGTTATCATGCAATTGATAGAGGGCGATAAGGATCATTTGAAGTCTTCTACACAAATAGGAAAGGGAATGAATACATTATGATTAAATTAAATATGATATTATACCACATAGGAGACCTGCAAGCATATGTGCAGAATACCTTTGTAGTAGGCATTTTTTCCAGAATGGCTGCTGAACACTGAAAAAAATATGTTAGTGTTCTCAGCTGCTAAAGATTTCATGTCTTGGAACTGCATTTGGTTTGTAGTATGCCAAGCTGCTTGTTGTGACCCTGTGCTCTCCTATTCTTATTTTATTTAAGCCTCGCATCTTTATTGTTACAGGATGAAGTAAAATTGAAGGTGTGGCATACTCCAAATTCTCAGCAAAGAGGTACAAGGAAGTCACAGCAAATAAGGGTGGAGAGGCAAAACAATTGGAAAATAGTCCAAGATGCTCGTGTGCGGCAGATGCGCGATCAGCTGATTAGGGCTAAAGTATATTTAAACCTTGCTTCAGCTAATAATAATGCTCACATCATACGAGAATTGCGACAAAGGATGAGAGATCTCCAACGAGCCTTAGGTGAAGCAAGCAAGGATACCGACCTTTCAAGAAGGTACATCATATATCTGTTTCAGATCCAGTTACAGGTTGGACAAAGGGGATGCTAATAACAACTATATAATATTGACAATGATACGATGACATAAAAATTTCTAATATTGATAAAGTTCATAAGTTTTGATTATGTTTTTTTTCTATTTCAGAGCTCCCGAGAGAATGAGATCCATGGAGCACACTCTTTCTAAAGCTAATCAGGTTTATGGTGACTGCTATATTATGGTTAAAAAACTCCGAGCTATGATGCATTCCACTGAAGAACAACTTTGGGTACACAAGAAACAGAGTACATATTTGACCCGACTTGCTGCTAGAAGCTTTCCTAAGGGACTTCATTGCTTACCCATGCGCTTGACTAATGAATACTATACATTAACTACAAGAGAACAAGAATTTTCAAACAAATAAAAGTTAGAAGATCCTAGTCTTTATCACTACGCCATATTCTCTGACAATATACTTGGAACTGCAGTGGTTGTGAACTCTACAATGTTTCATGCAAAGGTATAAAGGGGCCTCCTCTTCTCACTCAGGTTCTGCATCTTATAAAGTTTTTGATATTTCTAAGATACTATGGAACATGATTTTCTGTCTGCCCTCCTCTATTTTTTTACAGGAACCAGAGAAACATGTGTTTCATGTAGTGACTGACAAGTTAAACTATGCGGCCATGAGAATGTGGTTTCTGGCAAATCATCCTGGTAATGCTGCAATTGAAATCCAGAACATTGATGAATTTAGATGGTTGAACTCAAGTTACAGTCCAGTTTTGGAGCAACTTGAGTTTGCATCTATCATGGGGGATTCTAACTTAAAGTATCAGAATCCAAAGTACTTGACAATGCTTAATCACCTTCGTTTCTACCTTCCAGAGGTCTTTCCTAAACTCAAGAAAATCTTATTTCTGGATGATGATATTGTAGCACAAAAAGATTTGACTGCCCTTTGGGCAGTTGACTTGCATGGCAAGGTAAATGGTGCTGTTCAAATGTGTGGGGAAACCTTCTACCAATTGGATAAATATCTAAATTTCTCAAATCCTCTTATTGTCGGAAATTTTGACCCAAATTCCTGTGGATGGGCATATGGAATGAATATATTTGACCTGGAAGAATGGAGGAAGCAAGACATAACAGGCATCTACCATAGATGGCAAAATCTGGTAAGTTTCTTACTTTCTACCAACTTTTTTCATGTACATACTTGTGCTTAATATTCTCAATCTGCAAGATTATTGCTTTGGCCTCTGACTTTGTCTAAAATGCTTGTTATTATAATCTGTTTAATTGTCATACCTTTTATTGTAGAATAAGGACAGACAGTTATGGGCATTGGGAAGCTTGCCATCTGGACTAGTGACTTTCTACAACTTCACATGGGGACTTGATAAATCTTGGCATGTTCTAGGCCTTGGTTATAATCCAAGTGTTAGTCGATTAGACATTGAAAAAGGGGCGGTCATACATTATAATGGAAATTTGAAACCATGGCTTGAAATTGGTATTGCAAAGTACAAACAGTATTGGACCAAGTATGTGAATTATGACCATATCTCCTTGCAACAGTGCAACATTGGTCAGTAGGTATGGGTATGCAATGCCTTTGAGGATATTGTACATTTTCTATCCAACTTGAGTACTCTCAATATCACTATCCATGAGAGTTGCGGCAATATTAATTGAAATATTTGAGCATAGGTGGCATTGATTTGTTCTGGTGGTGAGAGGCTCAATGGGTCAGGTTCCACAATTTAAAAATGATACGATTATTCATTTCAATATTACCTTATGCTGCAAAGTTGGAGGAATGACAAAATAATATTGTTTTTCTCCTAATGAATTCACATAAATGATGCTCAACAACCCTTGTCTTGTGCAGGAGAGTTACCAAGGTCCTTGCTAAGTGTCTCACTAGGCATCATAATTTATACTGTAAAATTGTTATACCATGATCTTTTCTTGGGAATAAGAAATTGATTTTTTTCTCAGTAAGTGTTGTATTGAAATATTTATACATCTAAATGTGTTCTTCATGGGATTATGGTATTACTGTTCAAAAGTGGATCTTTATCATTGTGCACAATTAGGCAAAAAAATCATATTTTCAAAAATATATTGGGTAAATCATAAATGTTATTTTGTTTGGTGTTTTAAAATCGAATGAAACATACAGATAAGGAAATAAAGAAAGAAATTTGATTAATGTCCATGGTTGACCAAATCATCTCAATGGTTCTCAAATATTATACTTGGTTACAATAGCCTACAGACTGGAATTTGGGATTCAAAGACTACCAAACTTTGAAGTACAAAAAATTACAAAAATACGAGCTCTGCCTCAGAATGGGTGGAAGATTTCTCTGTGTATAATGGCATTTTGTGGAGCATATACATCTTAGAAATAATGAGGTCTGAAAGGCGTGGTATAGGCTGAATATAATACAGATAGATTTGATGTCATATATTGATTATTAAAGAGAGTGCACAAGAAGAAGTAACTTTTGACCTTCATGAGCATTGTGCATATCAGACCACCCTGAACTACTCTAGGTCCACTATGCATGGGAGGAGGCACTTGTGTTGGCAGATATCAGACCACCCTGAACTACTCTAGGTCCACTATGCATGGGAGGAGGCACTTGTGTTGTGCTATCTGCCAACGGGCCATACATACCCTACCCCACTTTGGCTTTGAACCTTGAACCTCCTATGTAGAGTACCGAAGTCTTCACCGTTAGCCCCCTCAGGCTGTACAATTGTAATTGGTTCTAAGAGATGCCGAAGTCAAATGTAATCTTGTGAATTTTTAATCCTGGAATCCTTGATTTGTTATTGGATTTGGCTTGAAAATCTAATTTATATCTACACACAATATTTCTCAGAATTTAACCTTTTGTGTGATCTTGAAGTCAGTGGAAAGTTGGTCCACAACATTCTACTCATTATTGCATCACACTTGTCGATCAGCAGTTGCAATGACTTGGATTATTTTTTCACATGTATCTATGATATTATATGAACATACAAGCTTTCCAGAATCACCACAACAAGCCTGTTAGTGGGAGGGTTTAAAACACAAATCGAAAATTGGCATAAATAGTTAGAGTCTCAGGCAAGATAAGTTTTCCTTCTATTTTGGAATGGTAGTAATTTGATTGAAATTGCACCTAAAGGTCAGGATTTACTTTTTCTACTAAAATTGTGACTAGTTGATTAAATTCACTTTTTCGGGGGGTTTATATTATAATTTTTATGTTTATTTCTAACACATTGCAGAGCCATTCAGAGTCTTTGATGGGACAACCTTACACAGTTTTGGTGTTATAAAGGGTGTATGTATGCTCTACACTAGGAATATTTCATATGAAACTGTGTTGTGTACTAAATTTAATAGAGTGCTTTCTTTCAGTTTTATGCTCCTCAAAGCCTGGCATTTTTGTGCGGTTGTATGTCTTTGCTTAGGTGTTTCAAAGATTAGTAAGGTCATGCAATTCTACCATTGCATAAGCTTACATGTTGGACATTGTCAAACGGATTTTAGTTAAACAGGGAAGAATAACGTTTTTCCTAGAAACAAGTTGTGGATGAGTCAAACTGTTTTGTTGGGGTCATCTTCTAGTTACTGATTTGCATGGACATTCTTGGGTGGAGATAATGTCAGGAGTTCAAAATTCCATCGTTTCTCCCTTAAATGACTTCACTGTATTGAGAGCTTGAACTACATATCACTAGGGCATTTTAGGGAGCCTAATCTATCATTGTTACCTGAAAAGCAAGGTTATAAGCAAGGCAAGAAACTTTGATGCTATAATCTATTATGCTACTTCTAATTCTTGTAGTTAGACAGTTGTCAGCTTCTGAACGTGGAGAGAGGACATCAGAAGTGGCTTGTAAAGATGGATGACCTTTGAACTGCATATCACTAGGGCATTTTAGGGAGCCTAATTTATCATTGTTACCTGAAAAGCAGGGTTTTAAGCAAGGCAAGAAACTTTGATGCTATAATCTATTATGCTACTTCTAATTCTTGTAGTTAGACAGTTGTCAGCTTCTGAACGTGGTGAGAGGACATCAGAAGTGGCTTGTATAAATAGATGACCTTTGAACATGGCATAGGATTTTGAGAGGCACGCTTATTTGTCAAGGTAAATTTTGTTGATGCTTTATCTTTCAAAATGCTCTTCACCAACAATTTCCAAAGTAGCTTGATGGACAAGGGTGTCATCAAATTCGAAGGGGATTTTGAATCTTTCAAAACACCATTTGGAAGAGAGTTTCACATGCATAAATTATTAAATATTTACACAAACCAGAAGCTTTCATTATCTTTCTTGAATTCCTCCCTTGTTCACAGTTTATAACTCTTGCCAATATCAACTTTGTACCGTCAGATCTGTATTTTGTGGAGGTGATTTTATCTGTTGATCAGAAAATATTAGAGGCTGGCTAAAATATGGGAAATTTTTCTATTGAACATGTTTAGTTTCGCCTTTATTAGTCACTCCTAATGCTCCTTGTCTGCAAGTTTTAATTTAGCTGCAATGCTTTACAAGAGTTGCATGTAGTTTCATTGCATGGCATTAACTTCAAAGTTTGTTCTTTTAAACCAATGCCCTGGTTATTTAGGGGACATATTAACAGAAGCCCTTTGAAAATTCTTTGGACAAGAAGAATTTTAATATAGGCGAGAATATTAGGATAATGTTGAGGTTGGAAGTTGGATTGGCCCATGTCTATAGTGAAACTTATAGATATAGTGTCTATTTCATATTTAGTGGAAAATTTGTATTTGAAATGCCAGTTTTAAATTAATTTTGGATATTTTTGTGCTCTAAATCCCAAAATGAAAATTGTGCTTTGTGGAAAAATCAAAGAGGCTTACACTTCGAGGCTTGATTTCATTTTTGGTGGCCTTGTTTACTATGAGATTCACAGGAGGTATTATGTTTATTCAAAGGCTCACAGGCTGACATCTCTAGATACTTCTGGAACTTTGATCAGAAACTTTTGAAATATTTGTGAGGATGGTGACACTCAAATAAATGGCATAGTGAAGTTTCCATAGTTTCACAATATTAAACACATCCTTTCTTTGACACATTTCTGTTAAGGGAAGCACCAACTACCTGACTACTGCCGCCAACATCCGCAACATTCACTAAACAAGTGATACTAAACCTGTGGACAGTGGTCAACCCATGCTATATTCAAGGTCGACATTTGGGTGTGTGCTCCACCGCACGCTTACTCTATTGTGTTACAAAATGCATCATAACATGTCGGCCAAGGACATCGTTTCGTCAGACAAATCATATGTTAACCACAGGTAACTTCTTGAGCACAAGAGCTCTTTTATAAGGAAGTGCCAACTCTTGAATGGAACAAGTCATGTAACCTATATATCTTTATTTATCATCACGAGGAATACATTGGTTGCAATAATTGTTGTTAGAGTTCGTGCTATTATTGTCCAGGGATTGCATGTCCATTAGCGACTGACAAAACATTGTTATTTTTTTTTTACATTTTCTTTTAAAATATTTCATCATGGTTGCATTGTCATGGTATTTCAACAAACTGCAGTGGTATTAATACAACCTTTTGGAAACCAGCATCTATCACCTCACTTGAATCTAAATTGTTGCCTTAAAAATTTACAATTTTACTGCTTGAACTCATGCCATTTGATAGAACATAATTATCTTTATTTATTATTAATACTTGAAATATTTTTCACTGGAAAAGGAGTAACATCCTTTATAATGATTCACTTACTAGATTTTATAAGTTTTTGGAACTTGAAAAGAATCTTAACATCAAACAAATTTTCTGCTAAAGAAGAGAGTTTGCCTATTGCAAACCAGCTTATTAAATACAATTGGGACTATATTTTTTTATAAAGATTGGTTTCACTTGGGACCGGCATAGTATGTTATTTTTATTAATGGGTTATATGGGATTGAAACGGCTCCCATCCGTATTACATTATCACCACATAGTGGTATTGTAACAAAGCTTAGATATTATCCATGTATCGTTTGACAAGATTCGAACTTAGGTCTCCTCCTTGAATTGTTGAGGAATCTAACCAGTGAATTGTTGAGGAATATAACCAGTCAAGCTAATATCACTTAATTAACAGGCATGGTACGTTACTAAAATCAAATAATCCAATTCAATTTTGTAATAGAGAGATATTAGATGAATCATATAAGAATATTTGAATGAAAAATGTTTGATTTTCCCTTCCCTTCTACACAAAATATATTGTGAAGAATCAGATGTGGATGAAATGTGCACATATTTGAATATATGTTTCCCCACAGCTCCTGAGTCTGTCCACTCCACAAACATCGCATTACAGCCTGGTAGAAAAACATAAAACTTAGAAAAAAAACCATACAAAAGTGAGCTGAGAAGCTAAGAATATAATACTTGAAATCTAGAGTTTATGTTAATTTGATTTTGTTAGAAAACTAACAAAATTATGTGCAAGCAAAAAACACAATAACACAGAAAAAACAGTAACACATATTTTACGTGGAAAATCTACAATGTGTAGGAAAAACCACGGGGCAATAGCAGATTGATCTTTTATTGATTTTGTCAAAATTACATTCAATCAACCTTTACATGCAAGGGGTCATTCCCTTTTATAGAAAAACAAAAACTGTTTGTTTCCTTTCCAAAAAAGGAAAACTCCAAATAACTGTTTGCTTCCTCTTCCCAAAAAATTGTTCGCTTCCTCTTCCAAAAACTGTTCACTGCCTCTCACAACATCTGGACATAGTATTATGGTTGTATGAACGCCCGGGCAGGGGGAACCTAGCCAGTTCCCATTGCAACCCCCTCGGTGCGCTCGACGCATACGAACGATGCATACAATTGAAACTGTAACTGCACCACCATACACTTTCCTGCTGAGCAACATTGGAGATCTGGATATTGACTTCACCTCCTAACAGATTTTATCTTTGATTTAAAATAGCTTGTTAACATTTTATTTGGAATTGTTAGTTTTTATGTGTGAAAATAGTTGTAAAATTTTTATTCATAACATTTTAAATCTTTATGTTATGATAATACTACGTACTCATTACTTTTAATATAAATTAAGTTGATAAAATATATCTTTAACTATTCATTATATTTTATATATAAATTAAAAGTATGTGAAACTAACCACCATCCTTTCACCCATAACTTTTTTATTTACTAACATCTACATTTGATTGTTGTGAATACACAAATGCATACCTTTATTTTTATATTATTTACTAACATCTGCATTTGATTGTTGTGGATACACAAATGCATACCTTTATTTTTATATTATTTACTAAAATCTACATTTGATTGTTGAATACACAAATGCATACCTTTATTTTCATATGCATACCTTTATTTTCATGACAGCCCTATCCATTGTAGAAAATAGTTTAAAAGAAAAATCAATGTAAATTTTATTTAGTTTATAATGTTTTTTTTAAAAAAGAGTTATACTTTGGTTTCCTATCTTTGATAGATCACAAATTTCATTTGTAAAGCTTGAGAGTTTATAAACATGTTCAATTCTTATTTTAATTGAGATGTTATAATTAGATACTTACATCTTTTTGCACAAAAAATCTGAATTTATGATATTCATTTTTTTGGATCTTTTTCAATTTTTTTTTGTAAATATAAATATTCAGCATCCTTTTTCTTGACAATTTTCAATCTTGTTCATCCATCCATCCAAGTGAAATCTTGATTAGTGATGGTATTTGATGATGCCAAGTTGTCATTATGTCACTCGAATATCCATAATTGCTCTGTTGGCTCCATGCCTCTGTTGCTCTACTATAATATTTTGAATGGTTGGTCCTGACGTTCTTTGATGTTGTTGCATCCCTTTGAAATCCAAAAACATTATGTTTTTTTTGCCAAACTCTGTCATACTTGATACCTTTTTGACTCCATTCACATCTAACATATTGTTGCTTTAAGCCATGCCTCCAAGATTGTTGTCGCTCAGGGTGGTGTGGGTGTCGATATGCTGCAACCTTAACCTAACCTTAACTTGCCATTTTGTTTCCTTTGATTCTTCAACAATTTGTTTTTTATTTTATTTTAATTTTTTCTTCACAATCTTCTCTCTTATACCTTTCTTTTGGTACATCCTTGTGCACTTCTAACAAGGCTTCCTTGGGCTTTGCTGCTACTATTGTAAATTCAATCTTTTAGTTGTCTAATGTTTCTTCAACTTGTTCCCTCGCCATAACCGCTTGTTGCTTCTTCAGTTTTTCCTTCTTAATGCAACCATGAACTTGCACATTGTCATTTGTATTTTTTCCTTTTATTATATTATTTTTATTCATTTCTTTTAGTTCTCTTCAAAGTCTTTTTATTTCTTCTTCATATCTTTTGATGGTGACCTCCAAACTAGCTATCTTTTTATATGGGTTGCACTGACTCAAGAATGCATGCTCCATTTTATCCCAAGTGAAATTCTCTATATTAATATTTGCCCACCAATCATAAGCTTCCTCTTTTTTTTTTTGAAAAAATTGAAAAAACTTGTATTAAAACAAAGATCAGTTACAAATGGGAGTAAACACATCCCAGCCGAGAACAAAGAAACAAGATTACAAGGCACGAAAACGCGACACTTTCCACCGCAGACCGCAAAAAGTCAACAAGGCGCGAAAACGCGACATGTCGCGATATCGCGACAATCAAACCAACCTTGGCCGCGCCAGAGCAACAAGTCGCGAAATCGCGACAGCCAGACCCCGCGGCGCCTATTCACCAAAAGTGTCACGAAATCGCGACGGCTTTTCCCCTTGGCGCCCAATCACCAAAAGTGTCGCGATATCGCGACGAGTTTTCCCAATGGCGCCAATTCTCCAAAAGTGTCGCGATATCGCGACGAGTTTTCCCAATGGCGCCAATTCTCCAAAAGTGTCGCGATATCGCGACGAGTTTTCCCCTTGGCGCCCATTCTTCAAAAGTGTCGCGATATCGTGACGACTTTTCCAGATGGCGCCTATTCTCCAAAAGTGTCGCGAAATCGCGACGAGTTTTCCCCTCGGCGCCCATTCTTCAAAAGTGTCGCGATATCGCGACGAGTTTTCCACTTGGCGCCCATTCTTCAAAAGTGTCGCGATATCGCGACGATTTTTCCCCATGGCGCCTATTCGCCAAAAATGTCGCGATATCGCGACGAGTTTTCCCCTTGGCGCCCATTCTTCAAAAGTGTCGCGATATCGCGACGAGTTATCCCCTTGGCGCCCATTCTTCAAAAGTGTCGCGATATCGCGACGGCTTTTCCCCTTGGTGCCAATTCTCCAAAAATGTCGCGATATCGCGACAACTTTTCCCCTTGGCGCCCAGTCTCCAAAAGTGTCACGAAATCGCGACGACTTTTCCCCTTGGCGCTCATTCTCCAAAAGTGTCGCGATATCGCGACGTCTTTTCCCCAAGGCGCCAATTCTCCAAAAGTGTCGCGATATCGCGACGATTTTTCCCTTTGGCGCCCATTCTTCAAAAGTGTCACGAAATCGCGACGGCTTTTCCCCTTGGCTCCTATTCTCCAAAAGTGTCGCGATATCGCGACGATTATCCCCCTTGGCGCCCATTCTCCAAAAGTGTCGCGAAATCGCGACAGCTTCCAACCAAAGGCCGCGACGGCGCAACAGGTCACGAAATCGCGACAGCTTCCCTCCAAAGGCCGCGACGGCGCAACAGGTCACGAAATCGCGACAGCTTCTCTCCAAGGGCCGCGACGGCGCGACATGTCGCGATGTCGCGACAGCTTCCCTCCAAAGGCCGCGACGGCGCAACATGTCGCGATATCGCGACAGCTTCCCTCCAAAGGCCGCGACGGCGCAACAGGTCACGATATCGCGACAAAAACCACCCTTAGCATTATCTTTGCTCATTGTCTCAAGGATCGTTCAAGACCCTGCCTAATCACTTCATCCTCCAAAGGCATGTCACTGTGCAGCTGCACCCCTACCTCTTTCTCAAGACCCATCTTCGCAAGGAAATCGGCCGCTTTATTTAAATCTCTACTCACATAGACGGGGATCACATCATCTAATTCCCTCCATAGTTCCTTGATTTGAGAGACCAGAATCCGCAACCTCCATGCTTTCGAAGCAAAGTTCCTCATGCAGTCTAGAGCGCCAACCAGAATTTGAGAATCAGACTCGAGAATTATCCTCCTGTGGCCCTGATTAACAGCCCAGATGGAAGCAGATTTGATAGCAATGGCTTCTGCTTCATTGTTTGTGGCTCTTCCCAAACCTTGCAGTTCCCAATAGAGCACTGAACCAGCATGATCCCGACAAACTACACCAATTTCGGCACTACCCGGATTGCCTTTTGCAGCTCCATCAGTATTGATTTTGATCCAACCTTCTGGGGGAGGTTTCCAGCTAGCTCTGTCCTGTCTCTCTTGCTCTTCAGCCTCCCTCTTCCAAGTGGCCCAGGACCAACCTCGATTTTCCTCTTCAAAGATAGATGGCAACCGTTTCGTGACTTTGCTCCGGATGACCTCGCCAAACTCCATCTAGCGAGGAGAAAGTTTCTCTAAAAATACGAGCATTTCTCTCCAACCACACTTGCCACCAGATGAAAAGTAAGCCAAGCTCCCAACCAATTCGAAGAGCTTTAGATTTAAATCTACCTCTCTTCCATCTTTCCCAAATATTGGTCTGAGTCAGATCACCATTAGCCTCGAGTTTATAGTGAGAGAACCAACGCTTCCAAATCTGACGCGTGAAAGGGCACTCAAACATCAGATGATCAGCTGTTTCCTCGTTCTTGTGGCATAATACACACTGAGATGGACCGATGATTCCTCTACTTCTGAGATTGTCAAAAGTGAGAATTCCATTGTGCATAAACTGCCAGGCAAAGAAATTCACTTTCGGCCAGCCCTTGGAATGCCATATCTTCCTCCAGTCTTGAACCGGAAATGAATGTGGGGGAGGCTCTGGGAGGATCTTATCGTATCCGTCCTTCACTGTATATACCCCAAGGTTCCCATAGCCCCAAGCTAATTCATCCTCCTCGTCTCTCCCTGTGAGAAACCTTTCTGTCAAGATTTTGGTCAAGATGGGTGCCAGCTCCGGAGGGATTGTAATTGGCCACTCCTCCAACCTCTTAAACTTCTTGAACTTATACTCCCCCATTTGGCTAGTGTTGAAATAACTTTCAATTTGGACCCAGCCCTTGGCTTCTATGGCGGATTTAATTGGTTGCAATTCGGGAAACTCAGCAATGATGGGAGGGTACTGGTCCCATGAATCAGTCCAGAAGCGTGCCTTCTCCCCTCTCCCCACTTTCCAAAACAATTGGTCTTTAATAACCTGAGATCCAAGCTTGAGAGTCTGCCACACTAAGGATCCAGTACCATCCAGAGGGAAACGGCCCACTTCATTGGGGTGAACATGACCCAAGTATTTACCGGTTAGGATTCTCATCGAATAAGGATGTTGGTTGGGAAATCCACCTCCAGACATGCTTTTCCAGCCAAAGCTTTGTTATTAAGCTTGGAGCTTCTCAATCCCAGCCCTCCTTTTTCCTTGGGCTGGGTAACTTTATCCCAACCAACCAAGGCCCATTTCTTCTCCCCTTTTGCTCCTTCCCATAAAAATCTTCTAGCCATTTTGTCCAGCTCTTTCCAAATAGTATGTGGGGCAGCCAGGATAGAGAATTTATAAATTGGCATGGCCTGAATAACTGACTGTAAGAAAGTTAATCTGCCCCCATAGCTTAACCATTTATGAGACCAATGATTCATTCTATCTTTGATACCATCCAAAAGATCCTTCCAGATATCTATTTTTAATTTTTTGAAATGCAAAGGAACCCCCAAGTAAACTACTGGAAGAGAGGTCCTAGTGAATCCCAAGATCTCTATAACTCTGTCCTGTAGCCTTTGGTCAAGATTGAAGAAGACCACTTTGGATTTTTTATCATTGATGACTTGGTTTGAGGCCCTAAGGTAGACATTAAGAGTATCTCTCGATTCCTCTAGCTTCCCCGAAGCCGGCCACTCCAACCAATCCAGTATCATCCACAAACTGTAAGTGAGTCAAAATTTCCTCACCCACCTTGATACCTGTTATCAGGCCTTGATGTCTTCTCCTCAAGAAGAGTCTACCTAATCCTTCAGCCAAAATGAGGAAAAGATAGGGAGAGCAAGGGTCCCCTTGACGAAGACCACGTGTGGCTCCAAAAGGTTGCGAGGGAAGACCCTTGATTAGAACAGAATAAGAAGGCGTAGAAACACAACTCATGACCCAATCTATCCAATCCTGAGAGAAACCAAAGGCTGCCAACATCTTTGACAAGAAACCCCACTCCACCCTATCATAAGCCTTGGACATATCCAGCTTTAATGAACATTCCTTTATTACCAGATTTTTGCATTGTATGGATTGCCTCCCGGGCGAGAACCACCCCATCCAAGATCTCGTCTACCCTCTAAAAATACCCCTTGCTCTGAGGAAATGATGTTATGAAGGAGAGGTTTTAGCCGTTCAGCCATTATCTTTGTGATTATTTTATAAATCACGTTGCATAAGGCAATAGGTCTGAAATCGGAGATATGAGTCCCCTCCTCCCCTTTTGGAATTAAAGTGATGAAGGTATGATTTATTGCCTTAAGCATTCTTTTATTAGTTCTGGACTCCTCTCGTGATGACCAAAACATCCTCCTCCAAGGTATCCCAAAAGGCCTGAAAAAACTCAATAGGAAAACCATCTGGACTTGGAGATTTGCCAGTGCTCATTCCAAAGACCACATTCTTCAGTTCATCTCTATCAATGGGTCTAAGAAGGGCCTGATTTTCTTCTTCAGAGATAACAGAGGGTATGACATCAATAACTTCATTTTGAGCCTCTACATCTTGCTCCATACTTTCCTTAAAAAGTTTAGAAAAATAATCCATTGAATGGGAATGCATACCAGGAAGAGTATCAAAGGAGTGTCCATTCTCATCTTGAAGGACTTCCATGTTATTCATCTGTCTCCTAGCACAGGCCGATCGATGGAAAAATTTTGTATTTCTATCTCCTTCTAATAACCAAGTGTTTCTTGCTCTCTGTTTCCAGTAAGTCTCCTCTTGGTTATCAATGTCCTCAACCGCTTTGCGCAAGGCATCATCCTCGGTTTTGAGCTGCTCAGTAATTGTTCCTTCCCTGAAGTGTTTTTGAACCTCTTCCCATCTGGCCACCAAGGGAGCTCTTTGGAGCTGGAAATCTGACTTATTAGCTTGCCTCCACTGTTTCAGTTTAACTTTGACAAAATGAAGTCGTTTGTGGAATCTAAACATTGCTGTCCCAAAAGGTAGACGACCTTCTTCCCACCACTGCGGAATTTTCTTTCGAAGATCCTCCTTTTGTAACCAAAAATTCTCAAATTTAAACGGTTTGTGATGTTGCCCTGTCATAGTCCCTCCCTCCAACAAAATGGGAAAGTGATCTGAAACTGGGCCCTCCAAAATCTGGAATTTAATATTCCACTTTACAAATGCCTCCTCTGAGACCAGAAAACGGTCTAGCTTTACCTTCCTGCTGTGTGGCTCCCTCCTCTTGTTAGTCCAAGTAAAGTAGGTTCCAGGGCCTTTGATATCCACTAGGTGAAAGGCCTGGACTTGGGCAATCAAAAGCCGGTCCCCTGGATCCAAAACTGGGGTTCCACCTTCCTGATCTCGAGCAGATAATTTAGCATTAAAATCCCCAAGCAATAATCCAGTCTAAATCTTCCCTTGAGGACCTCATGTTGTGTACAACTTTCCATTGGAGCCTCTGGCCATCAAGGCTTTGAGCCCCATAAAAATTTGTGATTAAAACATGTTCAGTTGTGACATTATTCCTAAAATGAGATGTGAGAACACCCCTCCAAGCTATATGTTCTATTGCAGTCCATTCCAGAGGGTTCCAAAGAGTAACAATCCCCCCCGAGGCACCTTGGGCAGCCACATCCATATGACCAGCGCCCCTCCAGATTCTACTAACTGTTTTACACATAAGATCTAAAGACATTTTTGTCTCCTGGATGAGCAAAAAGTCTGTTTTACATTTTCCTAAGAGTCTTTGAACAGCAGATTGATGGGTTCTACTGTTTAAACCCCTAACATTCCAAGATTGAATAATCATTGAAAACCTTGAGAGCAATAAGAATCAATTGTCCTCACCGATCCTCCAGGTGATCAGCCTTGTCTCCTTGAACCGCTAGCGGGTCCTTATTAGACTTTCTCGCCCGCTCCTTGAGAGTTGCTATTTTTGGATCTCTTTTCCACCCGAGTTATCCCTAGGGCTGGCCTTTCTCTGTTCTTTTTCTGCAATTCCCATGCCGACATCCTTAATTACCGGCCGCGCTTGGGATTGCACTATCAATGCCCCCAAATTCTCTGGCTGCGGTAACTCAGTGGATTCAATCACCTGTTCTAAGACAGGGGGAGATGAAGGAGAAGCATGAGTGTGGATGTTATTATCCTCAATATTCCCATCCACTCCTTCCATGACTTGATCCTCTTGATCCACTAGTGTCTTAAAAATTTCATACCTATTGGCTGGCTTGAGTTGTGATTGCTCCTTACCATTTTTCTTTTGCTTTCTCCTTCTTTTGGGCTGTTCAAAGCCATCTTTCTGAACATCATTACCCTGAGGAGTATTGGATGGTTCTTTGACAAGAGTAGACTTACCCTCTCTGGGGCGATTTGGCATTCCAAGCGGAGCCTCCGCTTTTGTGTTCAAAATATTTGGACAAAACCGTGCCAAATGGCCATGTTTGTGGCAAACTCTGCATCTGAAGGGCAGAGCCTCATAATCTAACTGTTGGATCCAAGATAGTCCTGCCAGCTCAAGTTCCACCTCTGCTGGTAGAGGCTGGCTAATATCCATTTCCACGCAAATTCTTGCAAAGACAACTGTGTTACCTTCTATGGTGTCCTTGGAGACGCCCAGATGTCTACCGAGGGAGTTACCGATCATTTCCAGAACCTGCTCACCCCAAAACTCCATCGAAAGAGCGTACAACCGGATCCAAACCGGGACAGCCGTGGGTTCAATACGAGGATCGAAACCCACTCTCCAGGGTTGAACAAATAACCCTACCGGACCGTGGTTCCTCTTTTCTGATTCAAACGCCCTGTTTCTATCGGCTAGAGAAGAAAAACTAACAATGAAATACCCATTGCTAATAAACCATAAGGAGTACTCACCGTGAGGCTCCCAGTTCTGTCTGACCTAGGTATGCAAAAAATTCAGAGTAGGTCGGATACCCATGAATTTACAAATCAGATCATGGTTAGCCCTGTATATGATTGTGTCTTCGACCATCTTTGGTTCGATGACAATCTTGGGTCTTGAGGCGGATTGTGGGAGGCATCCATTAACCCGATGTGTTGTTGAGCTCTTTCCAACGTTCTTGAAGAGCGTATGAAGAGCATTCCTCTGAGCTTCGTCATTGGAAGACGAAGAATTTTCTTTTAGCAAATCAGCATATGAGCTCTTTCTCCCAGAGAGAGGATCTGGAGGAGACCCCATTGGGCCCTCCTGGGGCAGCAGACGTTCCTTCAGATCCACAGTAACCAGAGTAACACTACGTCAACCCACCAAATGCCCTGGATTTTCCTTCACTCCACAAACCCTAGAACATCGCCTGTCGCTTGCTCAGAAGTTTTCCCGCCAGTTCGCCAGAGCTCCCGCCTTCAAACTTCCAATCCGATTCTTGTAAATTCCATACGCTTCCTCTTTTAAAAGATAGAAAAATTTGCATATCCAAAAATGGTCACTAGAATGTAGAGATCTAATCTTCATCCAACGTTCTCAAGCATCAATGTCATCGTTTCCAGTGAAAATTGGTAACTCAATGATCTCAACCCAAACAAATTCTAGAAGCTGCCAGGGTTTTGGGAAAAAAACACTCAGGGTTTTTAATTTTTTTTGAAATCTCCTCTAATTCTTGCTATCACTGGCAGAACAATTTAAATGCAAAATAATTGACATAAAAAAGGAATGCAACCGTCCATTACAACTTTGCATTAATCCATTACCAAGGTTCATCTCCAAGAGTTTCATTGTTGTGTAGATTGCTACTGCTATTGCAAGGAAGTGTAGATAGCTACGATGGCGGTGGTGACAATGATGGAGAATTATATTGCATCTACCTCATGATACTAAATATTATATGATGGAAATTTGTCACAACAAAGCTACAAACACTCACATGATAACAATTCATGTTTTTTTAAACAAAATGTCAACATTTGTACTTGTGCTTTGCAAATAAAAGCTAACCATGGATGTTAGTGGGTCTCTTTTCACCTCTAGAGAATGCATACATCTATCAATGTTCAAAAAGCTTCCTATTCCTGAAGTCATTTGTTGAATATGATTGCATTAATCATATTGATCAAAATCAGAACATGAACAATCATTCATAAACCTTATTGACTTTTCCTCGATAAAAGTCTTGAGACTAAAGACATCCCTTTGAAAGGATATTTTATGAAGTGGGTTGCTTAAGCCATAATACATAGGCTAAGATATCGAAAAATTTGAGATGACATAAACTTTAGAATACTTAAGTATGACAAAAACGGGACTTATTATTTGAGTAATGCCATCTTCCTTTGTTGTGGTTTATGAGTTAATAATCTTGCCATGTGTTCCTAAGTCAAAGGATAATGTTGACATACATTATTATGATGGAATGTTTTAATGTAATTTATGTTTAACTTGTAATATTTTTGTTGCATAACATAGATTAAAGTTTAGGGTTTGCATAAGGTTGGTAGACATGGATTATTACGCAGGTCAACATAATATCTTAGGACTACTTAAAATAGACAAACCCAAATCCACCTCGAGCATGTTCTATTGAATTGTATTGAAACATAAAGTGTTTACAATATTCAAGATTGCATATATTCAAGGTATTCTGGAGCATGGTAAATGAGATGCAATTCTATAGATGAGGTAGAGTTCAAATTCTTAAGTTATTATAGACACTTGTGCCATAGAGCGATCCATTAGGATATGGTTTGTTAAGATACAATATTAAGATATAATATGGGTGGGATCCATTTTAAATTAAAAGGTTTTACATGTAAATTAATTCTTGGTGTCTTCTCTCATTGTTGATGCTTTGTTTGCTTTTGATGATGGAATATGCATGGTTACAATGAAATGTGATGTGGATCTTTTTTAAAGGTCCATTTGTTGTTGTTAATGTTACTATTGGATATTTGAATATTGTTCACTTAAGATTTAATGTAAGTTTATAATATTTCCAATATAATTTTATTATAATAGCTTTAACATAAATACTCAAACATGTTATTAGAGCATGCTATATTTATTTCTCAAAGTTTTGATCTTATATGACTTAAATCATCATAATTTTTTTTTTTGGAATACTTTCAGCAATGGCATCGGATTCAAGTAGCTATTTACTATCATTTATTTCACTTTTATTGTTACAAAAACAAGTGGTTACATTATGGATTATGAGAAATATTAAGGAACTTGTCCATCCAAAATCAAACCTTACATTTGTTTTTGTTTTTCGATCACCAATTTAATAAAAGTCAATATATCTTCCTATGCAAGTAAACAAAGCTTGTGTGATTTATTACAATAGAAACCTTTTCTTTTTCCTTTATTGATCTATATATACTTCATTTGAATTGTGGAGTAGAAAATGAAATTCTATTGGATGTAACCACTTTGAAACTTTACTTTCCTTTGTATTAATTTTTGAGAAGCTAAGAAATTCATGAAATTAGAAAAGAGCATTAGTGTATGTTATGTCACTTAGTGAAACACTAGCAATAGTGTTAACATGCCATTGAAATCTGAATCCAAGTGCATGCCATGTTTGAAGTTGGAGTAATTACTTCACCACAAAGAGAACTATAATTCATACTACATTTTGAAGAAGGGTGGTGCCTTGATGGATAGTATGCAATGAGTTTGTATGCTATGTATTAAACAACCTAGGTTTTATTCCCTTGGACATTCATTTTTTCTTAAATTAAGTTTTCTTTTTGAATGCATTTATATTTTGAAAAGGGGGTGAAAATATATTAAAAATGAGTAGTCGATGTTGGATTTTAAGTTGGATTATCTTAGTCCCAGTATCATGAATCTTGAGTAGTCTCAAATATAAGAGCAATCAATATATAAGTTGGCCAATATAAATTATAATAACATTCAAGAAAATATCAAATATGAATATAAAATGGTCAAAATCATTCATGCAATAACATGAAACTTTTAGTAGAATTGCTCCAAATATGCATACAAGATTTAATATTATTAATGCTTGAATGTGACATTCTTTGATTCTCTTTGATATAATACATGGAGCTTTGTCTCCATAATATAGCCATACAAAGATGACTCTTCAAGTACTTGACTATTGCTCTCCTCACATATCCGGGAGATACATATTTTCCTATTCCATGCATGGGAAATACATATTTTTCTATTTCATTCATAAGACAACTCTCACATGTCCTTTGGCTTCTCATCTTGCCACTTGTATACATGACTCTTGACTCTCTACTTACATGCACACTTAAGTATATGACACTTGCACTCTTTTACATTAAACTTACACTTCTAGTTGCACACCTAATATATAACACTTGTGCACATCCTCACATTACATATTTGCACACTTAATTACATGACACGTGCACTTTCTCTCATTACACTCTTGCAGTCTTACATGACACTTGTGCATATCTTGCACATATACACTTACATAAGGGGAAAATATAAATTTCATTCTAAACTATTGACTCAAACCCTATTCTAACATTTATATTGTACCATGGGTATCATGGGGGTACATTAGCATGTACCAAATAGTGTAATATTTTCCAACAATCAAATTCACAAAGAATAGTCAAACAAAACAAAGATTATATTTTTGCTTACAAAAGGAGTGAAAGTCATAAAGGAAATTTATTTTCTATAGAAATAGATATATATTTTTATAGGAGAGATAAGGTGTATTAAGTATTTTTTAATTTTTTTTTATAGTTAAATTTCATAAATGTGTCTTTAATTTTTTTTTCATATATACCTTAAATTTTATCAAACCAAGTGGTTTGAAGTAGTGTTCAATATCTATAGTGTCTCTGATGATCATTTACAGGTAATGTTGTCATGACTTGCTACTACACTTAATGCCTAAAATAACTGCAACAACAACTAGGGTTTATCCCTATAAATCGTTGGGGAGTTATAAGACAATCCTTTATTCATTCACTCTATTATTTACTTGTTAGAGAATATTACATTATTTAATATATGAGAAGATCAAGAGTCTCTTGGACAGGGGTCAAGATAAGTAGATCAAAGATCATTTTGTAAAACTATATTATGGACACAAAGCTCCATAATTTTTGTACAAGTTTTTCATTTAATATAATTCTATACCAAGGTTCATCTCCAAGAGTTTCACTGTTGTGTAGATTGCTACTGCTGTTGCAAGGAAGTGTAGATAGCTACGATGGCGGTGGTGACAATGATGGAGAATTATATTGCATGTAGCTCATGATACTAAATATTATATGATGGAAAATAGTCACAACAAAGCTACAAACACTCACATGATAACAATTCATGTTTTTTTAAACAAAATGTCAACATTTGTATTTGTGCTTTGCAAACAAAAGCTAACCATGGATGTTAGTGGGTCTCTTTTCACCTCTAGAGAATGCATACATCTATCAACGTTCAAAAAGCTTCCTATTCCTCAAGTCATTTGTTGAATATGATTGCATTAATCATATTGATCAAAATTAGAACATGAACAATCATTTATAAACCTTATTGACTTTTCCTCGGTAAAAATATTGAGACTAAAGACATCCCTTTGAAAGGATATTTTATGAAGTGGGTTGCTTAAGCCATAATACATAGGATAAGATATCGAAAAATTTGAGATGACATAAACTGTAGAATACTTAAGTATGACAAAAACGGGACTTATTATTTGAGTAATGCCATCTTCCTTTGTTGTGGTTTATGAGTTAATAATCTTGCCATGTGTTCCTAAGTCAAAGGATAATGTTGACATACATTATTATGATGGAATGTTGTAATGTAATTTATGTTTAACTTGTAATATTTTTGTTGCATAACATAGATTAAAATTTAGGATTTGCATAAGGTTGGTAGACATGGATTATTACGCAGGTCAATATAATATCTTAGGACTACTTAAAATAGATAAACCCAAATCCACCTCGAGCATGTTCTATTGAATTGTATTGAAACACAAAGTGTTTACAATATTCAAGATTGCATATATTCAAGGTATTCTGGAGCATGGTAAATGAGATGCAATTCTATAGATGAGGTAGAGTTCAAATTCTTAAGTTATTATAGACACTTGTGCCATAGAGCAATCCATGAGGATATGGTTTGTTATAAAACTAAAATAATATGGTTTGTTAAAATACAATATTAAGATATAAATAATATGAGTGGGATCCATTTTAAATTAAAATGTTTTACATGTAAATTAATTCTTGGTGTCTTCTCTGATTGTTGATGCTTTGTTTGCTTTTGATGATGGAATATGCATGGTTACAATGAAATGTGATGTGGATCTTTTTTAAAGGTCCATTTGTTGTTATTAATGTTACTATTGGATATTTGAATATTGTTGACTTAAGATTTAATGTAAGTTCATAATATTTCCAATATAATTTTATTATAATAGCTTTAACATAAGTACTCAAACATGTTATTAGAGCATGCTATATTTATTTCTCAAAGTTTTGATCTTATATGACTTAATTCATCATAATTTTTTTTTTGGAATACTTTCAACAAGGGCATCAGATTCAAGTAGCTATTTACTATCATTTATTTCACTTTTATTGTTACAAAAACAAGTGGTTACAATATGGATTATGAGAAGTATTAAGGAAGTTGTCAATCCAAAATCAAACCTTACATTTGTTTTTGTTTTTCGATCACAAATTTAAGAAAAGTCAATACATCTTCCTATGCAAGTAAACAAAGCTTGTGTGATTTATTACATTAGAAACCTTTTCTTTTCCTTTATTGATCTATATATACTTCACTTGAATTGTGGAGTAGAAAATAAAATTCTATTGGATGTAACCACTTTGAAACTTTACTTTCCTTTATATTAATTTTTGAGAAGCTAAGAAATTCATGAAATTAGAAAAGAGCATTAGTGTATGTTATGTCACTTAGTGAAACACTAGAAATAGTGTTAACATGCCATTGAAATCTGAATCCAAGTGCATGCCATGTTTGAAGTTGGAGTAATTACTTCACCACAAAGAGAACTATAATTCATACTACATTTTGAAGAAGGGTGGTGCCTTGATGGATAGTGTGCAATGAGTTTGTATGCTATGTATTAAACAACCTAGGTTTGATTCCCTTGGACATTTATTTTTTATTAAATCAAGTTTTCTTTTTGAATGCATTTATATTTTGAAAAGGGGGTGAAAATATATTAAAAATGAGTAGTCGATGTTGGATTTTAAGTTGGATTATCTTAGTCCCAGTATTATGAATCTTGAATAGTATCAAATATAAGAGCAATCAAAATATAAGTTGGCCAATAAAAATTATAATAACATTCAAGAAAATATCAAATATGAATATAAAATGGTCAAAATCATTCATGCAATAACATGAAAATTATAGTAGAATTGCTCCAAATATGCATACAAGCTTTAATATTATTAAAGCTTGAATGTGACATTCTTTGATTCTGTTCGATATAATACATGGAGCTTTGTCTCCATAATATAGCCATACAAAGACGACTCTTCAAGTACTTGACTATCGCTCTCCTCACATATCTAGGAGATACATATTTTTCTATTTCATGCATGGGAAATACATATTTTTCTATTTCATGCATAAGATAACTCTTACATGTCCTTTGGCTTCTCATCTTGCCACTTGTATACATGACTCTTGACTCTCTACTTACATGCACACTTGTATGACACTTGCACTCTTTTACATTAAACTTACACTTCTAGTTGCACACCTAATATATGACACTTGTGCACATTCTCACATTACATATTTGCACACTTAATTACATGACACTTGTGCACTCTCTCATTACACTCTTGCAGTCTTACATGACACTTGTGCATATCCTGCACATAGACACTTACATAAGGGGAAAATATAAATCTCATTCTAAACTATTGACTCAAACCCTATTCTAACATTTATATTGTACCATGGGTATCATGGGGGTACATTAACACGTACCAAACAGTGTAATATTTTCCAACAATCAAAGTCACAAAGAATAGTCAAACAAAACAAAGATTATATTTTTGCTTACAAAAGGAGTGAAAGTCATAAAGGAAATTTATTTTCTATAGAAATAGATATATATTTTTATAGGAGAGATAAGGTGTATTAAGTATTTTTAAATTTTTTTTATAGTTAAATTTCATAAATGTGTTTTTTTTAATTTTTTTTTCATATATACCTTAAATTTTATCAAACCAAGTGGTTTGAAGTATTGTTCAATATCTATAGTGTCTCTGATGATCATTTACAGGTAATGTTGTCATGACTTTCTACTACACTTAATGCCTAAAATAACTGCAACAACAACTAGGGTCTACCCCTATAAATCGTCGGGGAGTTATAAGATAATCCTTTATTCATTCACTCTATTATTTACTTGTTAGAGTATATTACATTATTTGATATATGAGAAGATCAAGAGTCTCTTAGACAGGTGTCAAGATAAGAAGATCAAAGGTCATTTTGTAAAACTATATTATGGACACAAAGCTCCATAATTTTTGTACAAGTTTTTCATATAATATAATTCTATACCAAGGTTCATCTCCAAGAGTTTCACTGTTGTGTAGATTGCTACTGCTGTTGCAAGGAAGTGTAGATAGCTACGATGGAGGTGGTGAAAATGATGGAGAATTATATTGCATGTAGCTCATGATACTAAATATTATATGATGGAAAATAGTCACAACAAAGCTACAAACACTCACATGGATAACAATTCATGTTTTTTTAAACAAAATGTCAACATTTATATTTTTTCTTTGCAAACAAAAACTAACCATGGATGGTAGTGGGTCTCTTTTCACCTCTAGAGAATGCATACATCTATCAACGTTCAAAAAGCTTCCTATTCCTCAAGTCATTTGTTGAATATGGTTGCATTAATCATATTGAACAAAATCAGAACATGAACAATCATTCATAAACCTTATTGACTTTTTCTCGGTAAAAATATTGAGACTAAAGACATCCCTTTGAAAGGATATTTTATGAAGTGGGTTGCTTAAGCCATAATACATAGGATAAGATATCAAAAAATTTGAGATGACATAAACTTTAGAATACTTAAGTATGACAAAAATGGGACTTATTATTTGAGTAATGCCATCTTCCTTTGTTGTGGTTTATGAGTTAATAATCTTGCCATGTGTTCCTAAGTCAAAGGATAATGTTGACATACATTATTATGATGGAATGTTGTAATGTAATTTATGTTTAACTTGTAATATTTTTGTTGCATAACATAGATTAAAGTTTAGGGTTTGCATAAGGTTGGTAGACATGGATTATTATGTAGGTCAACATAATATCTTAGGACTACTTAAAATAGATAAACCCAAATCCACCTCGAGCATGTTCTATTGAATTGTATTGAAACACAAAGTGTTTACAATATTCAAGATTGCATATATTCAAGGTATTCTGGAGCATGGTAAATGAGATGCAATTCTATAGATGAGATAGAGTTCAAATTCTTAAGTTATTATAGACACTTGTGCCATAGAGCGATCCATCAGGATATGGTTTGTTATAAAACCAAAATAATATTGTTTGTTAAAATACAATATTAAGATATAATATGGATGGGATCCATTTTAAATTAAAAGGTTTTACATGTAAATTAATTCTTGGTGTCTTCTCTTATTGTTAATGCTTTGTTTGCTTTTGATGATGGAATATGAATGGTTACAATGAAATGTGATGTGGATCTTTTTTAAAGGTCCATTTGTTGTTATTAATGTTACAATTGGATATTTGAATATTGTTGACTTAAGATTTAATGTAAGTTCATAATATTTCCAATATAATTTTATTATAATAGCTTTAACATAAATACTCATACATGTTATTAGAGCATGGTATATTTATTTCTCAAAGTTTTGATCTTATATGACTTAAATCATCATAATTTTTTTTTTTTGGAATACTTTCAGCAAGGGCATCGTATTCAAGTAGCTATTTACTATCATTTATTTCACTTTTATTGTTATAAAAACAAGTGGTTACATTATGGATTATGAGAAGTATTAAGGAAGTTGTCCATCCAAAATCAAACCTTACATTTATTTTTGTTTTTCGATCACCAATTTAAGAAAATTCAATATATCTTCCTTTGCAAGTAAACAAAGCTTGTGTGATTTATTACATTAGAAACCTTTTCTTTTACTTTATTGATCTATATATACTTCATTTGAATTGTGGAGTAGAAAATAAAGTTCTATTGGATGTAACCACTTTGAAACTTTACTTTCCTTTATATTAATTTTTGAGAAGCTAAGAAATTCATGAAATTAGAAAAGAACATTAGTGTATGTTATGTCACGTAGTGAAACACTAGCAATAGTGTTAACATGCCATTGAAATTTGAATCCAAGTGCATGCCATGTTTGAAGTTGGAGTAATTACTTTACCACAAAGAGAACTATAATTCATACTACATTTTGAATAAGGGTGGTGCCTTGATGGATAGTGTGCAATGAGTTTGTATGCTATGTATTAAACAACCTAGGTTTGATTCCCTTGGACATTTATTTTTTATTAAATCAAGTTCTCTTTTTGAATGCATTTATATTTTGAAAAGGGGGTAAAAATATATTAAAAATGAGTAGTCGATGTTGGCTTTTAAGTTGGATTATCTTAGTCCCAGTATTATGAATCTTGAATAGTATCAAATATAAGAGCAATCAAAATATAAGTTGGCCAATATAAATTTTAATAACATTCAAGAAAATATCAAATATGAATATAAAATGGTCAAAATAATTCATGCAATAACATGAAACTTATAGTAGAATTGCTCAAAATATGCATACAAGCTTTAATATTATTAATGCTTGAATGTGATCTTCTTTGATACTCTTCGATATAATACATGGAGCTTTGTCTCCATAATATAGCCATACAAAGACGACTCTTCAAGTACTTGACTATTGCTCTCCTCACATATTTGGGAGATACATATTTTTCTATTTCATGCATGGGAAATACATATTTTTCTATTTCATGCATAAGACAACTCTCACATGTCCTTTGGCTTCTCATCTTGCCACTTGTATACATGACTCTTGACTCTCTACTTACATGCACACTTAACTCTATAACACTTGCACTCTTTTACATTAAACTTACACTTCTAGTTGCACACCTAATATATGACACTTGTGCACATCCTCACATTACATATTTGCACACTTAATTACATGACACTTGTGCACTTTCTCTCATTACACACTTGCACTCTTACATGACACTTGTGCATATCCTGCACATAGACACTTACATAAGGGAAAAATATAAATCTCATTCTAAACTATTGAATCAAACCCTATTCTAACATTTATATTGTACCATGGGTATCATGGGGGTACATTAGCATGTACCAAATAGTGTAATATTTTCCAACAATCAAAGTCACAAAGAATAGTCAAACAAAACAAAGATTATATTTTTGCTTACAAAAGGAGTGAAAGTCATAAAGGAAATTTATTTTCTATAGAAATAGATATATATTTTTATAGGAGAGATAAGGTGTATTAAGTATTTTTTAAATTTTTTTTATAGTTAAATTTCATAAATGTGTATTTTTAATTTTTTTCATATATAACTTAAATTTTATCAAACCAAGTGGTTTGAAGTAATGTTCAATATCTATAGTGTCTCCGATGATCATTTATAGGTAATGTTGTCATGAATTGCTACTACACTTAATGCCTAAAATAACTGCAACAAAAACTAGGGTCTATCCCTATAAATCATCGGGGAGTTATAAGACAATCCTTTATTCATTCACTCTATTATTTACCTGTTAGAGTATATTACATTATTTAATATATAATAAGATCAAGAGTCTCTTAGACAGGTGTCAAGATAAGTAGATCAAAGGTCATTTTGTAAAACTATATTATGGACACAAAGCTCCATAATTTTTGTACAAGTTTTTCATATAATATAATTCTATAGATTGTGTTCTTCCTTGTTAAATCTATAAGTTTCATTCTTATCTTACTATATTGTGGCTATCTTATATTTGATCTTGTGGAATTTTATCCTATGAGTTTACATTAACATTAAGGCTTCAAAATCCATCAAAGGTATCAAAGCTACTACAAGTAGTTTTTTGTACAATTTAAATTTATTTAGCTGCATATAAAATCGATTTTGTCCAATTGGACAAAATTGATTTAGAGTCTGTCTACTCTAAAGGGAGTTAGACCTGGAATCTATTGTAAGATCAAAGTAAGTAGAAAGTAAAAGTATTTCCACTAGGTTGAACGATAACCAGTGAAGATAAGGACTCATATTGGAGGCGAATCAACTTGGAGATAGTTGATCATTCAAGGATAGATCCAGCTCTAATATTGATTTGAAGATTTTTAGATTAGAGATTGAGGCAGGATCAACTCTCAAGATAGTTGGTCATTTAGAAAAAAACCATCTTGACATTGGGTTCTCTAGTATGGAAGAGAATCATATTGAGTTCTTAGCTATGACCTAAGACATCTACAATAGAGATTGATCATTAGAAGAGTGAGAAGCTACTATAGAAGGTAGAACAATAGTCTACTAAAGCACAATGACCAACATAAGAGAAGTAAAGTGACCAGATAGCATACAAGAATCTAAGTTACAAAGCAAGCAGATAGAACATCGCTGTAAGAGCGTTGTCCTAAGATAAAGCAATGCTATTTGAGCCAGTGTTAGAGAAGACTGAGCATGTGAAATATATTCAGTAGTCAAGCCATCATTAGTGAAGCAATAATGAAAGGAGAGGTTGAGATACGTAGGTAAGAGCTATCTGACTAGATGTTTATAACAGTGTTTGGAAGTTTATTACTATAAAGCATCTTAGAGAAACAACAAAGAAGACGTATCCAAGCCTTCAAAAATAATCTTAAGCTAAGATATATCAAGATTTTGAGTGAACCATCAATACAATGTCAAGCAACCATGTTATCTAGCCATCTAATCAGCCTGTACATTGAAGCTAAGTTTCTCAAAATATGTAGAAAATATTAGTGCAATAGTGCAAAGTTTAAGAGTGAAAGAGTCAAGAGCACAACAAGGTGGAAAGTGCATATCTATTTGGTAGAATAGAAAAGGATTTAGCACTACTATAGTGCCTACTCTTTAGGAAGAATAGAGGACTATTTTCTCAAGGCAGAATACCTTCGTTCAAGAAGTGAAGGGATTATCTTCAATACAAAAAATATCAAGGTCAGTGTGCATAATATTTAGGCAAAATATATCAAGTATAAGAGCACCATTATTAAGGTAGAAGACACGAAACCATAGCATGTTGTATAGTGAGCACTATCCATCAAGCAACCAGGTAGAAAGCACTTATAGTGTACCATTCTACAAGTTTCCAAAGGGTACTTGGAACATCATACTCAATTGATGACACTCAAAATGATACCTGAGAACAATACGTGAGCTTCGAAACATGAACAAGCAAAGCACTTGAGAAAGAACGTTGAAGGTATGAATAGTTGTCAAACGTTATTTGAGAAAGACAATGATAATTTGGCATGCAAATCCAAGCATTATAAAATAGTTGAAAGGTTAAACACATTGAAGAACGATGAGAAGTCGAAGAACGTTACATTGAATAGTAACGTAAGTAACTTGAGGAGAGATAATTTCCAATGTAACATTTGAAGATACACAAACATTAGAAGTGAATGGTCAATCGTTAGAAGCTAGAATGTTCTCTTCAACCATATTGCATTAAAGCGTGTGAGTTAAATGAGTTTATCAAGCTAACTTCGAAGGTAGTTTGTGTAGTCCAGCTAAGTCAAAGACAAGTGCACAATGATATTCAGGTTTGTTTAGGGTTTTATTTATTTTTAGAATAATAAAGTTTATAGGAGTAATAAGGTTAAAAGAATAATAAAGCTATTTAGAATTATTTTTAAGCATAGGAGTGATAAGTAGATTGTGTAAATTTGTTGTTTATTAATTTTAAAGTTTGATGGTTTTTCAAATGTTATTGAATTTTTGCAAATTAATTGATTTGGGAGTCAAAAGGAATTACAACTTCAACTTTAGAAAAAATTTAAAATTACAAAATTCTTTCTTTAAGAAGGGAGACATAAGAAATAATTATGGATTACTGGTATATAGACTCTAGAGCCAGTAGGCATATGACTAGAAAAAAACAATGGTTTAATACCTTTTGTGAAAAATATGAGAAACCAATTGTTATAGTAGATAGTAAGACTTATGAAGTCAAAGGAGTAGGAGATATTCTAGTTAATCTAACAGATGGAAAAGGAGTAATTAATAATGTGTTATATATCCTAGGATTAACTACTAATCTTCTTTTAGTATCTCAGCTTATGGATCAAAACTTGGTAGTAGAATTTAAAATTATCAAAGGAAGAAAACAATGTCATATTATCAAACAAGGAAAAATGATAGCTTTAGGATCTTACAAAGATAGTTTATTTACTCTAGATATAGTAACAAATTTGGATCTTTCAGTAGGAATATCTGAAACAAAAGAACTTTGGCATAAAATACTAGGACATACAAGTGCATCATCATTGAATGAAATGACTAAATATCAAATGGTAGAAGGATTACCAAAATTATCTTGGGAATCTATAATGTGTCTAGAATGTTTAGCTAGAAAACAACATAGAATACCTTTTGAACTTCGTCAGCATAGAGCTCAAAAACCATTGGAACTATATTTTTTTTTATATATATATATATATATATATTTATGTGGTCCAATGAATGTTACTAGTATTGGAGGACAAATATTTTCAACTATTTGTTGATGACTACTCCAAGAAAATGTGGGTATACTTTATGAAATACAAATATGAAGCATTTGGTTGTTTCAAACAATTCAAACTTCTAGTTGAAAAAGAATCAAGGAAAACTATCAAAAATATTTGTTCAAATAGAGGAGGTGAATTTTTGTCAAAATAATTCAATTTATTTTTAGAAGAAAATGGAATAAAGAGACAACTTACTACAACATATTCACCACAACAAAATGGTATTGCAGAAAGAAGAAACAAATCTATCATGGAAATGGTTAGATGTATGATAAAAGAAGCTCATCTTGATCATCAGTATTGGGCAGAGGTAGTTAAAACAATTGTATATTTGTAGAATAGATTACCTACAAGAATACTCAAGAATGTTACACCAGAAGAAGTATGGTCAGGACGAAAACCAAATGTAGAGAAATTAAGAATTTTTGGATGTAAGGCCTATATGCATATTCCAAAATAAAAAGAACAAAATTAGATGAAAATACTATGTGTGGTATATTTCTTGGTTATGATGATGAATCTACAGGATATAAAATAATTGATCCAACAAAAAAGAAAATCTATATAAGTAGAGATGTAGTTTTTGATGAAAAATTAAAGATGGTATTAAAGAACAAAAAACTAATTCAGAAGTTCTTCTAAAATTTTTAGAAGAAAATTCATCAAATGAAGATACCGAATCAAAATTTCAAGATGAACAAAGTGAAAGTACAAAAATTTCTACAAATTTACAAAAAAAGGAACATGTATGGCTTAGAAATACACTTAGAGATTCAAATCTTGAGCAAATGCCAAATATTACTACTACAAGACCTCAAACTCATAGTCTAACGAGAATAAATAGAGGATTGTTAAGCACCATGGCAGAACCTACAACAACACTTCAAGCTTTGAGTCATCCAAAATGGAAGGCAACAATGGAATCAAAATATACATCATTGTTGAAAAATAAAACATGGAATCTAGTGGAGATACCTCTAGGAAAGAAAATAGTTGGTTGCAAATGGGTTTATAAGGTCAAATATAAAGCAGATGGTTCACTTGACAAGTACAAGGCTCAATTAGTAGCAAAAGGATATACACAAACAAAAGGAATTGATTATGAAGAAACTTTTGCACCAATAACAAGGATGACTACTATCAGAACAATTTGTGCTTTGGCAACACACCATGGATGGAAACTTCATCAAATGGATGTAAAAAGTGCATTTCTTAATGGTGATCTTGAAGAAGAAGTTTATATGTCACAACCAAAGGGATTTGTAATTAAGGGACAAGAACACAAAGTTTGTAAATTAAACAAATCCTTATATGGTCTAAAGCAAGCTCCAAGAGCATGGTATATAAAAATCAATAATCATTTATTACAACATAACTTTAAGAGAAGCTTATTAGATCCAAATATTTATACAAAGAAGGTTGGAAATGATATAATAATACTTATAGTATATGTTGATGATATAGTGATAATAGGGAGCTCAAAGGGTTTAATAAATGAAGTTAAAAAGGATCTTGAAAAGGATTTTGAAATGATTGATTTGGGACTTATGCATTATTGTCTTGGTTTAGAAATTCATCAAAATGAAGATAATATTACAATAACATAGACAAAGTATGCAAAAAATTTACTTGAGAAATACAAAATGAACAATTGTAAGCCCAAAGACACACCTATGGAACAAGGACTACAGTTATCCAGATATGATGAAACACCTTTTGTTTTAGCAACAACTTATCGTCAATTGATTGGAAGTCTCTTATATTTAACAAATACATGACCAAACATAGTTTTTGCTATCAACTATCTCTCAAGATTTATGCAAGAACCCAAAGAAAGTCATTGGAAAGCTACAAAAAGAATATTACAATATATCAATAGGACTATAGAATATGGACTAACATATAAAAAGGATGATAAGAATTTTTGTCTACAAGGATATTCAAATTCTGATTATGTTGGTTCTATTGATGATAGAAAATCCACATCAAGGTACATTTTTTATCTTGGTTTAGGACCAATATCATGGTACAATAAAAAACAGCATGCAGTAGCACTTTCATCTACCAAAGCAGAGTATCGTGCAACAAAGGATGTAGTTTGTGAAGCATTATGGTTACAATACATACTGTCAGATATGGGAATCAAAAGAACTCCAACAATAATAAATTGTGATAATCAAGGAGTATTAAATTTGATAAAAAATCCAATCATACATGAATGAACCAAACATATTGAAGCTCAATGTCATTTTATTAGAGATAATTTTCAAAGTCATCATATCAAGTTGAAACATATTCCTATGAAAGAACAAATTGTAGATATTTTCACAAAGGCTCTAGGTCAAAACAAGTTTCAGATATTTAGAGATCATCTATGCAGATCAAGAGAAATTCACATCAAATAATGTAATACGGGGGTGTTAGAGTATATTATATTATTTGATATATGATAAGATCAAGAGTCTCTTAGATAGGTGTCAAGATAAGAAGATCAAAGGTCATTTTGTAAAACTATATTATGGACACAAAGATCCATAATTTTTGTACAAGTTCTTCATATAATAGAATTCTGTAGACTGTGTTGTCTCTTGTTAAATCTGTAAGTTTTATTCTTATCTTACTATATTGTGGCTATCTTATCTTTTATCCTATGAGTTTACATTAACATTGAGGCTTCAAAAGCCATCATTACCTATTTGCCTTTGTTGTTAGACATAAATCTTGAAATTAGAATTTTTTGAGTATTTGAGGGAAGTTATGCTCTATGTATGAGGAAATCCTTCTAAGTAGGTGCTATAAACAAGGAAAATTCCTTTCAATATCATCTAAGTACCACACATCAATCTCTTTAATGCATCTAAAGGTCTTTCTCATTGTATCAACATGTATATCGAGAGGACTAGCTTCTTCCATATATGGATGAGTATATTAGAAGGGCAAGTATATAAAAAGGATTGGTATATTATATTGGTGGTATATAGAGAGGATGACCTTATTGGAAGATATAAGGAACCTTAATTATGACCACCTTGAAACTATTTCTCTTTGAATCACAACTGCTAAAAAATTCAAAATTTTTTCCATGGAAAAATAAAATGAGAACTATCCTTGTAGTCAAAATATTATGGGATATTATATCAAGAGACAAGATATATCCTGGACAACTAGCTACATAAAGAGAATTTGATGAAAGATATCACAAAGCACAATCGATGATATTGTTAGGTGTCACTGATGAAATACAAGTTCATATAAGTAAAGTAAATGCATCAAAAGAGGCTTGGGATATCTTATTACCATTTTTGAAGATAAAAATCAAGCAAGTTATCACCATTTACAATCTCAATTGTATACATTATAGGTGCACGACAATGACAGTCTAGAACACTTTCCTTCAAAGGATTGCAAAACTACAGGCTAAATTAAACACTCTTTACTTTTCAATCTCTTGCCATGTGTCTAGTCTCATAACAATTATGACAATAGACTATAATATTTTCATAATCCACTTGTTGATCCCATTCCTTTGATTCAAATTTAATATTAATCAATTGTGGCAAAAGTTTTAAAATATCCATGACAACACATATCCAAGTATATATAGCATATTTTCATTCCTTAGTAGATGGCGTCTCCTTGATGAACTCCCCTAGGGCATTTTTAATATGCTACAAAATATCTTTATTAATAAGTTGTTATGAAAGTCCAAAAAATCCTAACCCCACATCGAAAGTTCTTTAATAGTTTTGATCTTGATAGAAAAGTTCTCACTTCATGGTCTTAAATAAAGTATATCTCTCCTCCTAAAATATGAGCCACCACCCATTATTTTATCCTTGATTTAAAAACATGAAAAATGATGAGGAAAAAACCTTTATAAAGAAAAACCACAAAGCAAATTGAATTCAATTCCCAACTCCACATGATCCAATTTTTAAATTTATGGAAACCCTAGCTAGTATCCATGAAACTTACATATTAGCCCTCTAATTTTAAGAACCATTATCTCATCCCTAATGATCACTTGAGATGTAACATTTACTTCCTAGATCAAACTTGCCATCGATTCACTCGTCCTCTTATCTCCAACTTGAACATCTACACTTCCAGCTAGGGCAACCTGACTTCTAATTAGGGATTTCAAATATGGATTTCCTTCCATGCTACCTAGTAGGGCTTGATATAGACTCACACTTGAACTATTTACAATTATTAACTACTTGCTCCTTATATACTTTATTGCTAGGTAGGTCTACAACAAAGGACTTAAAAATGGGGTTCTCATAATAAAGACTAGTTCAACTTTTAATTTGTAATCAAAATTCAGTAGTTTAATATTTAAAATATAGACTTAAATTAACAAAAAAATATTTTGAGTATATATTAGAAATTTTATATGACATAAGAAAAATATTTTTCAAAAAATGGTTACTTATTGCAAAATACAACATGCACACCAACAATTTAACAAGACCTATCTGTCCTACAACTAAAATATTTTATTTTATTTTATGCTAGAGAAAAAGGGTTTGTAATTGGGTTCCCCACCCTTGAAAAATCACAACTCTCTCCTTTATATCTTGAGAGTTTACAAACATATTCAATTCTTATCTCAATTGAGTTGCTACAGATAGATACCTATTTTTTTTTTTATAGAAAGCCCGAATTCTTGATTTTCATTTTCTAGATCTTTAATTTTTTTTGTAAATACAAATAATCCAAAATTTTACATCATTCTTCTTAACATTTTCCTGTAGCATCCTTCACAATACCAATAATCCACCTCTACTATCTATGCACTACATTGTTGAGTAAGGTGCAACGAAAGTATTGTCATTGTTGTCAACACACTCAGATGGACAGGTTGATGCAGTGGACAGTTGTTCGGAGGTTGTTCGGAGTATGTACAGTGATGTTCAATGCTTATGAGGATGTTTTTGATGTTCGGGTGAAGTTGTTACAGGTTGTTCGTGCAAATTTGCAAAAGTTGAAAAAATCGTCAAGAAGTTGTCAAAAAATTGCAAAAGTCATCACGGGCGCAGTTGGACAGGATGGATCAGTTTGAAACATGCCAGCATGTCAGGAAATAGTCCAGAACAGCGTTGGAGGTGTCAGCACAGTGTTTGGATTGATCGGTGACGTTTTCGGTATCTTGGCGGATGATTTGGCAAGTGGTTGTACAAGCCGAAAAAGGGCAGTTTTGTCAGAAGCACTGCGAGCAAACCGAGAAGAATTTGATAGCAAAATTCGAACTGGAGGTGGTCGTTATCTTCAAGAACATGTGTTCCAAATTTCCACCAAAACGGAGAAACGAGGCGAATGTTACAAGCGTTGCAAGACTGTCACAAAAACGCTCTTTTTGGAAAAAGTGTGTCAACAGCAGTTTTCGTGGAGGTGGTACAGGTGAACCGTAAGGAGTTATGTAGCGAGATTCGGACTGGATGTAGTCAGCATTGCAGAGATTCTACGTTTCAAATTTCAGAGAAAACAGAGTTACGAGGTGAGAGTTATGATTGTTGCAAAAATGGTACAGGTCACTTTTATGTCAATTTGTTCCACTTGTGCAAAATCCTTCAGTTGGCCGTTTCGACCTTGCAGAGTCGCCAGAGTTTCGGTTTCAGTGTTGTTACACCTTCAAGGCATCAAATAGAGCATCTTTCATTTTTGGTTTGAGGTGTCACGTGGCTCCGAAGTAAGAGAACGAGTAAGGTGTCAATTCTTTGCATGTGACGTGTTTGACGAAATGCCTTCTCAAAATAAAAAAAGGAAGTTATATTGTTTTAAGAAGCTTCATTAAAGAAAATATTTTTAAAATTGAAAAGGGAAAAAGAATGCAAGTGTGTGCTTTTTAAGTGACAAGGGATTTTATTGAAAAGTGGGGACTTTATTTTGTGAAGAGAGAAGTGTGTGTGGAGAAAAATAAAGAGTGAAAATCCGTGATTTTTGGAGAGTGGTGAAAAATGTCACTTCAGTATTTTGGGCATAAATTTCTCATATGATATCCATTTTGGCTGAAATTTTGAGAGGAGTTCGCAGACAAAGTGTTGCACAATACCTAGAAAGCGTTTAGCAATTGGCAGAACGAGCTAAGAGAACAATCAGTTTTTTTTTGAGAAGAGAAGATTCAAATTCTGAGTAATGCAGAGAGGGATGTTATCTTTGGGTGAAATAAAAAGTTTTATATTTCGAGCTTACGAGACCATAGAGGGTTCGTGTTTCGGTGAAGACATTCATATATGTCATTTTATTATCAATATCAAAATCAAGTGGGTGCTTGGTAGAGGAGTTGGTGCTTTTTTTTCAGATAAATCAGGGGTTGGTGCTCCTTCCAGTGGGTCTTGGTAAATTGATTGTAAAGTTGGTGCTTTGCAAAGGTTGGATTTGGATGGGAGTCCAAACAGTCATTTTTGGGGATGTAGCCAAATCGGTGAACCTCGGTACATCTTGTGTTGTGTGATGTTCTCTTGTTATACTTGCTTTATTTGGTTTTATGTTTTCATTGTTTTGGCTTTGAGTGTTGAAGATTTAAGTTTTAAAGAGCTACATGTGATTCACCCCCCTCTCAGTGTCATTGTGAGACTAACAATTGGTATCAGAGCGAGGTTCCTGAATAGGCTTAACCGGCTAGGGTGATCTTGGAAGTGACACAATGGCAGGTGGTGAAGGCTTCTCATCAAACAAAGCACCATTGTTTGATGAAACTAATTACGCATTTTGGAGACTCGGGATGCGAGACATATCTTTGTGCTTTGGGATACGACATTTGGGATTCAGGTAGATAGTGGATACACAATACCCACCACTTCTCCAACCGATGTTGTCGGTAAGAAACTATTTGAGAATGACTCAAAAGCAAAGAATGCTATCATGTGTGGATTAGTGGACAACGAACTGGTAAAGATTATGGGTTGTAAAATGGCAAAGGAAATATGGGACAAACTGAAGAGCATTCATGAAGGAGACGTTAAGATCAAGGAGGCCAAGTTACAAACACATCGAGCTCAGTTCGAAGTATTAAAGATGAATGACGATGAGAATATAGAGGCATATATATTGAGAGTTAATGAAGTCATTAATGCGATTAGAGGACTCGACGAGGAAATCAAAGATTCTGTCATCGTGAAAAAGGTATTAAGATCCCTTCCCCAAAGATTTGATTCTAAAGTTTCAGCTATAGAAGAAGCTAAAGATCTAAATTCTTTTAGTATGGATGAGATGCATGGTTCTTTGATTGCATATGAGATGAGAATAGGAAAATCTAAACCCATAGACAGAGAAGCTGCTTTTAAAGCCCATAAAAATATGAAAGCAAAACAAGAATCCGAGGAAGAAGAGACATCAGATGAAATGGAAGCAAACTTTGTTCGAAAACTAAAAAGGGAAAAAGGAAAATACAGAGGAAAGTTACCGTTTAAATGTTTCAACTGTGGAGGCGTTGGGCATTTTGCAGCTAAATGTCCACTTAATGAGAAGAACAGAAGTGATGAAGGATCGCACGAAGAAAGAAGTGATTGGAAGAAAAAAAAAATTTTAAAAAAGGCAACTTCAAGAAGAAAAGTTTCATCTCCAAGAATGTCGAGTTCATCAAAAGATAGCTCCAGTGAGGATTACTAAAAGGAAACAGGTGAAGCTCTTTTCATGGCACTCAAAGAAGAAAAACCAGAAAAAGAACAGGAATGTGATGAAGAAGAAATTGACGTAGAAGTGAATTTGGAAGAGGAACTAATTGCAGCTCTAGATGAATTGAAGATAGAAAGAAAAAGAATAAGAAAATTTCAAGAAAGCTTGAGGATGCAAATGAAATCATAACAAATTTGAAAGTACAGATAGAAGAATCCAAGAAAATCTTCGAAGATCTCGAAGTGCAAATAACCATGAAAATAGATTATTGCAGCAAGCTAGAAGAAGAGATTGTTGGTTTAAGAATGCAGCTAGAAGAGATGAATCAGAAAATTAGTTGTTATCACAAACGTGAAGAAAGTTCTATGAAGCTGGATAAGATCATAAATAACCAAAAGACTACAGGCATCAAATTTGGTTTGGGTTTTGATGAAGGAGAATCGTCAAATGGATCAAAGGCCATAAATGAAGAATCCACAAAGAATGAAGAGAAGAAACAGGTTGATCAAGCAAAAATGAATCATGCAAAGGAAAGCAATAATGCAAGGCACGAAAGGAGAATTGACAATGATGGCTTCACCAATGTCACACATCAAAGAAGAAGAAGATTTATGGCTCCTACGACAACATGGCAAAGACCACCACCCAGGTTCAATCATCTCTTTTTTGGTTACTGTTTTAAATGCAATGGTTATGGACATAAGATCTCAGATTGCAAGTATAATGTAGGACCAAGGAATTTTACCAATAGAAATGCTTTTTCACCTTTGATGGATTATGCAGTAGAATGTTATAACTGTCATAATTTTGGGCATATTGCAAGAAATTGTCGAAGTACATTTGCATCAAATCAATTTCAGGGAAGAAAATTTCAGCCAAATGGAATAAGACAAAATAGAAAATTTCTCGAAAAACATGCACAAGCTACTGAAAAAGAAAAGCCAAAACAAGAGCCCAAAATTGTAATCAAACCTGAGTGGAAAGAAAAAGAGCGACCTAAGGAAGAAAAGGAATCCTTGATCGTACAGACGACATTTAAAGCGTAGAATAAATCCGCACCATGGATACTTGATAGTGGATGCTCCAGTCATATGACAGGTGACAAACAAAAATTTGAGAAGTTGCAGCAATATGAAGGTGGTTCAGTAAAGTTTGGAAACAATGATGGAGCTAAGATAGTTGGCAGAGGTTCAGTTAAGATTAGTGACGGAAAAATCAGGTCAAAAGAAGTCTTGTTTGTGGTTGGTCTGAAGCATAACTTGTTGAGCGTAAGTCAGATTTGTGATAGAGGTCATGAAGTGATCTTTAAGAAGCAAGGTTGTGAAGTCAGAAAGGCAAACAATGGGAAGTTGATAGCAACTGGATCAAGGACATCTGGCAACCTGTACACTCTCTCGGAGACTTCAGAAGGAGCTTGCTTGATTGGACAGGAAGAAGAGAATTGGTTGTGGCACAAGAGGCTCGGTCATATCAGTTTTGACAATCTAGTAAAAATCAGCTCAAAGAAAGTAGTGAGAGATATTCCCACCATTGGCAAACCATCAAATAGCATTTGTGCTTCATGTCAAAAGGGAAGCAAACTAGAGTCTCATTTAAAACAAAAGAGTACTACACAAGCAAACCTTTGGAACTAGTACATACTGATTTATGTGGACCCATGAGAATGCAAAGCATAAACGGTGACAAATATTTCATGTTGTGTATAGATGACTATTCTGAGGATGACATGGGTACTATTTTTGAAGCATAAATCAGAAGCTTTTGAGATGTTCAAGGTTTTCAAAAACCAAGTTGAGAATCAAACAGGAAAAATGATTAAATGTTTAAGGTCAGACAGAGGAGGAGAGTTCATTTCAGAGGATTTCACAGAGTATTGTGAAAAATATGGCATTAGGAGACAGTTTTCAGCAGCCAGGACACCTCAGCAGAATGGTGTGGTAGAAAGAAAGAATAGGACAGTGCAGGAAATGGCACGGACTATGTTGACTGAGAGCAAAGTAGCAGAAATATTTTGGAAAGAGGCAGTCCATACTGCGGTATACATCCAAAATAGGTGCATGTTGAGGACGCATGAAAGCAAAACTCCTTATGAGTTGTGGTTCGGTAAAAAGGCAACAACAAGATACTTTAAAGTTTTTGGCAGCAAGTGTTACATCAAAAGAGCTGAAGAAAACCTTGGTAAGTTTGAAGATAGAGCGGATGAAGGTATTTTCTTGGCTATTCATCAAAAAGCAAAGCTTACAAATGCTACAACAAGAGGCTAAGGAAAATTGTGGATAGTGTCGATGTTAAAGTTGATGAAGGAAGGGAACGAGTAATTAGCTATGAAGAGAACTACCCAATTTATGAAGAGGTCATTGAAGGAGATGAGGAAAAGGAAATGGAAAAGAAACCAAAAATTGACTCGGAGGATTCAAACAAGTGATTCAGAAGTGGAAGAAAACAAGAAATTCAAAGTAGGTAGCTGGTAGAAAGATCATCCTAGAGAGCAAATAATTGGAGACCCCATAGTTGGTGTTCAGACAAGAAGAAGATTAGTAAGTAACTACTCTTTATTATCCAGCATTGAGCCCAAAAATGTTGCTGACGCAAGCAAATATGAAAGTTGGGTAAAGGCAATAAATGAAGAATTAGATCAGATCGAGAAAAACAAGACTTGGGAGTTAGTACCAAGACCCATAAATAAAAATGTAATCGGTACTAAATGGGTCTTTCGGAACAAATTGAATGAAGACGGACAGGTAGTCAGGAACAAAGCAAGATTGGTATGCAAAGGCTATGCACAAGTTGAAGGTATTGACTTTGAGGAAACCTTTGCACCTTTGGGCAGACTAGAGGCAATTAGAATGTTTCTGGCTTTAGCAGTTTACAAGAATTTCAAAGTTTATCAAATGGATGTGAAATCAGCATTTTTGAATGGGAAACTTGAAGAAGAGGTTTATATTGAGCAGCCGGATGGTTTCCGGCTTGGTGATGATCCCAACTTGGTTTGCAAGTTGAAGAAAGCGTTATATGGCTTAAAACAGGCACCCCGAGCATGGTATGCAAGGCTAGACAATTATCTTACTCGGCAAGGGTTCAAGAAAGGTATGGTGGATAGTAATTTGTATGTCAAAATAGAAAATGGTCATCATATTGTTCTTGTTGTATACGTAGATGATATCATATTTGGCAGCAACAAAGATGAGTTGTGTAAAGATTTAGCAAATAAGATGCGAGAAAGAATTTGAAATGTCAATGATTGGTGAACTTTCGTATTTCCTCGGATTGCAAGTTAATCAAAAGGAGAAGGGCATATTTATTTCTCAAATTAAATATGTGAAAGAGATGCTGAAAAAGTTCACAATGGAGGATTGTAAGCCAGTTAGCACTCCCATGACGACGAGGTTGCAAGTTGAGCAAGGATGACAAATCTCCACATGTTGATCAAACTATGTATAGATCTATGATTGGGAGCTTACTTGTACTTGACAGCTACTGGACTAGATATTTTGCAGGCGGTATGCATGGTAGCACGATTTCGGGCTAGTCCCAAGGAGACTCATGTGACAACGGTGAAGAGGATTCTTCGGTACCTCAAGGATACTATGGAGTATGGGTTATGGTATCCGAAAGGTAAGGACTTCACCCTTATTGCATATTGAGATGCAGATTGGGCAGGATGTGTAGATGACAGGAAGAGTACCAGTGGAGGTGCATTCTATCTTGGAGACAGGTTGGTCGCGTGGCACAGTAAGAAACATGAGTCAGTCTCCTTATCCACAATAGAGGCAGAATACATTGCAGCGACAACGTGTTGTACGCAGGTGTTATGGATGAAACAAACTCTGAAGGATCTTGGCATTAATTTTAGTGAGCCGATTTTAGTTAAGTGCGATAACACCAGTGCCATTAACATCTCAAAGAATCCGGTTATGCATTCTCGCACAAAACATATTGCTATCCGGTATCATTTTTTGAAGGAGAAAGTTGCGGAAGGTGAGGTTAAGTTGGATTTTGTTCCAACAACAGAGCAAGTAGCGGATATCTTCACCAAACCATTGCCCAAGGAAGTCTTTGAGTACCTTCACAAGAAATTGGGAGTGGTCACACTTCCCAAGAATTGACTAGCTATTGGGGCCACATTCTCAGGGGGAGCATTTGTGTATTTGTTTATCTTTTTGCTCATGTTTGTGATTTTTGCTAAGTGTAATAATTTTTGCCTCGAGAATGTTGTGCATGGACTCGGGGGAGTTTGCAGTAGCCCTTTGGTCTTGTTGTCAAAGGGGGAGAAGAGTTACAGGAAATTGTGCGTGTGTTGCCAACAATTCCAAAGGGGAGATTGTTGAGCAAGGTGCGGCGACAGTATTGTCATTGTTGTCAACACACTCATATGGACAGGTTGATGCAGTGGATAGTTGTTTGGAGGTTTTTGGAGTATGTACAGTGATGTTCAATGCTTATGAGGATGTTTTTGATGTTCGGGTGAAGTTGTTACAGGTTGTTCGTGCAAATTTGCAAAAGTTGAAAAAATCGTCAAGAAGTTGTCAAAAAATTGCAAAAGTCATCACGGGCGCAGTTGGATAGGATGGATCAGTTTGGAACATGCCAGCATGTCAGGAAATAGTCCAGAACAACGTTGGAGGTGTCAGCACAGTGTTTGGATTGATCGGTGACGTTTTCGGTATCTTGGCGGATGATTTGGCAAGTGGTTGTACAAGCCAAAAAAGGGCAGTTTTGTCAGAAGCACTACGAGCAAACCGAGAAGAATTTGATAGCAAAATTTGAATTGGAGGTGGTCGTTATCTTCAAGAACATGTGTTCCAAATTTCCACCAAAATGGAGAAACGAGGCGAATGTTACAAGCGTTGCAAGACTGTCACAAAAATGCTCTTTTTGGAAAAAGTGTGTCAGCAGCAGTTTTCGTGGAGGTGGTACAGGTGAACCGTAAGGAGTTATGTAGCGATATTCAGACTGGATGTAGTCAGCATTGCAGAGATTCTACGTTTCAAATTTCAGAGAAAACAGAGTTACGAGGTGAGAGTTATGATTGTTGCAAAAATGGTACAGGTCACTTTTATGTCAATTTGTTCCACTTGTGCAAAATCCTTCAGTTGGCCGTTTCGACCTTGCAGAGTCGCCGAGTTTCGGTTTCAGTGTTGTTACACCTTCAAGGCATCAAATAGAGCATCTTTCATTTTTGGTTTGAGGTGTCACGTGGCTCCAAGTAAGAGAACGAGTAAGGTGTCAATTCTTTGCATGTGACGTGTTTGACGAAATGCCTTCTCAAAATAAAAAAAGGAAGTTATATTGTTTTAAGAAGCTTCATTAAAGAAAATATTTTTAAAATTGAAAAGGGAAAAAGAATGCAAGTGTGTGCTTTTTAAGTGACAAGGGATTTTATTGAAAAGTGGGGACTTTATTTTGTGAAGAGAGAAGTGTGTGTGGAGAAAAATAAAGAGTGAAAATCCGTGATTTTTGGAGAGTGGTGAAAAACGTCACTTCAGTATTTTGGGCATAACTTTCTCATATGATATCCATTTTGGCTGAAATTTTGAGAGGAGTTCATAGACAAAGTGTTGCACAATACCCAGAAAGCGTTTAGCAATTGGCAGAACGAGCTAAGAGAACAATCAGTTTTTTTTGTGAGAAGAGAAGATTCAAATTCTGAGTAATGCGAGAGAGAGGGATGTTATACTTTGGGTGAAATAGAAAGTTTTAGATTTTGAGCTTACGAGACCATAGAGGGTTCTGGTTTCGGTGAAGACATTCATATATGTCATTTTATTATCAATATCAAAATCAAGTGGGTGCTTGGTAGAGGGGTTGGTGCTCCTTTCTGTTGGTGCAGATAAATCAGGGGTTGGTGCTCCTTTCTGTTGGTGCAGATAAATCAGGGGTTGGTGCTCCTTCCAGTGGGTGTTGGTAAATTGATTGTAAAGTTGGTGCTTTGCAAAGGCTGGATTTGGATGGGAGTCCAAACAGTCATTTTCGGGGATGTAGCCAAATCGGTGAACCTCGGTACATCTTGTGTTGTGTGATGTTCTCTTGTTATACTTGCTTTATTTGGTTTTATGTTTTCATTGTTTTGGCTTTGAGTGTTGAAGATTTAAGTTTTAAAGAGCTACACTGATTCACCCCCCCTCTCAGTGTCATTGTGAGACTAACATACATATTAGTAGAGTAATATTTTCAAAACTTTGTGCACTCATAGTCTACTTTATAAGATCAAGATTGCTAGTTTCCTTCTTGAAGCATGATTGCAACCACAAAAACTGTAATAAATAGTTTATATGAAAAAATTAATGTTATAAAATACAACAAATACTATCAATTGAAAATATTAAAGTAAATCTTAATCATTATTTAATTTAGACAATCAACATTTTCTTGTTAGCTTTAGCTAAACTTACTACTTCCTCTAATCATGGAAAATAAAATTTAACTTCACAATCCTCTATTAAAACCCCTCTATTGGCTAGCCTATCTGCATATTTGTTTCCTTCCCTTAACGTATGTGTAAACTTGATTTCTTCAAACTCTGTAGCAAGGTCTTATATTTCCACAATGATCTCTTATATGTTCCATGGAGCCTTTGCTTTCCTCAAATTTGCATTTATTATTATTAGTGAATCTCTTCCATCCATACTCTATTTCATTTCATTTGTTTGCATATTTTTAACCCTTACCAAGTTGCTTAAGCTTCAACTTCATTAATTGTCTTAAATCTACAATTGAAAGCGTAATGTGACAAAATCTCACCCCTATTATCTCTTTTTATTCCTCGTCCTCATGTTGGTCCTAGATTTCCTTTAGATGCTCCATCAAAATTCATTTTGATCAAATCCATTTCTAGTGGTTTTGATGCAGAGGCATCTACATAAATAAATAAATTAAAAATAATAATAGTGATGATGGTTTAAAACTATGAATTGAGGAATATGATTTTCGAACCATTAGTTTGTGCACATGGTTTGTTTACATATGGTTTTGTGTATCTTTGTTTATCTATAAACACGTGCAAAGGGTGAAGGTGAAGAGGAAGTAAGAAGTTAAGAAGAGAAAAAAATTGAGAAGTTGTGGTGCTCTATGGAGAGTAGTTGAGTAGTCTATGGCAACTGTGGCCCTTATGGAACTGTGTATGTGTTATATTATAGTTAATATATAAAACAATATTCTCTTTCTTCATATGTGGTAATATATTTATGTGTAACTATGTTATTTTACTATTGTTACATACTCTAATATCATAGTTTAATGACTCTTTAACTATGTTCTTTTATTATTCTTGCGTACTTTGATCTTGCAGTTCAAATTTTATTCATAGATTTTAAAATCTTTCCATTGATTTTTTGGGACTACGTTATGTGGTATCGGAGTTAGGTTGATTCCTAGTGTTTGGAAATGGAATGAAGAGGTATATATCGAGGTGTGCCACTTAGGGGTGGATGAGCAGGCCCTATGAATACTAAAAATACATAATTGCTAGAAGAAATTAGAGGTTTATAAGCTTGAATGGAAGCCATAAAATCTGCCAAAAGAAGGAGGGAGGAAGAAATAAGTGAATCTAAATATGTTGAAGAAGAAAAACTTGTAGAAGAAGACAAACGAGAAGAACTTGTACTTAAGGCAATTACAAAGATTGAAGATAAGTCAAAGATGGATTTGCCCAATTCTAATGGTAGTCTAGATCTAGAGAAATTGATAGATTAGATCTCAGAGATGGAATTTTGTTGATCAAAGACCTTAAAAAGGTGAATATAGCTATTACATAGTTAAAGGGTCATGCATCCTTATGGTGGGATCAAGTGCAAAAATAAATAATATGTGAAGGAAGAGAAAAATCAAATCTTGGGATCAAACGATGAGTAAATTAAAGAGAAAATCCATACCAATTGATTATTCAATGATGTTGTTTAAGAAGTTATAAAATATTTGACATAAGGAATTGAGTGTGAAAGAATATACCAAGGAATTCTATAGATTAACCATTTGGGCACTTCCCTTAGAAGAAACCATAGAAAATATTTCAAGATATATCAATAGGTTGAAGTTGGTAATTAAAGATGAGATTGGGTTATTGAATATCCAAACAATAGAGGAAGCCTACAAATATTCCTTGAAGGTAGAAGAAAAATTGGCAAGAAAAACACAACAAAGTTTGAGTAAATGAAGAGGCCAAGGAAAACAAGTAGGAAATTATGAAAAAATCCCAAGAAGGACAAAGAAGGAGGTGCAAGTAGCTCCCAACAAAAAATATTTTTAACCTTCTAGAGGTAGAGGATATGGATCCAAAGGATGTGGTAAAGGATTCAATAATACTTGCTTCAACTGTGGATCACAAGGACATCGAGCCCATGAGTGTATAGAACTTGAGAATCAAAGAGGTGACAATAGAATAAATATTTACCAAGCAACATAGGTGAGAGAGGAGACAATTGAACCTGTAGCATCTAAAATTGGTAAATATTGTATGGTTTGAAGAAAATTGGTAACTTCAGCAAAGTAAATAGAGGAGCCATGGTAAAGGAGAAGCATCTTTAAGATCAGGTACAAGTATGGAGGGAAATGCTATAAAATAATTGTGGATAGTGGAAGTACTAATAATTTAGTCTTAACCAATATAGTGGAGAAGCTAGCATTGAAGACTACGACACGTCCAATCCCTTGCAAGGTTTTATGGTTGCATAAGGGTCATGAAGTGATGGTGACAAAGCAATGTAAAATTAATTTTAAAATTGGTCCTTACTATGAAAAAGTATGGTGTGATGTGATTTCGATAGATGCTTGTCATGTTATTTTAGGAAGACCATGAGCAAAGTTTTCTAAGATAAATAACCACGAACACAATGAGCAAACACTAATATTTTCTATACCCCAAATGTCTGATGTAGGGGGCATCTACATAAATAAATAAATAAATAAATAAATAAATAAATAAATAAATAAATAACAATAATAATGATAATGGTTTGAAACCATGGGTTGAGGAACATGGTTTTCAAACCATTAGTTTGTGCACATGGTTTGTACACATGGTTTGTTTACACATGGTTTTGTGTATCTTTGTTTATCTATAAATAAGTGCAAAGGGTGAAGAGAGGGAGACAAGGTGAAGAGGAAGTGAGAAGAAATAAATTAGAATTTGTGGTGCTTTATGGAGAGCAGTTGAGTAGTCTATGGAAATTATGGCCACTATGGAATTGTGTATGGGTTATGTTGTAGTGAATATATAAAACAATATTATCGTTCTTCATATTTGGAAAAATTCTATTTTTCTATGTAACTATGTTTTTTTTACTACTATTGCATACTCTGATATCACTATTTAAGTATTATTTAACCGTGTTATTTTATTATTGTTGCATACTAGGATCTCATAGTTTAAAGTCTATTCAAAAATTTAAAAATCTTGCTACTAACTTTTATGGACTATGTCAAATTTCCACTATTCTTTGTCTTCCTTTTGTTTCTCATGTACCTAACATCATAATTTTATTTGATGAATTGACTCCATCTATCAAGGCTTTCTACTTCAATATTCGGGATTGGGTGAGTTGATAGGGTTGCTTTAGACTCCTCTATAGCTAAATAAATCTTCCTTTTTATTATCTCTAAATAGATTTCCTTTTAAAACTGCTCCGCCATTGCTTTAACCATTCTTTAATTCTACCATTTATCAACATGTATTTACCAAACATATTAAGAATCCAGTGCCATAGTTCCTACACTAATGAACAATGTTCCAAGAGATGGTCTATACTCTCCTCCTTTTTACATAGAACACACTATGAGGGGCCATGAAAACCCCTTTTCATAAGGTTATTCCAAGATAAAAGTTTCCTATGACCTACTAGTCATACAAACATTTTGACTTTTGAAATGCTCAGGCTATCCCAAATATATTTTCATATTCTTGCAATATTCCTATTTTTTTGGTGCTTTACATTATATCCACTTCTTGTTGTGTATTCTCCTGAGCTATTAACTCCCAAATTAGCCTATCCTTGGCTCCCCTTGGAATAATCACTGTTATTATATTTCTGCTCAACTTCCTCCTAGCAACAATGTTTGGTATACTTGTAAAAAAAATTCTTTCCATTTGTATCTTCCTTCTTGATCCTTATACATAATATTTGAAACCCTATCACCAATTTTTTCTTGAAGTAATCTTAACCATGGTTTCAAAATTAGATCTAAATTGAGTGGTTTTTTTATCACACCAAATATCCATCCAAATAGATCTTTTTATCCAATTCCCACCACCCCATATTAGACCTTTAATCACTAGATCAATTGATTTTTTCAAACCATCCCATAGTGTAGAACCATTTGGTAATGATATTGTAGTAAATATTAAGCTTGGTTCATTGGGCTCCAAGTACTTACAAGAATTTTTTCCAATTTTCTTTGACTCTCTTTATACAATTTCCATATTACTTTTTCCCTTAGAGCTAAGTTTACATCCGTAAGAACTCTTAAACCAATATCTCCCCTCGTTTTATCATCACACACCTTGCTCCATTTCAACAAAGGAATTTTTATTTTACCAGGTAATCTTGACCACAAAAATGACTGCATAATATAGATTAAACTTTTTTTCTACCAATTTTGACATAATATACAAGGACATAATATGTTGGAGTGTCTTATTGATGAGGAATCTTGGTGGGAGTGCGAAGAAGTTATGGTGAAGATACCGTGTGGGATAACCACTTTTTTAATTAGTTGCACTCTTCCTGCTAGCAATAACAATCTACCTTTCAATTCTAGTAGTTTATTTTAATCTTTACTAATAACTAGATCCCAAATTTTATCCTCATTCTCCCCTCAAATAAGAGCATCTCTAGATATGTTGCTAGCAAATTTACCTCCTTTTAAAGTAACCTATAAATTTATGCTTTGATTCTAGATGGAGTGTTTAGAAAGTAAATTTAAAATTCTTTCCTATTAAAGTTTTTCCCTCACACTCTTTCATATTCCTTGAATAAGTTATTCAAATATATGGCCTCATTTTCCTTGCCATCCTAAAAATGACACTATCATCTACAAATTATTTATGGGTGATGTTATTGATGTTGTTACTAGCCTTAAGTTTACTTATTAGCCCATATTTGTATGACTTCTTCTATAAGTTCCTTCCCAATACCTTTACCATAATAATGAATACATATAGTGATAAAGGATCTCCTTATGTAGGATCCCTCTTGGCTTTAAATTACTTTGTTACTAGTCCATCGACTAGCACTGAATATGATACTATAGAGACACAAACTTTAAGCTATCTGATCCATTTCTTTCCAAATATAAACTTTTCTAATACTGCCAAAATAAAATCCCATTTAACCTTATCATAGGCTTTATTCATATCAAGTTTTAATATTATTGCTCTCTTTTATAGAAGTTGTTGAATTCATAACTTTAGCTACTATGATATTGTCCAAAAATTATTTTTCTTTCATAAATACTCCTTGATATTCTAAAATCATTTTTTCTAATAGTGGTCTTAACCAATTTGCCATCACTTTAGATATTATCTTATATGCCATATTATATAGGCTTATGGGCCTAAATGAATCGAATAATTCTGCATCATTCTTTTTTGGAATCAGGGTAAGATATGTTGCATTATTTTATAAGGTATGTACTATTTTACCCTAGACTATTCCACTACCATAAATAAATAATCCTTCACTATTTCCCAATTATGTTGATAGAATGCTATAGAGAGTCCATCCAAAACTAGGGATTTATTCTTATCAAAGAGAATAGAGTTGAATTAACTTCTTCTAGAGTAATAAGCTCCATCAGTTTGCTATTGTCTTCATCTATTATAATTGAAGGTAATTATTGTAATAGTTTATCATTAAGAACTTCAATATCCTTTGATCCTAGAATATTCTAGTAAAAAATCCTTGTCTCCTTTCTGATTTCACTTTGGTCTTCAATTCAAACCCCTTCTACTGATTTAATTCTACTAATTCTGGATGTTGATCTCTGTATTATTTCTATATTATAAAAAACTATGTTTTTATCTCCTTTTAACCAAGTCTATCTCAATTTTAATCTCTAAAAAGTCTCTTCTTTACTCAAAATATTATGATATTCACTAAGCAACTCCTTTTCCTCCAAGCTTGGATTATTGTGCTCACGTTTTTGGAATTTTAAAAATTTCTCTTTTAGTTCTTATTTCTTCTAAAAATATTTCCAAAAGTGTTCTTGTTCAATTATTTTAATCTAGATGTCATTGATTTAATTTGGTTTTGAAGTGTATACATCCCATTGTTTCCTAAATAATTCCACATCTATACTATAATATCAACAAATTAGGAATATTCTTCCCACATCTGCTCATTTAAAAAATGTTTTTTTTTGTAATTCCCTTACCACCATTTTAATTCTTATTGGCTAGTGATCTGAACCAATCCTTGTCAAGGTATTAATTTTAGCACAAGTGCCTTCATCTAGTCAATGATCTAAGAGTATGCATTCATATAATTTTTCTACTATTAGGTTTTGGCCTGTCCTGTTGTTGGTCCAGGTATAGTTGTCCTCTTCAGAATCAACCTCCCATAGATTATTGTTTTGAATAAAAATTGAGAAATATCTCATACTCCGAGTTATTTTCCTAAGTCCCCAAAATTTTCATCTAGCTTGGTTATGGAAATAAAATCTCCTACGATCATAAATTGAGTTTCTTGGTATTTACTTCTCATAAAGGTTTCAATACCACTCTATACTTCTGATCTACCTGACTAATTTGTAGGTCCATAGACATTGATAAGGATGAAATGAATATTTGCAAAATAGAATGTGACTAATGAGGCTATCCAATACCTAGTTTTATGAGTAGTTTCACAAAAGGTTCTAACTAGATTCCAACATGTTATAATTCCCCCCGCAACTCCTTCTAAATTCATAGCATCCTATTCATATCTTGTCCATACTATCATAGTTTTTAAAACTTATATTTTAGTTTCCAAAATACAAATAATAACAAGCTTATTATTTCAATAGAGGTTCTTGATACACCTCTACTTTGAGGGGGAATTAGCACCCCCTATATTCTATGAGATGGTAATCATGTCTCATTAAGGGTTGTTGGACCCTCCAACGAATTGCCAATATTATTTTGCTATTTGGTAAAGAGAAGTTCAACCAACTTATATTGTGTTCCTTTCTCTACGTTTGCTCTTTCTTCCTTGGCTTTTGCTTGATAATTTAAAGGTTTTTCTCTTTTTTCCTTGCCAGTATCAAGATTAGGTTTTCTTATTCTATTCCTCAATATGCTTTCACAAAATTCCTTTTCAATAGATTTATTCTCTCTTGGCTCTGCTAAGGAAGCTTTTGACTTATCCTACTCATTTTCTAGTATTTCCTTGTTAATGGTAGAGGTATTAACATCTAACACTATGTTTTCTCTACCACTTTACTTCTCTTGAATGGTGCATGGTACTTCAAGAGAGTATTCAAAATCTAATGAGACACATTCCTTAGGTTCAACAAGAATGTTCATCTCTAAATCAAGAGCATACTGAGTAGAAAACTCCTTGTTAATATTATGATCATGTTGTACCATGTCCTCTACGAGCTAATCTACTTTTATTTATAGGCTAAATCCTTAGAAGAATTGGTATTTCTTCCAATATCCTTACTTACTGGTCTTCATTATTTATTTACTTTCATCTGTTTGGACCTATTTTTTAGAAGTTAAAAACCATCCTCATCCATATCCATTTGTAAGTTTTTCTTATGGATTTCTACATGTTTATGCTTGACTCTTATTAGGGCATGATATCTCAATATGCCCAATCTCATGGCATCTTCTACATCTAAAATATATGTTTTTATAATCCATGGTTTGGGTCCACAACTTACTCCCATACTTTAAGAATTATTGATTATAGTAAAGGTTTATTGATATCAATCATGACCAATATTTAAGCATAAATAACTAATACTTTGTCTTTTGTATTTTATGAAATCTTAAGAAATTCTCCTATATTTTTGGCTATTTCCTTGAAGGTATCTATTTCCTAAAATTCAATTGGAAACCCATACATCCTGACCTAGATTGGTACTAGAGATAGATTTACATTCTCAGGTGCAAAGCCTTCATACCCATGGGTAGGGAAGAGTCCTGCTCTTCCCATAAACTAAGGACCCTCTTTCAGGATTCTATCTATTTCCTCCATAGAATAGAAAATGACTAGAAATAAAACTTTAGAAAGAAAGGATAGAATCACTCATAGAGACTTCCATCTCCTATCAATCCATTTTATTAGAGCTGAAGCCCTTGGCCAAGACCTTATAAATTTACCAATGACTACATTATATTTAAGCAATGAGGATCACTACTTTATGAGGTCATTTCTAACCTCTTATACAAGGGATGAATCTAAGGATTTAGCTATAAATAAGTCCATGGAAATAAAACTATAACTTGATATATACTAAAATTTACCAATATATCCTATAGTAATTATATTAATTGAAAATAAACCTACAATAATCTGCATGCAAAACTTCTAATATAATGAAGGGATAAATGAAACTTAGCTAAAAAATTCTATGGCTAGATAGAATGTCCTACCTCATTGATTCCCTATATCTCCATTGCTCCTCCCATCATTAGAATCTTGGTTAACATATATCTGCAATTTTATTTCCCGCAACTTAAAAAATTGTCACTGCTCTTGTTCTGGATGACTAACTTCATAGGATCATATATCCCTCAATACTATTTAGATTTCTTCATATGGACATTCATTTAAATCTCTTCAAATTCCATGCAAATTGGTCTAAAATTTATCTAAATTGGACAACCCTTCATAAAAATATGGCTCGTAAAAGATGATATATTTTTTTGAAAAAGTTTGCTCTAATGTAGCCCTTGTTTGGAACGATTGTCTTCATATGGTTATATCTCCCTTAATACTCACTTGGATTCTTTTATATTACCACTCATTTCAAAGCTCTTCAAATTATGCACAAAATAGTGTAAGAATCATTTGAATCAGATAACTCTTTGCAAAGATATGGCTCCTAAAATATGAGTCATTTTTTGGAAAACATTTGCCCTAAATTTTCCGATTCATAATTGCTTTTATTAACTATTAAATGAAATTTAAAAGATTTTAAATTTAATCATTATTATTATTTTTATTAAAGTAACCCTTAATATCATATTTACTTGTTACTTGCATATCATTATTTAGTACTTCTCTATTAAGATCACTCTTATGGATGGTAATAGGTCTTAGGTATTGTTAATTTTTGAAATTATTATGAGTTCTTAAGTATATTTTTGTATCTATAGAGAAATTTAACCACTAAAGTAAACATTTTAGCTAAACATGCTAAAATATTTTACTTTTATTGGGATGCTTTAAAAAATAAAATGGGCTTCATTATAATGAACAAATATAATTAAACATAAAAATACTATAAGGTCAAATTATTAAAATTAGTTGATTTTTTTTTACATTCTTTGAAGCAAATGGTAGGTTGGTTTAGAATGCTCAAAAATTGATACATTCAAGTCTTAAATTTGCATATTTATTATTTTCTCCTTTTCTTTTTGGAATATGTGGTGGTTAAGCTTCTCTTGAGACCACAACCAACTTTGTTTTTATGTTTTCTTTTTGGGCCCATAAACCTTAAGAAGGTATTTTTGTAGTTTTTATTATTTTATTCCTAAGGGTTGGTATCATAAACTTGACCTAAAGGCAACATGTACTTGGGTTTAAATACCCTTCCTCATCGATCATTTTCTTATCAATTTTGAGTGTAATTTTGATTCTCTTTGAGTGAAGATATTATAGTGTCAATTGTCATCTCATTATATACTCTGTTTTTCATATGCTATGTATCTCTTTTGACAAGCAACACTGGGTAATGTTAGTTCCATTTGTATTTGGAAACTACTATGAAATTTAACATGGTATTAGAGTGGATGTGAATATTCATTATTTGTTTGCTCTTGTTAGTGGTAGATTTATCTTCCAACTTATCTTGAGGATAATTTTTGTAGGGGCTTATGGAGAATATTTTTTGAAGTTGATGACATAATTTGAAGAAGATTTTATGATAAATAACCCTAATGGACTTGGATCGTGAGGATCTCACTAGAATCAACAAATGAATTTACTCTAGGAGAAATATTCACCGACATATTCAATTTTTTCTCTCATGGGAACTCAATATTGCTTGTTAGATGCCCTAGTTTTAGGATTGAATTTTTTGAGTTTTTTTAAAATCTCATTTGTCTTTTATGGATTATTTTAAAATATATATTTCTTTTTCTATTCTAACTTTTGAGTACTAATAATCACTAATGAGCAGAGAGACAACATGACTTTGTGAAAGAAGAAAAGAAGAGGTTGAATTTTTTTAGATAGACCCTTGATGCTAGAGACGTCATAGGTAGGATTTTATGCTTATCAAAGACCTCCAAGAAACTTGAAAAAGTTACAAAAATGGTTTCACAACTCTTTTGTTGCATAGACGTGATAGGAGGGCTTGATTGGTTGTGTTTGATAATATAGTTTTGTAGGTGCCAACATTTTTTTTTAATTAATTGGAGTAAGGGATTTTGAAAGACTACCCAAACCTTTTACATCACCAAATAACCAAAAAGATAGTTCTCAAAGGATAAACTATGATCAACCGATGACTTAAGGGAGGGAATATACAAGAGACACCACCCTGAGAAACAAAGAGAACAAGTAGATAACCAATAAACATACTAGAAGACGCAACTAGGGATCAAAACATGCAAAAACAAGCCAGCCTAGGTGGTAGAAAGATCCAAACTCGACAACATCCGTAGGGGTCACCTGATAATCATGATTGACTTGCCCACGACCCTCATTTTGATTTTTAATGTCATCCAAGGTGATAGCAACTTGCTAAAGCAAGGAGCTAATCATTTCAGTTTCTCTTAACATAAAGTTAATGAAATCCTCAAGGTCTTAGATGTATTTCTTTTTTATGAAGGTAGGAAGGTCAAACCTCTAATGGATTGAGGGCTTGGAGGACTCACTTTGAGGGACAACTCCTTTATGTGGTGAAGATCAAGTTGAGGCATATTTGAACTTTGGTTTCTTTAGTACCATTGTAGAATAATTTGACTTTTCTTGCTCTTGTTCGATGATGATTGGTGACTTTCGCTTCCCAACCTAGGACTTGCAGTAGGAGGAGTGATGTCTGGATTTCAACTTCACCATGGGAGGGGTATCTCCAAAATTTGAATAGAATTTCAAATTTTTGTTGGATTTAAGAGAGGTATTCTTTAGGGATGCATCTTCATCCATAGTATCAGGGTGGAGGCTCCCCTACCTAGAGTCAAGCACTTGAGGATATGTGGGGGGACTACCAACATAAGAGATGATAAATTTTTGGGATTTTTTCAAGGGCATACCTATAGAGGATGAGGTGGAGGTCTTGGTGGAATGGGTGAGTGGAAATACCTTTTTTAACATTGAGCATCAAATGATCAATGGACTTGAATAAATAATATGAAACATTGATGGCTTTGTTACCATGAAGGTGGTTCATAAAATCCAAGTGGAAGCTTCTCAGGACAGAGTTGGTCTCATCAATAGTAAATTACTAGAGGATAGGTAGCATGAATTATTCTAAGGTTTGAGAAGGGATGCTCTGATATTTCCTCCTTTGTCCCTCCCAAGCTTATTATCTCTATCCCTAAAGTAGGCCAATTATTCGACCAATGAATACTTTTTATGTTGCACAATGTTCCCATCATCAGGGAGGTTAATCACTTTAGCTAGAAGATAAATATTTATGGTGAAGTTGAGGTCATCAACTAGGATCCTTCCATCATCCCACAACCAAAATAGTTCAAAGGAAAGGTTTGATGTTTACACAATGACACTGAGAGGGGGGGGTGAATCAGTGTAGCTATTAAATTTTTATATCTACAGCATTTAATATGAAATAAAGAGAACTTGACAAAAAAAAAAACAACTTGAACAAGAGAGCACACCACAACACTCAATATACCGAGGTTCACCAATTTGGCTACTCCTCAAAAATGACTGCTTGGACTCCAATCCAAATCCAGTCTTTGCAAAATCAATTTTACAAATATTTTACCAGCACCAACTGGAAGGAGCACCAACCCCTGTACTTTTCTGCTGCAACAGATGGAGCACCAACCCCAAGTACCAAGCACCAACTTGGACTGCAATTCTGATCAATTTAGGATGACATAAAATGTCTTCACTTCAAGCACGACCCTGACTGGTCTGCAATTAACCCAACTCTACACACTCTCACGGCTCTGCTTATTTTTCTCTTGATTCTTTTCTAACCCTCCTTTTACAGCAATTTCTCTCTAACAGCAGCAACATCTTCTCTGTACGATTATTCTTTTATAACCTTTCAATCTGGCATGCAGTCGAATGACCTTCTCCAACTGTTCGAATTCATTACTCCTGTCCATAATGTGACTGTTCGAATGCATGAACATACGGCTGTTCGAGTGCCTTTTCTTTTCTCCATATGCAATTCTTCGAAAGCTTTTCGATTCTTCATGTTCGGCTTTTCTGTATGCTTCAAATACGTCTGTTAGAATGCTTGCAAATACGACCTTTCGAATGCTTTTATTATCCTTCATATTCGGCTTTTCGAATGCGTTTCAATTATGCATGTTTGGCTGTTGCATTGCATGTCCAACACCTGTCAATATTTACCTGTCTGTCTGACTTCAGTTACTTCTTATGTAACTGGCTGCATGATTTTCCTGTCGGCTTTTTCGACACGTGTCACCTTGCATGTTCCTGCGGGTTTTACCTGCCAGACTGTTACCTGTCGCGATATCGCGACACTTTTAACTTATGCTGACGTCACCCTGAAGGTTGTCATGAAATCGTGACCATTTTGGCCTTGAAAGCTTTTCTTCTGTTCATGTCGCGATATCGCGACACTTAGAACTTTTGCTGACGTCATCCTTAAGCATGTCGCGAAATCGCGACCGTTTTGGCTCTTGCAAGCTTTCCCTGCATCTTGTCGCGATATCGCGACACTTTGAACTTTTGTCGACGTCATCCTCAAGTCGTCACGAAATCGTGACGCTTCGCTTCCAACGACTTTCCTTTCATCCTGTCATGAAATCGCGACACTTTTCAACTTTTGACGTCATCATCAATGCTGTCGCAAAATCATGACGCTTGGCTCACACTTTCCTTTCATCCTTCGCGAAATCGTGACACTTTTCAACTTTGATGTCATCATCCTTCTTGTCGTGAAATCGTGACACTTTCAGCTTCCGTACACTCTTCTTTGCCAGAAGCAGGGAAAAAGGAACATGTCACGAAATCGTGACACTTTGCTCTTCCGTACAACTCTCCTTGCCAACTCCAACGAAAATGGAACATGTCGCGAAATCGTGACACTTTGCTCTTCCATACAACTCTCCTTGCCAACTCCAGCGAAAATGGAACATGTCACGAAATCGCGACACTTTGCTCTTCCGTACAACTCTCCTTGCCAACTCCAATGAAAATGGAACATGTCACGAAATCGCGACACTTTGCTCTTCCGTACAACTCTCCTTGCCAACTCCAGCAAAAATGGAACATGTCACGAAATCGTGACACTTTGCTCTTCCGTACAACTCTCCTTGCCAACTCCAGCGAAAATGGAACATGTCACAAAATCGCGACACTTCCGGCTCTTGCTGACGTCATCATCTTCTTGTCACGAAATCGTGACTTTTCCGGCTTCTAGCAGCTTTCTTTGAAACTTGTCACGAAATCGTGACACTTTCGGCCATTGCTGACGTCATCGTTATCTTCGTCATGAAATCGCGACGCTTCTGGCTTCCGTACGCTCTTTGCTCCATGCAGTAGCGAAATCGCTACATCTTCTTGTTTGTGTCTTTTCACTTGTAGCGAAATCGCTACATCTTTGTTTCCATTTGTTTCAACATGTAGCGCCATCGCTACACCTTAGTTTCTCCTTGTTTCAACATGTAGCGAAATCGCTACACCTTAGTTTCTCTTTGTTTCAACACGTAGCGAAATCGCTACACCTTAGTTCCATGTATTTTCACCATGCAACGATATCGCTACACCTTTGTTTCCATTCATTTCAACATGTAGCGATATCGCTACACCTTTGTTTCCTTCTCTCACATGTCGCGAAATCGTGACAGGTTTGCTCGCATCTTCTCTCTCCTCGGCCATGTCGCGAAATCGTGACAATTTGGCTTGCATCTTCTCTCTCCTACTTTTTGTCGCGAAATCGCGACACATTTTCTCTCTCCTCAACGAAAACTCGACATGTCACGAAATCGTGACATTTTTGGCTGTGCCTTCTCTCTCTTCGACCATGTCGCGAAATCGTGACAGAAAACATGTCGCGATATCGCGACAGTTTTCTTCCTTGTCTCTTTTTGCCAGTTTCTGAATCTGGGTCACCTCTGTTTTCCTTGAAACTTTCCGCACTTGATCTGACTGACCTCTGAACTGCATCAACTGCATCAATCTGACTGTGTTGACAACAATGACAATACTTTTGCAATTCTTTTGCTGCACCTTGCTCAACAATCTCCCCCTTTGGAATTGTTGGCAACACACTCGCAACCTTGCTTAATTTCTTCTCCCCCTTTGCCAATAATACCAAAGGGCTGCTGTAGACTCCCCCTGAGTCTATGCACAACATTCTCAGACTTAAAAAGTTTGAATGCTCCCCCTAAGAATGTGTTTCCCATAGCTAGTCAGTGCTTGGGTGGTGTGACTACTCCCAACTTCTTCCGAAGGTATTCAAATACTTCCTTTGGCAAAGGTTTTGTGAATATATCAGCTACTTGCTCTGTAGTTGGAACAAAATCCAATTTAACCTCTCCTTCTGCAACTTTATCCTTCAAGAAATGATATCGGATTGCAATATGTTTGGTTCTTGAATGCATTATTGGATTCTTGGATATGTTGATAGCACTAGTGTTATCACATTTAATTGAAATTGGTTCATTGAAATGAATACCAAGATCTTTCAACGTTTGTCTCATCCATAATATCTGAGTACAACATGTTGTTGCTGCAATGTATTCCGCCTCTGCAGTGGATAGAGATACTGATTCTTGTTTCTTGTTGTGCCATGCTACCACTCGTCACCAAGATAAAATGCTCCTCCACTTGTGCTCTTTTCGTCATCAATACATCCTGCCCAATCTGCATCGAATATGCAATCAAAGTGAAATCTTTACCTTTTGGGTACCACAACCCATAATCCATAGTGCCCTTGAGATATCCGAAAATCCTCTTTACAACTGTTACATGAGTTTCTTTGGGACTGGCTTGAAATCTTGCAACCATACATACTGCTTGTAATATATCTGGTCTAGTGGCTGTTAAATAAAGCAGGCTTCCAATCATAGACCTGTACATTGTTTGATCTACATCTGGGGATTTATCATCCTTGCTCAACTTGGCACTCGTTGTCATGGGAGTGCTGACCGGTTTACTGTCTTCCATTGTGAACTTTTTCAGCATTTCTTTTACATATTTAACTTGAGAAATAAAAATGCCTTTTTCATTTTGATTGACCTGCAATCCTAAGAAATAAGAAAGTTCACCAATCATTGACATCTCAAATTCTTTTTTCATTTTAATTGATATGTCTTTGCAAGTATTCATCCATGTCATCGCCAAATATTATGTCATCTACATAAACAACAAGAACAATAAGATGACCCTTCTCTGCTTTGACATATAAGTTGCTATCCACCAAACCTTTCTTAAACCCTTGTTTAATTAGATAATTATCCAGCCTTGCATACCATGCTCTGGTGCCTGTTTTAATCCATATAAAGCTTTCTTTAACCTGCAAACAAAATCTGGATTTTCACCAAGTTGGAAGCCATCGGGTTGTTCAATGTAAACCTCTTCTTCCAGTTTTCCATTCAAAAATGCTGATTTTACATCCATTTGATATACTTTGAAGTTTTTATGAACTCGCTAATGCCGTAAACATCCCGATTGCCTCTAGTCTAGCTACCGGTGCAAAAGTTTCTTCAAAATCAATGCCTTCAACCTGAGCATAGCCTTTACATACCAATCTTGCCTTATTTCTGACAACCTGCCCATCTTCATTCAATTTATTTCTAAAAACCCATTTAGTGCCAATTATGTTTTTATTTGTTGGTCTAGGTACTAATTCCCAGGTATTGTTTTTCTCTATCTGATCTAGTTCTTCATTGATTGCCTTCATCCAACTTTCATCAGTGCTTGCTTCAGCAACATTTTTAGGTTCAATACTAGATAACAGAGAATAGTTCCTCACTGTTGTTCTTCTTGTTTGAATACCATCTGTGGGATCCCCAATAATCTGTTCACTTGGATGATTTTTCTGCCAGTTGCCTGTTTTAAATTTCCTGTTTTCTTCTTCTTCAGATTCAGTTTTTACACTATCTCGGATCAATTTTCTCGATTCTTCTCTGTTTCTTTTTCATCATCACCTTCAATGACTTCTTCATACATAGGGTAGTTTTCTTGATAAGTAGTTTCTTGTTCTCTACCTTCATCAACTTTTACATCAGCACTTTCAACAATTTTCTTCAACTTCTTGTTGTAACATGTGTATGCCTTGCTTTTTGTTGAGTAACCGAGAAAGATACCTTCATCAGCTCTATCTTCAAATTTATCGAGGTTATCTTCAGTCCGTTTTATGTAGCACTTGTCTGCCAAATACTTTGAAATGTCTTGTCGTTGCCTTTCTGCCAAACCACAACTCATAAGTTGTTTTGCTTTCATGTGGTCTCAGCATGCACCTGTTTTGAATGTAAACCGCAAGTATGAACCGCCTCTTTCCAAAATCTGATCACCTATTTTGTTTTCTCGCGACATTGTCCTTGCCATTTCCTGCACTCGTTCTATTCTTCCTTTCTACAACACCATTCTCGCCGAGGTGTCCTAGCTGCTAAAAACTGTCTTCTTATCCCATGTTTTTGACAGTATTCTACAAATTCTTCGGAGATAAACTCTCCTCCCCTGTCTGATCTTAGGCATTTAATTCTTTTTCCTGATTGATTTTCAACAAGATTTTTGAAGGTTTTAAACATTTCAAAGGCTTCTGACTTGAGTTTCAAAAATAGTACCCATGTCATTCTTGAGTAGTCATCTATACATAGCATAAAATATTTGTGTCCATTTATGCTTTCGGTTCTCATGGGTCCACATAGATCGGTGTGAATTAGTTCTAATGGCTTGCTAGTGAAGTATTCTTTTGCTTTGAAAGTGGCTCTGGTTTGTTTTCCCTTTTGGCATGACTCACGGATGCTATTTACAGGTTTGCCAATGTTTGGTATATCTCTAATCGCTCTTTTTGAACTGATTTTTGCCGATTGTCAAAACTAATATGCCCAAGCCTCTTGTGCCACAGCCAATTTTCATCTTCCTGTCCCATCAAGCATGTTCCTTCTGCAGTTTTTGAAAGTGTATACAGATTTCCTGAAGTTCTCAGTCCAATGGCTATTAACTTTCCATTTTTTGTCTCTCTTACTTCACGACCCTCCTTCTTGAAGATTACATCATGACCTCCGTCACATATTTGACTTACACTTAGCAAGTTATGCTTCATGCCAATTACAAACAAGACTTCTTTTGATTTTATATTGCCATCACAAATCTTGACTGATCCCTTTCCAACAATCTTTGCTCCATCATTATTTCCAAATTTCACAGAACCACCTTCATAATTCTGTAAATTCTCAAACTTTTGCTTGTCACCCGTCATGTGACTGGAACAACCACCGTCAAGTATCCAAGGTGCTGATTTGTTCCGAGCTTTAAAAGCAGTCCTGGACAATCAAAGATTCCTTTTCTTTCCATTCTGGTTTGATAGCAGATTTTGCTACTTGTTTTGCCTTTGTCCTTTCATTAGCATGTGCCTGTTTTTCAGGAAATTTCTGGTTTTGTTTCAACCCACTTGGCTGAGATTTTCTACCCTGATAATTATTTGATGCAAAAGTGCTTCTACCTTTCTAGCAATATGTCCAAAATTATGACAATTATAACATTCAACCGCATAATTCATTAAAGGAGAAAAAACATTTCTGCTGGTAAAATTCCTTTGAGATACATTATGCCCGCAATCTGAAATCTTATGGCCATAAGCATTGCATTTAAAACAATAACCAGAAAATGCATGATTAAACCCGGGTGCTCGGTCTTTGCCAGCTTTGAAGTAGGAGCCATGACTCTTCTCCTCCTCGGATGTGTGACTTTTGTGAATCCATCTTTGTCAGTATTCTTCTTGAATCCGGCATTATTGTTTTCTTTTGCATGATTTTGTTTTTCTCGGTTCAACCCCGATCTTTTCTTCTTTCTTTGTGGGTTCTATATTCAAGTTCTTTGAATCCTTTGAAGATTCTCCTTCATCAAAGCCTAAACCAAATTTGATGCCAGAAGGCCTTTGGTTATTTAACATTTTATCCAGATTTACAGTACTTTCTTCAAACTTATGAAAACAGTTCAATTTTCTATTCATCTCCTCTAACCGCATCCTTAACTTAACAATGTCTTCCTCTAGCTTGCCGCATTCAACTGTCTTTACAGCTTAATTGTTCATCAAGAACTTCGGACATTTTCTTGAATTCCTCTCGTCTCGTATTTTCAGATTGTTTATTATGTCCGTGGCATTCTCTAATTTCTTTGAAAAATTTTTATTCTTCTTCCTTCTCGCACTCAACTCTTCAAGTGCAAGCAACCAATTCTCCTTCCAAATACACTTCAGCTTCATCCTTGGAATTTTCATCACCTTCCCGATTTTCCTCTGTTCTTTCTTCTTCAAGTGCCATGAACAGAGCTTCACCTCCTTCTTCTTCAGACTCCTCATCTGTGCTTTCTTCAGAACTGCCGACATTCTTGGTTATGAAGCTTTTCTTCTTGAAGTTGTTCTTTCTGAAATTTTGTTTCTTCTTCCAGTCACCTTTTTCTTGGTGTGAACCTTCACCATTTTTGGTTCTCTCCTCGCATTGGACATTTGGCTGCAAAATGACCGACTCCTCCACAATTGAAGCATTTAAAAGGTAGCTTCCCTCTATATTTTCCTTTTCCTTTTGTGAGTTTTCGAACAAAATTGGCTTCTGTTTCATCCAGTGTTCCTTCATCCTCAGATTCATGTTCAGCTTTTACATTCTTGTGTGCTTTAAAAGTCGCTTCTCTGTCTGTAGACTTGGTTTGTCCTATTCTCATTTCATATTCTGTCAGGGAACCATGCAACTCATCCATGCTGAAGTTGTTTAGATCTTTTGCCTCTTCTATTGCAGAGACTTTGGAGTTAAATCTTTTGTGAAGTGTTCTGAGAACCTTTTTCACAACAACTGCATCATCAATTTCTTCACCAAGTCCTCTGATTGCATTAATAATTCCGTTGACTCTCAGCATATAAATTTCTATGTTTTCATCTTCCTTCATTTGCAGTGCTTCGAACTGTGCTCGATGAGTTTGCAGTTTTGCTTCCTTAATCTTACTGTCTCCTTCATGGATGCTCTTTAGTTTATCCCACATGTCCTTTAGTGATTTACAACTCATGACTCTTATCGGTTCACTCGTCAACAAGCCCACACATTATGGCATTCTTAGCTTTGGAGTTGTTTTCAAATTTCTTTTTCTCAAGCAGATTCTGTTGGAGGGGTAGTGGGTGCTGTGTATCCACTATCCACGTAATCCCAAATATCGTATCCCAATGCACTCGGATATGTTTGCATTCCCGAGTTTCCAGAAGGTGTAATTTGTTCCATCAAATAAGGGAGCTTTGTTGGATGAAAATCCTTCACCACCTCGCCATTGTTTCTTCCAAGATCTCCTTAGCTGATTAAGCTTGTACAAGGAACCTTGCTCTGATACCAATTGATGTTTACACAATGACACTGAGAGGGGGGGTGAATCAGTGTAGCTATTAAATTTTTATATCTACAACATTTAATATGAAATAAAGAGAACTTAACAAAAAAAAAACAACTTGAACAAGAGAGCACACCACAACACTCAATATACCGAGGTTCACCAATTTGGCTACTCCTCAAAAATGACTGCTTGGACTCCAATCCAAATCCAGTCTTTGCAAAATCAATTTTACAAATACTTTACCAAAGCACCAACCGGAAGGAGCACCAACCCCTGTACTTTTCTCGCTGCAACAGATGGAGCACCAACCCCAAGTACCAAGCACCAACTTGGACTGCAATTCCGATAAATTTAGGATGACATAAAATGTCTTCACTTCAAGCACGACCCTGACTGGTCTGCAATTGACCCAACTCTACACACTCTCACGACTCTGCTTATTTTTCTCTTGATTCTTATCTAACCCTCCTTTTACAGCAATTTCTCTCTAACAACAGCAACATCTTCTCTGTACGATTATTCTTTTATAACCTTTCAATCTGGCATGCAGTCGAATGACCTTCTCCAACTGTTCGAATTCATTACTCCTGTCCATAATGTGACTGTTCGAATGCATGAACATACGGCTGTTCGAGTGCCTTTTCTTTTCTCCATATGCAATTCTTCGAAAGCTTTTCGATTCTTCATGTTCGGCTTTTCTGTATGCTTCAAATACGTCTGTTAGAATGCCTGCAAATACGACCTTTCGAATGCTTTTATTATCCTTCATATTCGGATTTTCGAATGCGTTTCAATTATGCATGTTTGGATATTGCATTGCATGTCCAACACCTGTCAATATTTACCTGTCTGTCTGACTTCAATTACTTCTTATGTAACTGGCTGCATGATTTTCCTGTCGGCTTTTTGACACGTGTCACCTTGCATGTTCCTACGGGTTTTACCTGCCAGACTGTTACCTGTCGCGATATCGCGACACTTTTAACTTATGCTGACGTCACCCTGAAGGTTGTCATGAAATCATGACCATTTTGGCCTTGAAAGCTTTTCTTCTGTTCATGTCGCGATATCGCGACACTTAGAACTTTTGCTGACGTCATCCTTAAGCATGTCATGAAATCATGACAGTTTTGGCTCTTGCAAGCTTTCCCTGCATCTTGTCGCGATATCGCGACACTTTGAACTTTTGTCGACGTCATCCTCAATGCTGTCGCGAAATCGTGACGCTTTCGGCTTCCAACGACTTTCCTTTCATCCTGTCATGAAATCGTGACACTTTTCAACTTTGTCGACGTCATCATCAATACAAAAATTCAATTAATCATCCTCTTGTCGTGAAATCGATGACACTTTCGGCTTCGTACACTCTTCTTTGCCAAGAAAAAGGAACATGTCACGAAAATCGTGACACTTTGTTCTTCCGTACAACTTTCCTTGCAAACTCAAAATGGAACATGTCGCGAAATCGTGACACTTTGTTCTTCTCTTTCTTCAAACTCAAATAAATCTTTTAACTGACATGTAAATCGTGACACTTTGTTCTTCGTACAACTCTCCTTGCCAACTCCAGAGAAAATGGAACATGTCACGAAATCGCGACACTTTGCTCTTCCGTACAACTCTCCTTGCCAACTCCATAATGGAACATGTCGAAATCGCGACACTTTGCTCTTCCGTACAACTCTCCTTGCCAACTCCAGTGAAAATGGAACATGTCACGAAATCGCGACACTTTGCTCTTCCGTACAACTCTCCTTGCCAACTCCAGCGAAAATGGAACATGTCACGAAATCGCGACACTTCCGGCTCTTGCTGACGTCATCATCTTCTTGTCGTGAAATCGTGACGTTTTCGGCTTCTAGCAGCTTTCTTTGAAACTTGTCATGAAATCGTGACACTTTCGGCCCTTGCTGACGTCATCGTTATCTTCGTCACGAAATCGCGACGCTTCTGGCTTCCGTACGCTCTTTGCTCCATGCAATAGCGAAATCGCTACATCTTCTTGTTTGTGTCTTTTCACTTGTAGCGAAATCGCTACATCTTTGTTTCCATTTGTTTCAACATGTAGCGCCATCGCTACACCTTAGTTTCTCCTTGTTTCAACATGTAGCGAAATCGCTACACCTTAGTTTCTCTTTGTTTCAACACGTAGCGAAATCGCTACACCTTAGTTCCATGTATTTTCATCATGCAGCGATATCGCTACACCTTTGTTTCCATTCATTTCAACATGTAGCGATATCGCTACACCTTTGTTTCCTTCTCTCCATGTCACGAAATCGTGACAGTTTTGCTCGCATCTTCTCTCTCCTCGCCATGTCGCGATATCGCGACAATTTGGCGTGCATTTTCTCTCTCCTACTTTTTGTCGCGAAATCGCGACACATTTTCTCTCTCCTCAACGAAAACTCGACATGTCACGAAATCGTGACATTTTCGACTGCGCCTTCTCTCTCCTCGACCATGTCGCGAAATCGCGACAGAAAACATGTCGCGATATCGCGACGCTTTTCTTCCTTGTCTCTTTTTGCCAGTTTTTGAATCTGGGTCACCTCTGTTTTCCTTGAAACTTTCTGCACTTGATCTGACTGACCTCTGAACTGCATCAACTGCATCAATCTGACTGTGTTGACAACAATGACAATACTTTTGCAATTCTTTTGCTGCACCTTGCTCAACAAGGTTAGAGTCACTACCATTGGATTTTTGGAGAAGGGGATGAACCCATAAGCATTGAGGATTTCCTCCAAGATGGGGTAAAGCTGAAGAGTTTTTGGCTCCAACAATTCCATCATAAGCAAATGAAGACACACCATACACTAAGGAGCACCTCTTGCGAAGACCAGGTTCTATAGACTATAGCAATAATGGTAGAAACTACGACACCACTCTTGTTTAAAATTTTTAGGGTCGAGGGTAAATGAGAGGTTCAAGGCTTCATGGTTAAGCATGATGAAGCTTATGGAAATACCAATACCCCAAAACTGTTGATGATTAACACCATGTAAAAAAATCTTCCACATTATTGATTCATGTGCCAAGGACTTGGTAGTACCGTGATCAATGAGAGATAAGATTGGCACAACGTAATTTCTCATAATTTGAACAAGATCACACAGGTTGGAGTAGAGGAAGAGTCAGGTGATCACTTGGAAATGATTGAAACTAAGTATGGTCCACATAGCGATAAATTTACCTGAAAGGTGGCGATGGAGCACAAAGGAAAAATCATTGATGATAGATTTAGGGCTACTATAAAGACGCTTGGGGAACTAGCGATGATGATAACTATGAGACCAACATATAGGGGAGAGGTCAACCTTTTTAATCCATAGGATAAACATTAAAGGGATAAACTCATATTGGTTGACAAGGGGACTTAAGAATAAAGATAAGAGACAAAGGTCCCACAAGACAACCAAAGCAACATTACCTTAGACTGACACCACAATAAGGAGTTAAAGGAAGGAAATACAACCCAAAGTGTTATTATCATAGAGAGAATGGGAAAAATTATTATGCCATGCATGGCGAGTTTCTTGAGAAAGGCTCAAGTTGGCCAGAACATCCGTTGCTTTGTTACCTTCCTTGTAGATGTGTTGAATGATGAGGCTACCGAGGTTTTGTAAACATATCTTGGACTCTTCAATGAGATTTTGAACATTTCATGAAAGGGTTTGAGTTCCTTTGAGATAATTGATAAAGTTCATTGAATCTCCCTCTATGATGAGATTAGTGGAAGGGAGGTTATCAAGAAGGGATAGCCCTTGGAAGAGGGCCCTAGCTTCAACAACATTATTGGTTTGGAAATCAATATTTTTAGCATAGGCTAGAATGATTTTCCCTTAATCATCTCTAAAGATACCACCTACCCTAGCCTATCCAGTTGTAGCTTCATAAAAATTAAGCTTAATCTAGCCAGTTGGAGGTGGAGACCATCAAATTGAAGATTTTTCAATTGAATGCAGTGAGTGAATGGAAGGACACCAAGAGAGATTCATAGAAGCATCAAGCCTAGAATCAAAAGGTTTTTTAATTCTTTATGAAATATTATGGAGATCATAGTTCAACACTTTTTGTTGTTTTACCTCTAGGTCCTTTGAATTTGCATTTGATAATTATGTTCATTTCTCCATTTTAATTTTTTTTAATTTGAAATAGAGAATATTCCATAGAATATTATTTTCCCATGCAAAAAAAATATCATTTGGCATACATGCATCATGTTGATGCATGCTTACATCATGTACATGGAAAGGGGGGACAAATGCATTGTCTCAACACGTTAAGTCTCCTCTTTCTCCTTTTCCTCAAGGAAAGCACTTGGGAGGAGGGTTAGCACATGTGATGCTAAAATATTGTTGGACATTTTGAGGAATGTTATTTTCATTGATGCCAAAAGCATTGTTAGCAATATTCATCATCTTTGAGGACATTAGGAAAGCTCAGAGAATGAAGATCCAAGAAGGAGAAGTCAAATTAAATAATAATATTTTATTATTATTTTTGGCACCAAAATCAAGTTAAAGGAGATCAAGGACAAAGTTGAAAAGACCCACATGTTGATTTAAATTAAAATATTTTAATCCCTGATTAAAATTTTAATTTAAATATTGATAAGTGCTAAGGTTAATTTAAATATTTATTTAATATTTAAAATTAACTTTAATACAAATCTAATTTAAATTAAAGTATTTTAATTATTGATTAAAACTTTAATTTATTAATGTTGGGTGCTAAAGTTAAGTTAAATATTTATTTAATATTTAATTTTAACTTTCATGTTGGGTGCTAAAGTTAAGTTAAATATTTATTTAATATTTAATTCTAACTTTCCAAAGCAAATTCGAATTGGAAATTTGAAATGTGTTGACGTTGAAGAAAGTAAAACCCTATGTATAAATATGCCAAAATATTGGCATTTGAAATCATCCATGCGACTTGTGTTGGCTCGTGAAAAGAGAAAGAAAATTTGCATGTGCAAATCGAGCAAGGGAAAGAGATAAAGATTGAAATCCTTCAAAATCAACATGAAGGACTTGTAGCTTGGTTAGCAGCAAGGGCTGCGAAAGATGCTGTTGTGTAAGTTGATGCAGGTTCGAAACTCGTGCACATGATTTTTGGGAAGAAGGTCCATGTTTTGTTTGTGCATCGATCGAGGGGGAAAAGTAAAGGCACCCAAGTGCCTTTTGGCTCTTGTGGAGCCACGTAGCCCAAACGGTGGGCGCTAGCGCTGCGAAGACGCTTGGGGGAGAACCAACATGGGTTCAAATCCCACCAAAGCCTTTTGAGTGCATTGAGGTATGTGATTTGAGTTGGTTGTCTTGGCCTGCAAAAAGTTAAAGGGAAAATAATATTTTTATTTTTCTAAAGTAATTTTTAATTAAAGTTCTTTGCATGTTATTTGGAGTGTAAATTGTTTAGGGGAGTTAAAAGGAAGTGCAAAGCTTTAATTTCTGAATTGGAATTTTAGAGGCTAAGGAGTTATAAGGAAGGTTGAATTTTATATTTTGAAATTGAAGAATGTTGAATATTATTTATTTCAAGTTGGAGATTATAAGGAGTAATTAAGTGCTAACTTGTGTATTGAAGAAGAGTTAGAATGATATTTTTGTCATCTAACCTTGGTGTTTGGTAAAGGAAGTGGTTATACTTGAGATAGGTTTTAAAGACTATTCTTCATAAAGAAAAAGGTATGGGCACATTCTTCCATAGTTGAATTGATTGATTATTTTTTGGAAAACAAGTTTGGAGTGAAAAGGATTTAATTAGGTTTCCTTATTGAGTTTTTGGGTTATATGTGAGATTGGTTTATAAGAATTGTTGTTGAAGTGATTGATTGAGTGAAGAACTTGAACTAGGGTTTGCAAAGATCATGAGTACCATTGTTATATGAGATTGGTTGATAAGAATTGTTGGAAATATTTTGAGTGAGTGTCCATATACTTGGACTAGGGTTTGTAAGTAAGGATTGTTTTATTGAGTGATTGGTTGAGTAGAGTTGGTTGAGCCTAGTGAAGTGAATGTGTGAAGTGATTATTCAAATTCTATAAAACAAATTATTCTATATTCTGAATTGATTTGAGAAAAATGTTGAGAGTTGATGAGTGTGAAGCATATTGAGTCTCTAACAATTCTCTATATGTTTCTAAGAGAGTGATTGAAAGTGTTTGAGCATTGAAGTGAATGTGAAGCATATTGAGTCTCTAACAATTCTCTATATGTTTCTAAGAGAGTGATTGAAAGTGATTAAGCATTGTGATGTGTGTAGAGCATATTGAGTCTCTAACAATTCTCTTTATGTTTCTATGAGATTGGACAAGTTCTAGTGTGGACTTATTGAGCAGATTTGAGGTAAGTCCTTGAGAAGACTTGTGGACAGATTTGGGTAAGATCTTGTGGAAGCTTACAATATAGATTGAGAGCAGATTTGGATAAGTTCTAGTGAGAACTTATTGAGCAAATTTGGACAAGTTCTAGAGAGGACTTGTGGACAAATTAGTGTGAGCTTTTGTGGAAGCTTACAAGGCAGATTTGAGACAAGTCTTTGAGTAGACTTGTGAGCAGATTTGATTGATGATTTATTCAAATATTGAGTTAAGGTTTGGGGCAGATCTAGCAGAGTTGATTTGAGATTAAGTCAAGCTTTGAATTAAGGATTGAGGATAGATTTGTGCTATACCGAAGGACTATATTTAGTATAAATTTGAGGACATATTTTTGTGCATATTTGAGGACAGGTTTATGCCAGACCAGAGATAGAGATTGAGGATAGATTTGTGCTAGATCGAAGGACTGTGTTTAGTGCATATTTGAGACAGAGCTTTGAAGGTGACAAAGTTGAGGACAAATATCTCCAACCAAATCAAGGAGGATAGGTTTCTTCTATGGATAGAGTTCCATTTACTAAGGGTAGTGGAGGTAGAGGTCTTCTAGAGGATCACCAACCAGAGTAGAGTTAGGAGATTGGTGTCTCCTATGGATAGAGATCCACAAACTTGATTAAGGATATTGGTGTCTCCTTTGGATAGAGGTTCATAAACATTATAATAGAGAAATGATTCCCAAGATATTGATTGAGAAAGTTTTAGTAAAATATTTTCTCCGTGGAGTAGCCCACATTAGGTGAACCACATAAATTTGGTGTCTCCATTGTGTGTGGTGATTTGTACATTACTTTTATTACTACTATTTATATTGCTATATTTACATTGCATAATATTGATTGGGAAAGAAAAGTAAAAAGTGATCTTATACTTTTCACCCCCCTCTCAGTATAAGCTTGTGTTCTTCAATTATTACCCAAGGAAGGTCCTATGTTCAAACCTCCCCCACCCTATTTTATTAATAATATTATCATATACCTCACCTACATACATGATGATGTCAATAGTGATGATGTGGCACCATTTGATGACATGACCAATAGCATGGTACCTTTTTTCTTCTTAAGTGATGACTTGATAATATTGCATGAATGTCACATTGTAGACTATACAATTGAGGTGGCACGAATCCTAAGGTGACACATGATAATTTGTATAATTAATTTGGTATGAAAACACATCTTGAGATGATATGTGGTAGTCTATAAGGCGACACATGGTTTTCTATATAGCTACATTGGCAAGTGCATGCATCCTAAGATGATATGTGGCATTCCATACAATCGAGGTGGGGTGAAGTTCATGCATACCAAGGAAACACATGGGAGTCCATATAGGTGACTTGGTAAGAAATACATAAATCCTAAGGTGACACATTGCTACTGAGGTGGCAATCCAAAAAATAATACAAGGTAACACATGACAACTTCTAAGGGTATTGATGTGGCATACATGTCAAGGTGATACATCACACGCTTTGATTAGACCAACATGAAAGTCCATACACCACTTGAAACCTATAAAAATAGGATCAACCAATCACATTCCATAATTTCATCAAACTTGACAAACAACTCATATAGTCAATAGTAGACTTTGCAATGCATGAATTTTAGAGCAAATCAAATAGTGACAAGTAACATAGTGTGATTCATAAAAAAGAAAACAAATTAGATTATGACAAGTGGTATCACACATTGATGGTTTGTTACATAGTCAACGCACAATATACACCCTTTGAGCCACTCATACAATAATATGTGGTGACCTCCCATTTGTTATAAGTATTAGATTCTCTAAAAATTTTAAAAGGTTTTGGAGGTAAATTTTGCAATTTTTGGGTCATAAATTTTGCATAAAAAATTATTTTAAGCCTATTTTTGTAAAATCGCACATTTTTTTGAGCTGTCTACATTGGTGTTATTGTTTTTGGTCACAACTATATGTATATTTTTAAATTTTGGTAGAGTTGTTCTAGATCATCACATGCCCTTGTTGAATGGTCCTAACTGTCTCTTGGAAGCTCAAGATGATTTTCAAGAAGCCTACTTGTGAGTTTTATAATAAGGAAGAACACAAGGTAAAAAATTATAGAATTTGGTTGAAGAAGTTGGAGGAAGTAGTTAGGAAAGGGGTTGTTAATATCACTCTCTTCTATGCATAAGGTGAGTATAGTTTTGATGAAGAAATCTCATAGGCTCATGTTGTAGTTTACATTACATATTGGACATGCACTTATTCATACAAGTGGATAGTTGATTCAAGGTCCACTAGGTATATGACAAAGCATAAACATCTTATTTAAGGCTAGGGAACATGTTGTGATTGGATATGACTCTTCATTACATCTTATAGGAAGTAGAGACATCATTATTGGATCTTCGTATTTTGATGATGAACTTCATGTTCCTAATGCTGGTCCTTATCTTTTATCTTTTTATCGTATTAATCACACAAACAAGAAATTAGAATTTTGACCTGATAGATGGGTGATTAAGGACATAGACAATGGATTTAGGACTATTGCTTCTAGAAATTATTATGAAATTGATTATATGTATAATCTAAGTGAAATAACCACTTCCTCTTCTAGCAAGAAATTTATTGCAATGGTTGCACATGTTGATAATGAGAGTCAAAAATGGCTTCAAAGGCTTGAATATCTTAGTTATGATTCCTTGAGGCACAAGTTAGCATGACATGGCTATTAGGATTCCATGCACATGCTCTCCAAGTGGTGTATGTGAGGGATGCATTTTTTGAAAGCATCATAGGGAGAAATTTTTAAAATGGTTTGCCATTAGGGCATCTCATCCTTTGGAGATCATTCATTGTGAAATTTGTAGACCTAAGGGTACACCTATTTCAAAAAATGGGTACTTTCTTTTCATTAATTATTTTTCTAGATATGTCTGGGTATATAATATCTATATTAAGGAGGAAGTGTTTAAGAAGTTCAAAACTTTCTTGGATCTCATTGAAACCAATTAGACATGAAGGCCAAGTGTTTAAGGATATATGGGGGTGGTGGATATGTTTGTCATGTTTTTCATAATTTCTTGGCCACCCATGGAATATAATATCAAAGGACCATTCAATACACTCCTTAAAAAATGATGTATCAAAAAGAAAAATAGGATAATCTTGGAGATGGCTCATTGTACGATTCATGCTAAGGGACTAGATTAAAAGTTTTTGGGTGAGGCAGTTATGTATGCAAGGTGTATTATTAAAAGGGTACCTATCAGGGCCGTTCAAGGGATGAAACATATTGAGAAATTGATAGGGGACATGTTTTGAATCTATAGTTTTTCAGCATGGGCTCAAATACCCAAGGATATTTGGATAACTAAGGCATGCAAGTTCCATATATATGTGTTTATGGGATATTTTTTTTTTTTTGGTATAAGGTAGAGGTGGTTATAAGGTCCACAAACCTTTTACAAAGTCAAAATGGGCTGGTTCTAGCATCAAGCCCGTATAATCAAAATACAAAATGGATCTTTCTAAGACTCACATTAAGCCATACTTAGAGTCCACGGTCCTATACTTGTCGCTTGACTATTCAGGATAAAACAAAAACCAAACAACACCTAGCACTTACTAACACTAGGTTGTCTGTATCTGTACACTTGTCACCTCCCGGGCCCCAACAAATGGGATGCCTTTTCCGCCTAATTCCATCCGTCGGATTACTCATCATCAAACCCTCTGATCTCCCGATGCTCTAACAGGTTTGATCTTAGCTCTTCTCTAGCAACCAACACCAATAGTTCTTGAGGGAAGTTATCCTTCCAAATTTGCATCTCCCCAACGAAGCTGCAATATTTGCCATTAGATCCGCCGCTCGGTTCCCTTCTCTCGAAGGTGTGTTGGATTCGGGCATTAACCAAATGAGATTTATGAATCCTTGCTTCTAGGATAAGCTCCAATATGGTCCAGATGGGGTCTTTATCCTCCTTAATTGCCTTGATTATATTAAGCGAATCCCCTTCAAAGATAACTTCCTTATAACCCTCAAGTCTGGCAATTCTCATTGCTTGCATGCAGGCTCGGGCTTCTGCAAAATGATTTGTTTGAGTTCCCAAAGGCTCTGCAAAGGCAAGGACCACTTTTCCTTCCTCATTTCTCAAAACTCCTCCTGCTCCTGCAGACCCCGGATTTCCTTTAGCTGCCCCGTCAAAATTAAACTTAACCCACTTTTGTGTGGGGGTATCCACTTGACACCATCCCGTGGGTTGGTTGTAATGTCTAGGTCCGGAAGTTCCTCTCCCCGCTCCGCAAAATCCTCCTTTCCCTTAGAGACATGGTCTCATTTTTGAAGAAGAAAGTTTTCCGGTTTTCTTTCAAAGCTCGATTATTTTATTGCCACATAACTCGGGATCTTTCTTACGTCCTTTAAATACTCTCTTATTTCTCTCATTCCATATCCCCCATAAAAAATGGGGTAAGCTGAGCTTCAGAGCCAAGTCAAAAGCTTTGCCGGAAGGGGGAAGCCCATCGTATGCAGAAGTCAGACATGCTATTTGGATAGACCCAATCTATATGAAATTTGGACAGGATCATTTGGAAGACTATACAAGAAAAATCACAAGTTAGAAATATATGACTTACAGATTCTATTGCTTTCTCACACAAGATACATCGATTGATGAATTGGAAACCTCTCCTTTGCAGATTATCTGTTGTCAGGATCTTATTTTGAACTGCCAACCAAAAGAAGAAAGCTATTTTTGGGGTTAAATTATTTAACCAAATAACGAGTCGGAGTCCGACCATTGAATCCCGAGTGGATTAACTTATAGGCAATTTTACTCGAATAGATCCCACTTGTAGTTTTGCCCCAAATCGCCTTGTCTCTTCCTCCCCCGAGAATGATCGGGAACACCCTTAAAGCATCATTGAGTTTGGTTAGGGCCACCTTCTCTTGCTCGACAGATTATGAACCGTGATTTTCTTCCAAGAAGAAGTTTCTGTGCTACAGACAATAAAATCCCCTACTTTTCCTCCCATTTCCTTCGAAAGTTTATGTTGGAGGACTTGAAGGTCTAAGTTATCTTTCAGAGGGGCCTCTTCCAACCACGGGTCTTTCCAAAAGTCCACTTGTCTTCCATTACCAATTCTCCATCCGATGCCTTTCCTGACTACCTCCCGACATTCGAGCAAACAATTCCAAAAATAGGATCCTCTAGGGAGATTATCGACTTTCAGGAAGTCCCGATTATTTCTGATATATTTTGCCTTAAGAAGTTTTACCCATCCCAATTGATCATTATTGATAAATCTCCATACCTGTTTGCCAATCAGAGCTTGATTCAATTCTTTCATTCTCTTTAACCCCATGCCCCCCTGATCCTTGCTTGCACACACCTGATTCCATGCTACCAATGAAATTCTCTTTCTCTCCTCCGAACTCGACCACAAGAAGTTGCGTTGAATTAGCTCCAATGTAGCTCGGACATTTGCGAGCATTCTAAATAGAGACATGCGAGAAATTGGAATGCTCGTAAAGTAGTTTGAACTAATAAGGCTTTTCTCGTGAGCTGAGAAGGCTGCCCTTCCACCCCGCTAACTTTTTGGAGATCCTGTCAATGATCGAGTTCCACAAAGTAGCCTTCATTCTTCCTTCGAACATAGGCATGCCTAGATAAGTTGCTTGGTAGAAGCTCCTTTCCACAACCGAAGAGGTTAGCTATTCTTTCCTCCCTCCCACCAGGCGTGTTAAAGAAATAGATGCTACTCTTCTTATAGTTTATGTACTCGTCTCGTCTCGTCTCATACTTGGTTAGAATTCTCTTCAACTTCCTAGCTTGAGGCACCGAGGCTTTGGACACAATGATTGTATCATCCACAAACTGTTGGTGAGACATCGGCCCTGCTGTTGAGGCTGGTTTAAAACCTTCCAATTGACCATCTACCACCGCTGCTGAAATGTTCCTACCCAATGCTTCCGCTAAAATAATAAACAAGTATGGAGACAAAGGATCTCCTTGTCGCAACCCCCTTTCACTCTTAAAGTAACCGGAGGGTGACCCATTCACCATGACAGAAAATCTTGTAGTAGAGATACAACTAAAAATCAACTTAATCCACAGGGGACAGAAACCAAACTTACCCAAAATCTTGGTGAGGAACCGCCATGAGACCCGGTCGTAGGCTTTATTCATATCAAGCTTTAGTAACATACCTGCTTCCTTACTAGTCACCATTGAATGAATAACCTCATGAATTGTGATGATACCATCCAATATTTGTCGCCCTTTCACAAAGCCACCTTGGTTCATATCAATGATGAAAGGAAGGATAACCTTCAACCTATTGGCGATTGTTTTTGTGAGAATCTTCATCAGAGTGTTACATAAACTGATAGGGCGAAAACCGGAAAATTCCATTGCTCCCACTAGTTTAGGGATGAGGACTAAAAAAGTAGCATTAACTCCTTCCGGGATTTCCATGTCCTTTTGAGCCTCAATTATAGCTTCCACTACATCATTGCCTAGGATATCCCAAAACTTCCGGAAGAAAGCTGCAGGGAAGCCATCCGGTCCTGGGGAGTCGTTACCATCCATGTCAAAAACGACCTTCTTGATTTCCTCCTTTGTGAAAGGACTAAGTAAGAATCCATTAAGATTATCAATTATGAGGGGTGGAATGGCTGCCAACAGAGAGTCCTCTTCTTCAATAGTCGGATTTACATCTTCTAGCAACGATTTAAAGTACTCAACCGCTTCCCTCCTTATGTCTTCCATATCTTTGGTGTTAGACCCATCGGCCATCTTGATCTCCTTAATTTTGTTAGTACTCTTGTGGCGAAGAGTAGAGACATGGAATAACTTTGTATTTCGTCACCCTCCTTTAACCAACGCAGTCTGGATTTCTGCCTCCAAAAGGTTTCTTCAAATCCTAGCATCGTGTGGTATTCGGCTAATGACTCCCTCTCCCGGTTTCTCGGATCCTCCGTAAGTCGCTCCGACTTCAACTTCTCCTGTAGTTCATTGATCTTGTCTTTTAGTTCTGCCTTTTTAACAAAAATATTGCCAAAGGAAGTTTTGTTCCACTCTCTAATGTTAGCCTTCACATTCCTTAGTTTACATGCCACTTGGGCCAATTTCGAACCATTATACTTTTTGTCCCACCATTGGGCAACCAGATCCTTGAGATCCTGATGTTGGAACCACATAAGTTCGAATCGAAAGGGTCTGATGTATCTTTTCTTAGAGTCCTCCCCTGTTTCCCATAGAATTGGGTTGTGATCAGACCCGATTCTTGGGAGTGCCGTTAATGAAGAGTCCCCAAACCTCTCCGGGCATTCTTGAGAAAGAAGAAACCTATCTAATCTGATCCGAATTTGGTTTTCCTTCAATCTTTTGTTAGACCATGTATAGGAGAATCTACGCAGGTCCACATCCATCGACTCATGTTGCTCAACAAAATCTCTAAACTCGTAGATATCAGCAGTTATTCTTTGAGAGCCCCCCAATTTATCTAGAGGATTAAGGTAGCAATTGAAATCCCCCGCCACAATCCAAGGGTAGTTGGGGACCGTCTCCCTCAATTCAGCTAGTCGACTCCAAAGAACCCTTCTCGATCCCTCGTCTAATCGGAGCATATACATTCGTTAAGATCCACTCTTCCTGCGTGGTTTTATCCACACATAAGAGACAAATAAACCAACTAGACATCAGAATCACTCTACTATCAATCACATTTTTGTTCCACATAACCAGTAACCCTCCTGCTGTTCCAGTGGCCTCTTGGCCTACTACTTCAGCTTCTCGCCAAGTCCTATTCTTAAAAGGAATAACTCTACTCTCCTCCATTTTAGTTTCTTGCAGTAAAATCATATCCGGTTTGTGTTCTTGTCTAAGAGCATACAAAGCTCTTATTTTTGCAGGATTACTCCCACGAATATTCCATGAAAGAATCTTCATTTATGGGCTTTGGATCCTCGAGCCTTCGCCCCAAAGAGCAATATTGCTTGAGTGCCATCAGCCCACTCCTCGCTTGCTTCTTTCTGCCTTAAGGCAGCATTGCTAGGTTTCCCTCTTCCTACCGAACCATATCCCCATACATCCGCTCTAGGTTGAAGTTCCTTAGGATTCACTTGGCTTCTAGTAACCATCTTGGGTAGGTCAGTCTTGGTATTTGGGGTAACAATCGGCTTTCCAGGTTAACTGGTCTTTCTGACAGTGGAGATGATTCCGTGCTCTTAGCTTCTTGATTAGTAGATTCTTTTTTCCTTGCTTTGGGGTTACACTGATCTTGGTGGTTCACCTCTTCCTCCTGAGTATCCTTGCCCGTATTATTAGTTTCCTGCTCCTTCCTTCGATTTTTCTCCTCTAAATCCTTCTCTTGAGTCTCCTCTACCTCGATTCCACTTCTTGGCTGTCCATCCGATCTCCCTTCAAATGATTTAATGCATCAAAACCTGTTCTCCACCGGGATGTTGATCTCCTTGGAATTTCTTCCCATAAATTCCTCTGCGAGACATGGGACCACTTCCACCGAGCCTCCATAGGCCTCCCGTATCACCCAATCAAACTTACTTTCCCCAGGGCGTTGATCTATGGGGTTCTTTCCTTTGTTATTTGGCTCTGAGGCTTGCTGTATCATCTTAGGAGTAGGTTGAGCTTGAGGGTTCCCATCAAAGGGACCAGCTCCCCTGTGAGAGGGTTTTGGGGCATAGGAATTTTTGGGAGGAGGGTTAAAACGTTGCCTCTTGCTTACAATAGGGCGAACAGGGTCTCTGATATTCGGATTTTGAGCTCCACGTCCTTGAGGCCCAAGTTGGGTAGGAATGGAGATCTGCAGGGGAGGGATATTATTCTGGGTTTGAGGATCAGTATTTTGGAGTGGGGGTCGGTTCTTGGAAATGCAAGTGGATACCCCGGTGCCCTACCTTCCCACAAACACTACACTTAAAAGACATATTTTCATATTCAAATACCTGAGTATGAAGGCCAAACATAGACGACAAAATAATGGATTTAGGGAGCTCTTTACTCAGGTCCGCCAACACACACATGCGAGCAGACATGAGTCTTGTTTTGCTCAAGGTTGCAGGATCAATAGCTATTAGTTCTCCAATCTCTGTAGCTATCCCAACCAATATTTGTTCGTTCCAGAAAAAGAGAGGTAATCCTGGCATCTTAACCCAAATAGGAGCCAAATCCAGCACCTGAGTCTGGGGGTTGAAATCGGGGGACCAACGCTTCAGATACAAGCCCCTTTTCCCAAAAAACCAAGGACCTCCTTGGAGAGTCCTTTCCATGTCCGCGAAGAGCATTAAGATATGAAGGTCTCTAGTTGCCAGGTTTCTCTTTGTCTCCTTCTTGGTTCTTCCTTTGATCCTGACGCATAGAGTCCTGGTCCCCCTCAGAGAAATCTTCAACCGCATCCGCCCAACGCCCTTGGACCGGTTCCAAAAGAACTTCCTTGTCCACATCCTCCGCCTCGGGGGCTCGCTATCTCGCCAGAGCCCCCACCTGCCGCGTCTGCTGATCTGCCCTCTGAAGTCCCACACCTAGGGTTTGATGCCCCTAGACCTCTCGCTCCTCCTCCTTGCTGCTCCATCCGTCCGATCATGGAAAAGGTTTTTTGTACATAATCAATATAACTTTAACTTGATTTTAACCTTCATTATTGCCTCTGAGTTAAATTATGGGTTATGCACACATCAAATATTCCTGACTGGAATAATTTTTATGATTATGGGATATTTTAATATCTCAAAGGTATATCATATCTATGATCCTTAAGGTGTGAGGTGTTGATTAGGAGAGATATCATCTTTGATGAGGTTCTTTGAAGTATTCCTTCCACTCCCCTTCCTAATATTTTAGCTTCTAATTCCTCTAATTATTTTCCTATACTAGATTTAATAGGTTCTTAAAATGACTTGGTTGGTTCCATACCCATTAGAGCATATTCCTCTCCTAGTGGTTGTTAACTGCCTATCAATTTTATGTCATCATAAATAATTTATTAGGAAATATCCTCTTCCTCTAAATCATGATAGGATGAGTAATATGGTTCAATTTAGAATTATCTAATTGTGAATGATGAGATAAGTGGTGATTATTTGGATTTTTTGTTTCAATTTTTGATGTTGAGATGGTGCAGGATACTCATGCTTCTTCCAAACGTTCTATCCCCAAGCAGGTTAAGATGCTTTTGAAGGATGTACAACCCATTTTTCCCCTTAAGTGGCATTAGAAGGATCCTTCATAAGCTTTAAAGACATCTCATTCATAAGATCCTATCACCTATTCCTAGGCTAAGGGAAATCTTTAATAGGAATATGCCATGGCAATAAAATATGAGATATTTATAAAGAATAGAACATGGAAGTTGGTTTCTCTTCCAGTAGGAAAATAATGCTATGGGGTGCAAGTCAATCTATAATATTGAGTATACATCGAATGTACAAATTTAAAAGCACAAGGTACATGTTTTTGCCAAGGTTTTCTCTCAGAAAGAGAGAGTGGACTACTTTGAGACATTTGCATCTGTAGCCAATATGGACTTTGTTATAACGATTATTTCTGTTGTAGCTTGCTATGGATGGAAGATGCATCAAATGGATGCGAAGAGTGCCTTTCTCCATGGAGAACTTTAAGAGGATATCTATATGTAGCAACCATCCAAATATGATCTAGAGGGCCCTACTCTATTAGTACATCACTTGAACCAATTTTGTATGGTCTTAAGCAGACTCTTTAGTCTTGGTATGAGAAAATCCATTATTTCTTCCATAATTGTGGATTGTAGTTATGTGATGCTAAGAATTATGTTTATATCAAACATCATGATGAGAAAATTATGGTGATTGTGTTGTATGTTGATGACTTTCTTATCATGGGCAACTCCACTGATATTTTTAGGAGATGAAGTCATGGATTCATTTTAAAGATAAATAGAGCCTCGATAAACTAAAACAGAAAAGCAGTAATAACAAAATCAAAAGAAGAAGATAACAGATTCACACACTACACAATATTTATCCTGGAAACCCTCAACCAGGAAAAACCAACATATTATTATCTAATTATTACATTAACTTGACCATCTCCAATACAATAATATTCTCCTTCTGTCTCTCTCAAAACCCTAATGCAAGTGCGATATATATTACAAAGGCACATGCAGGAATTTTACAATATCATGGGAAAAAAAGCATGGGTTCAAATATAGTAACCCTAAAAGCCCATATGGGTCTAAAAATAACTTAAAACCCTAAAAATTTGGCCCAAACCCTGGCGAGTATAGGTACAGAGTGTCCATTACATTTTAGTGTTAGCCCCACCAGAATAACATAAAAAATATTGAACATATTTCTAACATTATCCCACTTGTTGAATACTTTTCATAGGGACCAAAAACTACCATTGTCAACTATCAAGGACAACCATGCCTATAGATCTTCTACACCAAGAAATTTTTTGAGCAGGTACAACCTTTGTTAACGAATCAGCAGTATTCTTCTTTGTATCAAATTTCTCCAATATCACCTATTTCTCTTCAACCATCTCTCTCACAAAATGGTACTTGATATCAATATGTTTTGGCCGATCTTGAAAACCAGGATTATTGGCCAAAAATATTGCATTTTGAATGTCATTGTTAATTCTCATAGCCTTCTGTTTAAGACCAACTGTTGAACACAACCTATGTAGCCACACTGCTTATTTACAGGTATGAGTTGCTATAATGTACTCTACTTCTATAGTGGATAAAGCAACAACTGATTACTTTTTACTCATCCAACTTACTGCCCCTCCAAATATCCTAAACACATAAGCACTTATGGATATTCTCTTGTCAATATCTCCAGCCCAACCAACATCCACAAACCCTTGTAGATTTATAATATTATTACCTTTAGAATTTCCTCCATAACAGATAACATAATCTGTAGTTCCACGCAAGTATCTGAAGATCCTCTTCACAGTAGTCCAATATTACTTTCCTAGATTTGACATATATTTGCTAACTACTCCCACTACATGTGCAATATCAGGTCTAGTATAGACCATTGCACACATCAAACTACCAAAAACACTAGCATAAGAAACATGATGCATTTCTTCAATTTCCTCATCTGTTTTGGGACACTGTTTAACAGATAACTTTTGACCAACCGGATATGGAGTACATATTGGTTTACAATCATGCATTCTAAACTTTTGTAGTATCAAATCAACATATTTCGTTTGATTTAACCATAAATTTCTATTTACATGATCCCTTGTTATTTCCATACCCAAAATATTTTTTGTAGCACCTAAATCCTTCATGTCAAATTCAGAAGATAAATGAGATTTAAGTAACTTTATCATCTCCTTACTATTACAAATTAACAACATGTCATCCACATACAATACAATGATAACAACATTTTCACCTTCTTTTTAAAATATACACATGGATTTGCTTTACTTTTTCCAAGCCCAAGTGTCAAGACAAACCTATCAAATTTTTGGTTCCACATCCTTGGATACTCCTTCAACCCATAAAGAGACTTCTTCAGCTTGCATACCAAGTCCTTACCTGTTACCTTAAATCATTTTGGTTGTGACATATATATATCTTCATCAAGTTCACCATGTAGAAAAGTTGTCTTTACATCCATCTATTCTATTTCAAAATCAAAAGTAGCATAAATAGCCAACATAAATATGATTGAAGTTAGTTTAGCCATATGAGAAAAAATATCACCAAAGTCAATTCCCTCAACCTGAGAAAATCCTTTTTCTACCAAGTGAGCCTTTTACTTCTCCAACTTTCCTTCTGCATTGTACTTCTTGAATAACCACTTACAACAAACAGGTTTTCTGCCAAGAGGTAATTTTGTTGAAAATTTTGAGTATATTGTTGTCATTGATGTCAAAGTCATTGAGGCTAAAAGGTTGAAGGCCAAGTTTAAGACCATGGTTCAAAAGAAAGCAAGTGACTAAGGATTAAAAGAGAATATTATAATATTTAGGCCAAAAGGACTTATTAAAAGGAGGATTGAAAGTGCATTGGAAAAAGGTCTCAAAAAGAAATTAAGTTTACAAAGGACTACAAGAAAAAATATTATTTAACACCAAGGTTAAATATTATATTAAAAAATAAAATAAATTTTAATTATCAAAATGCGCTAAGAATTTGAATTTAAAAAATGACAAATCAAAAGGTTGAGCCGACGTCCAAGTAGGGCAAGCAAAAGTGTATAAAAAGGTTTAATTATTTGCATGGACTAATGTTTTTAAAAAATCAAGATTTGCATCCATTCGAGCATGTTGTGAAGGCAGAGAATAAGACAAATCATTTCACGCATTTCAGGGGAAGCGAAGAAATTAAAGAGGCAGTGCACAATTTTTTGTCCTAAGTGGGTGGATAGCCCAAGTGGTAGGAAGATCTTATGAAGAGCGTGGTAGGCGAGAGGTTACATGTTCAAATCATGACATAATTGTTTTGATTGAGGAATAAGCATCAAACGTAGCAGGTAAAAAGGATTGCATGCTCCTTGGTGATCATTTGGGTGCCTATCCCACATGGTGTCTACCCTAGCGCTAGGGCGTGGACTAGCAAGGAGAGGCAGGATCGAGTCACGGTGACAACAATTGAGGCAAGGCAAACATATTTTGATTAAATTAAGGTATGCATAGCACACAACTTAGGGAGATATAAGGGTTAAATTTTTGTATTGTTTGGTATGCAATTTTTTAGGGAGACAAGGTTGTAGTTTTGCATAATAATTACTGTGTAACATTTCTAATTTTGTGTTTAATTAAATTGAGATATATCAGGAGGTATAAAGTATATTGAAGTGGGATTTAATTTGTGATATGCACTTAGGATTTCTGGTTGCTAATGTTGAAAATCACTTAGGAGTAATAAGGTGTTCAAAGGTTAATTATTGTGTGTAGTCCAACATTGTGAAAGATAATTTGAGAGGATTTGTTTAGTGATTAAAAACCTTGCATTGAAAAATAAAAGGAGTGGTAAAAAAATATTTTTGTGCACTATTTTTGAGGAAATGTTTCTTATATGGATGGTTGAAAATTTTTATTCTAACTAACCTTTGAAGCGGCATAAAAGGATAGAATAATTTTTGAGACAGGTTTTTGAGAGCTCATCTCCATCTAAAGCAAGCTAAGAGGTATGGTAAAATTACTCCTTATTTGAGGCATTTGGTTGGGCATATCTTGTGATGTCATAAGGAGGATATATACGGATTAAGTTCATATGCATTGTTGGAAATTTCTGAGCTAGGGTTTGTGATTCATTGTTGAATGGTTTTGGAAACATTTGGGATAGAGTTTGAGAACAAGTTGTGCTTCCATTGTTGAAAGAGATTGAGACATTTCTGCTAGAAATTGTGAACTACTTGTACTAGGTTTGAAGAAACGTTAGTGCATCATTATGAAACCTTTTGAGCATTGGTTCGAGAGATATTGAAATAAATTGTGAAAGTGTTTGAGATCAATCTTATGAGGGAAATTTGTGCATTAGTGTGGTTGATCTTTGAGAGCAAATTTACAAGAAAAATAGACCAGTTTTGTGAAGCAAGTTTTACACTATTTTGATTTGATTTAAAAGGGATTTTGGAAAAGATAGAGATTGGATTAATTGAACGCAATATTTGTGAATGTGAAGAACATATTAGGTTTTTGATAGTGCATATAATTCTCTATATGTTCCAAAGGTTAAATGAATTCTAATCAGAATATGTCTATTTGAAGAAAGCATTTCTGAAAGAGATTTAAGCTTTGCTTGTATGTAAGACTTGGAAATATTTGAGCAAATTCTATGAGCAAGTCTTTTGTGAAGGCTTGAAGGCATATTTGAGCAAGTCTTTTGAGAAGGCTTGAAGGTAAATTTGAGCAAGTATTTTGAGAAGAATTGAAGGCAAATTTGGGCAAGTATTTTGAGAAGGCTTAAAGGCAGATTTGAGAAAGTCTTTTGAGAAGGCTTGAAGGCAAATTTGGGTAAATCTTGTGAGAAGGCTTGAAGGTAGATTTGGGAAAGTCTTGTGAGAAGAATTATAGTATCTTTGAAGCATATTTGAGCAAGTCTTGGAGCATATTTAAGGTAGATTTGAGAAAGTCTTGTGAAGACTTGAAACAACATTAAGATAAATTTATGAGTAGAGTTAGAGTAGATTTGTTCTAAACTTGTGATGAGGCTTGGTGCAGATTTGAGATAGAGTTGAGAGTAGGCTTTAGAGTAGACTAGAGTAGAGGGGATAAAGTTCTCCTATAGAGAGAGATATCCATGAACCATAGTAGAGGGGATAGAGTGTTACATTCCAAACATAGCCTGCGTCGGCTATGTTTTCCAAGTGTTTTAATATTTAGTATATATTTGATTCGCAATAGTTTAATAAAAATCATCTATCTTTATTTCTAAATTCATTTGCGTTATTCGCATTTGCCTATACGACGAGGGTGTGCCCACCTCAAGTGGCGTTTGATTATTTTTATACTTTCGCTGCATTTCTTATTTGAAATCCAATATTTGTTCATTCTGTCTCGGAAATATCTATTTCTATGTTTTCATTGTGAAGAAGGATAGAAATATCCTTTCAAGTGGTATCAAGAGAGGGAAGCGTGGGCGAATTCGTCGTAGTTGGTCTAGTTCGAGGTTTCCAAAGGGAAGACAACGACGTACATTAGCCACGATAGAGCCAAGGATACACAACATCTCCGTCGATTAGCAGTGCAAAGACCCCCATAATACGGGCTATAAAAACATCACACGCAATCACACTGTTGTCGTCCTGTGAAGAACGGTTCGGTCGCCAACTATAAGTAGCCGAACAGGCCGAGTTCAACGCAGAAGGATTTGTTTAAAAAAAAAAAATTTGAGAAAGGCTGCGCGTTTTGGGTGATCATAAAACCACCTCTCGACGGTGGAAAATACCTACAAGGTTCAGGGAAGGATCGGGTATACCAACCAAAGGAATCTTCGAAAAATCACAATGTGCTCAACCAAACCGAATTGCGTTTTCATGCTTAAGAAACAAAAAAATCATAGTATTTCCACCCGTGAGCCGTCGTCCAATCAAAACGCGACAATCATCGATTAAATTCGATTTCACTAAGGTACAAGCTACGTTTTAATTTATTTTTTTTATTTTCCACGAAGGTAGTTATCCCACATTGACAGTGTGGAAGGCATGAAGTGGTTAATAAGGAAAGTTGTGCACAATTAACATTGTGACTTCGGTCACACATTGGGAGTTCCTCCACGCGTAGCCTCAGTTGTCGTGCTCCTATCCGTCTGTGCTGTCGTCGCATCCTGTTTCCATATGTCTCGATCTAGCATTTTGTTGTCCGTCCGTGCTATCCGCATCATGTCCTCTAGCCGCGTCGTATCCTCTAAGTTGTCCACGTCGTGTCTATGTCGTGTCCTCTAGCTATTTGTGCTATTCGCATCATGTCGTGTCCTCTAACTGTCTGTGTTGTGTCCTCTAGCCGCATCGTGTCTGTGTGTCGAGTGTCCGTGCTATCCACGTCGTGTTCATGCTATCCATGCATCCTCGAGCTGTTCTGTCCATGTGTCCTCGAGCGGTCCTTGTCATGTCATTCGGTGCTATCATCGCCGTCCAGTTGTCGTTTCATCTTTCGTCCAGTTGTTTGTTCCATCTTTCGTGTCCGTTTTGGGTTCATCGTTGTTCGGTCATAGCAGTACAATTGCTGTCAAAGTTGCTGAAATAGTCCAGTCAGTCCAAGTTGCTGAAATTGTCCAAATTAAAAATTGTTGAAGTTGTGGTCAAGGAGGCCATCCAAATTCAATTTCGCGTCGCAGTGGGAGCGACAGTTGAAGCGAAAAACAAAATTTTTGCCAAATTCAACCGAATTGTAGTAGAAATCGAAGCTCAAGGATTCCTAAGCAGGAAGTTTTGAACAATGCATGAGTAGAAGTTGGATCAAAGGATCTGACGATCGACTATCAAGCTCAAAGACGACCAATAACAATGCACGAAAACCTCATCGAAGCCCAAGTACAAAAAATTCTCCTTCTTTTCAAATTGGCAGTTATAATCCGCATCATCCAATAGTAGACCCCATGGCTACTAACCTTTCCCCAACTCACGACAACGTCACACAAGGAGAATCAGGCAACTCGGCCATTAACACTGATGAAGCTCTTCGAGAATTACTAGCTGCTATGCACGAAATTAGTGCCAACCTAAAAACCTTAGTGAGCACACAAAACCAACTTAATCCCAATACTAATCCCCAAAATTACTCCCATGCCCAAAGGAATGAAGAAAATGACACTCAGGAGGACGATTGGGAACAGCGAAGAGGCAATTTGAATAATTACAGGAATCACTATCATAGACATCGATATAACCAAGATCAGGAAAGGGATATGGGTTATCACCAATCGAGAGGCCCTAATAATTTTCCATGCATTGATATGCCCACTTTTGAGGGTCATGATCCTCGTGGTTGGATAGCCAAAATGGAAGGCATTCTCGACTTATACCAAATTAAGGATGTTGATAAAGTCCCTTTCGCTGCATCAAAATTAGGTACTGAGGCTTACCAATGGTTTGTATGGCTTTGTATGGCTTAAACGCGAGAAAGGAGCTACTGTTTGCTGGAAGAATTTCACTACCTATTTTTTAGAAAGATTCGATGAAGGAGCTACATCATCATACACAGTAAGACTGTTATCTCTTAAGCAAGAAAGATCAGTTAGTGAGTTCGTCTCCGAATTCACCAGTTTACTACCGTATGCATTACACCTTAGTCCAGACACAGTGGTAGGAGCTTTTCACAATGGTTTGAAAGAAAATATTAAGGTGGAGGTGGACCTTCAAAATCCAACCTCGTTGAATGATTGCATAAGAATAGCCAAGCTAGCTGAGAAGAGAATTCAGTTGTCTACACAAAGATGAAACTTATAATCATCCTTCGTATGGCAACAACTATTTTCACAAAAATGATCAACCATCAAGATACTTCTGCTATAAATGTCGCAATCACCATCCCAGAGAACAGGCATGTGCACAAAAACAAAACTTTCATATTGAATGCACTCAATATGAAGGAGAAGAAGAAGAAACATACCACCAGGAAGAACCTATTCAAGAAGAACTATCGATTGTTCTAGAAGAGAAGGAAGAGCATACAATGGCTATTTTAGTGCATGCCCTCATGGGGTTAACAACCCACCATACAATCAAGGTACCAAGATTTCTCCGCCAGAAAAAGGTAAATGTGCTAATTGATTCAGGCAGTACCCATAATTTTATCGACATCAAAACAACAAAAGCTTTAAATTTATTCATTAATTCGTCCAACAAAGACAAATTCCAGGTTCTAGTAGCCAACGGGGTGAACGCTCAATGTATTGGGCAAACATCTAAAGTTTCCATTAAAATGGGAACTTATACTTGGTATGGATCTCTCTTCGTAATGAATTTAGGGAACTCTGATGTCATTTTGGGAGTTGAGAAGTTGGAAACACTAGAAACGGTTAGCTTCAATTTCAAAAAATTATTTGTGGAATGGAAGGAAAACGGACAGGTCATTCGTTTACAAGGCATTACTACTCCTCCATCACAGATGATGAGCTCTCATAGTATGGAGAAAACATTACAAAAGGTTGGATACGGATTCATAGATCAAATTAATTGTTTGAAAAAGCAATCTCAAGCAACTTCGGGTATTTCTGCTCCAGATTTATAGGACATCGTAGCACATTACGCAGAGGTCTTCCACGAACCAAAGGGACTACCTTCCCAAAGATCACATGACCATGCCAAGGTGATCTGCGAAAAAGTGAACTCTTAGTCCGAATTACCAATACTAGATACAAAAGGGCATATATATCTCCAGCCGAAAGCAATTCTACAAAGTAGAACATGCATACGGAGCTCTCGTCACATCCAAGAATTTCTCATCAAATGGTAGGGCCTACCAGATGAAGCTGCAACCTGGGAACCTGACAGTATTTTCCAGACATTTCCAGCTTTGAGGACAAAGCTTTTCGAGGAGGGGAGTCATGTTACATTCCAAACATAGCCTGCGTCGGCTATGTTTTCCAAGTGTTTTAATATTTAGTATATATTTGATTCGCAATAGTTTAATAAAAATCATCTATCTTTATTTCTAAATTCATTTGCGTTATTCGCATTTGCCTATACGACGAGGGTGTGCCCACCTCAAGTGGCGTTTGATTATTTTTATACTTCCGCTGCATTTCTTATTTGAAATCCAATATTTGTTCATTCTATCTCAAAAATATCTATTTTTGTGTTTTCATTGTGAAGAAGGATAGAAATATCCTTTCATAGAGTTATCCAATGGAGAGAGATCCACAAACTAGAGCAAAAGGGATAAAGTTCTCCTGTGGATAGATATCCATGAACCAAATAAAATGGGATAGAGTTATCCTATGGAGAGAGATCCATGAACTAGAGCAAAGGGGATAAAGTTATCTTGTGGAGAGAGTTCCATGAACCAGAGAAAAGGGGATAGAGTTCTCCGATGGAGAGAGATGCAAAAAACCAGAGCAAAGGGGATAGATTTATCTTGTGGAGAGAGATCCACAAACCAGAGAAAAGGGTATAGAGTTCTCCTATGGAGAGAGATCCAAAAACCAGAGTATTGGGGATAGAGATCTCCTTTATATAAAGGTACATAACTATTGTAATAGGGAATTGATTCTCAAGAGATTTATTGAGAAAATTTAGAAGAAATATTTTCTTCATGGACGTAACCCACATTGGGTGAACCACGTTAAATTTGTGTCTCTCATGTGTGTGATGATTTGTGCATTGCTTTGATTACTACTATTGATATTGCAATTGATAATATTGGATAATATTATTTGGGAAAGAAAAGTAAAAATTGATCTTATACTATTCACCCCCCTCTCAGTATAAGCTTGTGTTCCTCAATTGGTATCAGAGCGGGTTCTTTTGAAAAAGTCTAACAACTTAAAGGAAGATATTACGTGAACACAAATGGCATCTCAAAATGGATATTCATCAAATAAGGCTTCATTATTTGATGAGAGTAATTATATGTTCTAGAGTATAAGGATGAAGACTTACCTGATGGCACATATGAGACATGACAATCAGTTGAGGATGGGTTCACACCTACAATTACTCCTTCCATAGATAAATATGGTAAGCTATTACATGTGAATAATGCCAATGTTATGAATGGAAAATTAAGTGGATTACGTGAAGAAAAATTTGTGAAAGTCATACACTGTAAATCAGCAAAAGAGATATGGAACAAATTGAAGTAAACATATGAAGGATATTTAAAGGTCAAGTTGGCAAAACTGCAAAACCACAAGAAAAGGTTTGAAGATATGAAGATAGAATATGAGGAAGATATTGCTACATACTTACTTTGTGTGGATGAGGTTTTTAATACCATGTGTGGACTTGGATTTGAAATTGAAGACTCCGGTGTTGCTTAGAAAGTATTAAGATCACTCCCTATGAGGTATGATTGAAAGGTTTCAGCTATATAAGAAACGAGAGATATTGATAAATTGACTATGGATGAGTTACATGGAATTCTCACAACTTATGAGATGATACTAGTAAAGAATCCCAACTCTAAGAAAGAGACTTCTTTCAAATCTTCAAAGAAGACAAAATATAAGAAACCAAAATCAAGTGGTAAGTCAAGCAGTGATGAAGAAGCTAACTATCTGAGAAGAAACATGAAGGACTCAAGAAAGCACAAATGTATGAAGACTGTGAAATGTTTTAATTGTGGTAATTTTTGTCACTATGCATCTAATTTTCCACAATCTAAAAGTAGTAGAAGTGAAGATAAATACGATCATAAGAAAAAGGAAGAAGGAAAATCCATGTATGAAAAGAAAAATAGGTATGGTCAAGGCAAGCATGAAAAAAAGTTCTTTCAAAGGCACAAGAAGAGTTTCTATGTTAAAATGGCAAGCAAGGATTCAAGTGACAGTGATGAAAAACTCTCAGATAGTGAAGAAGAAGAGATTCTATTTCTGCCAATAGAAGAAGAATAAAATGCTCCTATTGAAGATCAAATCGAAAAGTATGAAGATGCTCTTGGAGACCAAGAAGTAGAGAAAGATTCAAAAAATAAGAAGGCACATTTAATCTAGAAGAAGAACTTGTTGTTACTCTCAAAGAGTTGAAAAGAGTTAGAAAGTAGAATTCAAGACTAAAGGATCAAGTTCAATAACATGAGGAAGAAAAAGAAAAGCTTCTACAAGATCTGAAAAACTCAAAAGCTAAGGTAAGGAGGTTTAAAGAGGTCATGGTTGAAAAGTTAGAGGTAAAAGAATTAGAATGTGAAAGATTAGAACATGAGGTAGTTTATCTAATAATGGAAGTGAAATATTCTAAGTACAAGCTACACAGGTTTGGAAAAAGTTCAAAAACTTTGGATAAAATCATCAATTCACAAAGATCTTCATCTATCAAAACAAGACTTGGTTTTGAAGAAGGACAAGGGAAATAAGAAGAAGGATCAAGCTCAAGCTCAAAAGAAGAATAAGTTTCAGAGGAAGAGAGTGAAGAAGAAACTAAGGCCTATGAGGATAAGTTGAGGAATAAAAGCTTCACTAAGAAAGGAAATAATGCACAAAAAAGAAATAGGGATCATCACAGAAAAGGCAAAGAAAGGACTAAGAGACCAGATGTTCCAAGATAGGATGAATATTTCTTCAAAGGGCATTGTTTTTCATGTAATCATTTTGGTCACAAAGTTATGCCCTGTAGGGTTCATGGAAAAAGGGGTATGGTTTCACTAAGAGGAAATTCAACTCATTCTAAAAAGAACATCTCTTTCAAGGATATTGCTACTCTTGTAATCACTTTGGTCATAAAGCGATCCATTGTAGGGTTCATGAAAAAAATGATTATGGCTTCACCAAGAGGAACTTCAAGATATTTGCACCTTCCAAGAACTATAACATTAAGTGTTACAAGTGCAATAATCTTGGGCATAAGGCCAAGTGGTGTAGAACAGAGTTTCCAAAACTTCCAGAGATAAGCAAGAATAGGGACACTCAAAAGGATCAAAAGGGTATGGCTAAAAAAATGTTGAAAAAGAAGGTTGAAAAATAAAAAGAGCATTGTATGCTGGGAGTAGAGATACTCCCACCCCAAAATTAATCACCTCAACAAGAGGAGGTGGGGAGGGGACTGAGCTAAGAATATTATATTTAGCCCCAAAGGAGTCCCTTTGTCATTTATGTCAAAGGGGAAGATATTTGAGTAAGGGGGCAAAAATTTAGTCAGGGGGAGCAGTTTCTCAAGGGGAGCATATTTGGAACCCAATGGTTGGAAAAGGAATTTTTAGAAAGGGTTGCCATCAATGACAAAGGGGAAGATTGTTGGAAATTTTGAGTATATTGTTGTCATTGATGTCAAAGTCATTGAGGTTAAAAGGTTGAAGGCCCAAGTTTAAGACCATGGTTCAAAAGAAAGCAAGTGACTAAGGATTAAAAGAGACAATATTATAATATTATAATATTTAGGCCAAAAGGACTTATTAAAAGGAGGATTGAAAGTGCATTGGACAAAGGTCTCAAAAAGAAATTAAATTGACAAAGGACTACAAGCAAAAATATTATTTAACACCAAGGTTAAATAATATAATAAATAATATTTAACACCAAGGTTAAATATTATATTAAAAATAAAATAAATTTGAATTATCAAAAGGTGCCAAGAATTCGAATTTAAAAGGTGGCAAATAAAAAGGTTGAGCCGACGTCCAAGTAGGGCAAGAAAAAGTGTATAAAAAGGTTTAATTATTTGCATGGACTAATGTTTTTTAACCAAGCAAGAATCACATCCGTTCGAGCACGTTGTGGAGGCAGAGAATAAGACAAATCATTTTACGCATTTCGAGGGCAGTGAAGAGATTAAAGAGGTAGCACACATTTTTGTCCTAAGTGGGTGGATAGCCCAAGTGGTAGGCAGGGCTTGCGAAGAGCGTGGCAGGTGAGAGGTTACGCGTTCGAATCACGATGGAGGTTTTTGTTTTGGTTGAGGAAGAAGCATCGAATGTAGCAGGTAAAAAGGAGTGTGTGCTCCTTGGTGATCGTGTGGGCGCCTAGCCCACGTGGTGTCTGCCCTAGCGCTAGGGCGTGGGCCAGCGAGGAGAGGCAGGATCGAGTCACGGTAGCAGCGCTTGAGGCAAGGCAAAAATATTTTGATTAAATTAAGGTATGCATAGCGCACGACTTAGGGAGATATAAGGGTTAAATTTTTGTATTGTTTGGTGTGCAATTTTCTAGGGAGACATAAGGTTGTAGCTTTGCATAATAATTATTGTGTGACATTTTTGATTTTGTGTTTAATTAAATTGAGATATATTAGGAGGTATAAGGTATATTGAAGTGGGATTTAATTTGTGATATGCACTTAGGGTTTCTGGTTGCTAATATTGAAAATCACTTAGGAGTAATAAGGTGTTCAAAGGTTAAGTACTGTGTGTAGTCCAACATTGTGAAAGAGAATTTGAGAGGAGTTGTTTAGTGATTAAAAACCTTGCATTGGAAAAATAAAAGGAGTGGTAAAACAATATTTTTGTGCACTATTTTTGAGGAAAGGTTTCTTATATGGATGGTTGAAAAATGTTGTGCTAACTAACCTTTGAAGTGGCATAAAAGGATAGAATAATTTTTGAGACAGGTTTTTGAGAGCTCATCTCCATCAAAAGCAAGCTAAGAGGTATGGTAACATTACTCCTTATTTGAGGCATTTGGTTGGGCATATCTTGTGATGTCATAAGGAGGAGATATAAGGATTAAGTTCATATGCATTGTTGGAAATGTTTGAGCTAGGGTTTGTGCTTCATTGTTGAATGGTTTTGGAAACATTTGGGATAGAGTTTGAGAACAAGTTGTGCTTCCATTATTGAAAGATATTGAGACATTTGTGCTAGAAATTGTGAACTACTTGTACTAGGTTTGAAGACAAGTTAGTGCATCATTGTGAAACCTTTTGAGCATTGGTTTGAGAGATATTGAAAGCAATTGTGAAAGTGTTTGAGATCAATCTTGTGAGGGAAATTTATGCATTAGTGTGGTTGATATTTGAGAGCAAATTTACAAGAAAAATAGACTAGTTTTGTGAAGCAAGTTATACACTATTTTGATTTGATTTGAAAGGGATTTTGCAAGAGATAGAGATTGGATTAATTGAATGCAAGATTTGTGAATGTGAAGAACATATTGGGTTTTTGATAGTGCATATCATTCTCTATATGTTCTAGAGGTTAAAAAAATTCTAAGTAGAATATGTCTGTTTGAAGAAAGCATTTCTGAAAGAGATTTAAGCTTTGTTTGTATGCAAGATTTGGAAATATTTGAGTAGGTTCTATGAGTAGTATTGAAGGTAATTTGAGCAAGTCTTTTGAGAAGGCTTGAAGGCAGATTTGAGCAAGTCTTTTGAGAAGGCTTGAAGGCAGATTTGAGCAAGTCTTTTGAGAAGGCTTGAAGGTAGATTTGAGCAAGTATTTTGAGAAGGCTTGAAGGTAGATTTGAGCAAGTCTTGTGAGAAGGCTTGAAGGAGATTTGAGGTAGATTTGGGCAAGTCTTGTGAGAAGACTTGGAGTAGCTTTGAGGTAGATTTGAAGTCTTGTGAGAATTTGAGGTAGATTTGAGCAAGTCTTGTGAAGACTTGAAATAACATTGAGATAGATTTGTGAGCAGAGTTAGAGTAGATTTGTGCTAACCTTGTGATGAGGTTTGGTGTAGATTTGAGATAGAGTTGAGAGTAGGATTTGGAGTAGACCAGAGTAGAGGGGATAGAGTTCTTCTGGAGAGAGATCCATGAACTAGAGTAGAGGGGATAGAGTTCTCTTATGGAGAGATATCCATGAACTAGAGCAAAGGGGATATAGTTCTCCTGTGGAGAGATATCCATGAACTAAAGAAAGGGATAGAGTTCTCCTATGGAGAGAGATCCATGAACTAGAGCAAAGGGGATAGAGTTCTCCTATGGAGAGAGATCCATGAACTAGAGCAAAGGGATAGAGTTCTCCTATGGAGAGATATCCACGAACCAGAGCAAAGGGGATAGAGTTCTCCTATGGAGAGAGATCCATGAACTAGAGCAAAGGGGATAGAGTTCTCCTATGGAGAGAGATCCACAAACCAGAGTATTGGGGATTGAGATCTCCTTTGGATAGAGGTCCATAAACATTGTAATAGGGAATTGATTCCCAAGAGATTTTTTGAGAAAATTTAGAAGAAATATTTTCTCCGTGGACGTAACCCACATTGGGTGAACCACGTTAAATTTATGTCTCTCATGTGTGTGATGATTTGTGCATTGCTTTGATTACTGCTATTGATATTGCAATTGATAATATTGGATAATATTGTTTGGGAAAGAAAAGTAAAATTTGATCTTATATTGTTCACCCCCCTCTTAGTATAAGCTTGTGTTCTTCAATTGGTATCAGAGTGGGTTCCTTTGAAAAAGTCTAACAACTTGAAGGAAGATATTACAGGAACACAGATGGCATCTTAGAATGGATCTTCATCAAATAAGGCTCCATTGTTTTATGGGAATAATTATGCCTTCTGGAGTATAAGAATGAAGACTTACTTGATGGCACAAGGATATGAGACATGGAAATCGGTTGAGGATGGGTTCACACCTACAACTACTCCTCCCATAGATAAAGATGGTAAGTTGTTACATGTGAATAATGCCAAGGCTATGAATGGAATCTTAAGTGGATTACGTGAAGTAAAATTTGTGAAAGTTATGCACTGCAAATCAGCAAAAGAGATATGGGAAAAATTGAATCAAACATATGAAGGAGATAAAAATGTCAAATTGGCAAAACTACAAAACCACAAGAAAATGTTTGAAGATTTGAATATGGAAGATGAGGAAGATATTGCTACATACTTACTTCATGTGGATGAGGTTGTTAATACCATGCGTGGACTTGGATTCAAAATTGAAGACTCTAGTGTTGCTCAGAAAGTATTAAGATCACTCCCTATGAGGTATGATGGAAAGGTTTCAGCTATAGAAGAGATGAGAGATATTGATAAGTTGACTATGGATGAGTTACATGGAATTCTCACAGCTTATGAGATGAGAATAGTAAAGGATCCCAACTCCAAGAAAGAGGCAGCTTTCAAATCTTCAAAGAAGATAAAAGATAAGAAACCAGAATCAAGTGGTGAGTCAAGCAGTGATGAAGAAGCTAACTATGTGAGAAGAAACAAGGACTCAAGAAAGCACAAAGGTATGAAGACTGTGAAATGTTTTAATTGTGGTAATTTTGGTCACTATGCATCTAATTGTCCACAAGTCCGAAAGTAGTAGCAGTGAAGAGAAACAGGATCATAAGAAAAAGGAAGAAGGAAAATCCAGGCATGAAAAGAAAAATAGGTATGGTCAAGGCAAGCATGAAAAGAAGTTCTTTCAAAGGCACAAGAAGAGTTTCTATGTTAACAAGGCAAGCAAGGCTTCAAGTGACAGTGATGAAAGACTCTCAGATAGTGAAGAAGAAGAGATTCTATTTTTGGCAATAGAAGAGGAAGAAAATGCTCCTGTTGAAGATAAAGTCGAAAAGTATGAAGATGCTCTTGGAGACCAAGAAGTAGAGAAAGATTCAAAAAATGAAGAGGAAGGCACAATTAATCTAGAAGAAGAACTTATTGTTGCTCTCAGAGAGTTGAAAAGAGTTAGAAAGCAGAATTCAAGACTAAAGGCTCAAGTTCAAGAACATGAGGAAGAAAAAGAAAAGCTTCTACAAGACCTGACAAACTCAAAAGCTAAGGCAAGGAGGTTTAAAGAGGTCATGGTTGAAAAGTTAGAGGTAAAAGAATTAGAATGTGAAAGATTAGAACATGAGGTAGTTTCTCTAAGGATGGAAGTGAAATATTCTAAAGACAAGCTACACAGGTTTGGGAAAAGTTCAAAAACTTTGGATAAAATCATCAATTCACAAAGATCTTCATCTATCAAAACAAGACTTGGTTTTGAAGAAGGACAAGGGAAACAAGAAGAAGGATCAAGCTCAAGCTCAAAAGAAGAAGAAGTTTCAGAGGAAGAGAGTGAAGAAGAAACTAAGGCCTATGAGGATAAGTTGAAGAATAGAAGCTTCACTAAGAAAGGAAACAATGCACAAACAAGAAACAGGGATCATCACAGAGAAGGCAAAGAAAGGACTAAGAGACCAGAGGTTTCAAAATAGGATTTCTTCAAAGGACGTTGTTTTTCATGTAATCAGTTTGGTCACAAGGCTATGCATTGCAGGGTTCATGGAAAGAAAGAGTATGGCCTCACTAAAAGGAATTTCAACTCATTCAAATATGGACATTTCTTTCAAGGGTATTGCTACTCTTGTAATCGATTTGGTCATAAAGCGATCCACTGCAGGGTTCATGACAAAAATGATTATGGCTTCACCAAGAGGAACTTCAAGATATTTACACCTTCCAAGAATTACAACATTAAGTGTTACAAGTGCAATAATCTTGGGCATAAGGCCAAGTGGTGTAGAACAGAGTTTCCAAAACTTCCAGAGACAAGCAAGAACAGGGACACTCAAAAGGATCAAAAGGGTATGGCTACAAAAATATTGAAAAATAAGGTTGACAAAGAAAAAGAGCATTGTATGTTGGGAGTAGAGATACTCCCACCCCAAAATTAATCACCTCAAGGAGAGGAGGTGGGGAGGGGGCTGAGCTAAGAGTCTTATCTTTAGCCCCAAAGGAGTCCCTTTGCCATTGATGTCAAAGGGGGAGAGATTTGAGTAAGGGGGAGAGCATTCAATCAGGGGGAGCAGATTTGGAATCCAGTGGTTGGAAAAGGAATTTTTAGAAAGGGTTGCCATCAATGACAAAGGGGAAGATTGTTGGAAATTTTGAGTATATTGTTGTCATTGATGTCAAAGTCATTGAGGTTAAAAGGTTGAAGGCCCAAGTTTAAGACCATGGTTCAAAAGAAAGCAAGTGACTAAGGATTAAAAGAGATAATATTATAATATTTTAATATTATAATATTTAGGCCAAAAGGACTTATTAAAAGGAGGATTGAAAGTGCATTGGACAAAGGTCTCAAAAAGAAATTAAGTTGACAAAGGACTACAAGAAAAAATATTATTTAACACCAAGGTTAAATAATATAATAAATAATATTTAACACCAAGGTTAAATATTATATTAAAAATAAAATAAATTTGAATTATCAAAAGGTGCCAAGAATTTGAATTTAAAAGGTGGCAAATAAAAAGGTTGAGCCGACGTCCAAGTAGGGCAAGCAAAAGTGTATAAAAAGGTTTAATTATTTGCATGGACTAATGTTTTTGAACCAAGCAAGAATCACATTCGTTCGAGCATGTTGTGGAGGTAGAGAAGAAGACAAATCATTTTGCGCATTTTGAGGGTAGTGAAGAGATTAAAGAGGCAACACACATTTTTTGTCCTAAGTGGATGGATAGCCCAAGTGGCAGGCAGGGCTTGTGAAGAGCGTGGTAGGCGAGAGGTTACGCGTTCGAATCATGATGGAGGTTTTTGTTTTGGTTGAGGAAGAAGCGTCGAATGTAGCAGGTGAAAAAGGAGTGTGTGCTCCTTGGTGATCATGTGGGCGCCTAGCCCACGTGGTGTCCACCCTAGCGCTAGGGCGCGGGCCAACGAGGAGAGGTAGGATCGAGTCACGATGACAACGCTTGAGGTAAGGTAAATATTTTTGATTAAATTAAGGTATGCATAGCGCACGACTTAGGGAGATATAAGGGTTAAATTTTTGTATTGTTTGGTGTGCAATTTTCTAGGGAGACATAAGGTTGTAGCTTTGCATAATAATTACTATGTGACATTTCTGATTTTGTGTTTAATTAAATTGAGATATATTAGGAGGTATAAGGTATATTGAAGTGGGATTTAATTTGTGATATGCACTTAGGGTTTCTGGTTGCTAATATTGAAAATCACTTAGGAGTAATAAGGTGTTCAATGGTTAAGTATTGTGTGTAGTCCAACATTGTGAAAGAGAATTTGAGAGGAGTTGTTTAGTGATTAAAAACCTTGCATTGGAAAAATAAAAGGAGTGGTAAAACAATATTTTTGTGCACTATTTTTGAGGAAAGGTTTCTTATATGGATGGTTGAAAAATATTGTGCTAACTAACCTTTGAAGTGGCATAAAAGGATAGAATAATTTTTGAGACAGGTTTTTGAGAGCTCATCTCCATCAAAAGCAAGCTAAGAGGTATGGTAACATTACTCCTTATTTGAGGTATTTGGTTGGGCATATCTTGTGATGTCATAAGGAGGAGATATAAGGATTAAGTTCATATGCATTGTTGGAAATGTTTGAGCTAGGGTTTGTGCTTCATTGTTGAATGGTTTTGGAAACATTTGGGATAGAGTTTGAGAACAAGTTGTGCTTCCATTGTTGAAAGAGATTGAGACATTTGTGCTAGAAATTGTGAACTACTTGTACTAGGTTTGAAGACAAGTTAGTGCATCATTGTGAAACCTTTTGAGCATTGGTTTGAGAGATATTGAAAGCAATTGTGAAAGTGTTTGAGATCAATCTTGTGAGGGAAATTTGTGCATTAGTGTGGTTGATCTTTGAGAGCAAATTTGCAAGAAAAATAGACCAGTTTTGTGAAGCAAGTTATACACTATTTTGATTTGATTTGAAAGGGATTTTGCAAGAGATAGAGATTGGATTAATTGAATGCAAGATTTATGAATGTGAAGAACATATTGGGTTTTTGATAGTGCATATCATTCTCTATATGTTCTAGAGGTTAAAAGAATTCTAAGTAGAATATGTCTGTTTGAAGAAAGCATTTTTGAAAGAGATTTAAGCTTTGTTTGTATGCAAGATTTGGAAATATTTGAGCAGGTTCTATGAGTAGTATTGAAGGTAGATTTGAGCAAGTCTTTTGAGAAGGCTTGAAGGTAGATTTGAGCAAGTCTTTTGAGAAGGCTTGAAGGTATATTTGAGCAAGTCTTTTGAGAAGGCTTGAAGGTAGATTTGAGCAAGTCTTTTGAGAAGGCTTGAAGGTAGATTTGAGCAAGTCTTGTGAGAAGACTTGAAGATTGAGGTAGATTTGAGCAAGTCTTGTGAGAATACTTGGAGCAGCTTTGAGGTAGATTTGAGCAAGTCTTGAGAAGAAGACTTTGAGGTAGATTTGAGCAAGTCTTGTGAGAAGACTTGAAATAACATTGAGATATATTTGTGAGCAGAGTTAGAGCAGATTTGTGCTAACCTTGTGATGAGGTTTGGTGTAGATTTGAGATAGAGTTGAGAGTAGTTTTAGTAGATTTCTTAGAGGGATAGAGTTATCCTATGGAGAGATATCCATGAACTAGAGCAAAGGGGATAGAGTTCTCCTATGGAGAGATATCCATGAACTAGAGTAAAGGGGATAGAGTTCTCCTATGGAGAGATATCCATGAACCATAGAAAAGGGGATAGAGTTATCCTATGGAGAGATATCCATGAACCAGAGCAAAGGGGATAGAGTTCTCCTGTGGAGAGAGATCCATGAACCAGAGCAAAGGGGATAGAGTTCTCCTATGGAGAGAGATCCATGAACTAGAGCAAAGGGGATAGAGTTCTCCCATGGAGAGAGATCCACAAACCAGAGTATTGGGGATTGAGATCTCCTTTGGATAGAGGTCCATAAACATTGTAATAGGGAATTGATTCCCAAGAGATTTGTTGAGAAAATTTAGAAGAAATATTTTCTCCGTGGATGTAACCCACATTGGGTGAACCACGTTAAATTTGTGTCTCTCATGTGTGTGATGATTTGTGCATTGCTTTGATTATTGCTATTGATATTGCAATTGATAACATTGGATAATATTGTTTGGGAAAGAAAAGTAAAAGTTGATCTTATACTGTTCACCCCCCTCAGTATAAGCTTGTGTTCTTCAAATTTCACCAAGTCCCATGTCTTATTTTTATCCAAGGATTCCATTTATTCTTCCATAGCTCTTTTCCAAGACTTATTCTCATTCGATTGAAGTTCCTCCTTTACAGTCTTGGGTTCTTCATCAGTAAATGATAAATTGAATGTAGAATAAAAATTTTAAGGACTATACCTATCTGGAAGTCTTATCTCTTGATATGATCTCCTCAAAATTAGAGTTCTAGGTTCTACATCTTCAGCTTCCTCCTCACCTTCTTCCTATGAATACACCTCTTTAGACTCTCTCTGTAATTCAGGTTCTACCACTGGTTCTTCATCCTGTTCCAATTCTACCTAGACTATTTCTGGTTCTTTGCTTGGTTACATTTCCTATTTTAAAACCCCTTTTGTTTCTCTAAAGATCACATTACAACTTTAAACAACCTTCTATGTTTTTGGGTTCCACAACTTATATCCTTTAACACTAGTACTATAACCCACAAATATGCATTTTTTAGATTTATATTCTAGCTTAGTCCTTTTATTTTTTGGGACATACATATAAGCATCACAAAAAAAAACCATTATATGTCCATACTTCCTATGAAGTCTTGTCCACCAAAGCTGTTAGCATACTTTAATATTTTGTTAATTTGTTAAATTAACTTAGCAACTAGTTATTTTAGTTGCAGCGGCATCCTGTTGAGATGCGCCCATTCCGGGCTAATCCAGGAAGTCCGTTTGTATTGCAGTCTTATTTAAACTGCACAATATTTCAATAAACAATTGGTTCGATTTTCTACATGGCATCAGAGCCAGATTGCTGCAGATGAAGGGTGAGAGTGAGAGAAAGCTGGAAGCGGAAGCAGAGAAGCGTAGGGGATTGCCAGGAAGAGAATTTTTTGTTTCCCTTTCGCGACGTGATGTTTTTTTAATCACGCCGTCGCGTGATTACTTTTGAAAAAAAAAAAAATCGTGGAAGGCCTCGCGCCCCCGCTCACCCGAATAAAAAAAAAAAATTTGTCGCCCGCAGACGTGCGACAGTCATCACGCATCCACACACGACTGAGGGATGGGAGGCCCCCCATATGCACGCGGACGTTCGCAGCGCTGCACGCGGACCCCGCGTGCACGCACCTGTAGCCCATGTGTGCGCAGTTGCTTTACGCAGCGCGCGCATGGTAAAATACCACGCTGTGCCACGCACAGCTTACGCAGCGCGCAGCACACGCATGGTAAATTCCACGCTGCGTGCAGCCATGCAGCTTGCACAGTGCGCAGGTTGGACAGCGCGCAGCCACGCAGCTTGCGTAGCGCGTCGCGCGCACCCGCGCAGCAAGTTGCCTGCACGGCTTGCCCAGAGCATGGCCCGTGCAGCCATGCACAGTGTGGAAACATCACGGGCCAGATGCTGTGTGTTTTTTTTGCTCGAGGACGAGCAGCAGCGGGAAGTTGACTGACGGGGTGCAGCTGCCGGAGGTGTTTTTTGAGCTTGATCCGGCTTTCTCCTCCCAGATCAGCCCACGGGCTCACTGGCAAGTGAGCCGCGTGGTGGGTTCCGGGAACCCAGCAGTCAGGAGTTCAAATCCCTTCCACTCCCCTAAGGTAAAATTTAATTATTATTTTTTTTAATTTTTTTTACCTAAGGTTAATATTAAATTTTTTTAATTATTTTTACTATAGTAAAAATTAAAAAAAAAAAAATTTTACTATAGTGAAAATTAATTTTTTATTAACCTTAGCGGTAAAAATATTAAAAAAAAAAGGGGGTAATTTCTGAAGCAATCTGGGATTTTTTCAAAAAATCAAAGGGGGAATGTGAGTAATTTTCTGAAAAAGCAAATTTTTGGCATTATTGTAAAGGTGCATTTTCGGCTGTGTCCGACACCTGGAGGGTTAATTCTTGTGGGCACTTTTTATGTTGTATGTTGCATATTTCATTTTTTGCACTACTTCATTAAAAGTTAAAAAAAAATCAAATACACTCCCTAAGTCCCCGGAATAATTAAAACCCATCCGTGCAATTTATTGCACTGCAGTGTTCGGTATTTGTGATACCTCTGGCCAGCACTTACAGGTAAAGCTATCGTGATTGCGCTACTGTATCCACCGCCTAATATAGCTGCTACAACGACGTCTAAGCTTGTTCTCTATAAATCATCGAGGAGAGATAAGTTTGCCATTTTTGCATTTTTTTACTCCATCCACTACCCTTAATCGCTCTTGTGTTTAGGCGTAAATCCTGACGAAGTATTCTTCATAGTGTTTAGGGGAATTTATGCCCCACACATGAGAAGAATCTTCTATGGTAGGTGCCATCAACAAGGTGATTCCCTTTCAGTACTGCTTATGTTCCACGTATCGTATGATCTCTAAAACTCACCTATAGTTTCCCTCATGTAAGGGCGGGTGATTTTTGTTGATCTTTCTAAATACCTATAGTTTCCCTCATGTAAGGGCGGGTATTTTGTAGGGTATAACGGCCTAGCAAAAGGTATATCGAAAGGGGGACCAATTGGTGATATAAGGAACCTTCACTATGGCAGTTGTTGTAAAGTTGATGACTGATCCTCATCAGTTATTGAAAGGTCCAAATTATACACCATGGAAACATAAGATGAAGGCAATTATCCAAATGGAATATTTATGGGATATTGTTACTGGAGTAACACCTAGGCCTTCACCAGCATCAGGATCCATAGCTCCTACTGCTGATCAGATAGCTTTTGACAAGAAATACAGTCGAGCAAAGGTGCTCATTTTGTTTGCTATTTCAGATGAAGTGCAACCTCATATAGCTGACAAAGCAAGTGGTAAAGAGGCATGGGATGCCATTAAAACCATCTATGAGGGAAAGAATGATTCCACCATTCTTCATCTTCAACAACAACTTCATAACCTGAGTTTGAGACAGGGTGAAACAGTTGAACTCTTTCTGTGCAGAGTGTCTGAATTGAAAGAGAGATTGAATTCTTTGGGAGATTCTGTGGATGAAAAGCTTCTCATTTCAATTGTGATGAGAGATTTTCCTTCTTCATTTGATATGTTGATCACCTCCATCCAGGTGTCTCAATGACAAATTACCTACATCGAGTTGGTCAATTTGCTTCAACAACAGGAGGCACGCCAACTTCACAAGGATGATTCTTCCAATACAACCCTATACACCAACAAGCAGGGTTCTAGGAAGAAATGTAATGGGCAAAAAGGAGGCAACTTTCAGAAAGGAGGAAATTCTCAACAGGATATGAAAGGAAAAGGAAAACAACCTCAACAGAAGAAGATGTGGTGCAAGATCTGTGAGAAATACAACCATGACACCAACAGGTGTTGGCATAAGAACAAGCAGAGAGGCCAAAACAAACCACAAAATAAAAATAAGCAACCCCAGGTGAATGTTGCTGTTGAAGAATCTAACTCAGATTCTGAATGGGCACACAAGGTGCTCATGACTACTATAGATTCCACATAGAGGGATCCTATTTGGTATGTCGATTCTGGAGCTAGCAAACATATGACTGGCAATAGATTGTGGTTTGAATCATTCGTGGCCAAATAGGGCAAACTTGTCACCATTGCTGATGATAAAACCTACAGGGTTCAGGGAGAGGGTACAGTTTCAGTCACTCTTCCTGATGGCAAGTGTTAGATTGACAAAGTCCTCTATGTTCCGGGATTGGCTAACAATTTTTTGTCAGTCACACAAATCCTGGATAGAAATATGGTTGTCAACTTTCGTGTTGAGAATGGCAAGAAGTATTGTACTATTACCAGGAAGGGTAAGCAGATTGCAACAGCTTCATATAAGCACGACTTATTTGCCCTAGATGCTATCTCTACTCCATATGTTGCCATGACTGTCTCTATCAAGGAGGCAACTTCCCTATGGCACAAGAGATATGGGCATCTTAGTTCGGCTACTTACTTGAGCTCGGTAAGTATGAGATGGTAAAGGGTCTTCCTTCCCTTTCCGCCACATTGCCAGTGTGCTCGACTACTTGGCAGAAAGCGACATAGAGTACCATTTGAGAAGAGCTCAACAAGAGCACAAAAACCTCTGGAGTTAATTCACACCGATCTGTGCGGTCCTTTCACACCCAATAGTTGTGGAGGGAAGAGGTACTTTTAGTTATTCGTAGATGACTACTCACGAAAGATGTGGGTTTTCTTTCTCCAACTGAAATTCAAAGCTTTCGCATTCTTCCAACAGTTCAAGAAATCCGTTGAGGAGTCAGGAGGTTCTATTAAAACTCTCTGCTCAAATCGAGGGGGGGAGTTGACGGGGACCGAAAGACCACCCCTTACAAATTCCAAATTTTTTTCATAAAAAAAAAAGGCTTCGGGAAAATATTTACATTCCACAATAGCAAGATGCCCGCAGGCTTACAAAGACCAGAGATGCTCTGGTAATTCTCCCTCTCCGGTCCCCCCCGGACTAATACAAAAATTTCGGGTTTTAACGAGGTCCCGGTCCTCCCAGCCATCAATGCTCCCACCAAACAAGATTTTGATTTCAAATTTCCCTCCTTCCCGGGTTTTCAAAATTTTGACATTAATGGCAATCTTTGCCCGATCTATCCCTGAGTTTGCATTAATGATCTTCCTCCTCTGCACCCATCGCTTCGGTCAGACTATTTTCTGCACTGCCGTCTCCCCCATACCGGCCATGCCCTGCAACAGTTGTTTTTCGAAAAGATCTTCAAGAGGTGGTTCTCCCCCTTAAATGCACGTGGCTGTCAATTTTAATTCCATGATACGTGGCCTTCATCTTCACTTTGATACACGTATGCTTCCGCGTGCAAAACTTGCCATGCCTCCTCGTGGATGTAAAATATTTCAAACACGTGTCCTTCACAATTTTCAAGCTACACGTGGCTGTCCACGTGTCAAATTTCGGCCTTGTCTGGCCGTCCGCCTCTAAGCTTGGTCCTGTCTTCTCATTGGCCGTGATATCGCGACATGTCACGATATCGCAACCCAAACACTGCCTTGACGCTGTCCATTTAATACTGTCGCGATATCGCGACCCAACCACCGCCGCGCCTTGCTTTTTCAACATCGTCGCGATATCGCGACGGAGATCACCCCTTGCATTAGCTTCTCAACAAACGTCGCGACATCGCGACGTCGCGATATCGCGACGGAACCCTCCCTACGCTCCAACTGCAAACAAATGTCACGATATCGTGACGTCGCGATATCGCGACGTCGCGATATCACGACAGAACCGGTCCCTGCCTTTGCCACCACTTCGAAGGTCACGATTTCGCGACCTCCCCAACTTTTGCCTTAGCTCTTCTACCAACTTCCCCTTCTGCTTTGCAACATCTTCCCTCCTCCGGAAAGGAACCAAAATACATCAAAATACAAAAACTTAAAGAAAATTTAGAAGGATGCAAGATTGCCGACACTGTTACCGGATGCTCCTGCATCAGACACCCGGGGTAACAAGAGAAGTGACCTTCACTTCTAGGCTGTTCGGTCCGCGTCCTTTGTAATATTTCCGAACACCCATCAACCTTTACAACCTGTTCAAGTTCCGTTTCCTGGCAAAAATTTTTGCCTTCTACCAGACAAATTCTGGCATTACTGCACACTTTCTCATCTTCGGTCTGCAATGGCTTCAACTTGTGCCGCACTCCATCTTTCACCAAGGAGTAAGTATTAGCACGACCATCATGCACTGCATTCCGATCAAACTGCCATGGCCTTCCCAACAGCAAATGGCAAGCATCCATGGGGAATACATCACACAAGACTTCATCCTGGTATCTCCCGATCTGGAACGTGACTAAACACTGTTCCTGAATCCAAGCTCGGTGGTCCTTTCGCAACCACGCAATCCGGTACGGGTGCGGGTGTCTCCTTCTCTCCAGCTGCAACTTAGAAACCATCTCCTCGAAAACCAAGTTGTCTGTACTCCCATTGTCAATAATGACATTACAGACTTTGCCCGCACTTTTGCACCGGGTGCGGAACAGGCTTCTCCTTTGCTCAGACTGGTCTTCATCCACCAGCATGGTCCTTCTCACAATCATGGCTTCCCCCTTTTCAGCTTCTTCAGAATGTTCTGAGTCAGCATCCTCAACTGCCACAACTGCTCTGGCAGGACCCACTGGCCTCTTGTTTGTCTTTTCCCGGTGTTGTGGGCACTCAAATGCCCGGTGTCCTTCTTCTCCGTAGTGGAAACATGTTCCTCGGAACACTCCCCTTTCATTTTTGCATCCAGACCTACCTCTTCCTCTCGGGTAGTTATCATTCTGAACTTGCGGTGTTGGGTCTTCCTCTCCTTTCTGATCCCGGCTGCTGCTCTCCTCTTCCTTCTTCTCTTCCTTTCCTTCTTTCTTTCCACCGTTCTTTCCTCCCGGTCCTTTTACTTTTTGCTTGTTGTCAAACCTTCTGTTCAACTTTTCTTCAACCTTTAAAGCAAATTGGTAAGCATCTTCGATGGTGCTTACCCGAACCAAGCTCAACTCCTCCTGCACACTCGGTCTCAACCCATTAATGTAACGGGCCACTTTTTCCTTGCTTGCTTCCAAATGCCCTGTTCTGATGGAGATTTTATAGAATTCCTCCGTGTATTCTTGAACTGTTCTGTTCATCTGCCTCAAGCTTTGCATTTTACGTAACAGATCCAGCTCATAGTCAACAGGGATGAACTGTCTTTTTAATTTCTCCACCATTCTGTCCCACCTGGTAATCCGTTCTTTTCCTCTTTGGTTCCTCTCCAACTGTACCCCCTTCCACCATATGCTAGCATGACCCTTCAGTCGGGTCTTAGCAAATCTGACCCGGTTAGGGTCTTCAACCTCTTCGTATTCAAAATATTCTTCTAAATCATTCACCCAGTCTATCAACTCCTCTGGGTTCAAGTTCCCGAAATACGTAGGAACTTCTAACTTCGGCCTCTTCCCGATTTGGGATATGGCCTTGTACAATCTGGCCTGTGCCGGATCTACATCTTCTTCCTCTTCTTCAAACTCATTCTCTTCTTCCACCTCATCCTCACTGTCTGCATCCCTTCTCGGCTCACGTCCTCTGCGTAGTTCTTCCTGCAGGGCCTGGACTTGCCGCTGCAAAGCCCAGAAATCTTCCGCTGCCATACCTCTGCCACCCACCGGGTTTCTTCTCGGAGGCATCTTCACTCGAGCTCAAATCCTCCCACACGTCCTGGTACAACTGCCTCTCCTTCGGCGGTCTGCTGTACGCTCAGGAACTCCCGCTCTGATACCACTGACGGGGACCGAAAGACCACCCCTTACAAATTCCAAATTTTTTTCATAAAAAAAAAGGCTTCGGGAAAATATTTACATTCCACAATAGCAAGATGCCCGCAGGCTTACAAAGACCAGAGATGCTCTGGTAATTCTCCCTCTCCGGTCCCCCCCGGACTAATACAAAAATTCTGGGTTTTAACGAGGTCCCGGTCCTCCCAGCCATCAATGCTCCCACCAAACAAGATTTTGATTTCAAATTTCCCTCCTTCCCGGGTTTTCAAAATTTTGACATTAATGGCAATCTCTGCCCGATCTATCCCTGAGTTTGCATTAATGATCTTCCTCCTCTGCACCCATCGCTTCGGTCAGACTGTTTTCTGCACTGCCGTCTCCCCCATACCGGCCATGCCCTGCAACAGTTGTTTTTCAAAAAGATCTTCAAGAGGTGGTTCTCCCCCTTAAATGCACGTGGCTGTCAATTTTAATTCCATGATACGTGGCCTTCATCTTCACTTTGATACACGTATGCTTCCACGTGCAAAACTTGCCATGCCTCCTCGTGGATGTAAAATATTTCAAACACGTGTCCTTCACAATTTTCAAGCTACACGTGGCTGTCCACGTGTCAAATTTTGGCCTTGTCTGGCCGTCCGCCTCTAAGCTTGGTCCTGTCTTCTCATTGGCCGCGATATCGCGACATGTCACGATATCGCAACCCAAACACTGCCTTGACGCTGTCCATTTAATACTGTCGCGATATCGCGACGTCGCGATATCGCGACCCAACCACCGCCGCGCCTTGCTTTTTCAACATCGTCGCGATATCGCGACGTCGCGATATCGCGACGGAGATCACCCCTTGCATTAGCTTCTCAACAAACGTCGCGACATCGCGACGTCGCGATATCGCGACGGAACCCTCCCTACGCTCCAACTGCAAACAAATGTCATGATATCGCGACGTCGCGATATCGCGACAGAACCGGTCCCTGCCTTTGCCACCACTTCGGAGGTCGCGATTTCGTGACCTCCCCAACTTTTGCCTTAGCTCTTCTACCAACTTCCCCTTCTGCTTTGCAACATCTTCCCTCCTCCGGAAAGGAACCAAAATACATCAAAATACAAAAACTTAAAGAAAATTTAGAAGGATGCAAGATTGCCGACACTGTTACTGGATGCTCCTGCATCAGGAGTTTACCTCTAAAGAATTTTTTGCATTCTTAGATAAGCATGGAATCAAGAGACAGTTAACAACTACCTATACTCCTCAGAAAAATGGAGTTGCTGAGAGAAGGAACCGTTCTATCATGGAAATGGTTCGTTGTATGCTCACAGGAGCTACTCTTGGGCAACAATATTGGGCATAAGTTGTCACCACTGTAGTATATCTATTGAATAGGGCACCCACAAAGGCCCTAAAAGGAATGACTCCACAAGAAGCATGGAGTGGTCGAAAACCCTCCATATCTCATCTACGTATTTTTGGATGTCATGCTTTCATGCACATACCGAAAGAGAAAAGGAAGAAGCTAGATGAGAAAACACTGAGATGTATTTTTCTTGGTTATGATGAGCACTATAAAGGATATTGTTTGATAGATCCTTTGACCAAGAAAATTCATGTCAGCAGAGATGTTGTCTTTGATGAAGCTAGGTAGGAGATCTATTGATGAGATAAAAATATTTTAATACAACTTCTACCCAAAACTTCTTTTCTAACCCTACACAACGTAGCATGCTTCTAGTCTTATCCATCAATGTCATGTTCATCCATTCTGTAATCCCATTCTATTGTGGAGTATACAAAGTTTCTCTCTGCCTTTCTATTCCATTGTCCTTGCAAAACTACTCAAATTAATTAGAGCAATACTCATCACCATTATCACTTCTCAAAACCTTTATCTTTTTCTCTATCTGATTTTCTACAAAAGCCTTAAACTCTTTAAATTTATTAAAAACCTCAGATTTGTTTTGTAGAAAATATACCCATGTCTTTCTTGAGAAGTCATCTATAAATGTAACAAAATAGATAGATTTACCTAATGATGGTACTTTTGCAGGTCCAAATACATCACTGTGAACTACATGTAGAATTCCTTTAGTTATTGTAGCACTACTTGGAAACTTGACTCTAGTTTGTTTCTCGAAAACACAGTGCTCACAAAAATTAAAATTTAATGGGCAATTAGAAATTCCTTCAGCTATACCTTTCATTTTCAATGTTTGAAGTCCTTTCTCACCAATGTGCCCCATGTGTTGATGCCACAACATTGTCTTCTCTGTAGGAATACTCAAAGCCATTTCAACCGTATCATTTTCTTGTACCACAAAAGAGTTATTATAATTAATACTTATAGTGCTAACCTCAAGTCTGAATAAAGTTCCTATGCGAAATCCCCTTGCCAACACCAAAGATCCATGAACCATCTTACAACTATCCTTATTGAATACCACATTCACACTTGCATCATTCATCTTACTCACGGATATCAAATTCCTTACCAAACCCAAAATATGCAACACACCAAGAAGGGTTTTAATTCTTCCATATTTTAACCTTAGCTTAACTCTTCCTTGACATTTATTTTATATGTTGAATTGTATCCCAAAATACTTTACCTCCATCTATATTTTCATATTCACTGAACCCCTCCCTATGAGGAGTCATATGAAAAGAAGCACTTAAGTCAATCAACCATGAGTCATGGCATTCACTTGAGCAAGTTGTAGCCAAGAATAAGTTCCCTGAATCGTCATTTGTGGTCTTCTTTTCTGTAGAATTTCCTTCATTAGATTATCAATTATTATCAGTATTTTTAGATCTACTATCTCTTTTATAATGTCCTACTTTACCACAATTCTAGCATTTTCTCTTTTCCAGGGCAACAAATTTACCCCTAGATTTTGATTTCTTTTCTCCCGATTTATTTTTGCTTCTTTCTTGAGAATGACCTCTCACAACCAAGGCATAATTTTAATGATAATGCTTAGAATATTTTCATCTCATCTCCTCAGAAAACAAAGTTCCTAATATATCCTCTAATTTTAATGTAGATGTAGTATTGGTGATAGCCATAACTAGGTTATCCCATGAATCAGGTAATTAACAAAGTAAAGTAATACATTTTTCCTATTAATCCATTTTTACTTCTACAAAGGTTAGTTGACTTACCACAGTGTTAAAAGCATTCAGATGTTTAGCCACAGAGTCACCATCATTCATCCAAAGCGAATACAACTTCTTTCGGAGAAAGAGTTTATTTACCAATGAATTTTTTTGATACAATATTCTCAACTTCTCCCATAACATATTTGCCATGGTCTCTATAGATACATTCAACAATACCAAGTCAAATAAACACAATATGATAGAGCTTCTTGCCTTCCTAGCCAATCCTCATCTGTCATTGATGTTGGTTTTGTTCCCAATATTGTAATCCACTGATCTCTATCAACCAACAGATCCTCCATCTTGAGTTTCCATAAATCAAAATTTTGTCCATTAAATTTCTCAATCTCTATATGTGTGCTTCCCATATTTCTCCTTTGCCTGGATCCTTTCATGTACAACTCCCACTCAAGAATTAATTTATCACAGGGTTGAAACCCTTACTTCTTGAAAAAAGCTAAAACCTAGATCTAATACCAAATGAAGAGAAATAGAGAGCCTCGATAAACTAAAATAGAAAAGCAATGATAACGAATCAAAAGAAGAAGATAGCATATTCACACATTACACAATATTTATCCTGGAAACCCTCAATCGGGCAAAAACTAGCACAATATTATATTATTATTGCATTAACTTGACTATTTCCAATACAATAATATTCTCCTTTTGTCTCTCCAAACCCTAATGCAAGTGCAATATATATAACAAAGGCACATGCACAAATTTTACAATATCATGGGTGAAAAAGCATGGGTTCAAATATAGTAATCCTAAAAGCCCATATGGGTCTAAAAATAACTTAAAACCCTAAAAATTTGATGATTATAGGTACAGAGTGTCCAATACTTTTTAGTGTTAGCCCCACCAGAATAACATGGAAAATATTCAACATACTTCCAACACATTCAACCGTTGAGATGATGAATTTGGGACTCTTGCACTATTTTTTGGGAATCTAGATTGATTAGTTAGATCTTGATATTACTAGCTCTTATCCCAAGTGTGCTTTAGTTCTTCTTTAGTGGTTCAGGATGGAGGAGTGTAAGTCTACTTAGACCCCATTTGCTCTAGGTCTAAAATTATACATTGATTGTATCACACCTTTGGTTGATGCCAAGCCATATCTATCACTTGTAGGAGGTCTTCTCTATCTCACTCACACTAGACTAGATATAGTCTTTGTTGTTAGCTATTATTCCAAGTACATGCAAGCTCCTTAAGAGAATCATTGGATAATAACCAAATATATTCTCAAATACACTAGAGAGATATATTAGATGGGCACTCACTACTCTGTTGGTTCTCTAATTTTGATAGGAGTTTTAGATGTTGATTGGATAGGTAATTTGGATTAGCGATGTTCCACCATAAGATTTGTGTTCTACTTGGGATCCAGCCCTATTTTATGGTGTTCCACACACCAGTCCTCCATTTCTTAATCTTTTATGGAGGCTAAATATTGTGCTACCAATGATTTTTCCAAGCATCATAAGTGGATGTTAATGATTTTAGAGAAGACTGACATCTCTCAAAGTTCTTTTGTTCCCATCTATTGTGACAATTAGAGTACTATTCAACTTGTGTGCAATCCTATGTTTCATCAACAAACAAATCACATTGAGATATAGATGCATTTTGTGTGATGGATTCATGCTCTTGTGATGTTAGATCCTATGCTTTAGGGATACTTTCCCACAAAAGTGACCTTGAGCATGATCTTGGCTAAAATGTTTATTTCTTGCTTGGAGTGGGAAAGTATTCCTTAAGGGTATCCAACATAAGTGCTTCTCTCTGTATTCTCCATTCAACTTAAGGAGGGATGTTGGAATATGGGGTGATTAAGCTTCTCTTGAGAGCACAACCATTTTTTTTGTTATGTTTTCCCTTTGGGTCCATGTAAACCTTATAAAATATATTTTTATAATTTTATTTCCTAGGATCAGTCTCATAACCTTGATCTTAAAGGTGACATGTACTTGGGTATATATACCCCATCTAATTGATCATTTTTGTATCAGATTTGAATGTAATTTTGATTCTCTTTGATTGAAGATATTTTGGTTTATATAAACACCCCATCATATATTGTGTTTTTCATATGTTGTGTATCTTAAGAAATACTAGGTAATGTTTGATTCCATTCTTTTATGGAAATTACTATGAAATCTGACATTTTTATGTATGTGCTTTCCATCATAACTCCTATATTAATTCTTAGTTTTTTTAATAATGTTATGTTTTGAGTGTGCTTGCTTTTCTAAATGAAAAAGTAAAACCTTTTGATAACATGAATAAAAGATAAATAAGAAAATAATTTGAAATGTAATATTACATGTTTTTAACATTAAAAAGAAAATGTATAAAAGAACTATATTATTGCTTTTCTATTTGAGGTAAAGTATCTAAATATACAAGTAAAAGATTATTTAGAAATAAATCTAGTTACATATAATAAATCCACATAAAGGGATATTTAAAAAAGTACCTTTGATTTTTTAGTAGGCTTATGGCTCTCTTTTGTTACAAAACTTTATTCTCATTAATAAAAATCATTCACCAATATGCAGAAATATCAAATCATTCATCCACAAATAATTATCCACAATAATAATCCACACAATGAGACAAAGATAGATAATACCCTTAAGGTAGGGCAACACCAATAATACTCCTTAAGGAAGGAAAACTCCACAAGATCTCCCAAGATGAGAGCACCACTTAGAGAGGGCAAAGTCTCATAAGCCACTTCATGGGCAAAGACGATTACAAGAGAATACTCCATATAATGATCTCCATGATGATTACAATGACAATATCCCTTCTTTATATACCCATATTCTAATTCTACTTTGGGGAGCCGACTACTAAACCCTCATCCCACTCATTATTATAATATAATATAATAATATAATCAACCTTGGGTTATGTGTGGCCCATGCCAACCCTTATACAATATAATATCATATCCCCATACACCTATTCCTAGGTACCATAACATTCCACCCTCCTTACAAATGTTTCGTCCTCGAAACATGAGAAGAAACTAAATAATATGATCTTCTAAGTAATGTTGACAACTGGTACCAATCTTGATCATCCATCCATCCAAGTGAAATCTTGATTGGTGGTGGTCTTTGATGATGCCAAGCTGCCATTGTGCCACTTGAATATCCATAACTACACTGTTGGCTCCATGCTTTTGTTGCTCTACTCTGATAATTTGAATGATGGGTCCATTTGTTCCTTGATGTTGTTACACAACTTTGAAAACTAGAATCACTATGCTTTCTCTACCAAACACTTCCATACTTGGTGCCTTTATGACTCCATGTAGATCCATAATAATATTGATGCCCTAAGCCATGCCTCCAATATTATTGCCGCTCAGGGTGGTGTGGGTGGCGATATACTGCAACCTTAACCTGACGTTTTATTTCTTTTGATTCTTCAACATTTTGTTTCTCTATTTTAAATTCTTCCTCATGCTCTTCTCTCTTGTTCCCTTCTTTTGGTGCATCCTTGTGCACTTCTAACAAAGCTTCCTTGGACTTTGTTGTTGCTTCTTCCATGGACTCTATTGCTACTACTACTGTAGATTCGACTTTTGATTCTTCTATTGGTTCCTTAACTTGTTTCCCTACCATAACTACTTCTTGCTTCTCCTTGGATCCTTGCTCCATAAGCTAAGAAATATCTTGCAATGTTATCTTCTTTTTCTTGTACCATAACTTCATAAACTTCTTTTGCACATTAATGTTAACAGTACCCAAAGAATCCAACCAAGGATAACCAAGAACAATATCCACATCATCTATCTTAATAGCATGAAAATATGAATGTAAAACATATTTATCCATGGTGATCTTCAAATCTTCAAAAATCTGAACATTCTTACCCTCAAGTTGTATGTCCTTAATTTTTGTTGCTTGAACTTGTAACCTCTTAGCCAAAGCACTATTAATGAAATTATATCTACTAGGGGTTAATGGAAATAATAACCTTTTTCTTCTGAATGTAACCATGAACCTGCAAAATAGATTTTTTATATTCAAACAAATCCCTTTGTCCACTTTTTAACTTATTTGCTACCAAAGGTGTGGTTTCCTCCGTCTACACATTGACATATTTTTTCCCTTCTACCACTTCTTTGAAATTTGCTAGCTCTCTTTTTAATTCCTTTTGTTCTTTCTGAAGTATGTTTATTTCTTCTGCATAGCCTTTGAGTGTATCCTTCAAACTAGCTATCTTTTTATATGGGTCCCATTGACTCAAGAATGCTTGCTCTATTTTATCCCAAGTTAGTTCATAATTATGGGCGCTACGAAAACTATAAAACCAAGAGAGAGCTTCTCCTCCAAGACAAAAAATAAGCATAAGGTGCCAACAAGAAATATCAAAATACAAGGATTTAAAATATTTCCACCAATCCCTAACATCAATATCATCTTCTCCAAAAAACTTGTGTAGCTCCATAAGTTCATGCCCCAACAAAAAGATAATGCAAACTAGGGTTTTATGAACTAGGGTTTCATAAAAATATGTCTCCCTACTGATTTGAAGCTAAAAATCGCCTTCATACACAACAATAGATGATTTGCTTACCCACAATTAAAAGATATATCAAATTTTATTTTTTGAAAAACACGATTTGAAAAAGCGCCACTACCTCTTGTTATGGATGACTGAACTTCATAGGGTCATATATCCCTCAATATTTCTTAAATTCCTTCATATGACCACTCATTTTAAATCTCTTCACATCCCAAATTAAATGGTCCAAGAATCGTCTAAATCAGATATTCTTTCACAAAGATATGGCTCCTAAAAGATGAGATATTTTTGAAAAATTGCCTTAATTTTGCAATCCACAAAAACACAATCCCCACTTTGCCAAAATTATTGCTCTGATACCACTTGTTACAAAACTTTATTCTCATTAAAAAAAATCATTCACCAATATGTAAAAATATCAAATCATTCATCCATAAATAATTATCCACAATAAAAATCCACAACAGAGATAGAGATAGATAATACCCTTAAGGTAGGGCAACACCAATAATACTCCTAAGGAAGGAATAACTTGTTGGACATTTTGAGTCCCTAAGTCAAAGTTATCATTGATGTCACCATTGATGCCACCAGAAGGAGTCATCATTAATTCCAAAGAATTAAGCAGGAAATAAAGGCGACAAATATGGTCATTTGATATTCAACAAGAAGGCAGAAGTTTGAGTGAAACAATGCAAAAGACAAAAGTTAAAAAGGAGTGATAATATTTATTTTATAAATTATTTAAATTCAGGATGAATTTAAATTTTATAAATAAATATTAAAAGGAACTTTATCAAAGGTGAAATATTATAATGGTTAGAAGTGCCATGATGAAAACCCAAATAAAATATTTGTAATTTTCATTATAATATTTTATATTGCAAAATTGGGTTTACAAAGTCTAAAAATATTTTAATAAACCCAAAGGTTGGGTTAAAGGTTGAAGACCAAAGCATATTTTAAATAAATCCAAAGGTTGGATTTAAACAAGGCAAAGTTTATTTCCACCGACGTCGTAGAGGACGAATTTAAATTTTATAAATAAATATTAAAAGGAACTTTATCAAAGGTGAAATATTATAATGGTTAGAAGTGCCATGATGAAAACCCAAATAAAATATTTGTAATTTTCATTATAATATTTTATATTGCAAAATTGGGTTTACAAAGTCTAAAAATATTTTAATAAACCCAAAGGTTGGGTTAAAGGTTGAAGACCAAAGCATATTTTAAATAAATCCAAAGGTTGGATTTAAACAAGGCAAAGTTTATTTCCACCGACGTCGTAGAAGACAAGGGAAGCGTTGATGTTTTTAATATAATGAGAATGCATATTAATACCATGCCAAAATTAAGTTTCGAATTACCCTTGCTCGATTTGAAAGAGAAGCGCATCGAATTTAATGCAAAGCTCGTGATAGTGTCGTGCGAATTTTGTGGTTTGACTTGACGATGAAAGGGACAAAAGCAAGCACATTGATTGTTTGGAAGCCAACAAGGCACTTTGGCCTAGTGGCAAGTGGGTTGCAAGCATACATTTTGGTGTGCATGGTGGTTAGTGTTCGAATCCCACAAAAGCTTTTGGTGGACATGTTGAAGGTGTCAATCATAGGCGCATACATTTTTGCAAGGTTAGGAAGGAGTCTTGAAGCACATGGTGCTTCTTCCTTCCCAACGATCTTGTAAGCTCGTGTGGTGTTTGCATCGTGGGCAAGACGTTGTGAGGGCTGCGTTGAGAGTTTGAAACTCTCCAAAGGCAAAGGTACACTTTTAATGTTTTATTTTATTAATGCCTAAGTTGGAGGTATAAGGTATTTGGTGGTTGAAGTCTTTGCATTGTGATAAAGGTGGGTAGTTGAGAAATATTATTAGTAGGTATAAGGATAAGTATGTTGAGCCCAATGATGCAGAAGCCTTTGTAAGGTGAAGCGAGTGCATAGGACATATATGTGGCATATAAATCAACAAAGGCCTATAGACCTATGTAGGAGTTAAAACATAGGAAAACCATAGGATGATGGTGGAATGATGAGAGGAGAAATTGGTACAAAAATCCTTTTCGCTAAGAAGTTTTAGAAATAAACAAAAGAGGATGAAAATAATTCCAATACTATGTAGTTAGATCATCAATATCCAGGAAAAGTGATTACAAATAAATAGGACCACTTTTGAATAGAAGATCATAATAATTTTTAGTTTACAACATAATCCAGTGGGGAAAAGTCCCAACCAACAAAGAAACAACCCTAATGGTAGAAGAGACCAAGGATGTAGATCCAAGGAGAAGAGCAAAGGAAAAAGGAGATTGTACAAAAAATCCAAATGGAAGCAAAGCTATCCAAACTTAATATCCAAGCTCACCCAAAAGGACTAGCTATAGCAACACCTATGAAAGACAAATATGATGGGGAGATACCCCAAAAAATGAGCTTCAAATATGCCTTCCAAGGAGGCCATACCAAGAAAAAGGTATTAACAATCCAAGGATGCCAAGAAGAACATTGAGGATGCTAAAGGTGGATACAAGGAAAATGTAAGCGGGTTGCATGAGAGCTGCAGATGGGTTCTCAATAGTAAAATTGGAACGAGGTGATATATAGGATGACATAGATGCCATAGAAATAAGGGATCTAATTTACCAATTTATGGGTTTCTATCCAATCCTATTGGCTTTCAAGTTATGGGTTGCCAAACAGTGGAGAACCAAAGGTGAGTTTTAAATTTTTGATTATCCCAATGGGTGTTTTCTAGTTGTGTTTGCTATAGAAGAGGATAGAGAAGACATATTTTAAGGAGGGCCATGGTTCTTTAGAAGATCAAGGCTCTTCATGAAGCCCTAACATACATAATTTAAATTGGAGGAGGAAATACCCTCAACTAGACCTGTTTAGGTTAAAATTTTTGGTCTCCCAATGAAATTTTGGAATCTCCAAGTCCTAGTTGTAATTGGTAACACCCTAAGCACTTTTATGATGATTTCCTGTAGTACCCAAAAGTTTGAACATTTTATTTATGCAAAAATATATGTGTTGACAGATTTTGACAAACTCCTAAAAAATATCACATTACAATTTGGGGAGGATACATGGGAACAATAGGTGGACTACAAGAATATACCCTTTAGATGAAAAATTTACCATGAATATATTGAAATATATTACATTATTTGGTTCCTTATAATGTACCATCATGGGTACATATTTAGATTAGGAGTTTATTAGGACTGAAGTACTTTATTAATGCAATGTAATAAATGTACAAGTGTTATAATGTGCAATGATGTATATATGCATGTAGTCCACATGTACATAAGTCCTTAGAATAGAATTATGAGGTGTCATAGGAATATTAAAGGCAATGAGTTGCATCTCATTAAAAATAGGCCTTCATAGAGTATAAAAGAGAGAGGATTTTGGAGTGCATAGGTAGAGTAGTAGTAGATACAATGTAGATCCTTTTTTGTGAAATGGAGAGGTTGTGACCTCCATTGATGAGCATTGTATATTTTAATGAGATTTCTTATATGAGAATTTCTTGAGTATTGTATCAAGTTTTCTATCATATTTTCATGCATATTAGTTAGCCATTATTATAGTTATAACATTGCATGCTTATTTCCATACTTGTGGTTGCATTTCCTTTAAGTTTAAAGCTTCAAAAGCTAACAATGGTATTAAAGCACTAGGTAGATCAATAGGAAATAGTGAGATCCACAAGAGTGATTGAAAGGAGATTGTAAATCTCATTTTCAGATTTCTGAAATTTACTTTTTGCTAGAGTTTTTCCATAGATTTGCATAAAAACTTGTGAAGACTAGAACTCAGTATTGCATCCACTAGATTTGCAATCCAACTAATGAAGATTGTTTTCTATAGATTTATAGAAATTTATGTTATCATTACCTAATACTTTGTTGCAAAATAAAGGAGATTCAAATAGAGTTGGGAAGCTTCCTACAAGATCTAGGAAGAATATCATATTTTAATCAATATAGTACCTGAAACAACAAGCTACAAATTAAATATTTGAAGGCTTGAGGAGAAGGCTCCATTGAAAGATTTACGGATTGAAGAATCCTAGTTGAAGATTTAGGAGAGATCTAGTGGCCAAGGAAGCTGCATTGAAGATTGTAAATCTAGGGAGGAGGTCCTAAAAAGAAGACCCCATTGAAGGAAGAAGAGACTCAAGGAGAAGAATCCTATTGAATATTGTAGATTGGTGATCTCCATTGAAGATTAAAAACATCACATTAAGGAAGAGGTCCATAGAAGGCCCTATTGAAGAACTTCCATAGTGGAATATTGAGCATTAAGAAGGACTAACAAAAGTCCTATTACAAATTTCAGTTTCAACAGAATTAGGATATCTAAGGAGGAGATCTCATTGTAAAAACTTCCATAGTTGAATATTGAAGAGATCAAGGAAGGTCTCATTGAAGTTTTTTGAATTTGTAAGATTAAAGACCTTGGAGAGGTCTCAAGGAGAAACAAGGAGAAGTCTTGGTGAGCCTCATTGAAGGAGTTCCTAGAAGAACTCATTGGAGAAATTTACTACCAAGGAGAAGCTCCTGATGGTAAATAAATTGGGACAATTATCGCCATCCGACAACAAGCCCAAAGGAGAAATATTTAGCAAGAAGTTTGTCGAATTTTGAAGTAGTTTGGAGAAGATCGCAAGACTTTAAAAATCTTGAGAAGAAGGCCATTAGATAGGCCAAGATTTTAAAAGATGCAAAAATGTGAGCCAAAGAGTTGTTTTTAGACATCCTAGAAGAGTTGCAATATCATCTATAAAAGGTAGCAATTTAGTTGAATTAAATCATCAACATATTCATCATCTAAAGAGGTGAAAAGGTATGCAACAAAGGTGCAAAATGATTACTAGTTGAAATTTTATATTTGTTCTTTTATCAAAGTTTATTGAGCACCAGTTTCAAGATTAAAGGTTGCATAAATAGGTTTCTATTTGAAGTTTTTAAGGGAGTGCAAAAGTTATTGTATACAAGGTTCAAACCTGCATAGAAAAATAGAGTAGATATATTTTGAGAGAAAGAAAAATATCAACATTCTATTGACTATTCTAAGCAAGATAAGACTCTAAAACTTTGCATATACTATAGTGCAAAATGTTAATGAAAAGCTTGGATTATTGAGTGCAAAAATAACCAAGTAAGGTAAGAGTTGCCAAGGGTTTGAAGGTAATATTGACTTCAATTCAAATCAGCCTACAAAGGAAGTTGAAGCCTACATTTCAAGAAATAAAGAAACTTAGTTTAAGAGCACAAAGGGGCAAACGTCTACACCATCCTATTCTACGTTTGCATTGCACCTCCTCAGAGCCATTCAAAAGATCTCTAAAAGCAAAGTATATCCAAGGAAAAGGAGATAGTTTTAGTAGCATAAACCTGCATCAATCACCCATGCGTTAGTAGATATTGTTCTCACATAAAAGACAAAAAAAGGTAAAAGAAATAGGTAGAAGGTATAGCTACAAAAAAGACATCACATTAAATATGTCTAGCATCAAAGTAGCCTTTTGAGAAGGCAAAATAAAGTACACCCGATAGCCTTTGGTGAAGGCAAAGCAAGGAATACTTGATAGTTGAAAGCCTTTGGTGAAGGCATCCCAGGTTAAACTCAACCATTATAGGGTTCTATCCATGCATTGGAAGTAGCATCGTTGGCACCAATATTGGTAAAGCAAACTCAAGGATTCACAAGGAGGAGATACATCAAAGTTACAATGCATACCTTTTAAGTTCAACTCAGATTCAAGGAGTTACCCATCACTGAATCCACCTTGTACATATGGTTGGAATTATTTAGGAGCATTGGAAGATAATCATATCTGACAGTGAAGCGTTGGAAGAATAAAATATAATTTATTTTCAAGTGAAGCGGTTGGAGAATATCAATTATTGAAGTGCTGGAATAGAAAAAAAGTCTATAGTGAACGAGCATTAAGCTAGTAAGGTAAAAATATTTGTATAGACGAAGGGAGTTAGGGAAAAATGGTGAAGGAGGTGTCTTATGTTCATAGTAGAAGGTTTCCACTACATCAAAGATACCTCAAGCATTCAATGTTAGAAGTATGCATGGATAAAGCATCATTCAAATAATGATCTTGTAGAATTGTTAGGTCAGAGGCGTTGAAGGTAACATATAACCCGTTTAATGCCACTTTTTATTTGATGTTTTAGTATAAGTGTTTGAAAGGAGTTAGGCAAATTGAAGTGCCACTTGGCACCATCCTTCCTACATCATATTCTAATCCTGTAGGAACTCATTTTAAAAGAAGTGATTATGCAATGCTCAAAGGAGGATGTCAATTTAAAGATAATAAAGCTAAAGTAGCATTAAAGAGTCTATAACACATGGAGATCAAAGAGTGATAAACCATTTTTAGTTCACCTATTGAAGAAGAAGTGCGTAGGAAGAAACATCAACATTGAAGGGCAAGCTCACCAATTGAATTGGAGTGCACAAGTCAACATATAAATTTCAAATATAAGCACACTCGCTGGTTAAAGAGAAGGATATCACATCAATGGAAGCACATAAAAGTCTAAGGTGTCATGCAGTTCAAGGTGTTGAAGACAACAAGCTCATGGTTTGAGAGAAGAATGCTTACCAACGTATTTACGTAGAAGAGGAGCGCACAAGTGAAGTGAAAGGTCCAAAGGAGAATTTCAAAGTTGATGAGAAGGAGTCAACCACCTTTAATATGCAAAAAACAAAGTTGATTTCAGTTAGTTTGCAAACCCCAATCAAGCGTTTGAAAGGTGAGAATTATTCATATCCATATTGCAAGATTATTAAGGTTGACATCAACTAAGCTCTATACTCTAGAGATAATGAATGATAGGAGTAATAAGGTGTTAAATCTCTAGAAGTATATTATCTTGAGAAGGAAGTAGAAAAAAATAGAAGCATTAAAATATTTATTATTACTGCTTCAACTATTTACAAATATTAAACCAGGAGACATAAGGGCTAGTGAAATCTAATTGGAAAATATTTTAGTTTTCCTAAATTTTTAACTAGGGAGATATAAGGAATTCTATACCAAATTAAAATCAAAGGAGTATAAAAATATTTTCATAGCATTGATTAAAGGATTGGAAAATATTGCTGATTTTTGTTTCATACTCATCCTACTACAAGATAACTTCATTAAAATTGAAAGTGCATAGTTCAATAGGAGAAATAAGATAGAATAAGAGTTGATTATTATCATTACAAAATATGAAATAACTACTACCAAGCACTTTATCAAGTATATAACTTATCACTAGGGAGACATAAGGAGTTTTATAAAACCTAAGTCTTGAAAATTTTATCAAGATAGTTCACATTCTCTAAACTAGGGAGTTACAAGGAAACATACTAGGACCATCATGACAACAAATAAATTCATCCTTACAGAATCTCAACTACTTAAAGGTCCGAACTACTTCTCATGGAAAAACAAAGTAAGGGCAATCTTGATATTTGAAAAGCTTTGGGAAATTGTCAAAGGAATAACTACTAAACCTAATTCAGGTGATACAGAGATTCAAAAGTTTGAAGAAAGTGATGCAAAAGCATTAATGATAATAAATTTTGCTATCACAAATGAGATACAATCTTATATTATCTTAGTAGGAACATCTACAGAATCCTGGAAAATATTAGAGAAAATATTTGAATGGAAAAATAAAGCTACTATCTTAAATATTCAAACTCAATTACATTCCTTGAAAATGAACAATGGTGAAAGTGTAGAACTATTCCTAAGGAAGGTAGTAGATATTAAAGGAAAATTATTAACCTTAGGAGAAGAGGTAAAAGATATATTTCTTGTTCAAGTAACCATGAGAGGAATTCCTGATAGCTACAACCATCTAGTTACATATTTGCAAGTCCTAAGTAAAGATAGTTCATTTGATGAGTTAGTCAATATTCTTTAAGAATATGAGGTGGAAAATATAGTTAAAGATGAAATGACTAACAATGCATTGGTCTCAAAGGATAATCCACAGGGAAATATTGCATCATCCTCAAAAGGACAAAGACCTTGGAATAATCAATATTGTCATGTATGTAGGAAGAAAGGACATAGCACTAACTACTGCAGATTCAATCCTAGAAATTAGAATCAAGGGAATCAAACAAATTATGGAAACCAACAAAATAGGGTATTCCAACTAAGGCAACATCAACCACAAAAGCAATAGTTTTAGCATCCACATACTTCTTGGAATCAATACCCTCAATCAAAATATCATGGAGGGAATCATAAAGGGCACTTAGCACAAAGGATTCAAGAAATAGAAGAACTAGAAGAATCAATAGAGGAACACAAAGTTAAAGCTCTCTCAGCAAGAGTAACATATCATGAAGACACTAACTATTTGTTTGAATAGGACTTAGACAATAGAGAAGGAGGATACAAAATCTATAATCAAAATCAAGATTCTTATTGAAGACTAAAGTCTTCAAAAACCAAACAATGTAATACAAGGGGGTGTTGGAATATATTACATTATTTGGTTCCTTCTAACGTATCATCATGGATACATATTTAGATTAGGATGTTATTAGGACTTAAGTACTTTATTAATGCAATGTAATAAATGCACAAGTGTTAGAATGTGCAATGATGTAAATGTGTATGTAGTCCACATGTACATAAGTACTTAGAATAGAATTATGAGGTGTCATAGAAATATTGAAGGCAATGAGTTGCATATCATTATAAATAGGCCTTCACAGAGTAGAAAATAAAGGATTTTGGAGTGCATAAGTAGAGTAGTAGTAGATACAATGCAGATCCATTTTTGCAAAATGGAGAGGTTGTGACCTCCATTAATGAGCATTGTATATTTTCGTGAGCTTTCTTATATGAGCATTTATTGAGTATTGTATCAAGTTTTCTATCATATTTTCATGCATATTAGCTAGACATTATCATAGTTATAACATTACATGCTTATTTCAATACTTGTGGTTGCATTTCCTTTAATTTTAAAGCTTCAAAAGCTAATAGAATATGGACATATTGCTAAGGATTTCCCACATAAATTTAGGAGCAAAAGAAATAAGATAAGCAAAAGATGGGATTCCAAATACCAAAGAAAAATACATACAAAGAAAACCTTTAACTAAGGGGAAGTAAGTGCTTTCAAAAAATATGTTTGGAAGCCTAGCCATGGATGAACTCTCGGATTATGAAGAAGAAGAAACTGAAACAAATATTCTAATAACATAATTTGAGGAAGTATGAGGAGAAAACAATATGCAATAAGTTAAAAGATCAATGGAGAAAACATTGATGGGGTAAAGCAGTAACAAGGGATAACTAAACCAGATGACAATGAGATATCAAAGAAATAATAAATAATAAAACACAATAAATGAAAAAAGTACATCATTAGATGGAACCACCAATAATACATTGGTATCCTATACACAAAACATCATAAGCTATGGGGGTGAACTAGGAACCTAGTAAAAAGATGAAGGTGGACACAAATTAGGTGGGAAGAAAGTCCAACCAACATCATGTGGCAAAGGAAGGTCAAAAATTAATTTAGGAAGGTAACATCACATTAATTACACATCTTTTCAACCCTTGTTACTAATAAAGTCATTACATGGAATATTAGAGGACTGAAAGGAAGTTCTATACAAAATGAGATAAAAAGAATGATTAAGATAAACCGAACACAAATGGTCTTCCTCCAAGAGATGAAAGTATATTTTGAGGCAATGGATATAATAAAAATAAGGATATGGAGTTACATGTTTTTGGGACCCTAAAAATAAGGATAATTAGCTTTAGGAGGAGTTACATATTTGTGGAACCTTAAAGAACTAGTGGTACACTATACAATTGGTAACAAAGGACTGATTGATGTGGTAGTAAAAAACATACAAGATAACCAACAAATTCTTTAAATGTATATGTCCTAAGCACCATTGAAGAAAAGAGGAAGTTGTGAAGGGACAAACTATATCTCTTCATAATTTTTTGGTGCATGGATATTGTTGGGGGGATTTCAATACCATTCTATCTCTAGAAGAGAAGGTGGGAGAAAACCAATCTCTAGATGGAGGTATGAATGAGTACATGGGACACTTGCACCTCATAGATATCAAAACTGATAATGGTTTGATGACTTGATCCAATAGGATATTGGACCCAAAATGTATTTTGGAAAGACTGAACTAGTTCTTGGTATAAAAAATCTCTTTATATAGGGACATATCCCAAAGGTAAAAATCTAAATTATGTAGGGTCAGATCATTGGCCTATAATAATAGAAGTTTGGAAAACTAATCCAAAACAAGCACCCTTCTGATTCCAACACATGTGGATCAGATACAAATCATTCAAACCACGAATGCAACAATGGTGGAGGGAAGGAAAATCAAGACATGGCACACTAATGTTCTTTTTTTCCAAACAACTTCAATATGTCAAAAATAATATTAAGAGCTAGAATTGGGAGTAATTTGAGGATTTAAAAAAAAAAATTATTGAACGATTGGAGGAGTTGAATGATCAGATAAGAAAGGAGCTTCTTATGAAAACCAGAGTCAAAACAAAATTGGATCTCACAAACCAAAAGGAGGAATAGGAAATAAGGGAGGAGCTATTGTGTAAACAAAAATCCAATATAAATTGGCTAAGAGAAGAAGACAAAAACACAATATTCTTCTAAAAGTCCCTTTTATCCCTAAGAACATATAACTTCAACTCTTCCATGAAAAATGAAGAAGGTGAGACAATTCACACATGGGAAGGCATGAACTTGATAATAATGAGCTATTTTGTAAACTTGTTCATGGTTGAGACCCTAAATCTAGAAGCCCAACAATAAATTTTACACGAGAGACCCACACTCATTACAGGAGAATAAAATGATATACTAGGTGCACCAATAATAATACAAAAATTGCAAGAGGTAGTGTTCAAAATACAAAAGGGGAAAACTCTAGGTCTAAATTAATTCTCTATTGAATTCTACCAAGAATTTTGGGATGTTGTGTAGGAAGACCTTTTGGAGGTGGTAGAAGAGGCAACAAAATCCAAGAAGACATTGAAGGAAATCGACAAAACTTACATAACACTAATACCAAAGGCAAGGGAAGTAGAAAATATAAGTGGATACCGACCAATAGCATTATGTAATGTTGTATTGTATATTATCACCAAGGTTATGGCTGAGGGTCTAAAACCACTTCTGCACAAAATAATCTCCCTGAACAAGGTGGATTTGCAGAGGGTAGACAGATAGTGGATGAGATAGTGCTTGGCTAAGAAGCAATACATTCTATGGAAGCACAAAAATCCCCCACTATGTTCATCCAACTATATCTATTTAAAGCCTATGATAGAGTGGATTGACACTTCTTAATATGGATTATGAGGAAATTTGAGTTCTTTAAGGAGTGGACAAACTAGATCAAAGGTTTCACATCATCAATCTCATACTTGGTTATCATTAATGGATGTCCCACAAAGTTATTTTTGGCATAAAGAGGTATTAGGCAAGGGGATCCCATCTCCATGTACCTATTATTTATTTGAATTTTTCGAGAGAAAATTGGATAATAACAGAGATAATAAGATATTGGATGAAGTTTCAGTTGCTAACAAAGCTAGCTGAATCACCCATTTACAATTTGTTGATGATTCCACATGGTTAGAAAAAACAACAATTAAAGTAGTTAGAATAAAGCAAATCCTAATCTGCTTTACTAATGCAACAATCTAGATGATGAATAATGATAAATCCAAAGTAATTTTCTTCTATTGTTCACCTTGACAAGAGACCTTGGTATTGGATAGACTTAGTTTTTTAAAAACCTCACTCCTAGTTATCTATTTGGGGGTCCCAATTAAAACTAGTAGATAAAATATGGATTAGGCATGGTTGATAGATAAAATCAAGGGTAAAATTGGCAAATGGACAAATAGGTGGCTATCATTAGGAGGGTGTATTATCTTAATCAAGTTAATGTTATAATCTATCCCCATATATGTATTATCAGTTTTGGATATCCCAAAGGTGATGTTTCGAGATCTTGATCATATAAGTCATATATTCCTCTAGATGAGTGCCAAGGAGGAAAGGAAATGGACCTAGGTAAAGTGGTAAACTCAATGTTTGCAAAAATAGGAAGAGGAACTAGATTTTGGATTTGTAGTAAAAAATAACAAGGCACCAATTACAAAATTATACTTGAGAAAAATAAATAGTCCTAATGCAGTATGGGTCAAAAATTTGCAAGCAAAGTATGTAGAGAACAAGATACCAATAGAGATTGTTAGATATTAGTTGTCTAATAGAGGTTCCCCTATTTTAATGGTACTTAAAATAAGAGAGAAAATGATCAAAGAAAGGTTATTTTGGATAGTTAATAATTAAAAATTCATAGATTTCTAGTTAGACTCGTGAGATGGACATAAACCTTTGGTGAATCCATATCCAAAGTGGACCTCAGTTATGGAGGAGATATGTAAAAAGTAATGGATAAAATTAGAAAAATACTTCAAGGAGAAAACACGAGGATACAAAGTTGGAAGATACTCAATTCCATCTAAAGAATGGCCAATCCAACTTCTAGAGAGACTAGCAAAAGAGATTGACCAAATCATACAAATGAGATTATTAAAAGGTCCTATGAGGAGGATCAATTAGGATGGAATAATAGGACTAAGGAGGTGTATACAATAGTGTAGGAATACAAAGCATTATGCCCTAGAATCACTCATCCGAATCAGGATCTATTCACACAACTTTGGATGAAAATTTAATGACCAAAGGTTAGGTTCTTCAACTGGTTACTCCTCCATAAAAGGGTACTCATAGGGGATAAATTAATGAAGAGGGGAGTATGTGGACCTTTTAGATGTACATTATATATGAAGGAGAATGAAAATTTCAACCACCTTTTTATAGAATGCCCCGCAACAATGAAGCTATAGAAAATGTTGACATATTTACTAGGTCTGCATTGGACCAACAATTAGTCTATAGAAGATATCTAGAGAGTTTGGAAGAATCAACAAGGAGTTTATGGTTATTTAGGGTAGATAGTGTGGATAGGGATGATGATCCTACCTTGGAACATCTATAATGAGTGGAATAGAAATATATTTAAACAAGATATTAGAGATACCCATTGTATGTGGGTGAAGATAATATCCAATATAACAAAGACTATCTAGTTCGTTTTGAAGCAACCATAAAAGTCACATCAATGATGGAAGAAAATAGTGGCACGACTTAAGATTAGTCCCCAAATGGATAGAGCTAGAAGAGTCAAACCATGGAACAACAAGATAGATAGAACTTGGAAATAACAACCATCATTGGTATTTATAAAGGTAACTATAGATGGGGTATTGAGGGGTAACCCCGACAGGGCTGGTGTAGGGGGAATAGGTGGACTATCGAATGATACCTTGACATTCACATTTGTAGCAAAATTAGGTACATTTTACAACAAAATTGTTGAGGGATATGCCATTTTGAGAAGGATGCAAGAGGCTCTCAAGGTCAGATGGAATAGATAGATAGTGGAGTTAGACTCTCAATTATTAATCAACTATCTTAAATCCCCATTGAGAATCAAGAATACCAATTGAAGAATTCAAAGGATTGTAGAGAAACTAATTTTACAGAGGTGATATACATTCATGTACCAAGATATCAGAATAAAGCAATTGATGGTATGGCAAACTGCGCTTTGGACACGGGAGGCCTCATTTGCTATTGGCACCCTCCTAAGTGGTGGGCACAGGAAATAAGGAAAGAGCTTCTGTATATTCAATATATTGATGATAAAAGTTGTAGTAATGTGTAGAGATTTAGTGTTTTGTGACACCTTTTTATTGATAGGGATTTTGGTTCTTAGTACAATGGTTGAGATAGATAAAATTGATGTATCCAATGTCAAAACATGGATGAAAATCCTGATGGCATGGAAAGGCCAAATATGTAATATGATTTAATGATCAATATAATATAATCACTCTTTTTACCAAAAAAAAGTATGTTGATCCCAATGACCTAAGCTTAATAATTACTGCATTCTCTCTACCAAGTGGTTCTACACTGTGAAACAGTTTAAAAAAATCAATTGATTTAGTGATTAAAGGTTTAAGATGGGCTACTTATTGAAAAAAAGGTTAAATATGGGTGGTGGAAACTAGAGAAAATTTTCTATTTGGATGGATACTTGGTGTGATAAAAAACCACACAATATAGATCCAATTTTGAAACCATGGATGAGATTACTTCAAGACAAATGTGGTGATAGGGATTCAAAAATTTTGTACAAAGACCAAGGAGGAAAATGTAAATGGAAAGAATATTTTTTAACAAGTATACAAGACATTGATGCTAGAAGGCAATTGAGTAGAAATATAACAACGATGATTCTGAGGGGAACCAAGGATAAGTTGATTTGGGAGTTGCATAGCTTAGGAGAACACACAACAAGAAGTGGATATAATGTAAAGCACCATCAAAATAAAAATATCACAAGAATTTGGAGAGATAATTGGGATAGCCCTAGCATTCCTAAAGTTAAAATGTTGGTTGGCTAGTACATCATAGAAGAATTTTATCCTAGGATAAGCTTATGAAAAGGGGTTTTCATGGACCCTCAAAATTTGTTCTTTATAAAAAGGAGGAGAGTATAGACCATATCTTGGGACACTGCTCAATAGTTTGGAATCTATGGCAATGGATTCTTAATATATTTTGTAAATGCATGGTGATGAATGATATAATTGAAGAATGGTTAAAGCAATGACATATCACTTTTAAAAGTGAGGCTTTACAAACAATCTTGGATATATAAAAATATACAATACTTTGGACTATATGGCTAGAAAGGAATAGAAGAATATTTAAAGGAAAGAAAAGCAGTTTAGAGGTAATGAAAAGGAAGATTGGTAAAGTGGTTGCACTTGTGCTTTAGGAAGGAAAATAACAATCTATATTTGGTAAAGTGGACTATGATAGTGAGATGTTTTGGAAATATTACTCTACTAAGATGCAATGCATATATAGTAGAGGTGAAATTTTGGTATTGTGAAGGTTGTTATAGAAAATTGTAAAGAAGGATGCTGAAATTTAGAATATTTGTATTCACACAAAAAAATAAAAAAGGTCTAGAAAATAAAAATCAAGAATTCAAATTTTTTATGTGAAATAATGTAGGTTTCTAGCTATAGAAACTTATTTGAGATGAGAATTGAATCTATTTGTAAACTCTCAAGCTCTAAATAAGAGAGTTGTGATTTTTAAAGGGTGGGGACCCGAGTACAACCCCGTGTTCTCCAGAAAAACAAATATATACTTGTCATGTTCCTCAAACTGCTATTTTTTGCAATCAATTCCTTGGTATAATTTTTATTAAGTGATAAAATCTCATTCATCCAATTGCCTTCTAAAATTTGAATTTTTCCAAGATAAAAATCAACACTGTGAATGGCTAAAATATTTACTACCTAGTTTCCATATCTATAAATATGTTGTCTATAATAACCTGTCAATTCCCTAATACTTTTTCTAGGGGTCTTATTCATGTCCCCAATATTCCAAGATATCATTTATATCATCACTCTTATTTATGGGTTTAGCCCCACTTCTTGCTAATACTTGTGATATTTGCTTTTGTTTTCCCATATCAATATCCCTCTTAGTTTGTTTTTCTCTTTGTTTTTGCTTCTTGGGTCTTCCTCTCTTTTTTATACTCTCACCAACACTTTGTCTTGATAAATATTTTAATTTTCTCACACTACTCATAGTGAGACTTATCATGGATAGGTTTTTCTTGCTCTAAAGGTTTCGAAGTGCAAAGGATAACCTCAAAAACACTTTATTCTTTACATTGCCCTAGAAACCCTAAAGTCCAAGGACTCTTCTCTATAGCAATTACCTTCTTATGCTTCCCTAAAACCTCTAAATTTCTATAGATTACCTCCATTCTCATTTCTTTATTATGTTGCTCTTGAAACCCTAAAGTGAAAGGGATAACCTCTACATTACTTTCACTTCTATTGCTAGGAGAGGATTCTATATTAGATGAAAATAAAGATAATTTACTTGGAATAAAATTGACCTCTTCTACATCATTAATTTAAAATTTCCTTCCATATCTTCCTTCACATATTTAATTCCTTTTGAATATTAACATGTACATTACACTTTCTCATCCATAATATCCTTCTTTATTTTATCTAATGATTGATTTGAGTGAACCATAGTGGCATTTTCCATATGATGTTGTACATAGGTTTTCTTTGCTTCTTCGTTTGGAGTGGAATATCATTTATCTAATATAGCTACTATTACTATATGATTCCCTTGCTTCATATTGAAGTTTATCTCATGACCAAATATTTTAACCTCTTTCTTCATCATTTTCATTTTTTAATCTCTTTTCTATGTGTCCATTATCGTAACAATTGAAACATCGAAATGCAATGTTTTCATAATCCACTTGTTGATCCCATTCTCTTGATTCAAGTTTAATCTTAATGCATTGTGGAAAATGAATTAAAATATCCATAGCAACACATATCTGGGTATATATAGCTTGTTTTTTCTCCTTAGTAATTGATCCCTCCTTGATGAAATCCCCTAGGGTATTTCCAATATTTTACAAAATATTTTTATTTATGAATTGATATGGAAGTCCAAAAATCCTAACCCATACCATAAAATTTTTAATAGTTTCAATCTCAACAAAAATTCTCACTCCATGGTCTTAAATAAAAATCATCTCTCCCCCTAAACCACGGGTCACCATCCATTTTTTTATCCCTAATTTATGAATTGGAAAATATTATGAGGAGAATTTTTTTTAGGAAGATAAGTCATAGAGTAATTTAAACTCAACCCCTAATTCCACTTGATCCAATTTTGAATCTTTGAAAACCCTGGCTAGTATCTAAAAAAATCACATATTCACCCTTTACTTTTAAGAACCATTATATCATTCTTGATCATCTAATCCTTGATAATCACTTTTGGTGTAACATTTGCTCCTTGCATCAAACTTACCATATATTCACTCTTCCCCTTTTCTCCAACTTGGGTATCCACAATTCTAGCTAGGGCATCTTGACTTCCCATTAGGGCTTTCAAATATGACTTTCCTTCTATTCTACCTAGTGGGACTCATTCTTGGCCCGCATTCACTCCTTATCTTAAAATTAAATATTAAAGAAATGTTAATAGCAACTTTTCAAAATTAAACCATTTCATTTATCTTCACAAAAAAGCGACAATCACATGTTACATGCTTTAAAAATTCTATATTAAAGGAACATAACAAATAACTTTCTAAAACTAGATTTATTTGTGTCAAGAGGAAAATAGCGTAAATTTTGTAGGATTCTTGATTGTAGTATGTTTTGTTCTTTGTGTAAGTTTGATATGATTGAATTGATGTTGGCATAGTGTCAAAAAAATCGAGAAAATTATATGTGAAATTATGGTTTGTTGAAGTTTAGATCTTCTCTTTGTTGTATGTTTTAAAACAAGGGTCTTTTGAATTTAGTGATTCTTGCTAGTAGCATGTTATGTTCTTTGTGTAAGTTTGAGATGGTTAAGTTGATGTTGGCATAAGAGTCAAAGAATTCATGTAAATTATTTGTGCAATTATGGCCTGATAAAGGTTGGATTTTTTTAATTTTTATTTTTATTTTTAAACCAATGTCTTTTTATATTTAGTGTGGTTTTAGAGTTGTTTAGGCCTTAATATTATTCATTTATGAAGGCAATGGACTTGTTATATAAAGCTCTAATATTGTATAGTCATCCCTCAATTTCCATATCATTTCTTAAACCAAGTGAGTTTTCTTCTACAATATACACGTGTCCTTTGGACGTATATTGTAAAAACAATTCCAAATCAAGTTTTTCATTTCATTAATAATAATTTGAACATTTTTTTACTTTAAAAGGTGATTTAAAGTTTTTTTTTTGGTAGATAAGATACCAACATTACCTACTATATATTTTCTTTAATGGTGATTACGACAATGGCAAATTTTTTGATAGTCAACTAGGGATGATAACACATACCTTGTCCTAGGATGAGTGCTTCCACTTGGAAGTCATTGATTCATTTGAATTGGAATCTATAACAATGCATAAGATTTTGCATTTGTTGGGGTTAGGACACACTAATGTGAAAGGGCCCATCATGTATTGCAACATTTTCTCTTGCACTTGAAAGGTCAACCTAGTCGAGGATGACATGGAGGGGGTGCAAAAAATTTATGGCTTATATCCCAATTATAATGCCTTTGAGATTACTACCACTTAGAAGGAGGAGAATGTTGATCCATAGGGCTAATTGATCAATCATGCTTATGATCATGTCCAAAGCCTTGAGAAAGAGGGTTTTCAATCCCCTTAATATTCAAATTTAGGTTGGCTCCCCACTAACCTATGCTAATATAAATACTCTAATGTAGAAAATAAGAGTTGAGTTGGCATAAGAGTCGAAGAACTCAAGCAAATTATTTGTGCAATGATGGCCTGATAAAGGTTGGATTTTCTTTTTTGCATATTCTAAAACCAAGGTCTTCTATATTTAGTGTGGTTTTATAGGTTTTTAGGCCTTAATATTATTCATTTACGAAGACAATGGAGTGTTATCTAAAGCTCTAATATTGTGGACTCCTCCCTCACTTTCCATATATTTTCTTAAACCATGTGTGTATTCTTCCACAATATGCACATGTCCTTTGGATGTATATTGTAAAAACAAATTCCAAAATTAAGTTTTTTCATTTCATTAATAATAACCTAAACTTTTTTGACTTCAAAAGGGGATTTAAAGTTATCAACATTACCTAGTATATATTTTCTTTAATGGTGATTATGGCAATGAAAAATATTTTTATATCCCACTAGGGATGATAACACATGCCTTCTCATCCTAGGATGAGTGCTTCCATTTGAAAGTAATCAATTCATATGACTTAGAATCTATCATGATGCATGAGATTTGGTATTTTTTTGAATTAGGACACACTAACGTGAAAGGGTCCATTATGTATCCCAACATTTTCTCTCACACTTGAAAGGTCAACCTGGTAGAGGATGACATGGAGTGGTGCAAAGAATTTATGGCTCGTATACCAATTATAGTACCTTTGAGATTACTACCACTTAGAAGGAGGATATTGTTGATCCATAGGGATAATTGATCGATCATGCCTATGACCTCATGTCCAACACCTTGGGAAATGGGATTTTCAATCCCCTTAACCTTCAAATTTAGGTTGGTGCCCCACTAACCTACGCTAATATAGAACATAAGAGCTGAGTTGGCATAAGAGTCAAATAATTCAAGAAAATTATTTGTGCAATGATGGCCTGTAAAAGGTTGTATTTTCTCTATTGTATATTTTAAAACCAAGGTCTTCTATATTTAGTGTGGTTTTAATGGTTTTTAGACCTTAATATTATTAATTTATGAAGGCAATGGAGTGTTATCTAAAGATCTAATATTTTAGAATCCTCCCTCATTTTCCATATATTTTCTTAAACTAGGAGAGCATTTTTCTACAATAGACACATGTCCTTTGGACGTATATTGTAAAAATCATTCCAAACTAAGTTTTTCATTTCATTTATAATAACTTGAATTTTTTAACTTTAAAAGGTGATTTAAAGTTACCAACATTACCTAGTATACATTTTCTTTAGTGGTGATTACAACAATGACAAACATTTTTATATCCCAGTAGGGATTATAATGCATGCCTTCTTGTCCTAGGATTAGTGCTTCCACTTGGAAGTCATTGATTGACTTGGAATCTATCACAATGCATGAGATTTAGAATTTGTTGGGATTAGAACATGCTAATGTGATCATGTATACCAATATATTCCCTCACACTTGAAAGGTCAACTTGGTATAGGATGACATGGAAGGGGTGCAAATACTATATGGTTTATATTCTAATTACAATACCTCTAAGATTACTACCTCTTAGAAGGAGTAAAATGTTGATGCATAGGGCTAATTGATCGATCATACCTATGACCCCATGTCCAAAGCCTTGGGAAAGGGGGTTTTCAATACCCTTAACCTTAAAATTTAGGTTGGCATCCCACTAACATATGGTAATATAAATACTCTAGTATAGAACATAAGAGTTGAGTTGGCATACCAGTCAAATAATTCAAGCAAATTATTTGTGCAATGATGGCTTGATAAAGGTTGGATTTTCTTTGTTGTATATTTCAAAACCAATGTCTTCTACATTTAGTGTGGTTTAAAATGTTTTTAGACCTTAATATTATTAATTTATGAAGGCAATGGAGTGCTATCTAAAGCTCTAGTATTGTAGAGTCCTCCCTCATTGTCCATATATTTTCTCAAATGAGGTGAGTATTTTTCTATAATAGACATGTGTCCTTTGGACATATATTGTAAAAACCATTCCAAACTAGGATTTTCATTTCATTTATAATAACATGAGCATTTTTACTTCAAAATGTGATTTAAAGTTGCCAACATTACCTAGTATACATTTTCTTTAGTGGTGATTACAACAATGAAAAACATTTTGATAGCCTACTTGGGATGATAACACATACCTTCTTGTCATAGGATGAGTGCTTCCACTTGGAATTCATTAATTCATTTGACTTGGAATCTATCATGATGGATGAGATTTGGCATTTGTCGAGATTAGAGAACACTAATGTGATCATGAATCCCAATATTTTCCCTCACACTTGAAAGGTCAACCTGGTAGAGGATGACATGGAGGGGGTGCAAAGACTATATGGCTCGTATCCCAATTACAATACCTCTAAGATTACTACCACTTAGAAGGAGGATATTGTTGATCCATAGGGCTAATTGATCGATCATACCTATGACCTCATGTTCAACACCTTGGTAAAGGGGATTTTCAATCCTCTCAACCTTCAAATTTAGGTTGGCTCACCACTAACATATGCTAATATAAATACTCTAATATAGAAAATAAGAGTTGAGTTGGCATAAGAATCAAAGAACTCAAGCAGATTATTTGTGCAATGATGGCCTAATAAAGGTTGGATTTTATTTTTTGTATATTTTAAAACCAAGGTATTCTATATTTAGTGTGGTTTAAAAGTCTTTTAGAACTTAATATTATTCATTTATGAAGGTAATAGAGTGTTATATAATTCTCTAATATTATAGAGTCCTCCCTCACTTTCCATATATATTTTTTAAACCATGTGAGGATTCTACTATAATATACATGTGTCCTTTGAACGTATATTATAAAAACCATTCCTGATTGATTTTTTTCATTTCATTTATAATAGCATGAGCTTTTTTTACTTTAAAATATGATTTAAAGTTGTCAATATTACCAAGTATCTATTTTTTTTAGTGGTGATTATGACAATGGAATCATTTTGATAGCCCACTAGGGATGATAACACATGCCTTCTTGTCCTAGGATGAGTGATTCCACTTGGAAGTCATCGGTTCATGTGACTTGGAATCTATCATGACACATGAAATTTGGCATTTTTTGGGATTAGAACACACTAATGTGAAAGGGTCCATCATGTATCCCATTATTTTTCCTCGCACTTGAAAGGTCAATCTAGTAGAGGATGACATGGAGGGGATGTAAATAATTTATGGCTTGTATCCCAATTTTAATGCCTTTGAGATTATTAACACTTAGAAGGAGGAAATTGTTGATCCATAGGGCTAACTAATTAATCATGCCTAGGACCTCATGTTCAATGCCTTGCAAAATGGGGTTTTTAATCCCCTTAACCTTCAAATTTAGGTTGGATCCCCACTAACCTATGCTAATATAAATACTCAAATGTAGAAAATAAGAGTTGAGTTGGCAAAAGAGTCAAAGAACTTAGGCAAATTATTTATGCAATGATGGCGTGATAAATGTTGGATTTTATTTGTTGTATATTTTTAGTACAAGGTCTTCTATATTTAGTGTGGTTTTAAATATTTTTAGACCTTAATATTATTCATTTATTAAGGCAATGGATTGTCATCTAAATATCTAATATTGTAGAGCCCTCCATCACTTTCCATATATTTTCTTAAACTAGGTGAATATTCTTCTACAATATACATGTGTCCTTTAGACGTATATTGTAAAAACTATTCCAAACTATGTTTTTAATTTCATTATAATAACCTGAGCTTTTTTGAATTCAAAATATGATTTAAAGTTTCCAACATTACCTAGTATCTATTTTATTTAGTGGTGATTATGACAATGGAAAACATTTTGATAGCTAACTAGGAATGACAACACATGCCTTCTTGTCGTAGGCTAAGTGTTTCCACTTGGAAGTCATCGATTCATTTGACTTAGAACCTATCATGATTCATGAGATTTGATAATTTTTGGTATTAGGACACATTAATGTGAAAGGGTCCATCATGTATGCTAACATTTTTTCTTGCACTTGAAAGGTCAACCTAGTAGAGAATGACATGGAGGGGGTGAAAACACTTTAAGGATTGTATTCCAATTACAATGCCTATGAGGTTAGTAACACTTAGGAGGGGATTGTTGATCAATCATACCTATGACCTCATGTCCAAAACCTTGGGAAAGTGGGTTTTCAATACCCTTAACCATTAAATTTAGGTTGGCTCCCCACTATTCTATGCTAATCTAAATACTCCAATGTAGAAATAAAAGTTTAGTTGGCATAAGAGTAAAAAAAACCAAGCAAATTATTTGTGTAATGATGGCCTAAAAAAGGATGGGTTTTCTCTATTTTATATTTTAAAAGCATGGTCTTCTATATTTAGTATGGTTTTAAAGGTTTTCTAGATATTAATATTATTCATTTATGAAGGCAATGAAATGTTATCTAAAGTGCTAATATTGTAGAGTCCTCCCTCACTTTCCATATATTTTCTTAAATCCAGTGAGTATTCTTCTACAATATACACCTATCCTTTGGATGCATACTGTAAAAACCATTCCAAACTGAGTTTTCTCATTTTTATTTATAATAACCTGAGTTTTTTTTACTTCAAAATATGGCTTAAAATACCTAGGTTTTGTAGGTGAGTTGGAGAGGAGAGGGCAATCCTCCAAGGGAGGTCCCAGGTTCAAATCTCCATCCTACCAAAAATTGAATTAGGTACCCAAAATCCAATTGATAATGTTGGTGCAGGCAGGGTCGGGAGTGACTCCCGGGTAACTTTGACAGTGTAGAACTCCCTGGTCATGGTCTCTTAGACCAAGGGGGCCCCATAAGGGATTTTTTTCTTAAAAAAAATATGGCTTAAAGTTGCAAATATTACCTAGTATCTATTTTATTTAGTGGTGATTATGACAATGGCTAACATTTTGATAGCCCACTACAGATGATAACACATGCCTTATCATATTAGGATGAGTGCTTCTACTTGGAAGTCACCAATTTATTTGACTTAGAATCTATCACGATAAATGGGATTTGATATTTATTGGGATTAGGACACACTAGTGAAAGGTTCCATCATGTATCCAACCATTTTTCCTTGCACTTGAAATATTAACTTCGTTGAGAATTACATGGAGGGGGTGCAAAGACTTTATGGCTTGTATTCCAATTATAATGCCTCTGAGATTACTACCACTTAGAAGGAGGATATTGTTGATCCATAGGATTAGTTGATCAATCATGCCTATGACCTCATGTCCAGTACCCTAGAAATGAAGGTTTTCAATACCCTTAACCTTCTAATTTAGGTTGGATCCCAATTAATCTATGCTAATCTAAATACCCTAATTTAGAAAATAAGAGTTGAGTTGGAATAAGAGTCAAAGAACTCACACAAATTATTTGTGTAGTGATGGCATGATAAAGAATGGATTTTCCCCATTTTATATTTTAAAACCAAGGTATTTTATATTTAGTGTGGTTTTAAAGGTTTTTAGACCTCAATATTATTCACTTATGAAGGCACTAGTGTTTCATCTAAAGCTCTTATATTGTAGAGTCCTATCTTACTTTTCATATCTTATCTTAAACTAGGTGAGTATTCTTCTAAAATATACACATGTCCTTTGGACGTATATATATATATATATATATATATATATATATATATATATATATATATATATATATAATAAGCCATGCATGGCTTCTATTGGGGTCCACTCCCATTATGAAAACAAAACATTACATTGCTCTTATTACATTTATAACAAGATAATTAAAGCATATTCTTCGTTTACCCTTCTATCAAATATATTCTTCATCCTCCTCAAACTGCTAAGTATCCACCATCAACTCCTTCTATATCAAATGCCTTCAAAAATTTATATTTTTCAAGATGAAATTCAACACTATGAATGGCTAAAATATTTGCTTCCCAGCTTCTATATCCAAAAATGTATTGTCTATAACCACCTCACAATTTATTAATACCATTTTTTAGGGTTATTCATTCCCCTAATATTCAAAGATATTATTTTCATTGTTATTTTTTGATTTTATTTGAGGGTTTAGCCCCACTTCTTGTTAATACTTGTGATATTTGCTTTTGTTTTTCATATCAATATCCCTTTTGTGTTTCTTTTTCTCTTTGTTTTTGCTTCTTGGGGCTTCCTCTTTTTTTCATTCTTGACAACACTTTCATCTTCATCAATCTCTTCAATCTTCTCACACTGCTCATAGTAAGACTTATCATATTTAGGTTTACCTTATTCAGAAGAATCTGAAGTGCAAGGAATAACCTCAAAAGCACAATCTTCTTTATCTTTCCCTGGAGACCCTAAAGTGCAAGGATGCTCTTCTATAGAAATTACCTTCTTATTTTACCCTAAAAAACCTAAATTCTTATGGGTTTCCTCCAACCTCATTTCTATATTATTCTACTCTTGAAACCTTAATGTGCAAGGGATAACATCTTCACCACTTTCACTTTTATTACTAGAAGAGGATTCTATACTACTAGAGGAAAATGAAGATGATTTACTTGGACTAAACTTGACCTTTTTTGTTCTCTTTGTTTTGGGTTTTATCTCCACATATTATTTTGTACCTTTAATTCCTTCTAAACTTGCCAATTGATAATTTCTATAGGATTTATTTGCCTCTTCTTTTGGAGTGGAATATCCTTGATCTGATATAGCTTCTATTATTGTATGATTTCCTTGCTTCGTCTTGAAGTTTATCTCATGGCTAGAATATTTTGTCTCTTTATTCATAGTTTTTACTTTATAAACTTTTTCCATGTGTCCAATCTCAAAATAATTGTGGCAACAAAATGTAATATTTTAATAATCTATTTGCTGATCCCATTCTCTTGATTCAGATTTAATATTAATGGATTGTAGAAAAGGTTTTAAAATATCCATAACACATATTCGAGTATATATAGCATGATTTCACTTATTAGTTGTTGGTCCTTCCTTGATGAATTTCCCTAGGGTATTTCCAATATTTTTCAAAAAATCCTTATTTATAAGCTGATATGGAATTCCAAAAAACCTAACCCACACTGGAAGCTTCTTAACAGTTTCTATATCAACGGAAAAACTTTCATTCCATGGTCTCAAAAAAAGTGCATCTCTTCCCCTAAACCATGGGCCAACAACCATTATTTTATCCCTAATTTTTGAACTGGAAAAGATGATGAGGAAAAACCTTTAGGAAGAAAATTCATAGAATAATTTGAATTCAATCCCCACTTCCACTTGATCCTATTTTGAATCTCCAAAAACCCTGCCATGATCTATGGAACTTACATATCAGCCCTCTACTTTTAAGAACCATTAAAGCATTCTCAGTCATATCATCTTTGATACTTACTTATGGTGTACCATCTGCTACCTGGATCGAACTTGCCATGTATTCGCTCTTTCACTTATCTTTAGCTTGGGTCTTCATAGTTCCAACTAGGGCATTTTTATTTCTAGCTAGGGCATCTTGAATTCCCATTAGGACTTTCAAAAATGACTTTCCTTCCATAATAGCTAATGGGTCTTATACTTGGCTTGCACTCCTTGGTTCACACTCCCTTTCTTCTTGCACTCGCTCTTGCTTCTAGCTTGCACTCTCTCTTGCCTCACACTTACTCCAGGCTTGCACTCCTTCCTAGCTCACAATTTCTCGTGTCTTCTATTTTTCATGGCATTCCTTCACTTCAATAATTTTTTGGAAATAATGTTCCATGCATTCGTGGTAAGGGTTTGAAGCATTAATGCACCTTGGATGAACCTATCGCTCTTTTGCCATGATTAAATCCTATCTTGCACTCCCTCTTAGTTTGCATTCCATTTTGGTTCACACTCTCTTCTTCCTTGCACTCTCTCCTGCCTTGCACTCGCTCCCAACTTGCACTCCCTCTTGGATTACAATTACCCTTGTCTCTTCTTTTTATCAGCGTTCCTTGATTATAATAATTTTTTGGAAATAATATTCCACACATTCATGGTAAGGATTTGAAGCATTGAAGCACTTCGTATGAACCTACCTCTCTTATGTCATAACTAAATCTTGGCTCTCACTCCCTCTTGGTTCACAATCTCTCTGATATCATTTTATCTTGTCTTGCACACTCACTCCCAGCTCACACTTGCACTCAGTGCTGCACTTACTCCTAGCTTATGCTTGCACTCACTTTTGGTTGCACTCACTTGTACTAGCTTTTGATTGCACTTACTCACACTTTCTACTACACTTACTCCTAGATCATGCTCCAACTCATTAGGTTTTTTGGATTGTGAGTTGTGATTAAACCTTGTTTGATAAGAATTGTTGTTTAGACCATTGGTTGAGTGAAGTACTTTGAGTTTATGCTTCAAGGTTTTCTGAATTGAGAGTTGTTATTAAAACCTTATCTTATTAGCATTGTTGTTGAAACCAATGGGTGATGCAAAGAACTTGAACTTGAGTTAGAAAATAACATGAGTATCATTGTTATGTGAGATTTGTTGTTGAGCATTATTGGAAACATTTTGAGTTGGTTGATACATTCTTGGACTAGGGTTTGTGAGAAAGGGTTGTTCCTTGAGGTGATTGGTTGAGTAGAGTTGATTAAGCCTAGTCAAGTGAATGCATGAAGTGGTTGTTCAAGTTCCATGAAACAAAATATTCTATATTATGATTGAGTTGATATTGAGCCTTGAGAATAGAACATATGAGTCTCTAACAATTCTCTTTATGCTTCTATGAGATTGAGTTGAGATTGAGCATTGAGTATAGAACATATTGAGTCTCTAACAATTCTCTTTATGCTTCTATGAGATTTATTTGAGTACAGATTGAGCTTTGAGAATAGAACATATTGAGTCTCTAACAATTCTCTTTATGCTTCTATGAGATTGAGTTGAGAAAGTGATTGAGCATTGAGTATAGGATATATTGAGTCTCTAACAATTCTCTTTATGATTATATGAGATTGAACAAGTTTTGTGTGGACTTGTTAAGCTGATTTGAGGCAAGTCTTTGAGAAGGCTTGTGGACTGATTTTTGTGTGAGATTTTATGGAAGCTTGCAATACAGATTTGAGCAAGTCCTAGAGAGGACTTATTGAGCATATTTGGACAAGTTCTGAGTGAGCTTGTTGAGCAAATTTGGACAAGTTCTGAGTGAGCTTGTTGAGAATATTTGGACAAGTTCTGAGTGAGCTTGTTGAGTAGATTTGGACAAATTTTGAGTGAGCTTGTTAAGAAAATTTAGACAAGTTCTGAGTGACCTTGTTGAGCATATTTAGACAAGTTTTGAGCGAGCTTGTTGAGCAGATTTAGATAAATTTTGATTGAGCTTGTTGAGCAGATTTGGACAAGTTCTAAGTGAGCTTGTTGAGCAGATTTAGACAAGTTTTCGAGTGAGCTTGTTGAGTAGATTTGAGCAAGTTCTGAGTGGACTTGTTGAGTAGATTTGAGCAGGTTCTGAGTGGACCTATTGAGCAGATTTTGAGAAGGTTTTGAGTGGACCTATTGAGAAAATTTGAGCAGGTTCTGAGTGGACCTATTGAGCAAATTTGAGCAGGTTTTGAGTGGACCTATTGAGAAAATTTGAGCAGGTTCTGAGTGGACTTGTTGAGAAGATTTGAGCATGTTATGAGTGGACCTATTGAGCATATTTGAGAAGGTTCTGAGTGAACCTATTGAGTCAGATCTTTGGAGGTGATAGAGCAGAGAGGATAGAGACTCTAGTGGATAGAGATATATCAACCAGGACATTGAGGATAGGTCTTTTGAGTGAGGATAAGAGTCTTCAAGTGGAGAGAGATCCACAGTTAGTGCAGTGGAGGCAATGTCTTCTAGAGGATCACCAACTAGAGCAGAGGAGAAGGAGTTCTCCTGTGGATAGAGATCCACAAACTAGATTTAGGGGATCAACATCTCCTTTGGACCGAGGTCCATAAACATTGTAATAGGGAAAGGATTCCCATGAGATTATTTGAGAAATATTTAGAAGAAATATTTTCTCTATGGAGGTAGCCATATTTGGGTGAACCACGTTAAATATGTGTCTCTATTGTGTGTGATGATTTGTGCATTGCTTTGGTTATTGCTATTGATATTGCCATTGATTATATTGATTAATACTGTTTGGGAAAGAAAAGTAAAAAGTGGTCTTATACTGTTCACCCCCCCATCTCTGTATAAGCTTGTGTTCTTCAATTGGTATCAAAGTCGGTTCCTTCGGAAGAAGTTTAACAACTTGAAGGAAGATCCTACAAGAACACAAATGGCAAAGAAAGGAAAGAGTAGAAGCATGAGACACAAGAAGAAAAGAACACCTATGGTCATGAAAGAAAAGGAAGATGAGTTTAATATTGTTGTGTTGGGAGGACAAATGGAAATAGATTCAAGAGATGAATCAAGTAATGGAGAAATATCCAGACTCATAAAGTTTTGCACCAGATGTGGGAACACAGGTCACCATGCAGCTTATTGTCCACAAGAATATTTTGTTTGTGGTCAACTTGGCCATGATGCAAGATATTGTAATGGGTTTAGTAGTAGTGAAGATGAAGATGATATTCTCATAAATGAAATCCTAGAGATTGGTTCAAGAAAGGATAACAGGGATAATCAAAATAGGTATGAAGAAGAAACTCTACTTTCAATAATAGAAGAAAAAGAAGATGCTTCATAAAAAGAAAAAGGGGAAGCCACTCTTAAGGAACTTATTGAATTGAAAAGAGAGAATTTAGAATTGAAGGCTCAAATACAAGAAGATGAGAAATGTAAGACAAAGCTTCTACAGGATATCTCTGACTTGAGAGATAAGGTTGAAAAAGCAAGAAGAGTGGAAGAAGGTATGATTAAATAGTCAAAGGTAAAAGAGATAGAATGTGAAAGGCTTATGATTACTCTTGGAGAATTAAAAAGGGAGAACTCAGGATTAAGGGTTCAAGCTCAAGAATATGAGAAAGAAAAAGCAAGGTTTCTACAAGAACTCACCAACTTCAAAATCAAAGTTGAAGAGATAAGAAAAATTGAAGAAGGTATGGCCAAAAAATTAAAGATAAAAGATCTAGAGTGTGAAATATTAGAGCATGAGATAGTTTCACTAAGGATAGAAGTAAAAGTTTCTAAGGACAAGCTACACAAGTTTGAGGAAAATTCAAAGACCTTGGAAAGGACTATCAATGCACAAAGGTCATCAATCACCATAATAGGACTTAGTTCTAAAGAAGAACAAGGGAAACAGGAAGTAAAAAAAGGAGAGTCAAGCTCAAACACCAAAAAAGAAGAAGAGTCAAAAGAAGTAAGTAAAAGAGAGAGTGAGACTTCTAAGGATAAGTTGGACAATAGAAATTTCAACAAGGAAAGGAACAATGCACAAGTAAGGAATAGATGGAACAAGAAACAGGTAGAAGAGACTAAGAGACCAATGGGGTCTAGGCAAGGTTTCTTCAATGGAAGATGTTTTTTATGTCATGGGTTTGGGCACATGGCTTCATAGTGTAGGACACATGAAGGACAGGAATATGGGAAAGGATAACTTTTCCATGGGTATTGCTACTCATGTAATGAGTTTGGTCACAAGGCAATGAATTGCAGGGTTCATGATAGAAGAGGATATGGCTTCACTAGGAGAAATCCTAAGACATTTGCACCTCCAAGGAATAATAACATTAAGTGTTATAAGTGCAATAATGATGGTCACACAACAAGATGGTGTAGAGCAAATATTCCAGAAACATGCATGAACAGGAACAAGAATATGAACATGAGCAGGAACATGAACAGAAACATGAACATGAACGAGAACAGGAACATGAACATGAATGAAATAGGAACAGGAATATGGATGAGAATAGGAATAGGAACATGAATAGGAATATGGATGAGAATAAGAATAGGAACAGGCACATGAGTGATGAAAGGAACAAGGATGATGACTTGGAAAGAAATAGTTAGAGGATTCAAAAAACTTAGAAAATAAGAGAGAAAGATAAAGGTAAATAATAATGCTTTTGGGGAGTAGAAATACTCCCACCCTAGAATTAACCACCTCATGTGGAGGTGGGGGAGGGGCTAAGCTAAGAGGCTCATTCTTAGCCCCGAGCCCCAAAGGTGACCCTTTGCCATTGATGTCAAAGGGGGAGATATTTGTGTATTGGGGAGAGTGGTATGGGGAGATATTTGATATTTGAGAGAGCATTGAGCCAGGGGGAGCAATGTCCTAGGGGGAGTAGAAGAAAAAGAAAGGTCAGGTTTCAGTAAAAGGATATGGGTTGCCATCAATGATGAAGGGAGAGATTGTTGGACATTTTGAGTCCCTAAGTCAAAGTTGTCATTGATGTCACCATTGATGCCACCATAAGGAGTCATCATTAATTCCAAAGAATTTAGTAGGAAATAAAGGTGACAAATATGATCATTTGATATTCAGAAAGAAGGCAGAAGTTGGAGTGAAACAGTGCAAAAGATAGAAGTTAAAAAGGAGTGATAATATTTATTTTATAAATTATTTAAATTTAGGATGAATTAAAATTTTATAAATAAATTTTAAAGGACTTTATCAAAGGTAATATTATAATGGTTAGAAGTGCCATGGTGAAAACCCAAATAAAATATTTGTAATTTTCATTATACAGAGTCTAAAAATATTTTAATAAACCCAAATGTTGGGTTAAAGGTTGAAGACAAAATGATATTTTAAATAAATCCAAATGTTGGATTTAAACAAGGCAAATTTTATTTCCATCGACATCGTAGAAGACAAGGGAAGCATCGACGTTTTTAATATAATGAGAATACATATTAATACCATGCCAAAGTTAAGTTTCAATTTACCCTTGCTTGATTTGAAAGATAAGCACATCGAATTTAATGCAGAGCTCATGATAGTATTGTGCGAATTTCATGGTTTGACTTGATGGCGAAAGGGACAAAAGCAAGTGCATTTATTGTTTGGAAGCCAACAAGGCACTTTGACCGAGTGGCAAGTGGGCTGCAAGCGTATATTTTGGTGTGCATGGTGGTTAGTGTTCGAATCCTACAAGCTTTATGGTGGACGTGTTGAAGGCGCCAATCATAGGTGCATACATTTTTGCAAGGCTAGGAAGGAGTCTTGAAGCACATGGTACTTGTTCCTTCCCAATGAGATTGTAAGATTGTGTGGTGTTTGCATCATGGGCAAGACATTGTGAGGGTTGCGTTGAGAGTTCGAAACTCTCCAAAGGCAAAGGTACATTTTTAATGTTTTATTTTATTAATGCCTAAGTTGGAGGTATAATATTTTTGGTGGTTGAAGTCTTTGCATTGTGATAAAGGTTGGTAGTTGAGAAATATTATTAGGAGGTATAAGGAGAATTCTATTTTTATGTTCAAGTCTTAAGTTTTGCTATTGTGGAATATTGAAAGTGTAAGACTTTGTGAGTTGTGTGTTATTTCTAATAAAGGGTTTTGTGATTATTGTGAGGATATTGCTTATTGTTTAAGTTGGAGTGATAAGGTGTAATTGTGATATTATTTTTGTGATATAAAAATTATCCTCTAACCCTTATTGAGTTTGTCAAAGAAGTAATTGTGAGTGTGGCAGATTTGTAAGGACAACTACTCTTCAAGAAAAGGTATGGGCAAAATTCTTCTTTGTTGAGTTAGATGGTTGGCTTGATTGAAAATTAAGTTTGGAGTGAAAAGGATTTGATTAGGGTTTCCTTTTCAAAAGTGGTTGAGTTAATGCTTCAAGGTTTTCTGGATTGAGAGTTGTGATTAAACCTTGTTTGATAAGCATTGTTGTTTAGACCATTGGTTGAGTGAAGTACTTTGAGTTTATGCTTCAAGGTTTTATGAATTGAGAGTTTTGATTAAAACCTTGTATTATTAGCATTGTTTTTGAAACCAATGGGTGATGCAAAGAACTTGAACTTGAGTTAGAAAAGAACATGAGTATCATTGTTATGTGAGATTTGTTGATAAGTTTGAGTGGAGCTATGTTGAGAATAGGGGTTTTGAGAAAGGGTTGTTTCTTGAGGTGAGCTTGTTGAGTAGATTTGGACAAGTTCTAGAGAGGAATTGTTGAGAATATTTAGACAAGTTGAGTGAGCTTGTTGAGAATATTTGGACAAGTTTTGAGTGAGCTTGTTGAGCAGATTTAGACAAGTTTTGAGTGAGCTTGTTGAGCAGATTTAGATAAGTTTTGAGTGAGCTTGTTGAGTAGATTTGGACAAGTTCTGAGTGAGCTTGTTGAGAAGATTTGGACAAGTTCTGAGTGAGCTTGTTGAGAATATTTAGACAAGTTCTGAGTGAGCTTGTTGAGCATATTTGGACAAGTTATGAGTGGACTTATTGAGCATATTTGAGCAGGTTCTAAGTGGACCTATTGAGCAGATTTGAGCAGGTTTTGAGTGGACCTATTGAGCAGATTTGAGCAGGTTCTGAGTGGACCTGTTGAGCATATTTGAGTAGGTTCTGAGTGGACCTGTTGAGCATATTTGAGCAGGTTCTGAGTGGACCTATTGAGCATATTTGAGCAGGTTCTGAGTGGACCTATTGAGCATATTTGAGAAGGTTCTGAGTGGACCTATTGAGCCAGTTTGATAGGTTCACTCAAAACCTATTGATGTATTAATAGGTTCACTCAGAACCTCTTTATGTATCAATAGGTTCACTCAGAACCTCTTTATGTATCAATAGGTTCACTCAAAAACTATTTATGCATCAATAGGTTCTAAGTGAGTACAAGAGTCTCCAAGTGGATAGAGATCCATCAGCCAAGACATTGAGGATAGGTATTCTGAGTGAGGACAAGAGTCTTCAAGTGGAGAGAGATCCACAATCAATGTAGTGGAGGTAGTGTCTTCTATAGGATCACCAGCTAGAGCAAAGGAGAAGGAGTTCTCATATGGATAGAGATCCACAAACTAGATTTAGGGGATCGGCATCTCCTTTGGACAGAGGTCCATAAACATTGTAATAGGGAAAGGATTCCCATGAGATTATTTGAGAAATATTTAGAAGAAACATTTTCTCCATGGAGGTAGCCATATTTGGGTGAACCACGTTAAATATGTGTCTCTATTGTGTGTGATGATTTGTGCATTGCTTTGGTTATTACTATTGATATTCCATTGATTATATTGATTAATACTGTTTGGGAAAGAAAAGTAAAAAGTGGTCTTATATTGTTCACCCCCCTCTCAGTATAAGCTTGTGTTCTTCAATTGGTATTAGAGCTAGTTCCTTCGAAATAAGTTTAACAACTTGAAGGAAGATCCTACAAGAACACAAATGACAAATAAAGAGTAGAAGCATGAGACACAAGAAGAAAGGAACACCTATGGTCATGAAAGAAAAGGAATATGAATTTAATATTGTTGTGTTGGGAGGAAAAATGGAAATAGATTCAAGAGATGAATCAAGTAATGGAGAAATATCTAGACTGATAAAGTTTTGCACCAGATGTGGGAACACGAGTCACCATGCAACTTATTGTCCATAAGAATGTTTTGTTTGTGGTCAACTTGGCCATGATGCAAGATATTGTAATGGGTTTAGTAGCAGTGAAGATGAAGATGATATTCTCAAAAATGAAATCCTAGAGATTGGTTCAAGAAAGGATAATAGGGATAATCAAAACATGTATGAAGAAGAAACTCTACTTTTAGTAATAGAAAAAAAGGAAGATGCTTCAGAAAAAGAAAAATGGGAAGCCACTCTTAAGGAGCTTATTGAATTGAAAAGAGAGAATTTAGAATTGAAGGCTCAAATACAAGAAGATGAGAAATGTAAGACAAAGCTTCTACATGATATCTCTGACTTGAGAGATAAGGTTGAAAAAGCAAGAAGAGTTGAAGAAGGTATGATTAAACAGTCAAAGGTAAAAGAGATATAATGTGAAAGGCTTATGATTACTATTGAAGAATTAAAAAGGGAGAACTCAAGATTAAGGGTTCAAGCTCAAGAAGATGAGAAAGAAAAAGCAAGGTTTCTATAAGAAATCACCAACTTCAAAATCAAAGTTGAAGAGACAAGAAAAATTGAAGAAGGTATGGCCAAAAAATTAAAGATAAAATATCTAGAGTGTGAAAGATTAGAGCATGAGATAGTTTCACTAAGGATGGAAGTAAAAGGTTCTAAGGACAAGCTACACAAGTTTGAGGAAAATTCAAAGACCTTGGAAAGGACTATCAATGCACAAAGGTCATCAATCACCATAACAGGACTTAGTTCTAAAGAAGAACAAGGGAAAAAAGAAGCAAAAAGGGGAGAGTCAAGCTCAAACACCAGAAAATAAGAAGAGTCAAAATAAGTAAGTAAAAGAGAGAGTGAGACTTCTAAGGATAAGTTGGACAATAGAAAGTTCAGCAAGGAAAGGAACAATGCACAAGTAAGAAATAGATGGAACAAGAAACAAGTAGAAGAGACTAAGAGACCAATGGGGCCTAGGCAAGGTTTCTTCAATGGAAGATGTTTTTCATGTCACAGGTTTGGGCACATGGCTTCACAGTTTAGGACACATGAAGGACAAGAATATGGGAAAGGATAACTTTTCCATGGGTATTGCTACTCATGTAATGAGTTTGGTCACAAGGCAATGAATTGCAGGGTTCATGATAGGAGAGGATATGGCTTCACTAGGAGAAATCCTAAGACATTTGCACCTCCAAGGAATAATAAAATTAAGTGTTATAAGTGCAATAATGATGGTCACACAACAAGATGGTGTAGAGCAAATATTCCAGAAACATGCATGAATAGGAACAAGAACAAGAACATGAACATGAACAGGAACAGGAACAGAATGAACAAGAATAGGAACAAGAACATGGATGAGAATAGGAATAAGAATAGGAACATGGATGAGAACAAGAATAGGAATAGGAACAGAAACATGAGTAATGACAAGAACAGAGATGATGACTTGGAAAGAAACAGTCAGAGGATTCAGAAAACTCAGAAAAGAAGAGAGAAAGATAAAGGTAAAGAACAGTGCTTTCGAGGAGTAGAAATACTCCCACCCCAGAATTAACCACCTCATGTGGAGGTGGGGGAGGGGCTAAGCCAAGAGACTCATTCTTAGCCCCGAGCCCCAAAGGTGACCCTTTGCCATTGATGTCAAAGGGGGAGAGATTTGTGTATTGGGGAGAGATTTGGTATGGGGAGAGATTTGATATTTGAGAGAGCATTGAGCTAGGGGGAGCAATTTCCTAGGGGAGCAGAAGAAAAAGAAAGGTCAGGTTTCAGTAAAAGGATATGGGTTGCCATCAATGACAAAGGGGGAGATTGTTGGACATTTTGAGTCCCTAAGTCAAAGTTGTCATTGATGTCACCATTGATGCCACCAGAAGGAGTCATCATTAATTCCAAAGAATTCAGCAGGAAATAAAGGTGACAAAGATGGTCATTTGATATTCAGAAAGAAGGCAAAAGTTCAAGTGAAACAATGCAAAAGATAGAAGTTAAAAAGGAGTGATAATATTTATTTTATAAATTATTTAAATTCAGGATGAATTTAAATTTTATAAATAAATATTAAAAGGAACTTTATCAAAGGTGAATATTATAATGGTTAGAAGTGCCATGGTGAAAACCCAAATAAAATATTTGTAATTTTCATTACAATATTTTATATTACAAAAGTGGGTTTACAAAGTCTAAAAATATTTTAATAAACCCAAAGGTTGGGTTAAAGGTTGAAGACCAAAGCATATTTTAAATAAATCCAAAGGTTGGATTTAAACAAGGCAAAGCTTATTTCCTTCGACGTCATAGAAGACAAGGGAAGCACCGACGTTTTTAATATAATGAGAATGCATATTAATACCATGCCAAAGTTAAGTTTTGAATTACCCTTGCTCGATTTGAAAGAGAAGCGCATCGAATTTAATGCAAAGCTCGTGATAGTGTTGTGCGAATTTCGTGGTTTGACTTGACGACAAAAGGGACAAAAGCAAGCGCATTGATTGTTTGGAAGCCAAAAAGGCACTTTGGCCTAGTGGCAAGTGGGCTGCAAGCGTACATTTTGGTGTGCATGGTGGTTAGTGTTCGAATCCCGTGGAAGCTTTTGGTGGACGCGTTGAAGGCGCCAATCATAGGCGCATACATTTTTGCAAGGCTAGGAAGGAGTCTTGAAGCACGTGGTGCTTCTTCCTTCCCAACGAGCTTGTAATCTCATGTGGTGTTTGCACCATGGGCAAGACGTTGTGAGGGCTGCGTTGAGAGTTCGAAACTCTCCAAAGGCAAAGGTACATTTTTAATGTTTTATTTTATTAATGCCTAAGTTGGAGGTATAAGGTATTTGGTGGTTGAAGTCTTTGCATTGTGATAAAGGTTGGTAGTTGAGAAATATTATTAGGAGGTATAAGGAGAATTCTCTTTTTATGTTCAAGTCTTAAGTTTTGCTATTGTGGAATATTGAAAGGTTAAGACTTTGTGAGTTGTGTGTTATTTCCAATAAAGGGTTTTGTGATTATTGTGAGGATATTGCTTATTGTTTAAGTTGGAGTGATAAGGTGTAATTGTGATATTATTTTTGTGATATAAAATTATCCTCTAACCCTTATTGAGTTTGTCAAAGAAGTAATTGTGAGTGTGGCAGATTTGTAAGGACAACTACTCTTCAAGAAAATGTATGGGTAAAATTCTTCTTTGTTGAGTTAGATGGTTGGCTTGATTGAAAATTAAGTTTGGAGTGAAAAGGATTTGATTAGGGTTTCCTTTTTGAAAGTGGTTGAGTTAATGCTTCAAGGTTTTCTGGATTGTGAGTTGTGATTAAACCTTGTTTGATAAGCATTGTTGTTTAGACCATTGGTTGAGTGAAGTACTTTGAGTTTATGCTTCAAGGTTTTCTGAATTGAGAGTTGTGATTAAAACCTTGTCTTATTAGCATTTTTGTTGAAACCAATGGGTGATGCAAAGAACTTGAACTTGAGTTAGAAAAGAACATGAGTATCATTGTTATGTGAGATTTGTTGTTGAGCATTGTTGGAAATATTTTGAGTTGGATGATACATGCTTGGACTAGGGTTTGTGAGAAAGGGTTGTTCCTTGAGGTGATTGGTTGAGTAGAGTTGATTAAGCCTAGTCAAGTGAATGCATGAAGTGGTTGTTCAAGTTTCATGAAATAAAATATTCTATATTCTGATTGAGTTGAGATTGAGCCTTGAGAATAGAACATATTGAGTCTCTAACAATTCTCTTTATGCTTCTATGAGATTGAGTTGAGATTGAGCATTGAGTATAGAACATATTGAGTCTCTAACAATTCTCTTTATGCTTCTATGAGATTTATTTGAGTTGAGATTGAGCTTTGAGAATAGAACATATTGAGTCTCTAACAATTCTCTTTATGCTTCTATGAGATTGAGTTGAGAAAGTGATTGAGCATTGAGTATAGGACATATTGAGTCTCTAACAATTCTCTTTATGATTCTATGAGATTGAACAAGTTCTGTGTGGACTTGTTAAGCTGATTTGAGGTAAGTCTTTGAGAAGGCTTGTGGACTGATTTTGTGTGAGATTTTGTGGAAGCTTGCAATGCAGATTTGAGCAAGTCCTAGAGAGGACTTATTGAGTAGATTTGGACAAGTTCTGAGTGAGCTTGTTGAGCAGATTTGGACAAGTTCTGAGTGAGCTTGTTGAGCAGATTTGGACAAGTTCTAAGTGAGCTTGTTGAGCATATTTGGACAAGTTCTGAGTGAGCTTGTTGAGAAGATTTAGACAAGTTCTGAGTGAGCTTGTTGAGCATATTTAGACAAGTTCTGAGTGAGCTTGTTGAGTAGATTTAGACAAGTTTTGAGTGAGCTTGTTGAGCATATTTAGACAAGTTTTGAGTGACCTTGTTGAGCAGATTTAGATAGATTCTGAGTGGACTTGTTGAGAAGATTTGAGTAGGTTCTTAGTGGACCTGTTGAGAATATTTGAGCAAGTTCTAAGTGGACCTATTGATCAGATTTGAGGAGGTTCTAAGTGGACCTGTTGAGAAGATTTGAGTAGGTTCTGAGTGGACCTATTGAGCATATTTGAGCAAGTTCTGAGTGGACCTGTTGAGTAGATTTGAGTAGGTTTTGAGTGGACCTATTGAGCATATTTGAGAAGGTTCTAAGTGAACCTATTGAGAGAAAGCTTTGGAGGTGATAGAGTAGAGAGGATAGAGACTCCAGTGGATAGAGATCCATCAGCCATGACATTGAGGACATGTCTTCTGAGTGAGGACAAGAGTCTTCAAGTGGAGAGAGATCCACAGTTAGTGCGGTGGAGGCAATATCTCTAGAGGATCACCAACCAGAGCAGAGGAGAAGGAGTTCTCCTATGGATAGAGATCCACAAACCAGATTTAGGGGATCAACATCTCCTTTGGAAAGAGGTCCATAAACATTGTAATAGGGAAAGGATTCCCATGAGATTATTTGAGAAATATTTAGAAGAAATATTTTCTCCGTGGAGGTAGCCATATTTGGGTGAACCACGTTAAATTGGTGTCTCTATTGTGTGTGATGATTTGTGCATTTCTTTGGTTATTGCTATTAATATTGCCATTGATTATATTGATTAATACTATTTGGGAAAGAAAAGTAAAAAGTGGTCTTATACTGTTCACCCCCCCTCTCAATATAAGCTTGTGTTCTTCATAACTCCACAAGATCTCCCAAGGTGAGAGTTCTACTTAGAGAGGGAAAAATACCATAAGCCACTTTGTGGAAAAAAATATATTACAAGAGAATACTCGATATAATAATCTTCATGATGATTACAATGACAATATTCCCTCTTTATATACCCATCTTCTAATTCTAATATAGGGAGCCGAGTACTAAAACCTCATTCCACTCATTATTATAGTATAATTTAATAATATAATCAATGTTGTGTTATGTGTGGCCCATGCTAACCGTTATATAATATAATATCATATTCCCATACATGTATCCCTAGGTACCATAACATCCTTTAACTAAAAATACATCGATATACATGCAAGAAACAAACATAAAAGGATATTGAAAAAACTTTGCATTACTGTGGAGACCTCAGATTTCTTGTGTCCCTAACTACAACTTACATATCAAGCTATGCTAACTATTATGGCTAAATATTTAACCTAATCCCACTATAGATAGGGATCATGTGGATCCCTCCTTAGTTCACTCTCCTTAACACACAATTGGATCAACCCTTTTACTTGTGTAATGGTCCCAGGTTGATGCTTTATGGGATGGTGATTACTATCTAGTATGTCTTGTCACATGGCTCATTATTAGCCCTCTATCACAAGACCTTCTTTAAATACATTGTGGAATAGTGGGTTGATAACCTCCAAATATTGGCTATATCTTTGTCCCTTGGCATGCCCTTGAATAATATTTGACCTAATATTACAATATATTCCCTAGTATAATAGATGCCCTTTGTTTTTCCCTTGAACAATGCTTAACCTAATATAGTATATTATTTAACATGGTGAGAGGAAAGTAAACCTTTATTTAATTGGATAAATGTTAGCTCCAAGAAAGATATATGGAAGCAATGATTCATAATTCATACAAGAAGTAGTCCAAAGGCAATAAATATCACTCAAACTACTAAAACATCTTTTGTATAAGAAAATAAAACACTTCAACCTAATATTGTTTAAATAAACCACTTTCTTTAGAAGCATATCATACAATTGAAGCTAAAATATTTTAAGCTACAAAAGGTAAGGATCTCCACTTAACCTCAAAAAAGCATGTTAAAGTCTAATAAAAGAGCATTTCGTAAATATATAAAGGAATGCATCTTTAAGGGTAAGTAAAACTTCCAAGACACCCTTGTAAGTTTTCAAATAAGAATACAAGTGAATGACAATGTCTAAAGTGAAAGCAAGAGTATTAACAACCTAATTAAAAATTAAAACAATTATTTAGTAGCAATTGTAAAATATAACAACTAACATCAATAGCTTGTAAGAAAAAAAATTAGCAAGATAAGAATATTTACTTCTATTTAGTAAATAAGGGAGTTTAACATGCCTTATTTAAGGAAATTGGTAAATCCTAAAAAGGGATTACAAGTAACCATTCCTCTTTATAGTCAACATCTATAGTTTGGATAAAATTATGATCATGAGGTCCTTGTTAAATATTTTTATGAATCAAGGCATGTGATCTACCATCCAATAGAAAAAATCCTAAAACACAATAACTTAGTGAGATCTTAGGCACTAACCCAATCACAAATTTGATCTATGATGGACCAATAAATCCAAAAGCATATCATCTCCCTGTCTTCAAAGGATTTGTAATTAATATTTGTAACTAGCTATGCTACAAATAGGTGATATTCATTAAAGCATTATTGCTAATAATACCATATTTATAAATGCTTGTAAATATATTTATAGAATTTCCTTTCTACCATATCAATATTTATGATACTAGATATAAGCTTAGGTTCTAGGCATAGAGATGTCTAGTTGTATAATCTATCAATAAGTTCCTTTAAGCATTAAAAATATTTCTTACTATCTTCAAGTCATCTATATGCTTTAAAAGGAGAAATATTTCTATAAGATTGATGGTGTTAAAATCCTTGTCGAAGAGAGAAAATATTTCTAAGTATTTTATGTACTATAGTTGTAAAGATGCACCATGTGATTACATATTCAAACAACCATGCATGATGACCTTTCTATGCTCTATAGCTCATTGGGATGCATATAAAGTCCTTTTAGGTAAGTCATATGGGGATTCTAACCCAACCTATGTAAAGTCTTGTACCTCCTATCCACATAAATGTGAACCTTGCACACTCCATCTTAAAAAATTATTGTCTATTAATACCTAATGATTCACAAAAAAATGATTGAATTCATACCTATAATTATGTGTTAACTAATGAAGAAGGGGAGGTCTAATTCCTCTAGACCTATAGATTTAGGTCAACTTCCCACTAATATAGATAAACTAAACTACTCTAAGTTTTGAAATGTAAATATGAGAAGATAAGACTACAAGTAATGTAAGCAAAGTGCATGAAAATTAAAAAAACAATTAAGACAATAGTGATATTATTGTACGATCAATTGGAACATATAAAGATAACTAAATAACATCAATATAACCAAAAATTCATGTAGCACATATTAATATAAAAGAGGACTAATAGAAGGTGAGAACACAACACCATAAAAAAAATTAATTCATGAGTCAAGAGATTAAAATATAGTTTATCCATAATCACCATGCATAATTTTCCATGAATTACAAAATCTAGTAAATATAATGTTTGATCATAAAGAATAGCTCTAGTATTCTCAAATTTTCCAAAAATCCTTACAAATAATCCCATGGCTCTTATTTATAGTAGTGACTTCAACCTTCATTTTACGTGAGTAAAACTAATTAATTTTCACATTGGTTGCTACAAGACAAGACATCACATTTAGAAACATCATTTGGATTTGTATCTTCAAAATCCTGGGACATGTACCCACTTTTTCTATTGTGTAGAAAATTACACATTTTGTCAACAAATCATCAATTTGTTGATGGAATGTTGATTTTATTGATGGGTCACTAGTTATACTGATGGATCATAAAATTACATAGTTAATTAAGTTTTCATTTGTCCTTACATTGTCTTTATACTAAGGTTTTCAAAATTTTCTATAAACCTGGTAGCTAAAGGATTCCATAATTTTGAATCTAATAGTTATTTATCAAGATTCTCCTTCCCTCTTTCCTCACCTCTTCTACTTGGTTAGTAATTTGAAGATATTCAATTAAATAGTAGTACTTGGTTCTATATTTTTGGTGATTTGTAGGGATTTCAAGCTTGATGATGGAAAATCCTAGAATAACTTTGATTCATTGGGTTACCAAATGGTCAAAGTTTGAGTAATTTTTTTTAAATTGTAGAAGTAAACTATTCACTTTTATGGTAGACCTTGTAGCACCTTCCACTCATAATCAAAATTAATTTTAATATTTTCCATTTGCATCATAGGGGTAGCTAAGTCATCATATTCTTCTCTCAACAGGTTCTCCTATATTTGGCAATAATTTTGATTCCTTCTAGTAGTGACTCTAGGTTTGAAATAATATTTAAAATGTTAGATACTATATCTATAGGACAAGCTTTATCTATATGTATAACCCTTTATTTTCTTCTTCAATTGGTATTATATAATAGTCTTTAGGAACAATGTTTCCTTGATTCAAAAGAGGATATGGAAGTCCTCCTTGGACCAATTGGGCAATGTCATCATTCAACTTCTCCACTACACTCTTAAGACTATCATAGAAGGCCTTGTAGGTTTTCAAAGTCTATTGTATCATTGAAATGTTTATCAATCAAACTTGTATAATCTATTTATTGCCACATCACTTACATATGATTGGTCTTTGAGACCAACACACCTTGGTTTGTATTACCTCATCTAGTATTTGGTCAGAGAGAGCCTTGATTATGTTAATGCCTAAAAATTTTGTTTTCATGGACTCTATATCTTTCTTGAGTGTCTTTAGTATTTTTATAAGTTTGTTACTTTTATCATCCTCCAAAATCCTAGATACCTTCTATTTTTAGGACTCTAGCTGATTTAAGTTAATATTATTGATTTAACTATTGCTACTCCTATTTATCTTGTCCTACTTGTTGCTTCATTTATTGTGCTCTATTGTAAAGGTTTTTAAATTCTCTTCCAATTTGGCAACATCCTCATCCTTATTTTGAGCTTCCATATATTCTCTTTAGTTCTACTACTAGTTCCTAGTTTTTATTTTCATTGTTTTGGTTCTTCTTGGATAATCGAAGATAATTCAATGACATGGAAAAGTTGGACTACTTAGATAACTATATAATATTGAGGTGTCCCACCCCTTATAAATCCAAGGAAGACAATTGGATGAATAAATATGATATCATTGTAGTTGGTTAGCTTGTGTTTAATGGATGTGCTTCTATAAACAAAATTTATCTCCCCTCTTCTATAATGTATCTTCTAAGTGTAGGTGATCCCTTTGTGGATGTAAAGTCACCTATGACTATTTTATCAATTGTCTCTTGTATTTTATGAAGGTTTCCATCCATGATATCTATGCCTTTGATCCTTGGAGGTATAACCATTTGTAACATAATGTAGGATATATCTTGTGCTACATAGGTTGGACATTTATCCTAATGACCATGTGTGTCAGATTAAGAACCATGTTAAGTTGAGTGAAGATTTATAGCCCTATAAAAGGAGTCATGTATATAGTTATGTTGATTAGCTACTTGGTTGTTTGACATGGTGACAATTGTATTTTCATAAGCAACCTAGCATCTCTAAAGGACTCGACAACTCCATTTGTATCAAATTTCAAAGATATAATGTTATGAGGTTATATAAGAGGACCGTGTGTAAGAATCCATGAGTAATGTTGTTTGGGTGGCAATGGAAGTGGTGGATATGAGTGAAGTGGAGATTAATAAGTTGGTAGGCTTTGGTGGTATAGTGGTGGTGGAAAATACGTGGGTAGAAGTAATGTTGATAGTGGATGATATGATAATGACTATGAATTATTATTTGAATGCTACAATGAATAAATACCTCCTTTACCTAGTGGTGATGGTTGTACCTATTTAGGGAGATGGAGGTGTAGAAGAAGGAAAAATATAGAAGAGGAAAATTCAAAAGAAATAATGGATTGGAGAAGAGAGATAGTAACATAAGAGGAACATAGAGAAGAAGAGAATATGAAAGAGATGATGGTTCTAAAAGCTTGAAGGCCCCCTAAAGTGGTAGCTTTAATGTGTTCCATCTCATCCTTGAGAAGGCTAGATGTTATTTCTTGTGAACCTTCATGAGTACCCATAAATTCTTCTTGGATTAGTCCCTAGTAAACTCTAGCCCCTATCTCCATTCCTAAGCCATATCCCTATTTGATATTGACTTCATCCTTTTTGTATCAACTCTGGATGGGCCAAGAAGGGATTGCACTTGATTCAATTCTTGAATTTTTCCTCTTGATTGTTCCCCATAAAGGTTGCTTTTCACCTATAGGATCCCATTTGTACACATCCATTGTCGTTGTCTTTGCTATTGTCCTTATTTTAGCAATAGTATCTTGGATGGAATGATTTAGGGAATAAATATTAGCATTGGAGTTGTTTTTGTTTCTATTTCATTTCCACTTCTTATGAATATTGCATTTCCTAGATCCTAGAGAAGTCCTCATGAAACCTCCCCTTCAACAAATGGCCATGGCCTTCCTTGTTTGTCTTATATCTCATTCTAGAATATACCACTACCTTTTCTAGGATCCACCCACTTATTTTTCTAATTAGTGAGGTTATGACCTATTGGTTTACATGTTTGTTTGGTTCATAACTATTCTTTATTTTATTTCCTTTTTTCTTCAAAATATCCCTATAAAAATAGAACCAACGGAAGGAGTTTTTCCTCATGGCCTTGTATATGTTCTTCTAAGCCTAATCCGAGTTTAATATTTTGGCAACCTCTTTTTTACTTAAGTTCCTTTCAACTTCTATATTAAGGTAGTGTTCATGAACATGTACTATGGAGTTGCCTCATCTAATCAATATATAAATGAACATAATATTGGGATCATAGATCCACTCATATAGGATTATTGATTATTTATAACTCTTGAGCTTCTTTTCTATTTGTTTTATAAAACATTTTCTCATTAGAGATATCATTAGGTAGCTTCTTTCATGAAAAAAAATATTGATTATTTTTTGCTCTTTACTAAACTATTTGTCTATAAGATCTAACTACCTCATTACCTACATAGCAAAAATATACTAGGTATATAGTCTGGAATTCTAAACATCTTTTTTTGGAAAAACTATACAATATAACAAAATATGAGTACCTCCATAGGAAATATCCCTAAGATCCTTATCCTTATTATATATAAGGTATCTAAACTTAGGTGACAACCTAGGGAGTCCATCCTACATTCTTCATGGATTTTGCACATATATATCAATATTGAAATTATAACAAAATCTTCTTTCACCATTATAAAAATATTCTATGCACTCAAAAACTAGTAATGGCCACTCATTTTCCCCTTTAAAATAAAATCAATGTTCAAGAATCAGTCCTTCCTCTAATGCTTTATTAGCCATACTAAGTAGGATAAAATTTTGAAAATCCTAGTCTTCAAAATTCTCCAATTGTATGTTCATCATCTTGGAAATGTAGATGTCTTGGCCAAGTAATTTGGGGTACCAATCCATGTCTCTAATTGCATTTAATATCCCTAACTAATGCTTATCCATTTTAGTATTTGATCCCTTATACATCATAAAAATAATAGCTAACAAGATCCATTGTACTTCTTCCTTAAACATTTCTATTCTTATAGGCAACTTGAAGCCAATTACATTTGATGCCTTAATCAACTATGTTACAAGAAAGGCCTCCTATTACTCCCTTATCGTATTATTGTAGAATATGAAATATTATTTTGGATAATATATGATCCACCTAATGTTGTTGTCTCATAGTTGTATTAGTTATCAAATTACTATGGGTGTGATCATAATGGGAGGGGCATCACATTATTTTGACATATTCACCTAATACCTCTTGTTGTACCTAGCAATATAAGCAAGTATGAGCTTTGGACAATCCTATATGTATAGCACTAGAATTTCCCTAGACCCAAACTCCATATCCCAATGATAATCCATGTATCACTTGGGTTGTAACATCTACACACTTCATTTTGAGAGTCGCCAAGGGTATTTGAGGTCCCCTTCTTAGATGAGGTCATATGTAGTTTGGAAGACTTTGGCAAGCCCTATCTTTTACTTGTTTGGTTGCTTTGGAGCACCTACACATTTTCTTGTCCTATATCTAGGATTTTTTTGATCTACTTGATGTGTTAGGTTGTATGGTGACCTCCTTTATGAAGGCCTCTAGTGCCTCTTAATATTCTTCCTCTACTTCAATGTCAATGATATCCTTGGTAGGAATGATGGATGTACCAGATATGTCTATAAATAAATGTTTTTATAGCTATGGTTTTGCAAGAGATATAATTATATAATATTTTTGTAGGTGTAATCCATCAACCTTGTTACCAAATTACAAGCTTGGTCAAAAATTCCCAGATATAATGGCTTAAAACTTCTAAACATTTTGAGGCTATCTAATATTCACTAGATTGGGAATAGTGTAAATAAATCAAAGGATTTCTTGACTTGGAGAAATTTGTTTTCTTTCCTCTTCATGGTGCAAATTTTGTTGATAAGTTACTATGCCAAAACATCGATGAATTAGATGTGATGCTATAATAGGGAGATGAAATATATATATTTTGAGTGCAACAACATTGTCCATGGTGAGGTATTTGGATTAAATATGAATGATAAGTGAGAGTGTCTTATGCTATGAATATATAATATATAAATTTTTCTCCAATGACACCTAGGGTTATACCTACAACAACTTCTTACTGTAAGAGGTTAGTTTTACCTATTCTTATGAATAATTGCCCTAAGGATGCCAATACTAGCAATTAGAACCATAAAATATTGTTGTCTTCATGTAATATAGGTTTCTTATGCATCAATATCTTAGGTTTGTAGGCAATGAATTTAGAATTTAGAATAAAGAGGTTAGATACACATGATTTTAAAAGTGCAAATTAGGGTTTGAAATGGGTATTTAGAGTTTTCTTGTAACTACCATTGCACATGTAAAATAAATTTATAGAGTGCATGTCATGTCAATGAATAAATACTTTCTTTGATGATGTTAACATGATGTAATTATTTCCTTTTGCCTTCGAATGCATGTCAATGAATTTAGCGCTTATACACTTATGTCATGATAGCATATCCTGCTACCTCAAGGTTAGCTCATCATGTCAATAGACTAGAGGATTTGTAAGCATGATTCCATCTTGGCTTTACACCTTTCACCCTTGCACTAGGATCACAACTTACATCACCATGATATCATTATTTCATGGCCTTGTATTCTTGTTTATGAATTGCATATTTTATCAATAAATCACCCACAAAGTTATGAAATCAATAATATTGACTTGGAAAATTTCTATGAGTTTTGATACTAATAATTGCTTACAATGACACAATACCACCTTCTTTTACTAGCAAATTAGTGACATAGAATCACTAATAATTACCACAGTGAGTTTAAAATTTTTCTCAAATCCTTTTAGTTATTTACTCCCAAATGATCTAGTACCTATTTAAAAAAGAAGAAAGAAGATGAAACTTGAGTGTCCTTTTTAGGATTTTAACTCAAGTATAATTGGATTGACAAAAGAGGCAAAAGCAAGAAAGGAAAAAACATCCATTATGTACATATTTATAGTAGTCCTTGCATTTTTAAACTTAGAGGGGCTATATATGCTTCCTATTTACTTATATGAGTAATGGCATTTCATCCATCATGACCAACTTGTAAGCATGTTCTTGAAATCTATCAACCTAATATAACCCACTCCACAAGGAATTAAACTTCTCATGCTTTCCAAGTTTAGCTCTATATTCATGATATTTTAGCATCAAATATCCTTCTTTGAATTCTATGTTTCTAGATCTCTTGTTGCACCATCTCTTAATGGCTATCTGATATTGTCTCTATCTTCCTCTACTAGTAGTAATGCATTTATATGACTTGCATGGGGGTAATATTAATATCTTCCAACTCTAGTTTCCAAGATAAATGCAGTGAAGGTATTTATAGGCTAATTTGTAGCATTGCTTCCTTTCCAAAACCTAACATGTATAGTGATGTCCCAATAGAAACCTTGGGAGTAACCTTATGTACCCATATGACTTTATTTTGCTTACTATTTTAATCTCTCTAAGATTTAATGATTTTTATTATCATAATCGTAATTAAGGTTTTGTTAGTGGATTTCAACAAACCATTCCCATTTGGATAGTATTTAGATGAAATATTTAGGATGAAACCATATTCAAGTGCAAACTATATAATATTATCCCCTATGTACTATGACATTGTATGTTATTATCATTAAGGTTTTCCAAATATAGCAATAATATTTTCTAGTAATTGGCTAACTACCTCTTGGTTTACTAACTTGACTAAGATGCTTTGATCCATTTAGTTAAATAATATATAATAGTCAAAATCTAACCACACCGAACACTAGAAAATAGATTAATCTTCCCAAAAGAATGTAGGACCCATTGTTGAAAGGGTTTTATTATGACCATGGTTTTAGAGGTATAGGTGTCTTCCTTTTATGGCCAACAAACTTATGATATGATTGCATTCCTTCATACACTAGAAGTTACCAAAGACTATAGAGTGCCAAAAATATCCTACTCATAAGATCTAATAAGTAGTCATTTGGGCTATGTTCTAGTTGCCTTCATCATGGAATTCATTCAATAATACTTTCACTCTTTCCTCCTCTACACACACCAAGATAATCTTGTCATAACCTTTATGAAACTAGATGGTATCATACCCTTTTGTCTAATTCTATCTCTTTATTTGATTACCACATTTCTTGGCACATTCCTAGTTAGCATGTATTTTCTTGTATCATACATCCATCCAACTTGCTTATTCTAAATGACTTCATCCAAGATCATTTATCACTAGAGTGAGATAGCCATATTTTCATAGAAAACTCTTCCTCTTACTAGATATTTTGGCTTGAGCTCTATGTCAAAATCCTATATTTTTAATTTAGTCAACCCTTTTCTCACCTAAATTCCTATGTAGCCTTACAAATCTTACATATGGGTAAACTACGAATATTTTGGTTTTACTTTGAGATAGTACCCAAATTCTCTAAGTGTATTTATCATGATGACCACCTATTTTTCAATGAAGGATAACAATCTTAATAGTTGTAAAGTGTTTGACTCATGAAGGATATAGGGTATTCTTCTTTGTTATCATTTTGGATCAATATAGATGCTATACTCTCATTAATATCAAACATGTATAACTTGGATTCCTTTTAAAAATTGAGGTTGATTAGAATAAAACCTTGGTGATTACTTATTTAATTTCTTGAAAGGATTTCTTTCTTTCTTTTGTCCATGTGCAAGTAGCATCCTTATTTAGCATTTGGTAATAGGCCTAATACGTTGTGTAAAATTAGGGATGAACTTGGACATAAACTAGATATGGCCTAAAAATGATCTTATACCTTTTATTGAGAATGCCAATGATAATTAATGAATTACCTCAATATAATCTATGTCAATAACAAGATCATAATTTGATTCTACATGTACCAACAACTTACCATCTTGCACAAAGAAGATATATTTCTTAAGGTTTAAAGAAATTCCATACTCCTTACATCTCTTGAAGAGCACTTCCAAATGCTCAATATATTTAGTTCTATCCATAGATAAAATAGCCAGGTTATCAAGATTAATGAAAAAAAATGTCTATTAGACTTACAGGCAATATCCATATCCCTTTGGAAATTGGTGCCTATATTAGATAACCCAAAAGGAATTCTTTGATAGGTGAATATTCCCTACTTTTTCATGATTGCAAATTTATGTTTGTCATCATATTCAATCTAGATCTAGTTATACCCTAAAAAATTGTCTATGATCTTACCACTTTTTGTAAGATCTATTCCATAAATAATAATTAGTAATGATCCTTTAGGGATGCTCTATTTAGATTTTTTAAATTGACACAATTTTATATCACCATTTTTATTGCAGACAGACACCAAGTTTTCCACCCATGTTGAGTGTTTTATATAGAAGATGATCTAAGCCTGTAGTAATTTTTGAAGTTCCTTTTTCATCATAACTTCTATTTTGGGTTCATCAACCTCAATTTTTGTCTAAAGGGCCTAGCTACAAGATCCTGTTCAATCAAATGTGTGATTATATTTTTGTCATAAACTTTGATATCCTCATAGCTTTAGGTAACAACATCACTATACCTACCACATAGTTCCTTGAACAAGTGAACCTTTTATTCTGTACACTCTTTTTCCATCAATAAATTCTTGCCTTTTCAATCTAAATGGGTTGTTAAGGGGATGGATTTTTCTTGATACTAGATTTTCGAGAACTATCATCACATAGACTATTTAGTGTGATCAATCCCCTAAGTGATTGATTTATTTTTAATTGAATGATCCTATATTTGGTAACATCATCATATTCATTTTTATATTATATATGCTATGCTTCCTTAATTGATAGTTTGATATTTTATTAATTATTATTTAACATCTTCTAAGGATTGGCATTATTGGAAGCCATAAATTTGAACACCACGTTCAATTCCTTTAATTTATTCCACATGTCTATGATAGGATCAAACTTGTTAGTGAAGGATGCTAATTAATTTTGCTTTTGCATTCATCTCCCTAGGTATTATTGTTATTTTACGGGTATTAAATATTTGTTTCATATCCCAAACTCAATGCTTATATGTTTTCAAATGCTTATTTTTAGTGGCACAGTCTAAGTTGACTTGGTTTATCACCAATTTTGAATCACCAACTAGTTGGAGGTTTTGATGCCCAATTTTTCTATTTTTCTCAATCCTATGCATAATACTTCATATTTGACTACATTGTTGGTGCAATTAAATAATATAAAATAAATATAATTCATTTTTTGTCCTTATAGACTTGTGATTTGTATACCTATGCCTACTATAATCCTAGTTCTAGCACCATCAAATTTCATATTCCATGTAGACTTTGACCCCTAGGCCTATTTGTTTGTTAGTGTTGGGATCTTAGTCGATTTTTCTAATATTAGATAGTTTCCAAGTTTAATTTCCTTATATGCTACCTCTACATCATTATATTTATCATCCTAGAGAACCCTAGTGATTGTATATATTTTTGAGATAATATCACCTTCATTTGGTTCCTCATCTACAAAATCGAGTTCATTTCAATTGACTGCTTCATCATTCCCTAGCTTTTATAGAATGTAATTTTATAGAAGTTAATTCTCAAATTTTATTATTTATTTATCTTTTGGAACCTTCATATGTTTATAATCCAATTCTAGATAGTCATCCCTTTATAACTTCTTGGTTCATTTCCAAGATAATAACATTTTAAAGTACGACAAAAGGTCAACCATGATTACTTATTGTACAACCACTAGCTTTAGATGCTTAGCCATCCTCATTACAATATATTTTAATATAATTTATCCCATCCATTTGAATAGATCTAATATTAGTTTCCACATATAAAAATCCCATCTCTTCATGGATTGCTTTATGCATAACTATCATATTTACTCCCAAATCAATGATGCAACTTTATAATAGATATTCATCAATTTGCAAGGTCATATAAAATAGAGGTGGATTCATTTTCTTGGATTCAGGATAATTTAATACATATATTATAGTTACTTGGATATCATAAGGGTCTTAAGTTATGAGATTTTGTTGTTTAGATGGATTGGGTTGCATATTCAATGATGCTACTTTCTTAGTTTTAACATATTAATATTTTAATATTTCTTGTAAAAATATCTACCTAGGTAATGCTAAACCCTCTAGCATGCTCAGATTTGTTGGTGACTTCCTAATATCTTCAACAATATTGACCTTAGTCTTGAGTAATTTTCATTATGAGATACAAATCTCTTGAAATGCCATGTTGTAACTACAAATTTTCTAGTGAAGGAGGGATATCTTAGATTCTTCTCTACTTATTTCTATAGCTTTTCTCTTTACAGTTTGTCCTTCCATTTTATTTACTCCCATTCTGGCTATAGTCATATCTACTTTTTGAGTGTTAGCATGTGGGGTTTGAGATATTGTATTTCTTTGATCATTCTCTTGTGCAGGCTCTTTCTTGGTTGTAACTAGACCTTTTTTTTAAGGTATAAAAGGGTATTTTATCTTCTAAGAATAATAGTGTTTGTGTTTGGGTTAGGTTTTTTAGGTGGTTTTGCTTGAGCATTTGAGGATCTGGGTTTTCTACTCATCATATTTCTCTTGATTCTAGTTATGACCCCTTATTGTTAGTTGACCAATATTGCTTGATCTTCAAAAGGAAAGTTGATAATATATTTAGAACATTAAAATTTACCAAGATGACATTATCTGGATAGAGCAACACTAAAATATATTGCTACATTAGCCCTAATGGGTCAATCATAGTGGGTTATTGCATTATGGCTTACTCGGTTGTTGGTACTTGGGTGACTATTTTATTACTCATAATTTTTAATGTTGTGCTTCACATTGTTGATTATATATGATAGCTTGACCATTCCTTATAGCTAGGACATACTGTAGAGGATTATTTATAGTATTCCAAGTGAGACACCATAACATGTTCATTTTTGTATTTACATTTGCCACATTACCTTGAGCCTAACTCTCTATCTAGTTCCTAATTTGATATATGCCTTGGTTATTTGTAAGGTATGAAGTCCTTTTTTACTACCAATTTCCTGACTATTGACATCCATTCCTTTATTAATCACCCTTACTTTATCTCTTTTCCATATTAGTAGAAGATCTTTATCACTTATCTTAACTCATTTAGCTAAACTTGGACTCCATCATTCTAATTCTCTAGTGTAGAAATATTTTTTGTACTAGATGGCTAAGGAGGAGTTGATAAGGTTGGTAGTTGAGGTTTAAAGGCAATAGTTTTTGGTACAATTTGGTTGGAAAAGGTCACCATGCATGGGATTTTGGTCTATGGGTAAGTAAGTATACTAGGCGACGCTTGAGTGGATTGACTTTGGGCTTTAAGGATTGGTGTCATTGTTAGAGGAGGCCTAAGTAATTATGAATTTTTAGCTAAGTTTATATATGCAACATAACCCATGGGTAGAGCAAGGGATAATCTACCAAATCTAACAAGCACATCTTCTGCTCATGGTGCCTTCTATAAGGCCCTAAATAAATTAGTATGATTGGAATTACAGGCTAATAAGGCTTAATATAATTGTAATCCTTTGATATAATAAGGTAATTTTGATTCATTTGATGGTCAACTATTTTATGGTATAACATATAATATACTCATGAATATTGTATCATAATCATTAATACTCTATGGAGATCTAATTGGTGATTTAATTATTAGGAAATCTTATATACCACATAACATATTTACCTCTTAGTAAATATATTAGTAATTGGACCATAATATCTTTGTCTTGGATACAATGCATAAATTTAAATGTTGATAATTTATTCAAATGATCCATAATAATAGTATTTCCATTGCCGTGAAGTGTTAGTAAATATTTTATAGTGGCAACAAGAATTGGGGTGTAGATCATTAAGTTCAAAGGACCTTGGTAAGTCAAATTAGGGAGTTGGTGTTACAGTCTCATTTGCATTTGGTAGTTTTGAGGTGCTTGTTCATCTAGCATTTATGGAGCATATTGTATATGATACTTAAGAGGACCCATATACCCCTATGATTAGTGCATGTATTGAATCATTTATTTATTTGGGACCACGTATGTGTGGGAAATTAATTACTACCTAACATTTTCAATTGGTGGTGGATTTGGAAATGTATGTAGGTTAGGCATAATTTGTTTATTTTGAGGATATTGGATATGTTTATGGAATGACTAATTCAGAGACTATAACTATAAATACTACATAGGATAACTATAGGGAGGAAATGATAGATTATGGGTAGCACTTAAGGTCACTTATACCTCTAATGGTACTAGTAAAATTTATCACTTATATACAGTACTCTAACTTGATTGAAAAATTATGGAGCTTGGGGGACGGATGGAGCGAGGGTTTCAGATGACGGCGGGCGGGAAAGCTTCTGCGGGAGAGCATGGGAACACCAACAGAATGAACCAGGGGCACAGCAGGGTGGAGGGAGGGCAGTCAGAGACCGAGGGCGCTAAGGAGTCCTCTCCAACCGAAGAGGATGTAGGTCATGACAAGGATCCACCAGACAAATGGGGAGATGGACCTCAAAAGTCGTACGCTCAGGCAGCGGCTTCAGAAACCCTTAACGGTCTGCTCTCCAAGGAGTTGTTTCTTGTCGGGGATGAGTTGGACATCCCGGAAGAAATTCTTTCAAGCTTTGTGGAATTCAAAAAATTTACCCTCATCGGTAAGTTTATTGGCGGCCGTCCCAACATGGAGACCATTCGCAAGTGGGCGGCAGGTAAATGGCGAACCTCTGGTCACATGGAGTTGGCGGCCTTAACCCGGGTTTTTTTGCGATTAGACTGAATAACAAGGAGGACTACTGTAAAATCCTGGCTGGTGGTCCCTGGTTCCTAGGCCGCAGAAGTCTCTTTCTAAGGAAGTGGGGTATGGACTTCAACCCCGATACCCAAAATATAAACATTGCTCCAATATGGGTTAGACTCCCGAGTCTCCCCCTCTTCTGTTGGCATGAAAATGTAATCAGAGGAATTGCACGCTCCATTGGTGAGTTGGTTACCATTGACCCTCCCACCAAAGCTCGGACCAGATTTGTTCAAGCTCGGTTCTGCGTTCTGGCGGACTTGGAGGCTGATCTTCCATCATCCATCACTCTCCGGTCTGGAGATATCATTCTCCACAAGCAAGCCATTGTGTATGAGAACAGGCCAGCTTTCTGCCCCCAGTGCAGTTCTCAAGGGCACCTCCAGTCCAACTGTCCTCTTCAAAATCTAGGGATGAAGAAACGGGATTCCAACAACCCCTTGGAACACGGTGAAGGTCAGACAAAGCACCCTGCTACGAAAGGGCATGAATCTCCAGGCCCGTCTAGGGACCATCCCGAATCCTCCCACCCGGTGGAAGCAGTCTCCCCCCAAACGGTCTCTGAGCCGTGTGGTGCAAGCCCTCACCTTGGACCACAGGAGGAGAAGGACCAGTCCCTTCCCCAAATCACCACACAGGCAGATTCACCCAAAATCCTGGACCATAACCACCCCGAGTCCCAAAATGTGCTTGGAAGATTACCTACTAGGAAGAAGGGGTGAGCGGTCTAGTAATATCAGCCCTCGTAATACGAGGAGCCGAAAGCAAGGTGTTGATTTTGGTAGCGAAAGGAAGCAAGGTCGTCCCCCCAACAAAGACAGGCGGGACAAGGAGACGGCGGCAGATGTTGCAAATGGTACTCAACGGTTGCTTTTTCAGGATGATTCTGATTCCCAGATGGGTGACTCGTCTGTCCCAAAACCTCCCCTCCAGCAAGGAAAGGGAGGTAAGAAGAATATCAAACTGTTGAGATGAAAGTCCTCTCATGGAATGTGAGAGGGCTTAATGCAGCTACCAAACGGAGATTGGTGGCTGATCTCAGAAAGAGGACGAATCCGTCCATCCTAATTTTGCAAGAGACTAAGACCGATGCTATCTCTTCTGCCAGAGCTGCTAAGGTCATTTGGGCTAAGGCAAAATTCCTCTCCAGTCCTACGGTGGGAACGACAGGCGGTCTCATGATTCTTTGGGATCCAGAGATTTTTGAGGGCAGCCTTCTCTCAACTTCCAGCAGGATTATCAATGTTTTGTTTCATTCCAAAGCCATTAACTTTTCTTGGATCTTGTCCAATGTGTATGCCCCAAACTCTGTCTCGGAGAGAGCAGAAATGTGGAAGGCTATTTCCCAGATGAGGGAAACGTTCTGTAATTTCCCTTGGGTTCTAGGGGGAGATTTCAACTGTCCTCTTCACCCATCTGAAAAGAAAGGAGGATCAGACCACTCTAGCCACAGTCTGGAAGACTTTCGAGATTTTGTTTCCACCAATAACTTGCTTGACATTGACCTCAAGGGGGCATCCTTCACTTGGAGCAACAGGAGGATTGGGAGCAATCTTATTCAAGTCAAGCTTGACAGATTCTTCATATCCCAAGAGGCTATTCCCATACTCGATGCGGCAACTCTCTCGGCCTTACCGAGGATTGGGTCTGATCACAATCCTATTGTCTTGGAGACGGTTGATGGGCCTATTTTTAAAACCCCCTTCAGATTTGAGTCCATGTGGATTTCTCACAAGGACTTCAGAGGGTTAGTTACGGCCTGGTGGCAGCAGAAGGTAGCAAGTTTCGCTTCCAAGAGAGTGGCCTTAAAACTCAAGTTAATCAAAAGGAATTTGAAAACATGGAACAAGGAGGTGTTCGACAACATTTTTGAGTCCAAAAGGTCCATTTTTGCGAACCTAAAATTGGTGGAGGAGAGAATGGAGCTCGAAGGTTACACCGATTGCCTGAGGGAGGAGGAAAGGAGGCTCTTGGTGGATTATCATTCTATTCTTGCAAGGGAAGAAACTTTATGGCGCCAGAAATCTAGGGACCTCTGGTTGAGAAATGGAGATTCCAATACGAAGTTTTTTCATGCGTCAACTTTGCGGCACAGAGGGGCTAACAAAATCAGGGAAGTGGTGTGCAAGGATGGACGCGTTACCAAGGATATTGAGGAAATCCGAAGTGAAGCGGTTGACTTCTTCCAGGATCTGCTCGGTGTTCCTCCCGACAGTGATCTCCAGGTTCAGAAATCTCTGTTGGATAACTTCCCAATCAAAGTTCCTCCCGAGGTAAGCTTTAAGCTTTTGGAGCCTTTTTCTGTGTCCGAGATTAAAGAAGCTTTGTTCTCCATGCAACCAGACAAGGCCCCTGGGCCTGACGGTTTTCCCCCCCATTTTTTTCAAGTTATGTGGGATGTTGTGGGCTCGGATGTGTGCGAAGCAATTCAGGAGATTCAAGCCTCCAGATCCATCCATCCAAAACTAAATTCTACCTTTCTTGCTCTCATCCCTAAGTCTTCCGCCTGCAAAAGTTTCTCTGATTATCGTCCCATTAGCTTGTGCAATGTTTTTTATAAAATCTTAACCAAGTCCATAGCCAACCGTCTGAGGTCCCTTCTTCCCTCCTTGGTTGGTCCTTCTCAAGGAAGCACCGTGAAAGGCAGAAACATTCTCGATGGTGTCATCACCATCCATGAAACCCTCCATTCTGCTCATCGCTCCAAAAATGCTGCTCTTTTCCTCAAGCTGGACATGAATAAAGCTTTTGACAGAGTTGACAGGAGGTTCCTTTGTGTTGTCCTCTTCAAGTTCGGCTTTCACCCTCACTGGATTGACCTTGTCAGTAGTTGCATATCCACTCCCTCCTTTTCTGTTCTAATCAACGGATCCCCTGTTGGGTATTTCCAAAGCGCCAGAGGCCTCAGACAAGGTGACCCTCTGTCTCCTATTCTATTCATCCTTCTGGCTGAGGTTCTGAGTTGGTCTTTGAAAGAGGCTCTTCGCCAGAATAAGATCTCTGGCATTTTTCCCACCTCCAGAGTCGATCCTGTCTCTCATCAGCAATTTGTGGATGACACCCTCATCTCCACTGGGGCGTCCGTCACTCAAGCCAAATCCATCAAGCGAATCCTCTCCCGTTATGAAAAGGCTGTCGGACAGAAAGTCAATTACATCAAAAGCAAAATTTACTTTATTAACACTCCTATGCGAAGGCAGCTCCGCATAGCCAGAATTTTGGAATGCACTATTGATTCCCTGCCTGCGTCTTATCTGGGTTTACCTCTGGCTTGTAATGGTCGGGCCAATGGAAGCATGTGGGACATGATCCTGGAACGTCTTCACAAAAAGTTGAGCACTTGGAAAGGCAAATTCCTATCGCAAGCTGGGAAAGCCACCCTTACCAAAGCTTGTCTCCAAGGAATCCCAACTTACTTCATGTCTGTGTTCATGCTGCCTGTTTCTGTCCACTCCAAGATTGAAAAGATTCAGAGGACCTTTCTGTGGTCTGGCAATGAAGAAAAATCTAGAATCCCTCTTGTGGCCTGGGATAAGGTTTGCTTGCGAAAGGACCAAGGCGGCATGGGAATGAGGAGATCAAGACTCATGAACACTGCTTTGATCGCTAAGCACGCTTGGAAGATCCTGACTAATGACCCAGCAGAGTGGGTCAAGCTGGTTAAGAGGAAGTATCTTGGATCGAGTTCTCTTTTTGATGTTGGGATTCCTCCTGAAGCGTCTGCCTTTTGGAAATCGGTGCTTCAAGCCCGCTCTCTAATCAGCTCTGGTGCTCACTGGATTTTGGGTGATGGCAACTCCATTCTCTTATGGAAGGACAGGTGGGTTACTGATGGAGCTCTCGAGTTGAGAGCGGACCTTGCTGGCCTGAAAGCCCAGGTGGATCCAAATTCCCAACTCAAGGTTGCGGACTTCATTGATCGGAGCTCTCTTCCCCCTCGATGGAATTTGCCAGTCCTGGACGGCTTTAACAATGAAATGACCTTTTTGTCTAATATTCTTCGATCTGTTTTAATTCCATCTGTTAGAAGAGACGACAGAATCATCTGGCGCGGCACGGAGGATGGTCTGTTCTCTGTCAAGACTGCCTATGACCTTCTTACTTGCGAGATTGCCATGGATCACCGATGGAAAGTGATTTGGAGGAAGGGTATTATTCCTAAAGTTAATTACTTTGCGTGGATTGCCTTTCATAATAAAGCCTTAACCATCGACAACCTCCATAAGAGGGGTTTTGCTATTCCCAACAGGTGCTTCTTGTGCTTTGCTGATTGTGAGACGACAGACCACTTATTTTTGCACTGTCCTTTTTCCCATTCTGTCCTCGGCACTGTCCTGTCTTCCTTTCAAATCCTTTGGTGCACTCCCCGCTCCCTCAAAGATGCCTTCCACCAATGGCCCAATCCTTTCAAGAATCCTAAACTCCGCTTCCTTCTTGAGGCCTCTTTCCACCACTCCATTTGGCAGATTTGGCTAGAGAGGAATGCCAGAGTCTTCGACAAGGTCCCTAGAGTACCTCCCTGTGTCGCTCAGAGAGCCTTATCCTTCGCCATTGAGAATTCTAAAGTTGTTCCTAGTTCCCATCCCCGCCTTCCTGGCGAAGCAGCGATCTTCAAAAGTTTGGGCCTCTTCCCTTTTCATGATGGTGTTTCTAAGTCTCAGCGTGGGGATGTTATGTGGACCAAGCCCCCTGTGGGCTGGATTAAATTAAACTTTGACGGTGCGGCCAAAGGCAATCCTGGCCCCGCTGGTTCTGGTGGTGTGGTTAGAGACCATAACGGGAATCTCGTGTTGGCTTATTGTGAAGATTTGGGCGCCCAGACTAACCACTATGCTGAAGCCAGAAGTGTTTTGAAAGGTATCCAGATCCTCTCCGAGGATCCTCGGCCTTTGATAGTCGAAGGTGATTCGCTCAATATAGTCAACTATCTGCTAGGCTCTAAAGACCCGTCTTGGAGGGTCTACAACATCATTCTTGAGGCTAGGATGCTCCTCTCTCAACGTGACAGGTGGAAGGCGTGTCATATTTTTAGGGAAGGAAATCGCGTGGCAGACCACATGGCCAACAAAGGGCTTGCGACCACGTGTCCTGTTGTGTGGCGCTCACGCTTCCCGTCTGAGGTGGCGAGTTTGGCCAATGCGGATATCCTCTCATGATGTTCTCCCCGCTTCAGAAGGTCATTCGTTTGGTTTGGTTGTTTCTGCTTTCGATGGTCAAATTTCTCAGGTTAGTATTTTTGTTTTCCTTGGTAAAAGGTGGTTTGTTTCCAGGATATTCAGGCATAAGGGCCCTACTTGTAGCTTTCGGGCAATTAGCAGTTTTTGTTTTCTGTCATCAGTTTTATTCCTCCAGCCACAAGGCATGATGCACATTCCAGCCAGGCTGATTTTGTACATAAGGTTTTGGGATCCTCTATAAAAATCCACTGTTAATCTATTAAAATAATTACCAAAAAAAAAAATTGTGGAGCTTAACCCATTGCACCTCATGTGGTATTGATATTCAATGGATTTTATAGATTTTGGTGCATATCCTAGTTTAGCATGATTTGTGAACCTTGAATCCCAAATAGGTTCTACAACATTTATTAAGATGCTCGACTTAGTAGTTGGAAAGATACATTATGGGATTAGAATGTCGGCTTGGTCCAACTTGTGTTTGAATTATATTAGTCTTCTACTTAGATTTAATTTATAAAAGTTAACTGGGTTAAGAGGCCAATAGACTCATAGATTGGCTAACCATAGTTGTCATTGGTAGACTTGTATTTAGTTGTGATGTTGCAGGATAGGGTCCAAAAAATTACACACTAGGCATCACTTGGATCATGAAAAGTATACCATATGAGGGATCAAGTATCACATGTGGTTAGCTTGAAAAGTAAACACAAAGACACTAATGTATCCCAATTTCCTTGACCAGAATGGAGGGCTTGGTGGAGAAAATAAAGTACACAAGTCTGTACCTCTGCTGACCTTGGTAAGCGCAATCATTCCTCCTTCTATAGAGGTTTTTAAAATATATTAACCTAATTCTCTAATCCACACTATTGTAGGTGGATTCCTTCCTTTGTTTTATTTTTATTGGTATTCAAGTAGTTTCACTTATTCAATCTCTTTGCCTTTGTCATGTGACTTAGATATTGTATTCATATATAGAGTTAGTTGATGTCCAAAGAACCTACAAAGAGAAAATCATTCAAAAAATAGATTAGACTAATCAAATTTAGCAAAACTAGATTAGAAGCAAAAGAATCACTACTCTATTGATGAATCACTAGAGATGTTAGCAAAGCACTAGAAATGTCAATGAATCACTGACTTGGTTACTTAGCAACTGGAGATCTCGGTAGGAAGGGATGATATAATCCATTTGTGAGTTGATGCTTGCAATCACTGATCTTGTCAATGAATCATTGACTTAGAAACTTGGTAAACTTTGGATGAAAAATACTTATAGATTTCTACACATATATTAGCAAATTGTATGTAAGCACACATGGGAAAATATCTAAGAATTATTTGAGCTTTTATATTTTTTTGAGAAATGTGCCTATAGATCAATGTTTTTTTAGAATAGAGGTTAAAATATTATAATTTTATAAAATTTGGATGGTTTTCTAAGGTTTGTCCTTAAATGAAGTTACCATTTGCACTTATATTGGATGGATTTTCAAGAGTTTCAATAACATGTAATTTTGGAATTAAGGTGTAAAACTATTAGATTCAAAATAATATGCACATATTTGATGTAATTTTCTTGGGTTTCATTTGATTATATAAACCCTTTTTCATATTTGAAATTATTTTCAATAGATTGGTGTAGATCTAAAAAAGAAGATGCAAGTAGATAAGCTTGACTTTGTGCAAAACAAGCCTAGTCCTACTAGGCATACCACAAAATTGTTGATCCACATAATTTTTTATTGGATCCATGCCCATGATTTTATGTCAACTAATGGAGAATTGAAGGTTTAGTTCCCTTAAATATTTTGTTTGGTTTAGTTCCCTTAATTCTCCATTAGTCCCCTCAATTAATAGAGAATTGAAGGTTTAGTTCCCTTAAATATGAATATTTAGGTTGGCTCCTTACTAATCTAGCTAAAACAAACCAATCAAGCGTTGAAATGTAAATATAAGAAAAGGATGCAAGGAATGTAAGCAAAGTGTATGAAAATAAAATACAACCAAAACCATAGCAATATTAGTGTGCAATTAGTCATAACACCTCTAGATAACTAGATAACATTGATATAGCTAAACATTTATGCAACATATATCAATGGAAAATAAAACTAATAGAAGGTTTGAAGCCAATGCCACAAACACCATTAACTCATGAGCCAAGAGGTCGAAAGATACAATTGATCCACCAACACCATGAATATTTTTCCACTAACTATAAAATATAATAAATACAATCTTTGATCATAAAGCATGGTTTTGCTATTCTCAAATTGGCTAAAATATCCTTACAAATGAACCCATGGATTTTATTTATAGTAGGTATTTCTTCCTTTCTTTTATGTAAGTAAAACTAATTAACTTTTACATTGGTTTCTACAAGACAAGACATCACTTTGAAAAGCCTCATTAGGGTTTGTGCATTCAAAATCCATAGACTTTCACATGATTTTCTTGCTATGTAGAAAATAGCATATCTTGTCGGTGGATTGTTGATCTACTAATGGATCATTGGTATTGTTAATAGATTGTTAGTTTTGCTAACATATCATAAAATTCTATACTTAGACCAATCTTCATTTTTTCCTTCTTTGACTTAGCCTAAGGTTTTTAAAATTTGATGTGATTTGGGCTTCTAAAGGATTTCAAAAATTTTACTTTAGTCACTATTTGTCAATATCCTCCTTTTCTCTTGCCTCATCTCTTTTCCTTGATCACCAATTTGAGGAAATTCAATTGAAGGTAGTACCTAGGACTATAATATTAGCACTACTTTTGAGATCATTATTATTTTCATGTATTTAATTCCCACCAATACTTTTTTGGAACATAATCATTTAATTATCCCATGTGTCATCTCTTATATGGGAAAATTTGCTATCGGTAAATTCATTTTACTCTTATAATTTCACCATTGAAGCACATGCATGGTTTTATCCAAGGTATTCTTTATTTGTCCTATGTTCCTACCTAGTTCAAAATATTTGGGGGTATGTAAAGGTTTCCCCCTTATTTATCCATTGTTTTCCTTGGTTGTAAGTTATCCATTTCTATTGCGGCTATGCTTACTTATTTTCTACCAAGTTTTTTCTCTTGTTTGGAGTTGATTTATTTTAATTTGTTTTTCTACTAGTTTTACCACAAAGTTTTATGGGGTTAAGTAGTTTTTTTTTGTGTCTATGGTCATATTTGATAGCTCCATGGGGTAATTTTTTCTAACCCTTATAATATCCTCTATTTTGGTTCCTACATGGTAGTTTTAGAAGTGTACCCTAAAGGGAAAGCTTTAATTTTTTTGTCACAAATCTATTTATTTGGAAATTAACCTAGGTGACCATTTGATTTTCCCAATTGAGTAATGATGTGCCATTTTATACATCATCCTATATACATGCAAGTTTATTCATGAAAGAACTCATTTAAGTATCAAAATTCAATGTAGGCTTTAGATTTTAGGTTATCTAGTTGGTTAAGGTGTCACAATATTTGGTCGTATGTCTATTGCCATTTCAATATATGGAATATACCTTTAGTATAAAATTATCTAAATCTTGGGAAGGAACTTTTATAGGATATAATTTATAAATTTACATATTCAGTTTTTTTAATTTCTCATCTAGCTTGTGTCTCCTTGCACTTTTTCCCTGTACATGATTTTCCATGCTTCAAATTCTTCCAGTTTTTTTTACTTGATAAAAGGGGTTGTACTCGGGTCCCCCACCCTTAACAAATTACATTTCTCTTCTTTAGAGCTTGAGAGTTTACAAATAGATACACTTATCATCTCAATTGAGATGCTATAGTTATAAACCTACATCATTTTACATAAAATATTTGAATTCTTGATTTTCATTTTTTGGATCTTTTCAAATCTCTGTATGAATACAATTACTTCATAATTTAGCATCTTTATTGACATTTTCCTATAGCAGCCTTCACAATGCCAAAATTTCACCTCTATTATCTATGCTTTGCATCTTAGTAGAGTAATATTTCTAAAACATCACACTAACATAGTCTGCTTTACCAAATCTAGATTGTTAGTTTCCTTCTTGAAACACAAGTGCAACCAAAAAAATTATAATAAATAGTCTAAATGAATACACATTATTGTTACAAAATAAAACAAATATTACCAATGGAAAACATTAAAGTAAATCTTAATCATTAATTGATTTAGGCAATCAACAAATTTTGTTAGCTTCAACTAAACTTTCTACTTCCTCTAACCATGGAAAGAAGATGTTAACTTCATGATCCTCAATGAAAACCCCTCTATTGGCTAGCTTATCTGCACATTTGTTTCCTCCCCTTAATATATATGTAAACCTGATTTCTTCAAAATCTTTAGCAAGATATTGAATTTCCACAATTATCTCTAGTATGTTCCATGGAGCCTTTGCTTTCCTCAAAATTATATTTATTACTATGAAACAGGACCAATAAGGCCATCTTGTCCGTCAATAAAGAACTTCACCGTGATTTTAAAAAAATAGGGGAAAAATAGGGGCCCATAAATCATGGGAAAAATAGGCCAATGTTCCATCTGTGTGAAAAAAAAATCGTTTGCAGGTAACAATGATTTAAAAAAATGCATTTGAGGCCATGTGTGTGTCGGCCAAAATGTGGGCCTCCATTAAAAAATACTTTTCCCCCGCAACATAATTAAGTGATATGAAGAACACGTTACCACCATTCATAACAAAAAAATTAATGTTACCATATTAAGTGAGCAACCGCTCCACCTCACCAAGACCGAGGTGCTGTTAAAAAATTTGTAGTCACGCAGCAAGGGCGCTCAGTAGGCATGAGACTGCAGGACGACGCCAGGTGGAGAGCAGTCCTCCTCGGCTAACGTGGTGCCATCTCCCCTCAAAATTTGATAGCAGCATTGGCCTTCGACTTTGGTGCGAACGGGGAATAAACTTACGCAACATCTTCAATATATCCACAATCTTGATAGCATTTCTCCTCAAAAAAAACTTGTTGACAGTGCCACTGAAATTTTATTGAAATTACAGAGAATGACTACTGGGGGTATTTCCAGTCAAGGGAACTTGATCCCAAGATCTAGAGATTCTATGCAGATGTTGAGGCCTGGCCAATCTACAGAGGATCAGCAGATGCTAATGCAAGAGTTTCTGATGCCAGCTCCACAGAGCAATGGTCAGGCTGCAGCTTCATTCTATAATTTGAGTGGTCCTTTCTCTAACCAGATGGTTTCTTCTCCAAATCAGAACTTTTCTGGTCAGCATCAACAACATCAGATGCCATAAGGACATAGTAATCTGCATAATTCCAGTCATAATCAACCCTTCATGATCTATGCAAAAGAACATCGGTCGCGGTTTCTTCAGCAGCAGCAGCATTTTTCGCCAAATGGTTCCCCACTCAACATCTGCTTCAGTAGCAACATCCAAGTTCTCAACAGCATTCAAATTCTCAGTCACCTCCAACTTTGCAGCATCAATCACCTCAACAATCTAGTGCTTCATATTTGAATCCATCCCTATTGCAAAATACATAGAAGAGACAAAGTCTCTCACAAACACAAGGACAATGTTCTTAGGGTCCTACAAATCAACATCCTGAAAAAGGAGATCCAATAGTTCATTCAGTGCCCAATCAAAGAGGATTTCATGGTCTAAGTTCTCTTCAACCAGGAAAACAAGTGGTGCAGTCAGGGATCTCAGGACAAGGTTCTGGGCAGGCACAAGTAAGCATGCCTCAAACAATGACTCCTCAGCAGCCAAAGGGATTTCTGTAGCAATCTTCATCAAAGCAGCAGTCTGCAGTTTCTTTGTCCACAGACAACCACCAGGCATCAACGTCTTCTCCAAATGCTGCTCAATTGCAGCAACAAATGCCTTCCTATCAACCACATTCAAAATCTGGTATAAATTGTCTAGGATGGCCGTTGTCCTCCCCTCTTAACGTTGGTGCACACAGATCGCCAAAACAAACATCACTTCCACTTGCCTTGATTCGTCACAACTTCTCTGTGTTCGCACAACACTCTGTATCTTCGTAGTCACTACATAAGCACATTAAAACAAAGTAAAAAAAATCTCAAACTAACAGTTCTCTTCCTCCACGCGCATCCGATCTTCACTGTGCAAAAACTTCATACTAGATTCAGATGTGTGCTGTAGAAAGAGTGACGGACTGGAAGAACAAAGTCAACATTAAGTCTCCATGCACGCGCCAACTCTCCATGTCCATGGTCTCAATCAGATCTAGCACACCATTCGTAACACATCGCACCATAGATCTGGCAGTGCACTCATTGCACCATAGAATACTGTGGGTCACAAATCTCGTCGCTCAAGAACAACATCAAAAAAAAAAAAAATCTCCTCCATCTTCTCCACGGGCAACGGGCAAAATCCACTCGAGACTGCTGCTATTTTATCTCACATGCTACTACATGGGCATAATTGCAGATCTCAGAGGGGCCACGAACGAGAAAAAAAATGCTCAATCCTAGACAATATTGTTATTGCACAGCCAGGCCCAGCCTTCGTTCGCAGCTATTCGTCGGTAGATCGCCTGATACGTCTGGCACTCGTTCTACTGACTCAAATAACAGCCATTTCGGTAGACTGTTACTGAAATCCAATTCCAGCTTTCTCTTCGATTGCGAAAACGCCCAGAATTTCGATGAACCCGAAATCATGAAATTGCTGGCATCCAAGCCGGAGATGACTTGCTCTGGGTGCAAAAATGGGAATAGGCAAGCTGTAGGAAACACTGCTGACTGGTTCCGTTCATGCGGTAGCAAATGCCGCTAAAAAAAAACATGCTATCGGGGTTGAGCAACGATCTTTCTATTTGGTCGGTGGTTGTGCAGTGGTCATGGGGCCGACACCTCCAGCCAAGGCGGGCGGCTTCCAGGGATCAAAAAAATTATCAGTCAGCCATTTCCATTTCTATTTCCATCGAGATCTCCGTCTGGCCAAACCAAAGAAATATGTGCTCCTTTTCGCCTCCATGGCCCCCGAAATTGAAGTTCAGATAACAATACTGAATTTATTGTTGTTATCATAATCGTCGGTTACGTCGCAGCGCAAAAAAAACATTTTCCACATCCGTTCGAGGCCAAACATGAAGATCCCAAAAAAATAAAATATTTCAATCTGGGAAATATTTATACTCACCAGCATAATGAGATCCGTTGCATCCGCGAGAAAGCATGCACGACCATAAATTTAAGGTTTCTTTACAACAGGTTCATAGATCGGAGGGCTATACAAATCATCAGCGCTGCAAAATAGCCCATATTGTAAATAGGAAAATCCAAAAAATGCTGCAATAAGACCACATTTGAGAGCTCCGTCAAGGTCCACCATTCTGCGGATGGAAAAATATTTTCAACCATTGTTTTTTTTTTTTTTTTCAAAGCTTTTGGTTTTTGATCCATCTCATGGATGGAGAGCATACTCCCTAGCTGAAGAAAAAAAATGGAAAAAATCCCCCCTCAAGGGTTGACATAGGCAGGAGAGCGAACCTGCTCTGATACCAAATGTTAGGAATGGAACTGATGAGATGAAATTATACATGAAATGGGTTACAATATATAGGCATAAGCCTATATGATGAACATGACAAATATTAATGAAACTGACAAGTGTCAAACTAAAGAGGCATAGTGCACTTTAATTCTAACAAAGAATTAAAAAGTAAATCTTAATCATTAATTGATTTAGGCAATCAACAAATTTTGTTAGCTTCAACTAAACTTTCTACTTCCTCTAACCATGGAAAGAAAATGTTAACTTCATGATCCTCAATGAAAACCCCTCTATTGGCTAGCTTATCTACACATTTGTTTCCTCCCCTTAATATATATGTAAACCTGATTTCTTCAAAATCTTTAGCAAGATATTGAATTTCCACAATTATCTCTTGTATGTTCCATGGAGCCTTTGCTTTCCTCAAAATTATATTTATTACTATGAGAGAATCACCTTCCATCCAAAATCTATTCCATTTCATTTGTTTACATATTTTTAACCCTTCTAAAGCTGCCCAAGATTCAACTTCATTATTTGTCTTAAATCCACAATTGAAAGCATAATGAGATAAAATATCTCCTCTATTGTTTCTAATTATTCCTCCTGCTGCTGCTGGTCTCGGGTTTTATTTAGATGCTCCATAAAAATTCAATTTAACACACTCTACATCTGGTGGTTTCCACTTTATATTCTTTACCTTATTTTTGCTTCTCTTGTACCCAACATCATAATTCCATTTAATGACTTGACTCCATCTATCAAGACTCTCTGGTTTCCAAATTAGGGATTGGGTGAGTTGATAGGGTTGGTTTAGGCTCCTCTATGGCTAAACATATCTTCTTTTTCATTACCTCTTAACTGCTTTCCTTTCCTTTAAATTTTTTTCTATTCCTTTCTATCCATATAGTCCAAAGTATTGTATCTTTTGATATATTACATATTGTCTGTAAAACCTCACTTTTATAAGTGCTTTGCCATTGCTTTAACTAATCTTCAATTCTGCTATTCATCACCATGCATTTACCAAACATATTAAGAATCCATTGCCATAGATTCCATACTATTTAGCAATGTCCCAAGAGATGGTCAATACTCTCCTCCTCCTTATTACAGAAAACACATTTAGAGGGGCCATGAAAACCCCTTTTCATAAGGTTATCCCAGGATAAAATTATTCTATGATCTACTAGCCAAACAAATATTTTGACTTTAGGAATGCTTGAGCTATCCCAAATATCTCTCCAAATTCTATTGATATTATTATTATGTTGGTGTTGAACATTATATCCACTTCTTGTTGTGTATTCTCCTGAGCTATTCAACTCCCAAATCAATTTATTCTTGGCACCCCTCGGAATAATTATAGTTGTTATCTTTCTACTCAATTGCCTCCTAGCATCAATGTCTTGTATACTTGTAAACAGTCTTCTTTCCATTTGTATCTTCCTTCTTGATCCTTGTACAAAATTTTTGAAACCCTATCACCGTATTTGTCTTGAAGCAATCTCATCCAAGGTTTCAAACTGGATCTAAATTGAGTGGTTTTTTATCATACCAAGTATCCATCCAAAAAGGAAAATTTTCTCTAGTTCCCACCACCCAAATTAAACCTTTAATCATAAGATCATTAGATTTTTTAATACCATTCCAAAGAGCAGAACCATTTGGAAGAGAGAATGCAGTAAATATTAAACTTGGGTCATTGGGATCAATATACTTAGAAGAATTCTTGCCCATTGTCTTTGACTCTCTTTGTACAATCTCCAAATAACTTTTCCCCTAAGAGCTAAGTTTGCATCTATAAGAGCTCTTAAACCAAGACCTCCCATAGTGTTGTCATCACACAACTTGCTCCATTTCACCAAAGAATATTTTCTTTTATCATGTAAACCTGACCATAAAAAGGATCACATAATAAAGATTAAAAATTTTCAATTGATTTTGGCATAAAATACAAAGACATATAATATGTTGGAATGACTTGTAAGACTGACTTAATTAACTGCACTCTTCCTACTATTGATAACCATCTACCTTTCCAAGTTGGAAGTTTATTTTAAACTTTACTAACAACTGGATTCCATAAATCTATCCTCATTCTCCCCTCAAATAAAGGCATCCCTAGATAAGTTGCTGACAAATTTGCCTCCTCCATTTGAAGCCCTTGTACCATATATAGCAGACTATGAGTGGACCCAAGATTGGAATTGGCCTAGTTATAGATTTTTTGTTACATACTCTATTAAAGAAGCCTACAAATGGCTTTGTTCAGCCCCAAGCTTAGCCTCTTGAGTTAACAAGTACTGAGAAGTTAATCTTTCCTAGGAAACTTGGCTAAAATATATACACATAATTTGGTTGTCGCTAGTAGAGACAAAGAAGGTAATTTTCATATGATATCTTTTCTTAGGAGGTGTTCTAACAGAGAGCCAACTCAGCCATCTTGGCCTTGCTCTCCCAGTCTACTTTACATGTCAACAATTAAAAAATCCAATACATATATTTTGGTCTTGCTCATCAACCCCTCAAGCTTGGGAATAGTGCCAAAGTTCTCTCAAAACTTAAAATATCTCTAGACAACTTGGGCTATGGTCATTCTAGGAAAAGATGACTCCTAAGAATAACACAAGCATAAAGCTTAACATATAATATGAATGAATTTTATTTCTATGAAATTGTAGAAATAAAAGAATGGTTATAAATGATCAACATAAGTTTGGAAGGAAAGATGTTTGATATCTAATCCCTTCTTTAAATTTATAGATTTTAGTACAAGCTTTGAAGATATACATAAAGCTAAAGTACCTTTATTTTTTATTTTTTTGGTATATAGAAGCAGTGGTTACAATCACGATTTTTAGTAACTACCAATAGAGCTGGTAGGGTTCAAACTATCTACAAAGGCTCCCAGGACTTCCACCGTCTCGGTACATGGTAACCCGGCGTGAGATGGGGATTGTCGGACGCACAGGGGTTGCACCGTTGTCATCAATCTGGCGCACCACTCAGAGGAATCAGATCTGGGCTACTATCTGTGCATGGGCAAGCCCGTGGGATTGGAACCTAGGTCTCCTCTCAGTAAGCGCAGCTAAAATACCTTTATTATTTATTAGAGTTTTAAGAAAATGTTCCACAAAATCTAAAATCCTTAGGAGATCCATTATTGTAGCTCATTGACTATAATATTAATTAGTTCAATAGCTACTTAATCCAAACTTAATGGTTTTTGTTTTTTCTAGTTGAAGATCTCTTCCTGTTATTAAAAACTTTATATGACTTTAAAATTTCTCGACATTTTATTTTTAAATCATTTTAAACCATTTTTTATAAATAAATATATTATTAATAAGTCTTTTAAAATAAAATTATTGAATTGTTCAAGACTAGGTGGATTGGTAATTGTTTGTGTGATCAGACACTTATCAAAAAGAGACCTAGGTTCAAACCTTGGAGACATGTTTGTTGCAAAGGTAGTAGTTTAATTTGAATCCTCTAAGTGCGCATTAGATCGACGATGGTAGGAATTTCAAGTGACCAATGGTCCTCTCAGAGTCAATAATAATGAGGTGATATAAGCTAGGAATTTCAAGTGACCAATGGTCCTCTCAGAGTCGATAATAATGAGGTGGTATAAGCTTGTTGGAAGATAGTTTGAACATGCCGAATCAACAATAACAAGGTAGTATAGGCTTGTTGGAAATAGCCCCTATAGTTTAAACCCTACACTTTTTAATACTAAAAGTAGTATGGATGGTTAAAGAAGTTAATAAAATACTATATATCTCTTGCAACCTAAGATTAAAAATTCCTTATTTGATAAACATAGCTGCTTTCCGAAGGGTCATGATTAGGAGATCGTAAAAGTTTTCTCAAATAAAAAATAAAAAATAAATTATATTAAAAAAATATAAAATATAAAAATTAAAATATCCCCAACCCTTAACCTCTTTAAAAAGCAACTTAAAATTTAAGAAAATTTAGAAAGGGTCTCCTTTTCAGCACAAGAGGTGTCCAATCGTTTCTCGTTCCTCCTATCATATAATTTGGAGCTCTTTTGAACAAAAAGAGCCAAAACTTTAAATTGGAATCTTCGGGAACACCCTTCCGTATCAACCTTTGGAAACCAACACGAAATAGGATTTCTTTTACAACACCAGCCGTCGGCTTGCGCGCTGAAGAGGGTTAAGGATTTCATCTAGCGTCCATAAATACTCCTCCTGCATCAATTCTTCACAAATTCGTTCCATCGTTTACAGCGAGCGCTTGCTTCACTGTTTCGACGGTACTTTTTTTGAGCGGTATATTTTGGAATTTTGAGTTTTCGCTTATTATTTTAATAGTGAGTTTAATGCTCTTCTTTTGATTCGTGCACTGGTTAATGAAGATGTATAGGGTCTTAAGGTCTTATGCCATTGGCGATGGAACTATATGGTTTTTAGGGTTTTGGGGTTTTGTCCCTTTGTCAATGAGGCGGGTGACTAAGGGCTTCTGTGTGATTGTGGTTTTGTGCGTATAGTGCATAGTTACCTAGGGTTTGTGCATTCATCAGTGCTGATAAATCAGAATCAGGATTTCTGTTTTAGAGGTTTTGTGTTATGAAAGGAGGCAGTGTATCTTTGAATTTAAGTTATTAAAGCAATATGATTGGCTTCTTAGGGTTCAAGTCCTTGTACTGGGATGTTTTCCTCTCTGAAATCATAGCGTCAGGGTCTCAGACATCTGAATCTTCTTTTTATTTGAAGTAAAATATATTTTTTTCAATGTGGGTGTTTCGTAAAACATGGTTGCATGATCTCTCAGGTTTTATAGGGAAATGTGCATATTTTGTTGATGTTTATTGGATTGTGGTCTTTGATGCCTTTTCTTCATTTCTGAAGATACCTGCATGTTCTGAGGATTTATGGTCGTTAAGTATTTGTTAAGTTAGGATGTATTAGAAATTGCTGTTCCACAGATGTTGTCGTTGTAAGAATTGAAGGTTAATGCCCGACTCTGACATTCATTTATGGTTCAGAGTACGAGCGTCTTTAAACCTAAGGATAGTCCAATTTTTTTGGTCATTATCGCCTTTATTTTAGAGTAGGTTTTTGTATAGAATCTGTTACGTTTTGTGGTGCCTTGTGTTAGGAATGGAGCCTAATTATGAGGAGGCTAAACAGAGAAAGTTTCTGGATTTACTGCAGGACGTGCAGGGAAAGTTTCCAGATTTACAGTCTGTTAGTCTACCAGAGAAAGTTTCCAGATTTACAACAGGACAGCCAAGGAAAGTTTTTTTGTTTTTATCCCAAAATTAAATGTTGGGAACTCAATATTAATCTTGGAATGTATTAAGAAAAGCAGTTTGTTTTTCTGTTTTTTTCTTATATCTAGTTGTGAGGAAAAACAGAGATTATGATGACAAAGAAAATTACTGTGTTAATTCCTTGGAAATATAGAGAGGAAATTACAGCAGATGTTTGCTGTAGGTTGTAACCTTTTATTGCTTGGATTGAGAAAATGAAGGACTGAAAATTTTTGGTGGATGTAACCCACATTGGGTGAACCATGTTAAAATCGTTCTCTCTTTTTCTGTGTGTGTTTGTCTAATTTTTTTTTAATTCTGCCGTTAAAGTTTGAAACACTATAATTGCTTTTCTATATAAATATATTTTATATAGTGATTTACTCTAACAAGTGGTATCAGAGCGGTTGTGTTGTTGGGTGCACTTGATAGAAGGAGAATTTCTGGATCAAGTGGGAGCAATGGCGGAAGAAGGGAGGTTTAGAGTTCAAAAATTCAATGGCGGAACTTTTAATTCCGGAAGATGCGAGATGGAGGATTACTTGTACCAGAAGGATCTTTACTTACCTCTTGAGGGGGAAACAGAGAGACCTTCATCTATGTCTGATGAGGAGTGGAGTCTCCTTAATAAAAAGACATTGGGTACTGTGAGGTTGTGTTTGGGAGCCACCGTAGCCTTCAACATCTCTGATGAAAAGACTATCAAGGGAGTCATGGATAATTTGGCCAAGATGTATGAGAAACCATCAGCATCAAATAAGGTATTCTTAATGAAAAGGTTATTTAACATGAAAATGAGTGAAGGAGGATCTGTGCATGATCATTTAAATGAATTTAATACTGTCACTAATCAATTGCATTCAGTAGGATTGGATTTTGATGATGAGCTTAGGGCCTTATTAATCTTATGCTCTCTTCCGAAAAGTTGGAACAATTTGGTAATGGCGGTAAGTAACTCTACTTCGAGTTCAAATAAATTAGAATTTGATGATGTGGTTGGTGTGATGCTCAATGAGGACATGAGAAGAAAAACCACAAGAGAATCATCTAGCACCGCCTTAACTATTGAGAATAGAGGAAGAAGAAGAGAAAGAGGCAAGAGTTCACATCGTGGCAAATCCAAAGGCAGATCCAAATCACATGGAAAATGAAAGCTACAGTGTTGGCACTATGGCAAAAAGGGTCATCTCAAGAAGGATTGTTGGCAAAGAAAGGGTGATGGAAATGAAGGTAATGATAATAATGGTAACACTCCGAGAAGCCAATATTCTTGGACAAATTCTACAAGATGCTTTAATCTTATCTCTTGATAGAAATAATGATTATTGGGTAATTGATAGTGGTGCTTCATTCCATGCTACCTCACATAGGGAATACTTCATAGATTATGTTTCCGGAGATTATGGACGAGGTTACGTTGGGAAATGACCAACCATGTAAAATCGTGGGTATTGGAAAGATTTTGATTAAATCCCCAAATAGATGTCAATGGGCTCTTAAAGAGGTGAGACACATACCCGATTTAAAGAGAAATCTTATATCGGCAAGTAAGCTTGATGGTGAAGGATACACGGTTGCATTCGAAGAAAATGCTTGGAAAGTTACTAAAGGTTCATTGATAGTAGCTAGAGGTAAATTGGTGGGTACTCCTTATTTACTTACTGATTTTTCTCACTGCTCCATGAATTTAGTTTCTACAGGTGAGAGTGCATCTTTGTGGCACCAAAGACTTGGCCATATGAGTGGAAAAGGTATGGAAATTTTACATTCAAGAAAGTTATTGCCTAAGTTAAAAGAGATTGATTTGGAATTCTATGAGGATTGTGTTTATGGTAAAGCAAAGAGAGTTAGATTTCTCAAGGATTGCAAGGAAAGGAAGAAAGAGAAATTGGAGCTTGTGCACTCAGATGTTTGGGGCCCAGCTCAGGTAACTTCTCTTGGAGGTTCCTCTTACTATGTATTTTTTATTGATGATGCAACAAGGAAAACATGGATATATTGCATTAAGAATAAAAGTGATGTTTTTAATACCTTTAAGAATTGGAAAGCATTAGTTGAAAATGAAACTGGAAAAAGGTTAAAGTGTCTAAAGTCGGATAATGGTGGAGAATATTGGAGTAGAGAATTTGATGTGTTTTGTTCTAAAAATGGAATTAGAAGAATCAAGGTAGTTCTAAGAACACCTCAAGAAAATGGGGTTGTCGAAAGAATGAATAGAACCATCATGGAGCGTGCTAGGAGCATAAGAATACATGCGAGCTTACCATTATTTTTATGGGCTCATGCTTGTTGATACTTGCAGTATATCCGATTAATAGAGGACCGTCTAGTGCCTTGGATGGAGGAATTCCGGAAGAGCTTTGGACGAGTAAACCGATGAAATTATTCTTTCCTTAAGGTATTTGGATGTGAGGCTTTTATGCATATAGACAAAGAGAACAGAAATAAGTTAGATGCTAAGGCCCAAAAGTGCTATTTTATTGGTTACGGTATTGATGGCTTGGGTTACAGATTATGGGATTGTGATAACCGAAAAGTCATTAGAAGTAGGGATGTCATATTTAATGAAAAAAACTTGTATAAAGATCGGTTGCGGGGAAAGAAAGCAGAAGAGGAAAATGCTAAATACATAGACCTTGATGGACACATAGAAAAGGTAACTCCAAAGGTGGTAGAAGATCAAAATGTACAGCAGCAACAACAAGCACCTCAATCTCCGAGAAAGTGTCGTTAGACGTTCTACCGAGGATAAGTAAAATTCCTCAACGTTTCTCCGATTATGTTTTGTATACCGATCTTTGGTGAGCCAGAATGTTTTCAGGAAGCATTACAAATGGATACCAGGAATAAGTGGGAGCTTGCAATGAATGAAGAAATGGACTCTTTATTTCACAACCAAACTTGGGATTTGGTTGAGCTACCCAAAGGTAAAAGAGCTTTGACCAATAAATGGGTGTACAAGATTAAAGAGGAGAATGAAGGGCATAAGAGATACAAAGCAAGACTAGTGGTCAAGGGATTTGCTCAGAAAAAGGTATTGATTTTGATGAGATTTTTTCTCCGAGTTGTAAAAATGACCTCTATTAGAGCTATTTTGAGTCTTGTAGCTATAGAAAATTTGTTTCTAGAGCAATTGGATGTGAAGACGACATTTCTTCATGGTGATTTGGAGGAGGAAATTTATATGCACCAACCGTGAAGGCTTTCGGGTGAAAGGTAAAGAGGATTGGGTATGTAAACTGAAAAAGAGCTTGTATGGGTTAAAACAAGCTCCTAGACAATGGTATTTAAAATTTGATAAGTTCATGGCTAATCAAAGGTTTGAAAGATGTCAAAGTGATCACTGTGTATATTTTAAGCAAACTGGAAATGGTAACTATGTTATTTTGCTATTGTATGTGGATGACATGTTAGTTGCAGGAACAAATATGCAAGATATAAACATGCTCAAGAAGAAGTTGGCTAAATCCTTTGCCATGAAGGATTTGGGAGAAGCCAAACAAATCCTTGGTATGAGAATAACAAGAGACAAGGAGAGTCACACTCAGAAATTATCACAAGCAAAATACATTGAAAAAGTGCTTAAGAGATTCAACATGAACAATGCAAAGTCTGTTGCTACTCCATTGGCAAAGCATTTCAAACTCACCAAAGATTTGTGTCCCAAGACACAAAAGGAACAAGAGCATATGGCTAAGGTTCCCTATGCATCAGCGGTTGGAAGCTTGATGTATGCAATGGTTTGTACAAGACCAGACATTTCCCATGCAGTGGGAGTAGTGAGTAGATTTATGAGTAATCCAGGGAAAGGACATTGACAAGCGGTAAAATGGATACTTAGGTACTTGAGAGGAACTTCAAATTATTCTTTGAATTTTGGAGGCTCTAATATATGCTTGAAAGGTTTTGTAGATTTTGATATGGGAGGTGATCTTGATGGTGGAAGGAGCACTATTGGCTACATATTTACTATAGGAGGAGGAGCGGTTAGTTGGATTTCTAAACTCCAACACGTAGTTGCTCTTTCAACCACTAAAGCTGAATATGTTGTTGCTACAAAAGCAAGCAAAGAGATGGTTTGGTTGCAAAGACTAATGGAAGAAGCTGGGAAGAAACAAGAGGATAATAGGTTGTGGAGTGATAGCCAGAGTGCTATACACCTTGCAAAGAATTCAGCATTCCATTCAAAAACTAAACACATCAAACTCAGGTATCATTTCATTAGATCAATAGTGAAAGATGGATCTTTGAAATTAGGGAAGGTTCACACATCACAAAATCCTGTTGATATGCTTACAAAAGTGGTGTCAAGAGAAAAGTTGAGCTTTTGCTCAACTTCAGTTGACCTTAAGGAATAAGAGGTCATGATGAGAATTTTTTCAGTCCTTGGTTGCAGTATGGTGCAATGGAATTAGTCTCCAAGTGGGAGATTGTTAGGAATGGAGCCTAATTATGAGGAGGCTAAATAGAGAAATTTTCTTGATTTACTGCAGGACGGGCAAGGAAAGTTTCCAGATTTACGATCCGTTAGTCTACCGAGAGAAAGTTTCCGATTTACAACGAGACGACCCAGGGAAATTTTTTTTGTTTTTATCCCAAAATTAGATGTTGGGAACTCAATGTTAATCTTGGAATGTATTAAGAAAAGCAGTTTGTTTTTCTATTTTTTTCTTATATATAGTTGTGAGGAAAAACAAAGATTATGATGACAGAAAATTACTGTGTTAATTACTTGGAAATATAGAGAGGAAATTACAGCAGATGTTTGCTGTAGGTTGTAACCCTCTATTGCTTGGATTGAGAAAATGAAAGATTGAAAATTTTCGATGGATGTAACCCACATTGGGTGAACCACGTTAAAATCGTTGTCTCTTCTTCTGTGTGTGTTTGTCTAATTTTTCTTTAATTTTGTCGTTAAAGTTTGAAACACTATAATTGCTTTTCTATATAAATATATTTTATATAGTGATTTACTCTAACACCTTGAGTTACTTTTAAGAAGCTTGGGTTCGACGTCTTTGAGTGGACAAACCATATGTGTTTGCATCTTATTCTATGTATATATTATTTTTTTGAGTGGACAAACCATCAGTGTATACATATTACTCTTCTGTGTACGTTATATTTTTTCTATGTATCGCATATTGTAAGTCCTCTGGCCTTTGTAAGTGTCGAGGTTTTTATGGGTTACCTGTTTTCTTTTTATTTTGCAGGTTATTTTCAAGGTTTACTTTACAAAATCAAGATGCAGATCTTCGTCAAAACCCTTACTGGCAAGACCATCACTTTGGAGGTTGAGAGCTCTAACACCATCGACAATGTAAAAGCTAAGATCCAAGAAAAGGAAGGAATTCCTCCGGACCAGCAAAGGCTTATCTTCGCTGGAAAACAGCTGGAGGATGGACGAACTCTGGCGGATTACAACATCCAAAAGGAATCCACCCTTCACTTGGTCCTTCGCCTCAGGGGAGGCATGCAAATCTTTGTTAAAACCCTAACTGGAAAAACCATCACGCTCGAAGTTGAAAGCTCGGACACCATTGACAATGTTAAAGCGAAGATCCAGGACAAGGAGGGTATTCCTCCTGATCAGCAGAGGCTCATCTTCGTCGGTAAACAACTGGAGGATGGCCGAACATTGGCCGATTACAACATTCAGAAGGAATCTACCCTTCACCTTGTGCTCCGTCTGAGGGGAGGCATGCAAATCTTTGTCAAGACCCTTACCGGAAAGACCATCACCCTGGAGGTTGAGAGCTCTGACACCATTGACAATGTGAAGGCCAAGATCCAGGACAAAGAGGGCATTCCTCCTGACCAACATAGGTTAATCTTTGCCGATAAACAACTGGAATATGGGCGGACTTTGGCCGATTATAACATCCAGAAGGAGTCGACCCTCCACCTTGTGCTCTGTCTAAGAGGTGGTATGCAAATTTTTGTGAAAACGCTTACAGGAAAGACTATCACTTTGGAGGTGGAGAGCTCGGACACCATTGATAATGTGAAGGCAAAGATCCAGGATAAGGAAGGGATCCCACCTGACCAGCAGAGGCTGATTTTTTCTGGTAAGCAACTTGAAGATGGGCGTACCCTTGCTGACTACAATATTCAGAAGGAGTCTACTCTTCACTTGGTTCTTCGACTTCGCGATGGATTTGAGTCGTCTAGTCTGGTCTGATAACGTTATGGCTGCTGTGGACTTGAATGAAACTCTTTTACACTCTTTTTCCGTATGTGCTATGGTCTTTGTTGAAGCTATAATTAGTGTCATTATTTGCTAAGGAAATGGGATTTGTTTAGCAGTTACGATCGATGATAGAACCTATGCAGTGATTAATTAGGGCATTTTATATGGATTATCCTTGGTGTGTTTTATTCTTTAATGGCTTCTTAGAATATACTGTTGGAAATCATTTCTTGGAGGAAAATGAACATAATATTGCATTATAAGTTTTATTTAAATCTGCAATAGACAATACTTATTGTTCAGAATTGTCTGTCTGTGAGACTTAGATCTGTTTTAACACAATGAGGATGAATATAAGTAGCAGGATAGTCCTTGATTTTATTTTTTAATGACTTCTTAGTATATAATGTTGGAAATCATTTATTGGAGGAAACTGAACATAAGATGGCATTATGAGTTTTATCCAAATTTGCAATAGACAATACTTATTGTTCAGAATTGTCTGTGTATGTGAGATTTTGATTTGTATTAACACAATGATGTTGAATATAAGTAGCAGGTGCCTATGTGATTTAATATTTACAAAAACAAATGGGGTCGTATTTTTTATATTTGCAATTAAGTCTGGAATAATAGGTCTGGTTACCTAGGATTCAAAGTTCAAAGGTGGTGTCTACCTGAATTGTATTAGGTGAATATAGGTGTTTGGAATGGAATGGTTTTAAGGAAATCACGGTTGCTCCTTATGGGGTGCGATTTCGGCAAGTTAGGGTTTTCTCTTAGAACACCCTATTTTTGGGCCAACTCTAAGGAAGTCGACCCTCCCCTAGGTTGTCTTTTTATTTTTTTTGCCATTTTGCCCTCCAAACCTCTTATAAATAGAGGGTTTGGATCCCCCTTTTCTCTTAGAAGTTTTTTAAGTGATCCTAAGTTCTGAGAAATGTGATTTCAAGTGATCAATTCTCTTGGCAAGCAAGTCTTCTAACAAGATCAAGTGTTCTCTGGTGTTTTGTTGTTGCTCTATTGTTGATTTGCTACTCTTGGTGGATAAGTGTGGGAGCCTTGAGGAGTTTACCATTTTGTGGAGGTTTATTCTTTTGCCTGTTCTCTTACTGCTACTAGGTTTTTTCTTGTATTTTGGTATATCTAAAATCATTTATTTTTGTATTTTGCATTCAAATTTGCATCCATGTCGTTTTTGCACTTCTTTGCGAAATCACGTCCCTTTCATAGAAGATGCGATTTCGACAAAATTTGAACTCACGATCGCCCCTCACGAGATGCAATTTTGATTTCATTAGAATTAGGGTTAGAGTTTCGCTCCCAAACCCTCAATTTGCACTTGCATGTTCCATTTAGACCATAATACTGTTGTTTGCATTCTATTTTTTGCATTGTTTCATTTCATTGCATCTTGTCTTGTTTGTTCCCAAAAAGGTCAACAATTGCTCTTGTTTTCGGATGGTCAAAAAAAAGGACCAAGGGGGCTTGATCGCTGTGCCTCCAATCTTAGTCTTACAACGGCCTAAGCAAACCCCCAAACACTGATCAAATTTTCTAGGGTTTGTAAAGCTGTTTTGTAGATTGTGAAGCTGTTGGACACATCTGGACGCAAGTTAAAAGCTAAGGTCAACCTTCGGATCAAATAAGTGCTCTATATTAATCTCTTAAAATGTTTGTTGATTGCTTTTTGTCCATTACTATTCTAAAATCTAGATCATAAATAAAGGAAAAATATTTGGTTACATTCTAGGTATTTGAAAGGATAAAAGCATATAGTTTGCACTCTAGGTTAAATATGTATGCATTCTCTTAAACCCTTGTTGAAAAGAAAAGATTTATTTTATTGCAAGTTAGGGTTTTGTCATCATTGAAAATCAAGAATCATTTTAGGGTTAGTCCTTGTTTGCTTGCATTTTTGTTTGCTTGCATTGTTCTTTCATTTTCATAGATTAGATTTTAGAAAGGCTAAACATAGGTGTTTGTTCAATATACACATCAAACATCTCCACCCTAGAGTCCTTAAATCGTTCTTGGTGAAACCTTTGATCCTCAAGCCCTTGAGTGTAGATAATATAACACACCCCGTGGTCACCTTAGCTCTCAGTGGATCCGACTGAGAATCATACGTGGAAAGGCAGTTTCCCCTCTCTACATCTTTGGTGAACCTGATGTGAACACATCTTAGTGGCCAAGATAGGAAATCTCTTTCTTTTTGTTTTTTCTTTTAAAAAAATTAAGAAATACCACTAATTTTGTTTGCTTAGAATTAAAAAAAATTAAAAACATCTTTAAAATATTCTTGTGTCTTTTGTTAGTTTTCTCCTCTATCCTTTCTCTTCCTCCTAATTGCTCCTTACCTTAGGACTAAGTGAAAGCTTTTAGAATATGATCAAATTTTTCAAGAAGATGATAAGTTTGATAGGGAGAATCCCAATCTAGTTGCATAAGAGGAAGAAAATGAAGAAACTGGTAACAACTTTAATCCCTTTGAGAGGCCTAATGGAGGCTTTACCTTTTCATCATCTTTACCTTTTCATCATTTGATCATATATGGGGTTTTATGAAACACCATAAGGAGGCTTTGGTTAAGGCTATGGAAGAGGAAGCTTGACTCAAAAGAGGTGGGATGCCTCCTCCTCCAACCATCTCTCCTAGGAATGTTCATAACAACCATTTGTTTGAATCTTCACATCATGTTAATCCTTTTCATAAACCAACATATACAACTACTATGACCACCAACATTGGGGGTTCCACAAGCTCCTCCAACCGATAGTGCATCCCAAAACTATGCTCAATTTACTCCTCATTTTGCTCATCTCAACATTCATGCTTTTGTTCCTCCAAATGTTAGTTATCCTTTACAGTAAGATATCACATATCATTACCTATACCATAACAGTGTCAATGCCTCCCACATTGGCCAAGTTCCCTTTCAACCTACCTATATCACTCCCCTAAGGAACCTAGGGGTATTGAACAATCCTGATGTGCAAAGTTTGACAAATATGGTGAAGCAATTGGTTTCAAAAGTGGATATAATTCAACCTCCAAGTTTCACCTACAACTACAAGAAATGTGTAATCAACCCTTACACCCTGTTGTCACTTCTAGGCCCTACCCTAAGCATTTTCCAATGCCAATTTTTCCTATTTATAAGGGAATCGAGGACCCAATTGAACATTTAAAGATGTTTAGGACAACATGCCATGATATTATATATGATGACATGTTGTTACTAAAGACGTTCCCTAAGAGCCTTGGTGGTATGGCATTGGAATGGTATTATCAACTACCTCATCATTCTTTGAGGAATTTTGAAGAGACAACAAAATTGTTTGTTCAACAATTCGGAGCTTATGTTGAGAAAAATGTGACTATGAAAGATGTTTATATGTTGAAACAAGGTAAAGAGGAAAGCTTTTCAAAGTTTTTGTCTCGTGATACTTTACCTCCTCGAGACATGCTAGATATCTTCATTGGAAATTTACAAGAGCAAATATCTTATGAATTGGAAACAAATATCACCTCTTTTGACCAAGCAATAGATCTGGCAAGAAGGGTAGAACAAGACCTTATTTGAAGAGGTCAACTTAAGCCAAAGAAAGAAGAGGATAGGACCACGAAAAGTTATTATAAGAAAAAGCATGTAGTTGGTGATGGGGTAACTTATAGTAGGCCTATTAATAGTTTTTTTAATACCTTACAAAGATGGTGCTTAGCTATCCTCAAAAACATCCATCAAGGAATTTTACAAGACTCAACACACTTATGAACGTGGCCCAAAAGTAGATTTTGGAAGCTAATATGATTGAATTACCTCCCATAAGGTAACTTGACACCATGACTAATTAGTATAAGCTTGGTAAGTATTGTGAATATCATAGAGTGGAGGGGCACATGATAAATTCATGTAAGAGGTTGAAACATATGGTTCAGGACCTAATTGATGAAGGTCACCTTGTTATAGAAGGTCCTCAACGTAATTCTCCAACAAACAATCAACCTCCTACTCAATAAGCACCCACAACCAATCAAAACATGGGGAGCTTCCAAGACCCCCTACCTAAGCATGAACAATATACAACCAATCAAGTGTCATATCATAATGTGCCACCTCCCTACAACAATATGGTTGGTATGATAGTGACCACTACAAGGCAACAAACTTAGGCTTAACCGACTCAACGATCTCAACAAGAGATAAGTTCTATATCCAATAAACCTTTAAAACCACCCTTAGTTTTGAAGAGTATCCAAAAAAGGAGCACAAGAGGATAAAATCCACCTTTAGTGTTGAAACCACAACCTAAAGTCTCTTAAAGCTTTTGTAAACTTCTCCTATCCATAGGGAAGCCTTGTTGAACCTTCTAAGACAACAATATGTTCTTCAAGACATTTTCTCTAGCATTATAGTTGACGTTGTAGGCTCCCTTGGGATACATCATATTACATTTTTGAATGACGATATTCCTTCCTCAGACTTACGAGGGGATTCTCCCTCTACATCACTGCATTTATTGGGAAAACATTTATCAAACAAATATTGATAGACAATGGTTCCTCCCTCAATCTATGCACTTATATATATTTTTTTAAATTTTGGATTAAAAGAAGATTTATTTAGATCTAATATCATCATTAAAGCTTTCAACAATGAGTCCCAAGAGACCTGTGGCGTTATAACTCCCCCCCTTTGGATCGAACCTAAGATCTTAGATACCTTATTTTATGTGGTACCTTTACCCCGCATCTTTTAATATTCTTCTTGGATGCCCTTGGGTTCATGCGATGAGGGATGTCCCTTCCACTTTTCATCAATGTTTGAAGTTCAAATTCAAAGATCAACTTGTCACCATTATGGGCAACCCTCATTCATTCCAATATTGTTCAATGGTTATTTGATCTTAATTTATGTCCATCAGTTTCCTCATCTCACATCACAAAGCAACTTGAAATCTAAAAGTGAGTGAGGAACCATTAATCAATGTTTCATCATAGAATCATGCCAATCCATTTCTTCAAGAACCTCTTTTGGGATCTTGCCAAGCTACCACCTTCACTGAGGACTATGGGTTTAACCTATAAGAAAAATGAAGTTGTACACATTGGCACATGTACCTTTATCTTCATAGGAGTATCCCTAAAAGAAAAGATCCATGGTAGCAACCCTCTTCCTATAGAGCATTCTTTTGCCCATTGTTACCTGTCCAATGATTACCCACTTCCCAAGCAAATCCTATCTAGTATGGGATACATAGGTAAAGATTTGGGGCCATAACAAAAGGTATTCAAGAGCCTTTGGAAGTTGAGCTTTGGCCGGGGAGATGTGGCGTAGGCTACATCCCTAATAAAAACCAATCTTTACCCTTTGATAATGATGATCATCTTATTACTTATGCAGAATATTTGGATCATCAAAGCTTGGAGTGGAGTTATCCAAGCTTATCCACTAATATTTGGATCATCAAAGCTTGGAATGGAGTGGATCATCAAAGGATTGCCTTATCCACTAATATTTTATTTTTCAATGTGGTAACTTTGGTGCATCCTGGGTTAGTTGTGATCCCATAGGAGTACACTCAAGGGGACACTCTTTGTGACATGGATCATGAGAGGATGTCCTTCAAAACAACTTCTTCTTTGATGGGTCAGTTCCTTGTGTCGTGCATGTCAAGTCTTCTAGTTCTCAAGAGAATTTTAGTTTTATGTCTCCCGAGTACCTTGATCAACTACGAGTGATCCCCTTATGAGGATGAGTCTCATATTCTCATTGAGGAGACCATAGATGTTAACATAGGTTTTGAGGAGAGCCCTAGAATCCTTAAGCTAGGTAAAGCCTTGTCCATGGATGAGCAAGAGCAATTGACCAATTTGTTAAAGAAATTTAATGATATTTTTTCTTGGTCATATGCCGATATGATAGGGCTTGACCCCTTGTTATGCATCATTTGGTAGTGAAACCTAGTGCTAAGTCTGTTAAGCAAAAAATTATGAAGATGCATCCTAAGGTAATCCTTTTAGTCAAGGAGGAGCTCCAAAAACTCCTTGATGTTGGTTTCATAAAAGCTATCGACTATTCTGATTGGATCTCCAACATCGTTCATGTGGCTAAGAAGGTAGAAAAATTAGGATATGTACCAACTTTAGGGACATTAACTTAGCATGTCTCAAGGATGATTTTCCTCTCCCCAACATAGGTATTATTGTAGATTGCATTGCCAAAAGTGGAATGATTTCACTCATGGATGACTTCTAAGGATACAATAAGATCATGGTTACTCTTGAGGACCATGTCAATACAACTTTCATCACACCATGGGGTACCTTATGTTATAAAGTTATGCCTTTTGGCTTGAAGAACACTAGTGTCACATATAAGAGGGCTATGAATTATACATAATGCATGATATTCTAGAGGACTATGTGGACAATATTCTAGGTTGTTCCATACATCGACATGATCATGTTCATAATATAAGATGAATTTTTGAAAGGCTTTGACAATTTAGTGTTCATCTTAAGCCCTCTAAGTGTGTGTTTGGGGTCACATCTAGCAAGTTGCTAGGTTGCATTATTTCTAGGTGAGGTATTAAAGTGGACACCGCTAAAATAGTGGTTATCACTGACTTACCCCCTCCGCACACCCAAACCGGATTGCGTAGCTTGCAAGGTAGGCTTCAAGCTATTTGTCAGTTCATAGCTCATTTAGTTGATGAGTGTCAACCCTTTCTTAAGATTCTTAAGAAATATATTATGTTCTAGTGGGATTTCAAGTGTCAACAAGCTTTTGATGAGCTCAAAAGGTATATCACTTTCCCACCTGTCTTAGTTCCTTGTAGATCGAATAAGCATCTGATGCTTTACATAGAAGCTATAACGGATGCTTTGGAAACCTTGTTGGATCAACATGATGATCAGAACAAAGAGTGAGCCATCTACTATATTAGTAGGACCTTGGTTAGCTATGAAACCCGATATGCTTCCTTAGAGAAGATTTGCCTTGTGGTGATTTCTTCTCAAAAGTTAAGACACTATATGCTCAGCTATGAGATATTGGTTGTTGCAAAGTTGGATTACCCAACCTAAAGTGGACAAAAATATATAGATGGTCTAGGAGCTTCAAGTGACTTCAAAGGACATACACTCAGAACTTGCCACTATGGATGCAGGTGGTAGATGAGATACGAGAGCACAGGATCATATGATGGTCATGGCACCTACACCCTAGATGGACAAAGGATGTAGAGGATTTGGCTCACATCAAAATGATAAAATGGATATCTATAGAGAGGGGATAGTTGGAGCTCTTTAGATTTTACTGATTCCAATAGCAGTTTGGTATCTTCTAGGAGATACCAAACCTATGCAAGTATTGGTACAAGCAAGTGTGGAGGGACCCATTAGGAGTTGGAGGAGACCCTAACATGAGGAGATAGACAAAGGATGACCTGGATGACCTACTCTACATGGATCTAGGGGTGAACGACGTCGAGGTAGCCCTCAAGTATTAGAGATGGTACAAGGGCATTATACCCTTAAAGGATCTCCCCATCAGTATCGATGTAGAGGCACCAGGTAATGGGTCAATAAGTCTAGCTAACACTACAAGAGGTAACCTAGCACACCATAGATCAATGATGATAGGACCAGGAGACCCATAGTAAACACGAGCGTAGGTTCGGGTAGATATGATAGCAGCAGTGACCACTAACACTAGGACCAAGAAGAGAGGAGAAGAGGTACCCCCATGATAGTTAGAGTTAGGTTGAACAGAGCAATTAAAGAGACATCTACATTAATGATAGCTAGACCGAGCGGGGCCATGGATAAGGAGGACTCAATGAGGGAGATGAAGGTGTTGTAGGTCTAGATAGCAACCATGTAGAGGGAGATGGACCTACTCTGATAGGATAGGTCCAAGAGGATCGAGGGGCTATGGAGTGCCTTGATAATGATACTCATAAAGTGAGACGTGGCACGAGTTGAGCCAGATTGCCTCAAGCGCAAGGTGAGTCAATTGGACTAAGAGTGGTAGTAGGATCAGGTAGAGGGGATGGTTGTCATGATCGATAACCAGTCAGGTGAGAGGATATACCTACTACAAGATAAGCTATAGAGAGTAGGGGAGAGGTTGGAGGTATCGATAAGGAAGAAGACCTTCTACTAGATATTGTACTTCCAGGTGGTGCCAACTGAGTAGAGGGTTCCCCCACTATCCCTTCAAATATAGGATCAATCATGGTCTAGATCATAGATGGCTATGTTATTTGTGAACATACCCCCACCAATACCACTTGTGGTAGATGGAGAAGAGGATATAGGCTCCCATAGATAGGGTTAGGATCAGGGTGAAATATCAATTTTGAGTATGGCATGCATCCCTAGGGAGGCTCAAGTGTGTCAAGCTCGAACTTGTGGCACACCAATAAAATAGACCTATGTACTTTTTACTTCTTGAGTAAAATAATGTTGCTTTGATTAAAATGTGTGCATTGATGTGTGTTTTGCTATTTTTATGTTTGATTATGCATGAATGAATGACAACATAACTATGGAATGCATGAATGGTATAAACTAAATGCGATGCATGATGGGATGAAGCTAACTAAATGAATGAAATGCATGGATGAATGAAGGAATGAAATAAAAATATGGTGGAAGAAAAAATTAGAAGAAAATGAAGAGAAAAATTTGGCTCTTAGCCAAAATCGCGTCCCATAAAGACAAATCGTGATTTTGACATATAGTGAAGTTATGCCCCACATAGACAGGGTATGATTTCGATAGAAAAGGAAAGAGGAAGAAAAGGAGAAGAATAAGCAGAATATAGAGAAGTTCAATAAAGAAAAAGGTGCTTGGAAGATGATTTTTGAATCAACATGACCATGAAATATTAGTGTGATCAAACGAACATAGACCAAGCAAAAAAAAGAAAATAATGGAGCGAAACCCTGTAGGGATGTATGCTTGAAAATAATCGAATGGAGGTTGCCCTTTCTTGTGGCCATGAAGCTCTCTTGTAAGGGTGCTATGCTCATAAAAATGGTCAAGTGTGGAGCGATACCTGCTATGGGTGTAGTGCGTGTTGATGGTTGGAGATGAAGATGTACTTTCTAGGATGTATGCTTGAAAATAGTCAAGATGGAGGTTGCTACTCATGTGTGACCATGAAGCTTATCCTGTATGGAGTGAAGTATGAGATTAATTTTCTAAAATAAGTACTACCCGATAGATGTGTGGCATGTGCAAAAGATGAATGACCAAAGTGAAATGCATCAAAATAATGTGAGTGCATGTGTGGATGTGAGAAGAAGATAAAAGAAAGAGAGATGAAAGAAGCAAAAGAGAGTGTGTGTGTCCTTGTTGAAATATCCAAAGTTAAGAGGTGTGCATAAAATAATCAATGGTCGTATAAATACCATAAATTATACCCATGCAGTATCTATCCTATCTCACGAGGACCACTTAACAATTAAATATCAAGAAGAAAAAGTGTGAGCAAAGCAAAGGCAAAAACATAAGCATAGATAATAAGGGATGTACATACTTTGTCTTGGGTAAGAGAAGAAACGATTAAGAATGATTGGTCGTAAATCCAGCCTAACAGGAAGGTAAGGTTGGAAAGCTTGTGCACCCGCAAACCTATGCCAACATTGAACGATCACCGTGTAGGGTGGTCGATCTTTGGGGAAGGTCGGTTTCTTGGTCCTAGATATTGGTGTCACAAATTAGGGAAAAGAGAGATAGAAAGAGATGGAAAATAGGCCGTAGCCAGAACTTACATGGATGGGTTATATCCACATCAAGGCACGTGTAGGGCAAGCAGACACCCTTGCTAAAAATATAAGCCTACACCTAACATATCAACCAAATTTACCCTTAGATACCCTTTATCACACTAGTTGTAAGAGAATTCTATAACTTATGAATACAATTCAAGAAATCCAGATAGCAGAATTAACAGTACATCCATTCAACAAGCTTTAACAAAACTAAACCCACAACATTTATTCATACATTTGAGAGCTCATTTGGAGACCAAACAGGAATAGACTTAAATTATCAGAATGGCAAATGAATTACACATGAATTGTAATAGCTAAAGAGCCAACCTATGAAATGGCTAACATTATAGTATTTATAAAAAAATACAATAAAATCAAACTTAAGCATTAATGGTGCTAGGCAGGAAGACATTGCTAAAACGGACAGGTGCTCAGTTGGTACTTTGCTCCTTGGGAGAATGGTAGTTGTATGGAAGGGTTTAGGTATGTCTGCATAAATCTAAGCCCTTACCCCTTCGTTCAGGCAGTGGGCTTAAAATCCAGTGGGTGAGCAACTAGAGTTAATTACCTCTAAAATCATGTATTTTAAATTACCACCTTTGCACCCATTGATATCTTGTACTTGGATAGTTGAGATCATTAATGCTTATTATTGATGCTCTCCTTTAATGGGAAATTATTCTAGTACCGGAAAAATATTCAAGCTTGCTCTCCCACCTATCATACTCCCAAATTTCCACCCAATGTAACATTGCAAAGGGATGGGTGATTGGGCGTGGTTATGAAATATCATATTCTTAAAACTTTGCTTAGTATTCCACCCTAAGTAGGGGAAGTATTTGGGCACAGATCATCCCATGATAACTCCCAAAATATCCATCCCAACTAGGACGGACCTTTTACATGGTCTTATGAATAATGTTAGAGTCCATCCTATCCACCTAGGTGGAACCTCAGTTGATTCACTATTATTTGTCTAGGGTGGGTATTTGAAAACAAGAATTATTATACTACCATCCCATTCTTCTACCCGAATGTTGGGCAGATATTTGGGATCCCATTTTTCCATCCAACCATTGGGGTAGGGATTTGAGATCTGTCTTGAATGCTTTCCTACCTAATTTTCCACCCAACCTCAAACTTTAACCAGATTTGATCCATTGAGTTTATTCATCATCCTTCCATCCTTTGTGGCCTGATAAAAGGGTAGGCTTTTGGGATTGCTCCTTGCTTGGATGTAATTGGCTTATCCGCCCATGCAACATTTGCTTTCATCCTACTGCATTTAGCATGAATGTCATTAACCTTTAAATTTTAGGCCTGTCTCTACCATTAATGCAAAATACTGCCAGTCAGGCTTCAAAACTTAGCCATTTTTATGGATCATCATATTGCATGTAAAAAGGAAAGAGTGAGTGAAGGGTGTAAAATTTCACCCACACTTATGGTGACTTACAGGGTTTTTTCACTTTGTAGAAAAGAGGAACCTAGAAAAACAAATTGAGTACGTAACACTTTCAAATAGGGAGGGGAGAAGAGGAGAAGGACAAGAAAGGAGACAAGCAAATGCAGCCAGATGATACTGCAAGACAATGGAGGAATATGGACTATGGGGGAAGGGGAATAGGGTGGAAAACTACAAAGAAAAAGAAAAAAAGAGAGAAGAAAATCAGAAATAGCAAGCAAAACTGAGAAAATAGAAAATGAAAACACATGCAAAAAGGAGAGGAAACAGGAAGTAACAGAGGCAAGAAGACGATGATCACTAACCAAAGAGGTTAGTGATAACAACCAGGAGAGGAAAACAGAGAAAAGAGAAGGATGCAAAAAAGTAATAAGAAAAAATAGAAGTCAATCCATGGGACACCCCCATAGATTAGACTTCTGAAGACACCCACAATGAACTTCCTAGAGCATATAGAATGCCAAAGGTACATATTTGTCGTGTTATGGCCTTTCATTTTGATGCAACCCAACAATGACCTATTTTTACTCATTGCCATCCACCATAGGTTCATCCCATTTAAGTTGCACTCTATGTTTACATTTCTTGACCATATCTATAGTTGTGTATGGGGTCCTATTTATAGCAGATTTACCCCATTTTGGATAGACTTGACATGCTTTGGATGATGCAAAGGCTACATCAGCATGTGATTCTTGATTCTTCCTTTTTAGGCATCTTCTCTTCCAGAGATGACATGTTTTATGTAGGGATAGTGCATTGTCCTGGTTACACGAGTCCCAAGCCTTTCTTTGTGTAACTTTAGATTTACAAGTACAACATGTGAGGCCTTGGTAATTGCTAGTGGTATCCATTGGGCTACGAGGTTGCAACAACAAAAAGAATGAACAATAAACAAAATAAAAAAATGAGGAAGAAAACAAAGAAACAAAATGAAAGTGCAATGTTTCCAAAATACGACCTAGGCAATCCTCTTATGTATTTTTCTTGAAAACCTCTAGCACTCTAGCTAACTATCAATTTAGAATTGGCTGTGTTCCCTGCAAGCCTCAAACCAGATGATGAAACTTACCAAGTGAACACATACTCGTCGCATAGTTTTATCTACTTACCATGCTATTTACACAAAATTCTGGTATGGTTAACATGCCTGGGTAATGCTGCTGCAAGTCATCCCATGAATCTACAATTTTTAGACTAGATGATATCAAATCTAAGTTGCTCTTTGTGTTGATCTTGGAACTACCTGTGACCTCTCTTAGGTCTCATGAAAGCCCATATTGCCTTAGTACTCTCCCTCGAGATCAACAGACCAAGGTCATAACCAATCAGCATGAGGTGAACATCCATCCAGTCTACTTTGATGCCTAATCCATCTGGAGAGGGGTACCTTCTTGGAATTTCCTGATTTAAGTCCCATGCCTAGTTTTGAACTACTCCTATGACAATTTGAGTTGTCTTCCAACCATAATTATTCATTGGTTGCCATGGGTATCGAGAATCGAAGACTAATTCTTCAAGGAATGTTGAGGCAGGGAATATCTCATGTGACCTAGGCTGAGATGATCCTACAGATTGTACCTTACCATAGCTCACACTACTCCATGATTCGATCGATTGAAGAGGAGATCCTATGAATAGGTTGTGGGAGAGAATTTACCTCCCTTCTATTTGATTGGGATCCACGATCGAGAAAGATGGCTTTTGCTAACTCATGGATGAGTCTAGCAGCACAAAGGGTGGTAAGGACACTATTACCCAAGCACCTACATTTTGCATTGGCTAAGGCAAAGTTGTGGTACTAGTGCCTTGCTGATAATGAAAGGTTGTTCAACTTGCATTTTCTTTCGCTATTGTCCACGTCTCCACAAATGATCCTTGTTATACCAGGGGATTAATGAAATACATTTTTTTTATAGATTCAACCAGATCTATCTTGGCCTCCTCATAGGGTGGAAGCACAACTAGGCTTACCAAAGATTAATATGAAGATACAGTACTTCTAGGAGGTAACTTTCCCACTTGTATTAGCATATTTTTGGCTCAGATAGCCTCCTTGTAAATCTATGGAAATATCTTCTCTCCAGAATTTTGAATGATTAGACTTATATCTGAGCAAAAAGCTTTGATGTAAAAGAAATACACCTAGGTAGAGGTTGGATTTCTTTGGGAATCCTTTTCTAGTCTCTCTTAAAACGGATGTTGAAGTCAATAATGTTCTCTTTAGGGTCATGTTTGATGAGCGAGAACTGATTGAGCATTAAAATAGGATCTCTCAAATCATAAAATGTGTTGATGAGCATCTCTTCTAGATCAGCCCATGTACCAATACTTTCATCCTCTAGGTATTTGTACCATAGTAATGCTGTTGCTCTGAGAGAGAGAATGAGTAGCCTAAGCATCACATCTTCAGTATGATTTTATGAATTAACTTCCAGGGAAGCGACATCTTGACAATGCTTGAATGCAGTTTTTTCCATTCCATCAAATCTTGGAAAGGATTTCAAAGGAGTCCCAGGAATATCATGAAGGTTTTGAATACTTAGAGGGCCTACAAAATTCTAAGAGGGACACTTGCATTGAGCCATTATAGCACTGGATTTATATAGGATCTGAGATTTTTCCTCAAGTTAGAGTTACCATATGAGCATACTTTCTCCATTGATAAGGCCAAGGCTACTCATCAAACCTTGATTCTTTCATAGAATAAATATTTTAAAGCATTGAGGGGGCATTTGGTGGTATTATCTGGATTTCTTTCCTAGAGGAGTCATCAAGTGATTTTAAATGGATATGGGTAGACCAGAGTATCACCAAACTCTGATCTTTGAACAATGGGATCTCAAGGTCTCACCAGGCGTTCCAAAAACTGTTGGTCGCACATCTAGCCTAATGGGAAGGTAGGGTTGGAAATCTCGCACGCTCATGGACATGCACCAATTTTGAATGGTCATCACACTTGCGGAGGTAGGGCAGTCGATCTCTTAAGAAGGTCGGTTTATTGGTCCTAGCTACTAGTGTCATAAATGAGGGAAAAGGGAGATGAAAAGATATGGGAAATAGGCCATAGAAAAAACTCACAAGGACGTGTTATAGTCGCATCAAGGCACGTGTTGGGCAAGCAGATGCCCTTGTTGAAAACACAAGCCTACACCTAACAGATCAACCAACTTTACCCTCAACTACCCTTTATCACACTAGTTGTGAGTGAATTCTAGAACTTATGAACGAAATGCAAAAAATCCAGATAGAAAAATTAATTGCACATCCATTCAACAAGCTTTAATAGAAATAAACCCACAACATTTATGTATACACTCGAGAGCTCATTTAGAGACCCAAAATTAATAGAATTTAATTATCATAATGGCAAATGTATTACACATGAATTGTAATAGCTAAACATCCACCCTTTAGAATGGATAATATTCCAATATTTATAGAATTTACAATAAATTCAAAATTAAGCATTAATGGTGCTAGGCAAGAAGACATTGCTAAAATGGATGGGTGCTCAGCTAGTACTCTACTCCTTGGGAGAATGGTGATTGTCTGGAAGGGTTTAGGTACATCTGCATAAATCTAAGTCCTTGATCATCCTGACATTCATGTTGTTCCATAAATTTTCATCTACTTTACCCCTTCATTCAGATAGTAGGCTTCAAATTTTGTGGGTGAGCAACCAAAGTTAATTACCTCTAAAATCATGCATTTCCAATTACCACCTTTGCATCCATTGATATCCTGTTAGGAAGTGAAGTCACTATGTAGGTGCAGAAAGGGAAGCTTTAGCATGCTAGACATCTAGGTTAGACGTCTAGGTAGTAGGCCAAATGTCTGACCTGCTAGACACCTAGGTCAAATGTCTAGATAGCAAGCCAGATGTCTGACGTGCTTGATGTTTGGGTCAGACATCTAGGTAATATGCCAAATATCTGACCTTCTAGACGTCTAGGCTAGACATCTAGGTAGCTGATCAAATATCTGGGCTGCTAGACATCTTGGCCAGACGTCTTGGTCAAACATCTAAGCAAGTAGACATCTAAACACAAAAGACGAACAGGTTCAGGTGCCTTCCTTGGGAGAAGAAATAAACAGTTTTTGGAGGCTTCCATCGGGAGAGGAAACTAACAGTTTGAGTCTTCTTTCTGCTATATAAAAGGAGTGTGATCCCTTGAATATGTAAGGTTGTTGAAACATGGAAAAACATGAATGTAAAGTTTTGCTAAAAATAATAAAAGAAGAGAATTTGCCAATACCCCATGGTTTTTTCTGCACATTGTAGGTTTCCACGTAAATATCTGTCACTTGTGTTGTTTTATTTTATATTATTGTGTTTCCACTTGTAGGTACAAAAGCTAAAGTTTTTTCCTAATATTTGGTATCAAATCTCAAGGTTTTGTGCGAGTGGGAGCTACAATAATGATAAGAGGTATAACCAAGTTCGAGATTGAGAAATTTGATGGTAGGAACTTTGCTCTATGGAAGATGATGGTGGAGGATTTGCTGGTTTAGAATGAACAAACTCTATCCTTTAAAGGGGTCACAAGTAAACCAATAAGCATGAAATATGAGGAGTGGGTAATTCTTGATAGGAAGGCAGTTTATACAATCTATCTCTGCCTAGCAGACTCTGTATTATTAAATGTAGCTAAAGAGAAGATCACGAAAGCCCTTTGGAAAAATCTTGAAAAGTTATATGAGACAAAATCAACAACAAATAAGGTTTTTTTTGAAAAAGCATATTTATATCTTGAGGATGAAGGAAATTTCATCCGTAGTAGATCATTTGACTGAGTTTAATACTCTTATCAGTAAACTAGTTTTATTTAATGTGAATATAGAGGATGAGGATAGAGCTATCACCCTACTTTTTTCCCTCCTAGAAACTTGGGATCATATGGTGATGACCATCAGTAATTCATCATCAGGAACTCTAAAATTTGATGATGTGGTAGCCACTTTTTTGGCAGAAGAGTTGAGGCGAAAAACGTCTCTAGAACCCTCAACCAATGAAGCCCTATCTGTGAGAGGTCAATATTTCAAGAGGAGTAAATAAGGTAGAAAACAGTCCATATCTAAGTCAAAAGGACATAAGAAGATGGGGAAGTGTTGGCATTTTGGGAAGCTAAGACACTCAAAGAAGGACTATTGGTAATTAAATAATGGTGAAAAGCAAAATTAGCTGTCACCTGAGGCCAATGCAACAAATTCAGGAGAGACGACAACATGTGAAGTCTTCTATATTAGTAACAACATATCTATTTATATATCTAGGTTTTGGACTCAGGTGCATATTTCCACGTCTCCCCACAGATACTGGTTTGATGAATATTAGTCATACTATGGTGGACATGTTTATTTGGGTGATGATCACCCTTTATAAATTATGGGAAGAGGGGATATAAGGATCAGGCTGGACAATTGTAGAGAAATGTTGTTATGTGATGTATGACATGTGCCCGATTTACAATATAATTTACTCTCAATAAAAATGATGGATAAGCTAGGGTATTCTCACTTTCAGCAACAACTACTACAAAATTACTAGAGGGGCTCTTGTAGTAGCTAAGGGAGAATATTATGGAACCTTATATCATTTATACGATGATACGATGATAAATCATGTAGCAACAGTAACTTCTGTTCAGGATGTAGTAATGCTATGGCATCAACGCCTGGGCCATATGAGTGAAAAAGGCCTAAAAATTTTGCATGACAGAGGTATGCTTTCTGGGGTTAAGTATTGCAATTTAGACTTATGTGAACACTATATTTTTGGTAAACAGAATAGGGTTCCATTTACTGCAAGTCCTGGTAAGAGTTCTAATTTTTTGCAACTTATACATTCGGATAGATTTGGACCAGTCGCCACTCAGTCCTTGAATGGCACCATCTATTTTCTGACTTTTATAGATGATTATTCTAGGAGAGTGTGGGTTTATTTTTTAAAGAAGAAGTTGGAAGCTTTGCAAAAATTTAAAGAGTTCAAAGCAAAGGTAGAGAAGATTTTGGGAAAGTTGATTTTATTTCTCAGGTCAGATAATGGGGGTGAATATTGCTTCAAGTAATTTGATGAATTTTGTACGCAAGAAGGAATTAAGCACCAAAAGACAATTCCATATACTCCATAGCAAAATGGTGTGGCTAAGCGGATGAATCACACAATCATGGAACGTGCAAGAAGCATGCTTAGCGCAACCATGTTGGAGAATTTTTTTTGGGAAGAGACTATTAATACAATTGTTTATCTTATTAATAGGTCACATACAACTGCGTTGGATGGACGGATTTTGGAGGAGGTTTGGTGTTGTAAGCCAGTTGATTACTCTCATTTGTGCCTTTTGCTGTGATGCATTTTCCCATGTAACCAAAGAAAAAAGGTCCAAGCTTGACCCGAAGTCAAGCAAACGTGTTTTTCTCGGCTATGGAGATATAGTGAAAGGGTATAGACTATGGGATCCTATTGCCCACAAGGTAATTATTAACTAGGATGTAATTGTTGATGAAAAATATATGCAAAGGAAGGAGGTACAACAAAATCCTAATTTTTTACCTATTGAAGTAGAATTGAGTGAAGATGAACATGCTGAAGTTTTTGATCAACATGTAGAACAAGTAGAACAACAAGTAGAGCAGCCACAACGGTCACAAGACCAAGAGCCACAATCGATACATCATTGGGTTAGAAGATCTACACATCCACAAAGTGTCCAAAAAGGTATTCTCATGTGTATCAGTCCTCTTTTGCTTTTTTAATTGATGATGGCGAACCTAGTTCATTTCAGGAAGCTAGAGAGTCTAAAAATGTAGAAAAGTGAAGGAAATCCATGGAGGAGGAAATAAAGGCACTTCGCAAGAATAAAACATGGGAACTTGTGGATCTCACACCTGGAAGAAAGACTGTTGGAAACAAGTGGGTGTACAAAGTGAAGAAGAACAACGATGGGTTGTTGGAATTCTATAAAGCTCGATTGGTGGAAAAAGGCTATGTGCAGAAGTCAGGTATTGAATTTAATAAATTTTCTCTCCAGTTGTGAAGATGACTACTATTAGAATTCTACTTGCACTTGTAGCTACATAAGATTTGGAACTGGAGAAGCTTGATGTAAATACTACTTTCTCACATGGTGATCTCGAGGAAGAGATATATATGGATTAGCCTAAGGGCTATGAAGAAATAGGTAAAGAGCATTTGGTTTGTAGACTGAAGAAATAATTGTATGGGTTGAAATAGGCACCAAGGATGTGGTACAAGAAATTTGACACCTTCATGAAGAGCCAAGGTTTCAACATAAGTGAAGCTGACTATTGTGCATACTATAAGAGGTTTGATGATGGCAGTTTTATTATTTTTCTGTTGTATGTCGATGATATGCTGGTTGTAGGCCCCAAAATGAAGAAAATCATTGATCTTAAGGCTCAGTCGGCCAGGACATTTTAAATGAAGGATTTAGGAGCAGCAAATCAAAATTTAGCGATGAAGATACATAGGGACAAAAAAGAAAGAAAGATCTGGTTAAGTCAAAAGTCTATGTGGAAAAAAATTTGCAGCGCTTCAATATGCAGGATGCTAAACCAGTTAGTACCCCACTTCTTCCACACTTAAAGTTGTCTTCCAACCAATGTCCTAGAATAGAAGCAGAGAAGACAAGCATATCTCATGTATCGTATTCAATAGTAGTAGGAAGCCTCATGTATGCCATGGTGAGGACCATATCGGATATTGCCCAAGCAGTGGGAGTAGTCAATCTGTACATGGCAAATCCTAGTAAGGAGCATTAGAGTGTAGTGAAGTGGATTCTTAGGTATTTAAGAGGTACTTCAGATGCTGCCATTTACTTTGGATCAGAGGATTTACAAGTTAAAGGTTTTGTGGATTCTTATTATGGTAGAGATAGAGATGGGAGAAAATCCACTATAGGATATACCTTCACTCTTGCTGGTGGAGCGGTGAGTTGGACTTCTAAGTTGTAGCCTGTTGTGGCTTTCTCAACCATTGAAGCAGAATATATTGCAATGACTCATGCCAAAAAATAGGTAATTTGACTATAGCGATTGCTAGGTGACTTCAAGGTAATGCAGGAGAAAATTACGTTGTATTGTGATATCCAGAGTGCTATTCAGCAAGTAAAGAATCCAACATTCCATGATCACACGAAACACATTGATGGCAAGTACCACTTTATCAGAAATATGGTGGAAGAAGGTAGGATCCTATTGCAAAAAATTGATACTAAAGTGAATCCTATAGATATGCTTACAAAGTTGGTCAAGGTAGAGAAGTTTGAGTGGTGCAAAACTTCTCTAGGCTTGCTAAAAAAGTAACAAGGGCAACATTGGGCAATTGGCACTAGATAAAAATATTTGGTAGAAGAAAAAATGAATACTGACTTTAAGTGAGAGAATTTTAGGAAGTGAAGTCACTATGTAGGTGTAGAAAGGGAAGCTTCAACATGCTATATGTCTAACCTGCTAGACGTCTAGGTCAAATGTCTAGGCAGTGGGCCAGACGTCTGACCTGCTAGACGTCTGGATTAGATGTCTAGGTAGTAATACAGACGTCTGACCTGCTTGACGTCTAGGAAGCAGGCCTGACGTCTGGGCTACTAGACATCTTGGCCAGACGTATAGGAAGCAAACCAAATGTCTGGGCTGCTAGACATCTTGGTTAGATGTCTAAGAAAGTAGATGTCCATATAGACATCAAAATATGGAAGACGAACAAGTTTAGGCACCTTCCTTAGGATCAAAAATGAATATTTTTTGGAGGTTTTCGTTGGGAGAGGAAACAAACAGTTTAAGTCTTCCTTCTGCTCTATAAAAGGAGTGTTATCCCTTGCATATATGAGGTTGTTGAAATGTTGAGAAACATGAATGTAAAGTTTTGCTAAAAATAATAAAATAAGAGAAGTTGCCATTTCCCCATGGTTTTTCCTACACATTGCAGGTTTCCACGTCAATATCTGTCACTTGTGTTGCTGTTTTATTTTCTGTTATTGTGTTTCCACTTGTAGGTACAAAAGTTGAAGTTTTTTTCTAACATAGCCTTGGATAGCTGAGATCATTAATGCTTCTTCTTGATACTCTCCTTTTATAGGTAGTGATTTTGGTACCGAACGAATGTTAAAGCTTGCTCTCCTACCTATCATCCTCCCAAATTTTTATCCAATGTAAAATTGTAAAGGGGTAAACGATTGGGCTTGGTTTTGAATTGTTGTCTTCCTAAAACTTTGCCCACCCTACCACCCTAATTAGGGTGGGTATTTGGGCAAGATCATCCCATGCTAACTTCCAAAACCTTTACCCTAGCTAGGATGGTCCTTTTGCATGGTCTTATGAACAATGTTGGAGCCCCTCCTATCCACCCGGGTGGAACCTCAGTTGATTCACTATTCTTTGTCTGGGGTGGGGATTTGGGAGTAGGAACTATTATACTGCCATCCCATTATTTTTCTCAACTGTTGGGAAAATATTTGGGATCCCATTTTTTCATCCAACCATTGGGGTGGGTATTCGAGATCTATCTTGAATGATTGCCTACCTAATTGTTCGCCCAACCTCAGACTTAACTAGATTTTATCCATCAAGATTATTCATCATCATTTTGCCCTTCATGGCCTTGTCAAAGGGTGGACTTTTGGGATTGATCCTTTCTTGGAAAATATTGACTCATCTGCCCATCCAACATTTGCTTCTGCCCTACTACATTTAGCACAATCACCATCCACCTTTGACTTTTAGGCCCATCTCTACCATTAATGCAAAAGCCTACCAGTAAGGATTCAAAACTTGGCCATATTTATGGATCATCATCTTGCATGCAAAAATGAAAGAGTGGGTGAAGGGTGTAAAATTTCACCCACAAAACCTTCAAGGACAAAGGACATACAATATATGAAGAATTATATCCCTTGACTTGGAGAAATTAGCGATTGTGAAAACTTTCAAGGTCAAATAATATAAAAGAAGAGAAGAAAGGTATGATCAAATGCAATTATGGAAATGCATGCAAATAAGCCCTAGGTTGGGTATTCACTAGGCATCAGAGCCTTAGTATGAGTGTAATGCATGTGAGCTAAGACCTAACTAGGTTTCATCACTTGCCATCCTCATGAAGTTCCAAAAATTCTATATGATCAAGCAGTCATGCAAATATAGTCAAGAAACAATGCAATGATATGACAAGCAAAATGCAAGAGGAATAAAATAGCAGGCAAAAAATGCAAAATATGATAGGCAGGCATGCTGTATGAGAAAGCAAACCAAAATGCAGTATGAAGACTACGTTAAACAAAAATGCAAATGCAAAGTACTAAGTTATGCATAATATCATTTTAGATGCATTATGTTCATCCGTTCTTTAAGCTCTTTACCATATAAAGAAGCTAACTAATAGGTCCATGATCCAAACTTGGCTATTATGAAAAAGACCCCTAACCAATTAGGATGGAACTTACCTTTAAGGTTTGAATGAGCATTGGTATTCTTCTGATTTTACTTGATAAAAAGATCCCCAACCTTAAAATAATGGTTGCAAACTTTCTTAGAATAAGATCAATTGAGCCTATTCTAATAGGCTCAAATATGTTCTAAGATGTGAATGTACTTTTCATCCAACAACTCCAATTGGTGCAAACGATCGAAGCAATACTCATCACCCACCAAGGCATCTTGTAGCAAGATGTGCAACGAAGAGATCTCTCACTTGAACAAAAAATGGCCTCAGCCCCATAGACCAAGACATATAAAAAGTGCCTATAGGAGTTTGCACATTGATACGATAGGCTCACAAGGCAAGATAAAGTTGGATATGTCAGTCGGGATCGGTATTACTAACCAACTTCTTGAGGATGTTGATCAAATACTTGTTGGATGCTTCAAATTGATTGTTACCCTAGGGGTAATATAGAGTTGACCACCCATACCAAATATTTTAGTTAGCACAAAGTTTATGGACATCGTTTTTCTTGAAAGGAGTGTCATTATTATAAATAATCATCGAAGGAGTCCTAAACCTAAAAAGGATCTGGTTGAAGATGAACTTATAGACTTGAGCTCTAATAATTATGGCCAATGGCATGGCTTCAACCCATTTAATGAAGTACTATATTGCTATTATGATAAACTTATGACCATCAGACGATGTTGGGTTAATATTCCCTATAATGGTCAATCTCTACATGGAAAATGGACAAGGAGAAGAAATAATATGAAGGTTTTGAGGAGCATAAACAAGGTTGTCATAGAATTGACACTTGTCATAGAATCGAACATGGTCACATGCATCTTTCTCCATGGAAGGCCAATAATACCCCATCCAAAGGAGCTTCTTAGCAATGGCATTGCTATTTAAATGACCTCCACATGATCCTTCATGAGCCTCACTTAAAGCTAGTCGAACTTCATCATAGTTAAGGCATCGCAAGAGGATGCCTTCAAAAGAACGTTGATATAAAGTATTACAAATTATAATGAATTGGTATGCTCTTTTGCACAAAATCTTATTGGTATGCTCTTTTGCACAAAATCTTACGCTGATTAAAATCTAAACCATAAGGAATCAAACTAGCCTTAAGGAAACTAAATATGTCATTATACCACGGTTCAAATAGGGAAGCTCTAGTGGTCAAAACATCTAATTAAACAAGACTAGAACCAAGCAATGCAGGCTCCTAGAGTTGTGTAATAATAATTAATGATTGATCATCTTCCAAATTTAAGGGAAACAAGTATGCAGTAGTGGCCATGGAATCTATATGGTAGTTGGAGGATCTAGGGACAGACTCTATGGTTACCCGATCAAATATAGACAAAAGCTTGGTGACAATCTCTTTGTAAGGTTTTAGCTTATCATCTCGAGTCTAATAAACATCCTTAATTTTATTGACCACAAGTTGAGAGTTATCGAACACCAAAATAACACTAACCTTCAAGGCTAAGTCTTCTCTAAGACCAAGGATCAAAGCTTCATACTCTACAATATTGTTTGTGGAAGATAAAAGAAGCTTGAAGGATAGGGGGATGAGTTATTTTTATGGGGTAACTAGAAAAATTCTAGCACCAACACCCTTTAAGCATTGGGCTCCATCAAAAAATAAAGTCTAAGACTCTAGCTCTTTGGCTTATACACTAAAGCTCTTATTGGGAAACTTGATGACCAAAGGATAGGTGACTTCTAGGGGAGTGGAGGCTAACTGATCAACAATCACCTAACACTTGATAGCCTTCTGACCTATGAAGGTGAGGTCAAACTCACTAAGGACTAAAACTTACTTAGCGACTTAACCAAAAAGGTGGGACTTAGACATTAAATAACGTACCCTGGTAGTGCATATGGTCTCTCGACCACTATGTGCTCCCAACACCACACTTGAAGCAACCTCATACACACCAACCCTGTATGCCATTTGTACAAGACATTGTACAATGTCCTCTACAATTGATCCAACACATATGGACCCCATGTAAACTGCACCTACTGGTCTTTCATGTCTACCACTACTCCTACCAGCACCTATGGTAGGTATTGCCTACTCGTATAACATACTAGGAATCCCGTTGCCACACCACAGAGCATAGTCATCAGAGCATTGACACCATAACACCCCAACAACTCATCGATCGATAGTTGAATCTCTCAAACCTAATGGTACCAACCCCCTAAAAGCCTCTACAGTGTTATATGCTACCCTTAGGCTTTGTAAAATACCCTCCCCCAATGGGGATGATCAAGATACACCACACATACTCTAGTGTGGTTGTCATCTCCCTTATTGGTAATTGAAAGGTCAACAACTTTGGATACAACCTCTCTACCAACATTGTTAGTAGCGCTCTGTTCACCTCAACCTGGGGCATCCTAATCGAGTGATGTAGCCCCACTACCTTTCGAGTGTCCCTCTCTACCTATGAGAGACCATGTCATTCCACCTCCAAGGAAATCAGGTGCCACTCTCAACTTTCGAGTGCGTCATGTTATAACCATAGACAACAAATTTTTAATTAGTTCCATCTAAATAAAAATAACAAACAAAAATAAAATAAAATAATCAAATAGCAACACAAAGCAACATCTCAATACCTAAGTCTGCTTGTCTTGGCCTTTCTTTCCTTTTCCTCTCCTTTATTTGTTTCCTTTGTTTTTTGTTTTTATCTTGGTCAAAATCATGCCCCATCCTCTTTAGGCATGATTTCATCATTTTCCATCTTCTTATAAAATCACACCCCATGCTTGTGAGGTACGAATTCGCAAAATCGTGCCTTATAATTTTTGGGTACGACTTCGATTGCCATGATGAACCAGCTGAATCATGATTGACCCTTAAAATTACGTTGGGATCGTGTATGACGATTTATTTCAAAAAGATAAAAATGCTTTAAAATGTACTAAAAACCTAATCTTGCCTAGTCTAGAGGAAGGATTTTAGTCCTTACCCGTGCTCACTCTACTACTGCATTGACCTCACCCCTTACAATGACTGAATGGTTTATGGGTAGCATCATTTGTCTTTTTATTTAGAGCTCTTCTTCTCTCCTTCATGCAATGAAAATGAATTAGGGTTTTCACCCCTTTTACCTTTTTTATGCTCCTCTTTGATATGGATATCATAGGGATAGACATAGGTTATGTTTATAGGTTAAATAAAACCTTAGGTTAAGACTTAGTCTTAAGTCTTATTTTTTATTTTATGAATAAATTGTAAAAGTGAGACTTTGTTGCTCACGTAGACTTGTTATAAGTCTTCTAGATAGATTAGTTGGCAATATTCTAGATAAGGGTTAGTTAGAAGGTTACCCCTAAAATAAGTGATGATTAGCTTATCCTCCATGTTTTGAGGATCTATGAATGTAATTTGTGCTTATTTAAGCACCTATTTTCTAATGCAAATCATCTTGGATTAAATTCCTTTCATTGGATTTTAATTCCTTATCATTTGTATTAGAGCAGCACGATTCGACTGCCTGTGAGGGGGAATTTCTCTTGCGAAAATTCCCCCTTCCGCATTTTGATTATCTAGTTTAATTTCAAATATTTGTAGAGGCATTGGATTATTTCCTGCCTCATGCTACTTGTTTGGCTTTGGGTTATTGCCAGCCAACAAGAAAATCCTATTTAAGAATCTAGAGTAGAAGATAGAGATCAGAATTAGATATATTTGGTGGCTATCTTGCTGTCCCAATTTGCCTTAATGGTTTTGCTGCCTCTTGCTGCCAACCTGCTGGATGATTTGCTGCCTTACTATTGCTACTGAATTTTTTTTTTATAAGTTTTTCCAAGTTTTATTTTTTATATTAAAATTTTGAAAAGCTTGGAAATTTTTATTAAAATTAAAAAAAATAAAGGTAGCACAGGCCCAAACATTCATGCCAACACCCCCTACAACAATAATAGAATTGAGGGTTGTAACCTTGGTTCCCATGTATTCTGATCCTGATCGATAGGCATCGGTGATAAGAGGTCGACGTCATGGCCATCGACAAAACTAGGCTCTAAAAGGCCCTATAAAATTTTGCACCATAGTGCCAATCAGGTTGAACATCAACTGGTGATAGGAGGTGGCTAGCTCAGCCCTAACCGCTCTAACAATAGATTGACAGGCTGTCAATCCCTACCAGTGCTTGAACTAGGATTGACAAGTGGTCATCGCCTACGTCGGATCAGCCTTCGAATGCACCAGGCCCATACATGCCCTAAAATCGATGGAGTACAGACCTGCAATGCACAAAAAACTTGACCACAACACTAAAGATACCTACGGTGCATAATTTTTTTTGCAATACGCAGAGCATAGAACAAAAGCAATATGGATCTTGAGGATTCTCCAACGTAGACCTGTCATCTAATGCAGATCCTGTAGCATGAAGACCAAGGCTCAAAATCAAAGCCTCACATAAAAATTAATGTAGATTTCATTGGTGAGCACATATTTTAGATCTGGAACCCTGATTGGTGGATCTTGGCCAATCACGCGCATCCTTGGATGAATGAATCGAGATGCAGCACATGGTAAGCATCCTCTTGGTGGATCCAATGAACACTTGAAACATGGCGGCTTCTTGAAAGGTGTGCATTTATTTTTTTGTGCATAGGAGAAATATTAATCCCACATTGTGTGGGTTGAAGGTATATTATGCCTTCATATAGGGTGAAATGCACCCTAAGGATAAAGCCAGTGCTCGCTGGAAAATGTGAGTGCTGATGACGTGCTCTACCGCCTAGTTGACTAGACCCTCTTGCACGTCATTGATCAGTGGGAGTCCCTTGGTTTGCCTTGCTGCATTGACCATCGAATTGAAGGTTTGACCACATGTATTAAGGGTTTGACTGCATGACCACTGGTTGGTTGACTAGCCATAGGTTCGTTGAACACCAAATTTTATTTTTTCTTCAAACCACCGCTCGCCAGCTTGCGATGAGAAGGATCACCTTTGGGATAGAACATTCCACGAGAATATTCTATTTTTAAATTGTAAAAGGCTAAAAACCTCTTTTATTTTATTATTGGATAATAATGTTGATTCTCTCACAAATAGCAACACTATTTTTTCTCGAGTATACACTTGTTTATACTCGTTGGAAAGCTCTTTTTGAACTGGTTCTAATGGAACCATTATTTTAGAATTAAATATGCTCTGAAGTTTGGGTAATTCAAACCTTCTTAAAAATAAAGTGTTGTAAAATGAAGTGGATTTTTGGTTGAATTCGACACTCCTTTAATCCACTTTCATTTTTTGATATTTTGGAAACAAACTTCCTCCATACAACCATGGCCCTCTTTATGTGACCAAGAAAATCACATGGATACTCCATGAATTGGATTTGTATTTGCCCCTAGTGGCTTGTCTCGTAGTGGATTTTAGCTTTTTAGCTTAGTTCATATCTTCATCAACAAGACTTGCAACACTTCTTCGAGCAGCACTACATCAACCACTGCTTCCGCATCAGTTGCTACATTAGCTTCTACTTCAGCTACTCAACTTCTCTAACTTAAGGATTGTCTGAAGCATACGAGGAATTACAATCCTCTAAAAATAATACATTGATATTTGAGGAGTAATAATTTATATTTTACTCCTCCCACTTGGGATTTTACAACATTTATGGATTTGTAATGGAGTGCAACTCAGTGGTACCCGACACTTCACCCTTTTGTTTACATCCACTGTATCCCACTTGGACATTTTTCATACTACTTCAGTAGGAATTAAAGTCCCATTATAACTTTTTAAAGGCATCACTCCACTTAATGTCTTTCAACAAAGCATCGAACTGAAGACTATAGGGATTCGACACTTCAAAAAACGAAACTTCTAAAGACTACAAAGATACAAACACTTTAGGACATTACTTGTGCCTTTATCCTCTTTTTTGTCACTCTTCTATCGACTATAGTTTCCAGATGGTCTACAAAAAGTTTTGGGTGCATGCTTCATGGTTAAGCATGATTGGTCTGAAGATCAATTAATATTTTATGAAGAATATTGAATATATTTGCTACCATGGCCTTCTAGCCTTTTTTCTATGGGTACTCCATTTGCAGGAGTCATAGTCCCTTCTCCATTCCATTGGAATGAAAGTATGCTATTGAGTAGAGTCTCTAGAAATTGAATGCATAGGGATTAATGGGGTTTTGGATGATTTCCAACCTTATGTTGTTGTTGGTTTTGGGTTATTTTTGACCAACCTAATCTTATATAGGAGCTTTCCATTATTGAGCAACACTTTCCATACTCTCTTCTTCTTTTTTTTTCGAGGATTTTTGGGCACTTGTATAACTTCTCTCCTATTATATTGTGAAAGCATTGGGGTAAAATGCTTCTATTTTTGGTGCGACTGATATGGATATCATAGGTATAGGCATAGGTTATGTTTATAGGTTTAATAAAACCTTAGGTTAAGACTTAGTCTTAAGTCTTATTTTTAATTTTAATGAATAAATTGTAAAAGTGAGACTTTGTTGCTCACGTAGACTTGTCATAAGTCTTCTAGATAGATTAGTTGGCAATATTCTAGATAAGGATTAGTTAGAGGATTATCCCTAAAATAAGCGATGATCAACTTATCCTCCATGTTTTGAGGATCTATGAATGTAATTTGTGCTTATTTAAGCACCTATTTTCTAATACAATTCATCTTGGATTAAATTCCTTTTATTGAATTTTAATACCTTATCACTCTTTGATTTTTCTCTCTCCTCTTTGGAGCTCTTTTTGTTATTTTTTGCTTTGCTTCCTTCCATGTTAACCATTTAGAGTTTCCTCTGGAATGTGACATTCCTTCCAAAACTTTAGGGGGTTCCTTGGCCTAATATGTATTAATGTACCTAATACCTCGTTTTGCATGCAAAAATAGTTAAGTGTTCGAAATGGCACTATTTTTGCACCACCCTTTCTTCTAAACAAACCACCTCTTTTTGTGGTCATTTTTATTTGACCATAAATGTCTACACCTTTCTTTAATGCATTTATTAGGCCATAAATGCATCAAAGAGGGGGAAAAATGTAGATATAAAAAATTAACCCATCCAAGTGAGTTATTTTACCTAAAACCCTTGAGAAGACCCTTAAACTTGTCTAAGCACAAGTTTGGGCCTCCTTTCCCTATTTTCCTAGCTTTGCCAAAATCATGATCGCTCCTTATGGGGCATGATTTCAGCAAGTTAGGATTTTCTCTTAGAAAACCCTATTTTTAGGCCAACTCTCAGGACGTTAGCCCTCCCTTAAGTTGATTGCAATTTTGACAAGTTAGGGTTTTCTCTTATAAAACCCTATTTTTTTACCCTTTTTCCCTTCAAATCTCTTATAAATAGAGGGTTTGGATCCTCATTTTCTCCTAGAAGTTTTCTAAGTGATCCTAAGTTATGAGAAATATGATTTTAAGTGATCAATTCTCTTGGAAAGAGTCTTTTAACAAGATCAAGTATTCTACGGTGTTCTACTATTGCTCTATTGCTAATTTGCTACACTTGGTGGATAAGTGTGGGAGCCTTGAGGAGGAGTCTACCATTTTATGGAGGTCCTCATACTTTTTTTTCTCTCATTGCTACCAGGTTTATTCTTGCATTTTGGTATATCTAAAATTATTTATTTTACATTTTGCATTCAATTTCGCATCCATCTGTCGTTTTTGCACTTCTATTGTAAAATCATACCCCTTTCGTACAAGGTGTGATTTTGACAAAATCTAAAATCATGATCGCCCCTTACTGGGCATGATTTCGGTTTCATCAGGCCTGGGGTAGAGTTTTGCTCTCAAACCCTCAATTTGCTCTTGCATATTCCATTTAGACCATAATACAGTTGTTTGCATTCTATTTTTTTATTTGTTTTATTTCATTGCACCTTGTCTTGTTTGTTCCCAAAAAGGTCAACAAATGCTCTTATTTTCAAATGATAAGCTAAAAATACCAAAGGGGCTTGACGGTTGCGCCTCCAAGCTTAGTCTTACAATAGCCTAAGTAGACCCCCAAATGTTGATCAAATTTTCTAGGGTTTGTGAAGTTGTTTTGTAGATTGTGAAGCTATTGGACACATCTAGACGCAAGTTAAAAGCTAAGGTCAACCGTCGGATCAGATAAGTGCTCTAAATTAATCTCTTAGGATGTTTGATGATTACTTTCTATCCAATATTATTCTAAAATCTAGATCATAAACAAAGGGAACACATTTGTTATATTCTAGGCATTCAAAAGGATCAAAGCATATGGTTTGCACTATAGGCTAAATATGTTTGTGCATTATCTTAAAACCTTGTTGAAAAGAAAAAAATTATTTTATTACTAGGGTTTTGTCATCATTAAAAATCAGGAATCATCCTAGGGTTAGTCCTTATTTGCTTGTATTTATATTTGCATGCATTGTTCTTTTATTTTCATAGATTATATTTTAGAAAGGTTAAACATAGGTGTTTTTTCATTATATGAATCAAACATCTCCAACCCAAACTTGGAGCAAGTCCTTAAACCATGCCTGGTGAACCTTTCAACCCCCAAGCCCTCGAGTGTAGAGAATATAATACACCCTTACTTTTCAGAGTTTTTGTCTCGCTAGAGAAGTTTAGTTGATACTTTACCTCCTCGAGACATGTTAGATATCTTCATTGGAATTTACAAGAGCAAATATCTTGTAAATTGAAAAAAACTATCACCTCTTTTGACCAAGAAATAGATATGGCAAGAAGGATAGAGCAAGACCTTATTTGAAGAGGTCAACCTAAGCCAAAGAATGAAGAGGATAGGACCGCAAAAATTTAGTATAAGAACAAGCACGTAGTTGGTGATTGGGTAATGGATAGTAGGCCTATTAATAGTGTTGTTAATACCTTACAAAATATGGTGCTTAGCTAACCTCAAAAAACCCCACCAAGAAATTTTACAAGACTCAACACACCTATGAACATGGTCCTAAAGCAACTTTTGGAAGCTAATATGATTGAATTACCTCCCATAAGGTAACCTAATACCACAAATAATTGGTATAAGCTTGGTCAACATTATGAATATCATAGGGTGGAGGGGTAGATGAAAAATTAATGTAAGAGGTTGAAATATGTGGTTCAATACCTAATTGACAAAGGTCACCTTGTTATAGAATATCCTCAACCTAATCCTCCAATAAATAATAAACCTCCTATTCAACAAGAACCCATAACCAATCAAGATATGAGGATATTCCAAGATCCCCTACCTAAGCATATGCAACAGGTAGCTAATAAAGTGTTATATTGTAATGTGCCACCTCCCTACAACAATATGGTTGGTATGATAGCAACCACTACAAGGTAACAAACTCAGGCTCAACCAACTCAATGATCTCAGTAAGAGATGAGTTCTACATCCAATTAACATTTAAAACCACCCTTAGTTTTGAAGAGTACCCAATAAAGGAGCACGAGAGTAGAAAATCCACCTTTAATGTTGAAACTACAACCTAAAGTCTCCTTCGATATTCAACAACAATTAGCTAGTACCCCAACTAAGATCTCCCTCTAAGAGCTTTTGCAAACTTCTCCTATCCATAGGGAAGCCTTGTTGAAGCTTCACAATAATATGTTCCTAAAGACATTTTTCCTAGTGTTATAGCTGATGCTTTGTAGGTTCCCTTGGGATACATCATATCACATTTTTGGATGATGATATTCCTTCCTCATACTTGCAAGGGGATTCTTCCCTCTACATTACTGCATTTATTGGGAAAATGTTTATCAAACAAATCTTGATAGACAATGGTTCCTCCCTCAATATTGGATTTAAATAGGAAGAAATTAACTAGATCTGATATCATTATCAAAGCTTTCAATGAGTCCTAAGAGGCCTATGACGTTATATCTCTTTTTATTAGGATCAGATCTAAGATCTTAGATACCTTATTTTATGTGGTAATTTACCTCATATCTTTTAATATTCTTCTTGAAAGCTCTTAGATTCATGCGATGAGTGTTATCCCTTCTAAAAATCCTGGTAGACCTAACAATGGCCTAAGGAGCAATGAACTTAGTGGGAAAGTTTATCGGTACTCAACCAGATTTGGACACTATAAGAAAATGGGCTTTGATGAAATGACACCCCGTAGGTCACATGGAGATAGTAGCATTGCCTAAAAGGTTCTTCATGATCAAACTAAACTATGAAGAGGATACATATCACATCCTATGGGGTGACCCATGGTTTTTGGAAGTCGAGGTTTATTTTTGTGAAAATGGTGGTTTGAGTTTTAATCCAAATAAGCAGAGCATTCATAAAGCTCCTATTTGGATTAGATTGTTGGGTTTACCCTTCTATTTTTGGCATGAGGAAGTTCTAATAGGTATTGCTAAATAGGTTGGTAGTCTTATTGCAATAGATCCTACAATGTTAGTAAAGTTGAGGTTTGTTTATGCTAGGATATGAGTGAACACCGACTTGAAAAAAGGAATTCCCCTTCTCAATATAACTCATTTCTAAACATAGAAGTTGAGTGCAATCTATCGAATATAAGAACATTCTCTCAAGATGTGATTCTTGCAAGAAATTAGGGTATTCAATAAATTAATGCCCTAATAGGAATAAGGAGAGCAACATTTAAAAAATATGACAAAGGAGGATTCAGATTCGAGATCCAAATGTTGGACTTGTGTTGAATATTTTCCATGTTATTCAAGTGGGGCTAATTCTAAAATGACTTTACACTCTGTCTCTATCCTCATCGAGGTTCGAGGTTGGGTTGAGCCTCGAGCAGGGTCACAGGGGTGACATACCCTATTTGGGGGTTAGAGGGTGTTAGCCCCCAAGGATTTGTTTTTTGGGTTTAAGCTATTTTTAGACCCATATGGATGTTTTTGGGTTAATGTAATGTTGGCCCATGGTTTTGCACCCATGGTATTGTAAAACCTCTTCTTGTGTTGTTGGTATATAAAATAACACTTTTTTTATTTATAGAAGGGGTTTTAAAGGGTCCCAAAACCTATTACAAGTAGGGTTTTGAAAGGCCCCCCAGACCTTAAATCTAGCAATAAAACATAAAGAAATATTGAGCTAGATTCCATGAATCAAACCCTAAAATCCAATGAAGCAACCTCCTAGAAAATAAGCCACAAATTTTATCAAGTAAATACAAGAGATTGCCCCATAGTCAAACCATCGTGTTCTCAGGAGTCTAAAAAATCGAAGAAAAATAGTAGAATAACAAAAATTTAATCAGTTAAAATAGTTTTACAAATAAATATCATCCAAACTGAAGTATTTTCCACCTCACAAGAAATGAGAACAACAACCAGTTTAATAAAACAACACTAGAAAATACCGACCAACCAAATACACAACATATCAAAAACTAAGCCCACAAGGCTCACTCATCTAACTAATGGAAGACGCACCAGAAGGGAAACATCATAAATAATCACCAAGAAACCCATATATCCCTTTGGAGAAAACCACTCAGGGTATTTGGAAAGAAAAACATTAAACACCCAACGCAACATCTGAGAGAGAAAAAGGAAGGATCCCAGATAAAAATGTGAGTGTTGGAACCCTAGGATCTGACTCGTTTGCCATCCTGCCTCAGTTGAAAAAATATACCAAAAAAAAGTTGTTTGAATCGAAGCACACAATGGAGACAAAATAAAACTAGTAGGAAGAGAAGATTTGCAACAGAGTGCCTGATGATAGGAAAACCCTCCAACACAAAAATATACGAAGGCAAAAACCCCACAAATCTCATTGGAGTTCAATTGTAGCCTGGTATAGCAAAATAATCTAGCACACTACTAATTGAGAAAAACAAATCATGAATAAACCAACCCAATATTTAGCATGCCATAAAAATAGGAGTAGATCACTCTACCTAGAGAAGGATCTACGACTTCTCTCTTATAATGATTTGAAAGAGAAAGGAAAAAACCATGAACCACTTAAACCGAAGCAAAAGCCATAAGACAAGAACAACAACTCTCAGGTACAAGAAAAAGGAGATAGGAATGTTCAGCACCACACCTAAGAGGGATAAGGGTAATATCCAAAAATAAAAACCTTAATACCCAGGGATCAAACCCACCACCACTGCTGGAACTAGAGAAAGGAATCTATGTAGACCATTGAAGCTAGGGAACCCAACAGAGACATGGGGCCAAAATCCAAAATCCATTATAGTATAACAACCAATTTTCACCCCAACTGATTTGGGATAGTATTGGCCCTTTCTCCTTGGAACATCCAAATACAACAAGAAACTAATGAACCCAAAATGAAATGGTACCAACCAGCCACGAACCCACAACTGATAGAGAACCCTAGCAACGAGGCCAAACAAGCACAGAGCAACCGTACCCCAGAACTGAAAGCAACTAAGGGAACTGTTAGCATATGCTTATATTACATTATTGTTTAGGCTTTGCATTAAGGGGGGATTATAAAAATATAGCACACGTAGGCGCTCTCCAGGTTGGTTGAGATAACCACCAAGTTGGTTTCTTAAACCAACTCATTGTAATATTTATATCTTAATTGAAATGCAATGAATCAATGCTTCACCGAATTCATCATGGTACCAGAGCCACGGACGAGTATTAGTTGGTTAAGGTAGTTCGAGTATCTAACTACTCCAACTCTGAGGATTCTTGGCGATCAGAAGGACACAGACATAATTTTGAGGTAGGCACACAAATCCAGAGACACGTGAACCGACTAGAGCACGAAGTGATCAGAAGGATGCAGATGTAGGAGCAAGACAACACATGAAGCCAAAGATACGCATACTAACTGGGGCACACAGCCCGAGATCGTGGTTGACATGGACAAAAGTAGAGACCGAACGACATGATTGGGAAAGAGTGCTGATGTGGCAAGCGTGACTGGGCAAGGACACACTGACGTGACGTGACTGGGCAAGGGCACACTGACGTGGCATTTCTAGGGCACAAGGCATGGTTCTTGAAGGACAAGTGGTAGTTGTGAAGGGCAAAAGGCAGACGGGATGACTGCCCAAAGGCAGTCACTACACTAGCTGCCTGGTTCATGTTTTATTTCCCACATAGGCACCCATCCTACCGAAAGTGGGATAATAGAAGCCAAGTTTTAAAAAAAAATTTAAATTCTTGGACAAAGATAAGACCATCGGGGTCTATTTTAACTCACAACCATCGGGTGGTGTGAGTGGTAAGATTGTTGCGTGAAGCGGACAAGGTCCATAGTTCGATTCTCGTAGGATTGAAATTTTTGACACCTAGCGTGATCCATTTGATGTCGTGTTTGTTGTTGACGTCTTGCACGACCCATTTTGACATCCCTATTCGTTGTTGACGCACTGGGTGCACCATTTGACGCCTCTGTTTGCTATTGATGCACTGAGTGCATAGTTTAACGCCTACAGTGCAACAGTGATGCCCAACACCCATATTTTGATGCCCAAAGCAAAGAGTGTTTTTTGACGACTGTAATTTTTGGGTATTTTTTTCTCCTTAGTCTTTTTCTTTCCAAGTTTTTTTTGGAGAGATAAGTTGTTTTTTTGAAAGGTTCTCTATTATTCCTTGTTCTCCTTGTTTCTTTTGCAACAAAAACAAAAAGAGGGGGAATCTTACACTTTCTTTTTTTGCAAAAATTTAAGACAAAGGAAGGAATACTATAGGAAAGAAAACTAGTATTTGGAAAGAAAACTTGAAAAATTTAAGACAAAAGGGGGGAATACAATTGAAAAAATTGGTATTGTAATAGGTGCATTTTCGGTGGAAACCGACACCTAAGGTAGTCAAATTTGTGGGCATTTATGGTTGTTTATTTGCATTTAAATTCCTTGTTTTCTTGCATTAACAATCATAAACTAAAATCTAAAAAACAAGACCCCAAATTTATATACCTATTTGTGCAATTTATTGCACAACAACGTTCGGTATTTGAGATACCTCTGGTCCACACTTACAGGTAATGTTGTCGTGCTTTGGACTACTGTATCCGCCGCCTAATATAGCTGCAACAACGACGTCTGAGCTTGTTCTCTATCAATCGTCGGGGAGAAATAAGGCAAACCAATTCTATTGTTCACTCCATTTCATACCCACATCGTGATTGTTGTTAGGCGTAAATCCTGACGAAGGTTTTTCCAAAGTGTTTAGGGGAAGTTACGCCCCACGCATGAGGAATAAACTTTCTATGGTAGGTGTCATTAACAACACGATGCCCTTTCAGTATCGCCTAAGTTCAATATATCGTGCTTCTCATATGTACTTATAGTCTCCCTCACGTAAGGGCGGGTACATATTGAGTGGTATATTGTTCATATATACCTACAGTCTCCCTCACGTAAGGGCGGGTATATATTGAGTGGTTACGATGTATAGATCCAGTAGGTATAAAGAAAGGGAGACCAATTGGTGATATAAGGAACCTTCACAATGGCCACTGTTCACAAGTATCTCTCAGATTCACAGTTGCTGAAAGGTCCTAACTTTGTTCCATGGAAGACAAAGATGAGAGCCATTCTTCAGGTGGAAGATTTATGGGATGTAGTGATTGGCACTACAAAACACCCTCAAACAATAGGAGCAGATCAAGAAGCTTGGGATAAGAAGGACAAAAGAGGTCTCATGTTTATCTTGCTTGCTACTACAGATGAGGTGCAACCTCATATTTGTGATGCAAAAACCAGTAAGGAAGCTTGGGATGCTTTGATTACAGTATATGAAGGAAAGAATCAGTCCACTATTCTACACCTTCAAACTCTACTACATACCCTTAGTATGAATTCTAGGGAGACAGTTGATCTATTCCTTTGCAGAGTGGCGGACTTGAAAGCCAAATTGAATGCTATGGGAAAACCAGTGGATGATGATATCTTGAATTCTGTCATTTTGAGAGCATTGCCAGATTCCTACAAGATGTTGATCACTTCCCTCAATGTTTCTGGTAGACAAGTAACATTTGTGGAACTGGTAAATTTGCTTCAGACCGAGGAAGCAAATCAGGTTCAGAAAGATGAGGTGCCAGATAATGCCCTTTCTACCCAACAAAAGGGTAAGAAACAAGGTCAATTTCAAAAAGGGGGTTCTTCTTCCAAAGGAAAAGGGAAGCAAAATCAGCAGAAAGATAAACAATATTGCAAGATTTGTGATATGAATAACCATGACACCAACAGGTGTTGGTTCAAAAACAAGCAACAAAACGACCAAGGTCCTAAGAAGAAGGGCAAAGAGAAACAAAAATACAAAAAGAAACATAAGCAACCTAAGGGCCATGTTGCTTATGCTGACTCCAACTCAGACTCAGATTCCCCTGGGTCCGATTCAGATTCTGACTCTGAAAGAGCACACAAGGTGCTCATGACCCATACTTCATCTTCCCAGATAGATGTTGTATGGTATATTGATTCAGGAGCTAGTAAGCACATGACTGGGGATAAATCATGGTTTGACACTTTTGAGGAGAAAGAAGGTAAGCCAGTCACAATTGTTGACAATCAAGTCTACCAAGTGAAGGGTGAAGGGGATGTTTCTATGTCTCTTCCCGATGGTAAATGTCAGATAGAGAAGGTCCTCTATGTTCCGGGACTAGCCAATAATCTGCTGTCAGTTACACAAATGTTGGATAGAAATATGGATGTCGTGTTCCGAGTTGTGAAAGGCAAGAAGAGATGTTTTATATCCCACAGTGGTAAACATGTTGCAATCGGATCCTACAAGCATGGCTTGTTCATTCTAGATGCTCTTTCAACTCCTCATGTTGCTCTGGCTGCAACTACAAAGGAGGCCACTTCTCTCTGGCATAGACGTTATGGGCATCTAAGTTCAGGATATTTGCTTGAATTGCACAAATATGAGATGGTGAAAGGTCTTCCTCACCTCTCCTCTATCTTACCAGTTTGCTCGGATTGCTTAGCAGGGAAGCAACATCGAGTACCTTTTGAAGCTAGCTCTTCTCGAGCTAAGAACCCTTTAGAGTTGGTACACACCGATCTGTGTGGTCCTATGCCAACCAGCTATGGTGGAAAGAAGTATTTTCAATTGTTTGTTGATGATTACTCACGAAAGATGTGGGTTTTCTTCCTTCAGTTGAAATCAGAGGCTTTTTCATACTTTCAACAATTCAAGAAACTTGTTGAGAAGGAGTCGGGATGTTTCATCAAAACCCTCCGCTCAGATCGAGGGGGGAATACACCTCTGAAGAGTTTTCTTCTTTTTTGAAAGAACATGGGATTAAGAGACAACTGACTACAACCTATACACCTCAGCAGAATGGAGTTGCAGAGAGGAGAAATCGTTCCATTATGGAAATGGTTCGATGTATGCTAAAGGGAGCACATCTTGAGGATCAGTATTGGGCAGAAGTAGTAAACACAACATCATACCTCCTAAATAGAGCACCCACCAGAGCTCTACAAGGAAAAACACCACAAGGAGCTTGGAGTGGTAAGAAACCCTCCATTTCTCATTTAAGGGTTTTTGGATGTAAAGCATTCATGCACATTCCAAAACAGAAAAGGAAGAAGTTGGATGAGAAAACCCTGCAGTGTATCTTTCTTGGCTATGATGAGCATTCAAAAGGATATCGGTTGATTGATCCTAAGACCAAGAAGACACACTTAAGTAGAGATGTTGTATTTGATGAAGCTTTCACATCAAATGACACATCTACAACAATATACCTAGATGAAGAAGAACCTAAGAAAGAGGTTCAACTTCCACAACAACAGTAGAAAGTCCCAAAATGGTATACTAGCACTTTGAGAGATTCTAAGTTGAATTCACTTCCAGATCTATCTCTAGATAGGCCATGTACTCGCAGTATGACTCAACAAATGAGAGCAGAGGCATCTACTTTAGAGGTTGACGAACTTTGCCAACACTTTGATGATTTGTCAGTTGATACAAAAAATGATAGAGAAGAAGATGTAGATGATGAAAGGGTTTATATGTCCGCATTGGATGCGAATGAACCTACAACGGTTCAAGATGCACTTGGTGAGCCATAGTGGAAGGCCGCCATGGATGTAGAACATCAGTCTCTCATGAAAAATAATACTTGGAAGTTAGTCGATCTGCCAACAGGAAAGAAACCCATAGGCTGCAAATGGGTGTTCAAAGTGAAATATAAGGCAGATGGATCTATTGATAAGCATAAGGCCCGACTTGTTGCAAAGGGTTATGCTCAGAAAGAAGGCATAGACTATGAAGAAACTTTTGCCCCTACTGCAAAGATGACTACCATTCGAGTACTTTGTGCCATGGGAGCTCAGTTTGGGTGGAAGTTGCATCAGATGGATGTTAAAAGTGCCTTCTTGAATGGTGACTTACAAGAAGAAGTATACATGACCCAACCAGAAGGATTCGTGGTTGAAGGGCAAGAACAAAAAGTTTGCAAATTGATCAAATCCTTGTATGGGCTCAAACAAGCTCCTCGAGCTTGGTATATCAAGATAGACAGTCACCTTGTGCAACATGGATTCAAAAGAAGTCCTTCAGATGCAAATCTCTATATTAAGAACAATGGTTCTGATATAGTGATTCTGGTGTTATATGTAGATGATCTGATCATAACAGGAAGTTCAGAAAAAATGATTGATTCAGTGAAAAATGATTTGAAACAATCATTTGAAATGACAGATCTAGGACTTCTTCACTATTGTCTTGGTTTGGAAGTAACTCATAAAAAGCACCATATCAGAGTAACACAAAAGAAGTATGCCAAGACTTTAGTGGAAAAATATCGAATGACTAACTGTAAGTCTAAAGCAACTCCAATGGAGCAAGGACTTAAGTTATCATGATATGATGAATCACCTCGGTAGATGGTACTCTCTATCGCCAGTTGATTGGGAGTCTCCTATATCTGACAAATACCAAGCCAGATCTTAGTTTTGTTGTAGGCTATCTTTCAAGGTTCATGCAGGAACCTAAGGTGAGTCACTGGAAAGCAAGAAAGAGAGTTCTTCATTATGTCCGTGGTAGTACAAACTATGGCCTGGAGTACAAAAAGAATAACAAGTTTTTCTTACTAGGATACACGGACTCAGATTATGTTGGATCCATTGATGATCGTAAGTCAACTTCTGGATATGTTTTTCATCTGGGATCTGGACCTGTCTCATGGCACAATAAGAAGCAACATGTGGTTGCTTTATCTTCTACAGAGGCAGAATATCGTGTAGCCAGTGAAGCAGTCTACGAGATAATGTGGTTAAGTCGCATTCTTACAAACATGGGCCTTCCAAAGAATCTACCTCTTCATTTGTTTTGCGACAATCAAGGTGTTTTGAATCTTGTCAAGAATCCAATTTTTCATGAACGTACCAAACACGTTGATACCCGATGTCATTTCATTCGAGATGAAGTTCCAAAGCACCATATACAGCTTCAATACATTCCCACTGATGCGCAAGTTGCAGATATTTTCACCAAAGCACTTGGACGTATCAAATTTGAAATGTTTCGCAATACTATTGGGATTTGCCAATAATGTAATAAGGGGGATGTTAGCATATGCTTATATTACATTATTGTTTAGGCTTTGCATTAAGGGGGGATTATAAAAATATAGCGCACGTAGGCGCTCTCCAGGTTGGTTGAGATAACCACCAAGTTGGTTTCTTAAACCAACTCATTGTAATATTTATATCTTAATTTAAATGCAATGAATCAATGCTTCACCGAATTCATCAGGAACATCATCAAAATTTGTAGTGAAATACCTTACCTTTTGATATGTTTTCAAAATATTTCAGAATGATGGAACATTAATATTAATATGCACATAGATGCATATTCAATCACATAAACATAGGTACATATCTATGCTTACATATGCATACATATACATCTTGTAATAAATTTTCATTATGTATGGGAAAAATACATGAATCTCTTTCCCTCTTCTCTCCCACTCAAATAGAAATTTGATAGAAAAAAAAATATTTTTTAAATATGAATTTATGATCAAATCAAATCCGTAGTGCAATTGGTTATAAATTTACCGGATAGGGCTCAGATGGTATAGTCTATTGAATCTGTTGGAAGCTTTTAATATCACAACCATGACTATTGCTTTCCAATCGTCTATATTTGCATTAATTGCAATTTCATTTCTCCTAGTGATTGGTGTACCTGTCGCACTTGCCTCTCCTAATGGTTGGTCAAGTAGCAAAAATGTTTTATTTTCGGGTGTATCATTATGGATTGGATTAGTCTTTTTAGTAGGTATCCTTAATTCTTTCATATCTTAGATATGTTCTAGATATTTTTGTGAAATTCTCTCCCCCCTCCCCTAAGGAGATTATAGTTCGAAAGGGTATTTTCGACAAGTCCCAAGAAACCAAATGAAAGTCCTCACGGGAGGGGTTATTTCAATGATGAAATAATGAAAATTTTGTTATTTCATAAAATAGATCTGCGTACAAATATATGGCATAATATATATATATATATATATATATATATATATATATATATATATATATATATATATATATATATATATATTATGCCAAGAACGAGTCAAATGCGGGTATGGTTGAATGGTAAAATTTCTCCGAGAGTAGCTCCATCGACTAGAACACTCAGAGGAGCTCCTGTATCAAACACTTTCATTCCTCTCATCAAACTATCTGTAGAAATCATAGCTACAAATCTAACCTTATTATTTCCTAATAATTGTTGTACCTCACAAGTAACTTGAATCAGCTGACCAATTGTATTTTTATCCTTAACTATCAAATAATTGTAAATATAGGGCATTTCATCTGGAGGAAAAGATACATCCAGTACTGGGCCAATGATTTGAGAAATACGCCCTGCATTCCTTTCTACTATTTCTACAAGTTTGGCAATCTCAACATCATCAAAAGGATCGATTTTCATAAAAAAAATAGAAAAAAAGGATTGATTCAAATTGTTTGCTAATACTATCAAACAAAAAAATGTTTGTGTATCGAGTTGATGAGTCAATAATGACTGATAGTTATCACTTTGATTTACTTAGTAATATATTTGAAAGTTCAACTTCGGTAATGATCTGTAAATGGATTCATTATTTCCATGAATAAAAATTTAAATCAAAATAAAAAAATGTAGACAAACTTATAAGATGCCATCGAAGAGTTAATGGCATCTTATAAATTTTACCTACTATTGGATTTGAACCAATGACTCTCACCGTATGAAAGCGACACTCTAACCACTAATAGGATTTAATCAATAGAGAGATATTAATTACATATTTATTTATCTATTTAAATAAAATATAAATATCTAGAGAAAATCAATCCGTCAATTATTAGACAAGCATAGAAATATCAGAAAAAAATGAAATGAACAAAGAATGAAATGGGGTCAGAAAAAGGGAATGAGGTGTGGCCAAAAGAATGCTTGAGTAATTAAAAAATTAAGGTATGTGCAGAGTTTATAAAAAACAATACAACCCATCTAGTGTTTAAAACACGCATAGATACGCATAAGAGATACGCATCAGATAAAAATACTTATAATAAGTAATGGGAAGTAAAGATGGTTCCATTCTCAATGACGTTAACTACTTTTTAGTTAAGAACTTTAAAAATAAAAGAAAGACAAAATTAAAGAAAATAAAAATATCACAATCATAAAATTGCCTCACTTCTATTATAACCATTCCTACCCTCTCATGTCAACCCCACCAGCCTCTTTTTCAAGGGAGACTTAAAAAAAAATGTCTCAACCCATCTCCATTTTTGTGAGTTCTGGCGCCACTTCTATTATAACCATCCCTACCCTCTCATGTCAATCCCACTAGCAATGATTGGTTATACAATTGCTGTTCATAATGGAAAGGAACATGTACCAATTTATATAACATATCGTATGGTAAACCATAAATTGGGGGAATTTGTGTCTACTGTCATTTTTCGGGAACATATGACAAAAAACGATAAGAAATAAAAAAAACAATAAGAAATCAAAAAATGATAAGAAAGTGAAAAGCGATAAGAAATCTTATCGTTAATAGTATTTGTAGATTGGGGAGGATGAAGGTTAATGATAAATAAGAGTCCAAGTCCAGAAATATGAGCTTGGGCTAAACATATATGTATGTCTGCTCATAAAGCACGTAGAGTAACTAATCAAATTCATAGTTGTTCCTATGGACAAGCACTTATGATACTGGAACTGATACCTTATGGAGCATGTTATCCCATATTACAGTTAATTTATTTTGCATCCGCAAATGCTAATCATAATATGGGTTTAAACAAAGCCAATTTATTTGTCAGTAGAGCCGAAGTGAATGAAGGTGCTCTTTTAAAAATATTTAAACCTAGAGCTTGGGGACGTGGTTATCAAATCCAGAAACCCACTTGTCATATAACTATTGTATTGGAATAAATATCCAGATAGATCGAATAATCCAATTATTCGAGAGAATACCAAAAAGGAAAATATTTATGGGAAATAAAATAAATCCACTTGGCTTTAGACTCGGTTTCACCCAAAATCATCGTACCCATTGGTTTGCACAACAAAGGGATTATTTTGAAGATCTACAAGAAGATGAAAAATACATAATTGCATTGAAAATTATATACAACTTATAAAGAGCTCCTCAAATTATGGGGGACTTGCATGTATAGATATTGCAAAAAATATTGATTTGTTTAATATCAAAAATTATATTGGATTTCCCAACTTGTTAACCAAAAGGCCAGGTGTATGTCAAGAAATGAAAAAATCAAGAAACGATATACAATATTTGGTTTTACAAAATAGGCTTTTTGTGCACCGAGAACTTTTCATTTTTCTAGAAAAATTCATGAAACCTTATAGAGAACCTAATATTCTTGCGGAATATATTGCGCTACAAATAAAGAATAGAGTTCCATTCAGAAAAACAATGCAAAAAGCTATGAAACTGGCTAAAGAAGTAGGTGTAAAAGGTATTCGAATCCAAATCGTAGGACGTCTTGATGGAAAAGAAAGGCCCATGCCAAATCGACCAAGCAAGGTAGGGTTCCCCTATTTTGATCGAAAGATCAAACATATTCTCATATTTCCGCGTAAAAAATCAAGCAAAAAGATCTGGTTGTTAAAGGATCCTTTCATTCACTATGTGAGATATGGAGAAAGATCCCTTATAGCTCTGAAGGGTACTCATCTTCAAGTGAAAAAATGTAGATATCATCTTCTAAACTTTTGGCAATGTTATTTCCATCTTTGGTTCCAACCGTATAGGGTATGTATTCTTGAATTATCCAAGAATTGTTCCTCTTTTCTAGGTTTTTTTATGAGTGTTAAAATGAAATCTTTCATGGTTAGGACCAAAATGGTAGATGATTTATTGATTACCAATATCATTACGAATGAATTGGATCCAATAGCCCCTATTAGATCCATAATAGGATTATTAGCTAAAGAAAGGTTCTGCGACATCTCAGGGCGACCAATTAGTAAATTGGCTTGGACCAGTTTATCAGATGATGATATCCTCGATCGATTCGATCGAATTTGTAGAAATCTTTTTCATTACTACAGTGGATCTTTCAATCAAGATGGTTTATATTCTATAAAGTATATACTTCTACTTTCATGTGCTAAAACTTTAGCCTGTAAACATAAAAGTACGATACGCGTAGTTCGAGAAGAATTAGGTTCGGAACTCTTCACAAAATCGTTCTCAAAAGAACGAGAATTCATTTCTTCGTTCTTTTCAAAGACTCGTTCGCAGAGAGAACGAATTTGGCATTTAGATATTCTCCGAATAAATCCCTTGGCTAATTCCTGGCAAAAGATACAGAATAAAAAAAAATAGAAAACTTATTTGAACAATGAAATGCTTATTGAGCAATTGCCAGGATCAATTCATGATCCTATTGAATTTTTTTCCACCTGGGAACGCAAATGATTATGAAATAAATACATGGAGAAAGCCGTGTGCAATGAAAATTGCAAGCACGGTTTGGGGAGAGATTTCTCTCTCTTATAGGAGGAGCAGATAATCCACTCCATCCGACGAGCTCCGGGTTCGAGTCCCGGGCAACCCATATAAATTGGATCCAATTCCCATAGGTACCTATGTCTATTTTTTCTTCTGGATCCAATCCGATACAATTTTTTTTTAATTGTATAAAAAGCTCTTATTCAAAACTATTCTTTTTCTTTCATTATGGAACCATAATGAAAGAAAAAGAATAGCTATATAATAGCTATGTATGTGTATGTATACATACATATTAGAAAGAGTGTGTGTGAAATAGATGTACGAAGGAAATATACGCTTACGAAGTAAGCATATAGTCTAGATAAGATACATCAATATATCTAGAATATAGATAATCTCAATGTTTCTTTATATTCATAAAGATATAAAATATTGGTTGACATAGACATATCAACCATGTTATACTGTTGAATAACAAGCTTTACATATATGTATGCTTGGGAGCTTCTAATGATTAAATAAACCAAGTTCTAACCATGACCGCAATTCTAGAAAGACGCGAAAGCGCAAGCCTATGGAGTCGTTTTTGTGACTGGATCACTAGCACCGAAAACCGTCTTTACATTGGATGGTTTGGTGTCTTGATGATTCCTACCCTATTGACTGCAACCTCTGTATTCATTATCGCTTTCATTGCAGCTCCTCCAGTAGATATTGATGGTATTCGTGAGCCTGTTTCCGGTTCTCTTCTTTATGGAAATGATCCAACTGAGCAAGAAGAACTGGAAGGAGTAGAATCGTTCTATTACGTTCCCTTTCGATTTTTAGCAAAATTTTATTGCTGTGTTAGCATAAGGCTAGCTATACTGGTTCAGTATACTTCAAATATACCTTTGGTATAATATTGACAATCAAACGAGGATTAGAGAAGATATCAGTAGTTTTCCATTTCCTGATCTCTATCTTTCATGGGATTAATTCCCCCTTGACTTTACAATAATATATGGAGCTTAGTATGTCTGGGAATACGGGAGAACGCGCTTTTGCTGACATTATTACCAGTATTCGATACTGGGTTATCCATAGTATTACTATACCTTCCTTATTCATTGCAGGTTGGTTATTTGTCAGCACAGGTTTGGCTTATGATGTATTCGGGAGCCCCCGGCCGAATGAGTATTTCACAGAAAGCCGACAAGAGGTTCCATTAGTAACTGGCCGTTTCGATTCATTGGAGCAACTTGATGAATTTACTAAATCTTTTTAGGAGGTACTAATGACTATAGATAGAACCTATCCAATTTTTACAGTTAGATGGTTGGCCGTTCACGGACTAGCTGTACCTACAGTTTTTTTCCTGGGATCCATATCAGCAATGCAATTCATCCAGCGATAACTTCTATATAAACTAAATCACGGAGCTATGACACAATCAAACCCGAACGAACAAAATGTTGAATTGAATCGTACCAGCCTCTACTGGGGGCTGTTACTCATTTTTGTACTTGCTGTTCTATTCTCTAATTACTTTTTTAATTAGGAACAGTGAAAATCTTCTTTATAACCCTATTTGGGGAGATCTAATACTCAAATCTATGATTGTTTATGTCTTGAGCATGACTACTTAAGAAAATGTGATGTAAAAGGGAGTAAGAGAAATGGCCGATACCACTGGAAGGATCCCTCTTTGGTTGATAGGTACTTTAACTGGTATTATCGTGATTGGTTTACTAGGTCTCTTTTTCTACGGTTCCTATTCCGGATTAGGGTCATCCCTATAGTAATGAAATGCACTTCATATCTATGAGGAATACTGTATACGCGAAAACGAAAACTCAAAAAGAAAGATAAGACCTTACCCTTCTTTGAGTTCAAAGAGGGGTAAGGTCTTATCTTTCTTTTTTAAATCTCTTCCGGGATTGAAAACTAGAAGTTTCATACAAATCCCACAATTTTTTTATTTACTCCCATTTTTATAGTAATGATGATGAGCCCATTTATTCTTCTGCCTCTGATATGTATTATCAAAGAATTGGATCGACCCAGTTTGAATGTTCCTCCGAGCAGAAATCCATTAACAGATTCTTCTGCATAATATTTATTACTCCATGGTGCCCAATTTGTAGATAATACTTGGTTACAACAAGTAATTTAATTACTTAAAAATTACTCCATCAATATCAAATATAACCTATTTGATATAATATATCAAAAATAAAAATATCATAAAAGAAGGGCTTCGAGGAAGTGTTTATGACATCCTAGTTATAAACTACAATTTCGGAAAAATAAACCACAGTAGCGTGGGTGGATAGACAAACAGAAGTACTAGGGAAACCTAATTTTTCCCTCTCCTTTTCCTTTTTCCCTTCTTCTCGAAGGAGAATAAAAAATCATACAATGAATATTTTGATGATATATTTCGTCATTTATCAAATAAATTTATAAAATTTGATAAAAATGATATTCCAAATTTCCAAAGCTTAAATGTATTCCATCTCTCTCTCTTCCATAACTATCCATAGAAGTTATATATAGCCAATTTCATTTGGCTAGAATAGCCAATATACACAATATTTAGGTTCCTATCAACTTGGCCAATTTGGGTGTCGATGGTGACGGACTTTTCAAATGGGAACACGGTGTCCCGAGTGAAGTAGAGGAGCTTATTCAACAAGAATTCCAAGAATGATAGTCAAATTTACCAATAGATAAGGCACTATAAGTTCAAAGGCTAGGAGTATTCCTGTCTCTTTTTTGAATTGGACTCACAATAAAAATTATCTGAGCTATCAGTCTTCGTGGATGTTTCTTGTAAATACCACAAAGACTAATGAGGGTAGTCACATGTCAGATAACATATCTCCTAGTCATCTTAGTAATTTGAGGTTGGTTGATAATCACAGGGAAGGAAAGAAACGACAATATAAGACTTCGAACCAAAACCACGTGGACCACCAGATGGCCACCGCCATAAATCTAGCCAGCAAGTTCACTTCTCAAAGGCTGATTGGCCAAGATAGTATGTGGTACCAAAGCACGTCATATACGAAAGAAAGCAATTACCAAAGAATTATTAAGAGTAACTGTCAATACAAAGCTTGTGGGAGTTTTTTTCAGTACTCTGCTATGTGTGTCTGTAGCTTTTTCTTTCTCCATTGTCTCAAGGAAGGGATTCGTGTCTGTTTCTTTTTTGTAATTATGATGCATGTATGTTTTCTCGGGGCATACCCAAAATATTGTATGGGAATTTTCTTTTTGATAACAGGCTATGTGCCTTACCGGATGTAATGGCTTTGGCGGCATGTAGATTTTACATATATAAGATCCTTAGTAAGGATATGTTCATCAACAACCCTGGGCTGATTTTTGTAAAAGGTTTTGGGTCAACTCGTAAAACCCGGTATTAATGCTATAGTATCTTATCTACCAAAAAAAAAAAAGTTTTTCCGACCTGGGATAATAAGCTCATGAACTTCCCTCTTACTTACTTCACTGTCGAGTAATGATAACAAACTACTTTCATCTCTTGCATCTGCATCTCTGCTGATGCAAGCTTAATGATTTAACTTGCTTCCTTTCGGGTGCACAACAGTGCCCAATGTCTAGATAGCCGAGCGAGCCTTTTTTGGTACCGAACTCATAAATGCAATTGTTCAATGGAAAAAAGGAGAGAGAGGGATTCGAACCCTCGATAGTTTAACTATACCGGTTTTCAAGACCGGAGCCATCAACCACTCGGCCATCTCTCCCAAATGAAGACAACTTCTATTTTACCCCTTTAGATAATACCTGACCATAGGGCTCAATAATGAGCCTAGATGCATATATCTAGGCATGCATATGATATGCACATAGATGCATATTCAATCACATAAACATAGGTACATATCTATGCTTACATATGCATACATATACATCTTGTAATAAATTTTCATTATGTATGGGAAAAATACATGAATCTCTTTCCCTCTTCTCTCCCACTCAAATAGAAATTTGATAGAAAAAAAAAGAAATTTTAAACTCGATGAATTTGTGATCAAGTCAAATCCATAGTGCAATTGGTTATAAATTGACCGAATAGGGATCATATGGTATAGTCTATTGAATATGTTGGAAGATTTTAAGATCACAACCATGACTATTGCTTTCCAATCGTCTGTATTTACATTAATTGCAATTTTATTTCTCCTAGTGATTGGTGTACCTGTCGCACTTGCCTCTCCTAATGGTTGGTCAAGTAGCAAAAATGTTTTATTTTTGGGTGTATCATTATGGATTGGATTAGTATTTTTAGTAGGTATCCTTAATTCTTTCATATCTTAGATATGCTCTAGATCTTTTTGTGAAAATCTCTCCCCCCCCCTCCCCGAAGGAGATTATAGTTCGGAAGGGTATTTCCGACAAGTCCCAAGAAACCAAAAGAAAGTGCTCAGGGGAGGGGTTATTTCAATGATGAAATAATGAAAATTTCGTTATTTCATAAAATAGATCTGCGTACAAATATATGGCATAATATATATATATATTATGCCAAGAACGAGTCAAATGCGGGTATGGTTGAATGGTAAAATTTCTCTTTGCCAGGGAGAAGATGCGGGTTCGATCCCCGCTACCCGCCCATCCGAAGGATGGAATAGAGCCAGGAATAGTTATGGGTTTGGCCGTAACTTTTTCTTACCTGTCATTCCATTCTCAAATGACAGAGTCATCCTCTTTGGGCAAGAAAAATTTACCGTGTTCTAGCGGAGACGGGATTTGAACCCGTGACCTCAAGGTTATGAGCCTCGCGAGCTACCAAGCTGCTCTACCCCGCAATATCCTATTATTATTTTTTTTATATAATAAACAAACACGGTACACCGAACAACCATTGGAAATGCTATTTCCCCCCCCTATGTAGGGAGGGGCTTTTCTATTAATAATAATTTTTTTCCTCCTACCAACTCGATTTTGTTACCCCGGGCAACAAACATGCGTGAGCTCTCTCACGGAGTATATACCCGGATAACCCAAAGTCTCTATAGTTGGCTCTAGGTCTTCCAGTCAAAGAACAACGTCGATGAAGACGTGTAGGTGCACTATTACGCGGTGAAGATTGTAATTTTCTATGAATTTTCAATTTTTCATCCAATGATGAGACTTCCCTTATCTCTCTTTTCAAAGATTGACGAATCAGATTGTATTTCCGTTCCAATCTTTGTTTCTTTTTCTCTCTCTGAATGAGACTTTTTCTTGTCATAATGGTTCTGTCAGTTGGTATCCTCTTTTGCTCTCTCTGAATAAGACTTTTTCTTGTGATAATGGTTCTGCCAGTTGGTATCCAGGAATAAAAATAAAGATCAGATTTGAGATGGATAAATGGTCGCGACCCTTTGTCGCGGCCATTGTAGCACGTGTGTAGCCCAGGGCATAAGGGGCATGATGACTTGACCTCATCCTCACCTTCCTCCGGCTTATCACCGATGGTCTGTTCAGAGTTCCAAACTAAATGATGGCAACTAAACACAAGGGTTGCGCTCGTTGCGGGACTTAACCCAACACCTTACGGCACGAGCTGACGACAGCCATGCACCACCTGTGTCCGCGTTCCCGCAGGCACTCCCCTCTTTCAAGGGGATTCGCGGCATGTCAAGCCCTGGTAAGGTTCTTCGCTTTGCATCGAATTAAACCACATGCTCCACCGCTTGTGCGGGCCCCCGTCAATTCCTTTGAGTTTCATTCTTGCGAACGTACTCCCCAGGCGGGATACTTAACGTGTTACCTATAGCACTGTGCGGGTCGATACGCACATGGTAAAAAAAAAACAGTTCGAGTAGCAGCTACTAATATTACTGAGAAGATTGGAAGGATCCTTCTACGAGAAGGTTTTATAGAAGATATTAGGGAACATCGGGAAGGCCAAAAATCTCTTTTGGTTTCAACTTCAAGATATAGAAAAAGGAAGAAAAAGACATACATAACCACTTCAAAGCGTACTAGCAAACCTGGTCTGAGAATCTATTCCAATTCTCGGGAGATCCCTAAAGTTCTAGGTGGAATGGGGATCGTAATCCTTTCTACTTCCCAAGGAATTATGACCGATCGAGAAGCTCGCCAAAAAAAAATTGGTGGAGAAATATTATGTTATGTATGGTAATTCATTTAAATTTTGTGTAAAACAAGTGATTCTGTAAGATATGAAAAGGCAGTAAAACAAGTGAAAAAAAAAAAAAAAATACTATCCTCATCTCTGGAGATGATGCTTATTCCCACTTATCCATAATGAAGTAATTCTATAATGAAATTATCACTAAGACCTTACTTACTATGAAGAAGGATTCCAATTTGATCAATGCGGAAGGTTTAGTTACTGAATCACTTTCCAACGGTATGTTTCGCGTCCGTTTGGATAACGGATGCGATATTCTAGCCTATATTTCGGGTAGAATTCGACAGAACTCTATACGAATACTACCAGGAGATAGAGTCAAGGTCGAATTAAGTCCTTATGATTTAACTAGAGGACGCATAGTTTATAGACTTCGCAACAAATCTTCAAATGATGAGATCCCCTTTTGATCGAACATCTGATAGGGATCAATATAGAGGCTCATTAATTAGATGGGCTCTATTTTCTCAGAAAACGAAATGGAATATGATGATACCAATTCCAAATTGAAGGACCACAGACATGAAAATCCGTGCTTCTGTTCGTAAAATTTGTGAAAGTTGTCGACTAATTCGTAGGCGGGGACGAGTTATGGTAATTTGTTCCAATTTAAGACATAAACAAAGACAGGGGTAATCCTTCTCAATATCAAGAAACGAATGTAGAAAATAGATTTCGACATCCAATCTATCTAAATCTATCTATCTATATAGATAGATTTAGATAGATAGAAAGATTTTTTTTATCTCATAGATATGAAACGATTAAAAAAACGATTAATATGTCAAAAATTACAAAAAGAAGAAGAATTAGTTCACGTAGAAATGAACGTCGCATACTGAAAGGAGTTATTCACGTTCGAGCAAGTTTTCACAATACCATTGTTACTGTTACAGATGTACGGGGACAAGTGGTTTCTTGGTCTTCTGCCGGTGCCTGTGGATTCAAAGGCAAGAAAAGAGGTACAGCATTTGCTGCTCAGACTGCAGTAGAAAATGTTATTGGTACATTAATGTATCAGGGTATGAAACGAGCAGATGTTATGATAAGTGGCCCTGGTAAAGGGAGAGATACAGCATTACGAACCATTCGTAAAAGTGGCATAGTATTAAATTATGTACGTGATGTAACTCCTATGCCACATAATGGCTGTAGACCTCCCAAAAAAAGACGTTTGTAAGAATTGAATGAATTTTAACAGAAAAAATGATAAAATAATCTATTCAAATAAAATTAATTTAATATGATTCAAGATGAAATCTCAGTCTCTCTTAAGAGACCACAATGGAAGTGCGTCGAATCCAGAGAAGACAGTAAGCGTCTTCATTATGGCCGTTTCATTCTATATCCGCTTTGCAAAGGTCAAGCTAATACCATAGGTATTGGAATGCGAAGAGCTTTACTTGGAGAAGTAGAAGGAACATGTATCACACGTGCGAAATTTCAAAACATAACACATGAATATTCTGCAATAATAGGTATTGAAGAATCAGTGCATGATATTTTGATGAATCTGAAAGAAATTGTACTTAGAAGTGATCCGTACGGAATTCGAGAAGCATCTCTCTATATCGTTGGACCCAAAAATGTAACCGCTCAAGATATCATATTACCGCCTTCTGCGAAAATAATTGATACTACACAACATATAGCTAACATAAATAAATCAATTACCTTGGATATAAAGTTACAAATTGAAAAAGGGCGCGGATATATTTTACAAAATCCAAAAAATTACAATTCTAAAGATGGAATTTTTCCTATAGATGCTGTCTTTATGCCTGTTCGAAGTGTAAATTATAGTATTCATTCTTATTGGACCGGAAATGAGATAAAAGAAATTATTTTTCTTGAGATATGGACGAATGGAGGATTAACTCCTAGAGAGGCACTCTACGAAGCTTCTCGGAATTTGATTGAGTTATTCCTTCCTTTTCGAGGATCCAAAATATTCCTAGTATCTCAGAAGCTATTTGGAACAAGGAGGTTTTCGATCATTTAAAATAGAGAAAAAACAATCTAAATGCTAGCTTGGAAGAGGTGGAAAAGTAAATTTAGAATTGGGGGTACTCGAAGGAATTAGATAGAAAAGAAAATGTGCTTTTATTTGATATCCACACTTTATTAGCCCAGGAAGAAGTCCATTGGAGACAAAAATCTAGGGCTTTATGGCTCAAAGAAGGAGATTGAAACATCCAATTTTTCATCTCACAACTACTAGATACAAAGTATATAATAGAATAAGAATATTGAAGACAAAAGAGGGCAAGGAAATAAAAGAAGAAGAGGATATCAAAAAGAAAGCAATTTATTTTTTTTCAAAATCTTCTCAGCATGGAAGATGTAAAAAATGTTGAATTAGTTAATAAATTGTTGAAGAATATTTTCCAAGTGGTGAATAGTGAAATAAATCATTTTTTGGATAATCCTTTCTCAAAGGAGGAGGTGTGTAGGGTAGTTTTTAGTATGAAGAAGGATAAATCCCAGGGTTCAAATGGTTGACCAAATGGTTTCTTTCAAACTTATTAGGATATTATTAAGAACGATATGTTAGAGGCTTTGCTAGAATTTCAATGAGAAAAACAAATCTCAAGGAATGAAATTCTACATTCTTGGTTTTTATTTCAAAAAGCAAGTACCAAACATGTTAAGATATTTTTGTCCAATCAGCCTGTGCAATTCTATTTATAAAATTTTAACAAAGGTTCTAGCCAATAGACTGAAGAGTATTTTATGTAATATTATCTCCTCCAAATAGAGTGGTTTTGTTAAACAAAGGCAAATATTTAATGGGACAATCATTGTTCATGAGGCTTTACACTCTATGAGGATGAGAGGATTAGAAGGAATGCTATTAAATATGGATATGAATAAAGCCTATGATAGAGTCTCTTGGAAGTTTTTGGATAAAGTACTACAATTTATTGGTTTTGGATAAAATTGGAGGCTTTGGATCATGGTTTTCATCTCCACTTGGTATTTAATGATAGTAAATGGAGAACTAGTAGGTTTCTTTCTAGGTAAAACAGGACTAAGACAAGGTGATCCTATATCACCTTATCTGTTCATAATAGTAGTTGAGGCTCTAGGAAGAAGCTTAACTGTGACAAAACATGTAAACTTGATTAAACTAATTTGACCAACATCATATTTAGATGTAATTACTCATCAATAGTTTGTTGATGACAGCATAATATTATCAGAGTCATAAGTTGTGGAAGCGAAGAATATCAGGAAGATTCTCAAAACCTATGAAACAACTTAAGGTCAAAAAATTAATTTCTTGAAAAGCAGGTTGTTCTTTGTTAACAGTCCCCAACTTAGACAAGAACTTTTGAATGCAGAGTGGACAACTTCCCCACAGTATATTTGGAAATACCCATTTTTGTAGGTAGAATTAAAGGAGAATACTAGAATTCAGTGCTTGAGAGATTCAATAGAAATCTTATAGGATGGAAAGACTCTTCCTTATTCAAGTAGGGAAATTACAACTATTAAGGTTAACCCTCCAAAACTTGCCCATTTTCATTATGTCTCTATTTAAAATCCCAACATCGATGGCTAAGAAATTGCAACGAATGTAGAGGAAATTTCTTTGGACTAGTGCAGAAGAGAAACAAAGGATTAGTTTGGTGGCATGGGATAAATTTTGTAGGACTAAGTGAGAAGGTGGTCTGGGCATCAAAAAAGTGAAACAGATGAATAAGGCTTTAATGGCCAAAGTGGGATGGTGGTAAATTATTGAACATGATAATGTTGGGCTCATATCCTCTCTGAAAAATATCTTGAGAACATAATCCCCTTTGTTTATAGCTTAAATCCACCTTTAGGATTATCTTTGTAGAATGATTTGATCAAAACAAGGAATATATAATGGAAATATTTAAGATGGCAACTGGGAATAGGTGATAAGACACACTTTTGGGAGGATGCATGGGTCACAAAGAGGCCTTTAATTTTTAATGATTACTGGAAGTGCATCATTTGGCCTTAAAAGCAAAAATATGGAAACATGGTTCAGGAATACATCAACGAGGAAGATAATTGCAGAGTGTGGCACATGCTACAGTTGGAAGGATCTGATGTTATAATGTAAATTAGACTTAATTCTCTCAATCTTAGTTTATAACATTACTATTTGCAACTCAATATAGGAGAGGATAGGTTCTTTGGGATCATAATCCGAAAGGAATATTTATTGTTAACTCAACTTTTGCCTTTTAAAGGGATAAAGAGAATAAAAAATTTCCCTCACATAAAGTTTGGATTAAAGATCTCTTTTTGAAGGTGTCTTTATTTCTTTGGTTGGCATGGCAAAATCAAATATTAATGGTGGAAAATATTAGAAGAAGAGGGATGATCATTCCTAATAGGTGTTATTTATGTTGTGGAAATGAGGAGATAGTTGATCATATTTTTATCCATTATTCCCTTTCTTTGGAGGTCTGGCATGTGCTTCTTCAGTGCTTAAAATTCAATGGGTGACAACAAAGTCTTTGGAGGACTTATGGGAAAGCTAGGTTAACCCTTATCATAGCCCACAATTGAAAAAAATTGGATCTTTGTCTTACCTCATTTCATTTGATAAATATGGAGGGAGAGGAATAAATGAGTGTTCCAAAATAAGGCTAATCGTATAGAGGTTATTATTAAGAGTATCAAAGCTACTATTGTTGAAAATGTGATTGTTAATATGGACAACCAAATCTATGAAAATGAGTTGGAGGAAGAAATAGTAGCAGACTAGGGACTACTAAGAGCTTCAGGGAATCAAATTAGCTAGCCAAAGAGAAAGGTGAGATGGAATATTCTCCACCTAGAGTGCGTAAAACTAAATTTTGATAGAGCCTCTGAATGTAATCTAGAGAAGGTTGGAGGGGGAGGGGTTCTGAGATATAGCTATGGGGTAGTGATATCTTGATATGCAATGAAATTTGTACATACATCAAACCATGTAGCAAAAGCGAGAGCTATCATTATAGGAGTAAGGCTTACAAAAAAAATGAATGTTAAGAAAATTATAATGGAAGGGGATTCTATGAATACCATTAATAGTTTAAATTCTAGGCAAACTGCTAGCTGGAGCATTGAAAGCATTATTCAGGATGCAATGAATACACTATTAGGCATGGAGGTATTTGTGATCCAGCACATCTATAGGGAAGACAATGTCATGGCTGATATAATGGAAAACATGGAAGTTCATATGGATGGATCCAAGGTATGAAATGATGTTTTCCCAGAGGCTTTGATGATTATAACTTTGAAAAAGGAAAACACTTCTGATGTTGTTGAGTTAGAAGTTTCAAAGCCTTAGGAGAATTGATAACTACAAAATATCTATTAGCATGGGGCTAATTTTCAAGGAAACTAAACCAAACTGAGATTTAGGAGAAAATTAAAAAAGGTTGCATATTGAATGAAGACTAGGCAAAAGCTTTCGAAGTCCTCAAGAAAGGCAAAATTGGAGATCTGATCTAAAGCTAATAGAACATTGATTAAAGCTCTTGAAGATTTTAAGGAAACCATATGGATTGAATTTAAGAAATATTGAATCTCCATGGAATAGAGTTAAATCAAAATTATTGTATTTTACATAAATTTTATAATATATACATGCTAGAAGTGTTATTTCTCTTCAAAAAATGTACAAGGTTTGGGGCTCGTTCAAATCCCCATTAATTTACCATAATAATAAAAAAATTACATTGAAAATATTTTACAATAGTCTAAAAATAAGATGCTTCTTAAAATCTATGCTAAGATATTCCCTCTTACTGATGCAATCTTTGATCCAATTGTACTTCTGCTCTTTCAATTTCCAAATCTAACTTTTTGAGTCTTTTTCTCCCTTTTGGTTGCTAGATCTATTTACCAAAACATTTTATAACCATTTTTCTTCATCCTTTCTAATACTAAACTAATGTGGACTCCCAAGAAGTTTATTTCATTATTCAGCATGCAAGATTTTTGTAGCCATCTCTCATACCTTTACATGATAAGGTGATATTTGTTATTGTAAATCTGAATGTCTATACAAGATATGGTGATATTTAATATTAGATGTACTTTATGCTAATTTGATTTTCTAAAACCATGGTTCATAAATCTAGGTTCTATTACCATGTGCTAATTTATTTTGTGTAGCATGTGCATAATTATAACATGTGCCAATTTTTAAGATTTATTTTTTAATCATCAACATTTTTTTCAATTAATTTACACAAGGTTTTTATGAAGGGTCCCGATAATCAACCTTTTTAAGTTGATATATTAAATATACATATTTTTAATACATTAAATTTATTAGATAATCTTAAATTCTTTTTAGTTTGTTATGTATGAAAGAAGGTTCTCTTATTATTAGACCACTTCTTCCCTAGATCCACTATACATGGAAGAGAATTTTGTATTGTCCTATCTATTTATGCCCGATTAAACCTCAAAATTTATATATTACAAAAATCTATATACTTATCCACCATACATAGAAGAGGATTTTGTATTGTCCTATCTATTTAAAAACAGTGAAACCTTAAAATTTATATTAAAAAAAACTGCATATCTAAAAAAATAATAGAGTTAAGTGAAAAGTATTTTTAGCCCTTAGCATCAAACAAAGACATGTAAGAAAAAAATTCATGCCTTGATTGAAGGCCACTAAAGTGAATAGCCTTTCTATTCTATGTTGGATATGTCCTTATTTTTTCCCTTCTAAGTTGGAGATAGCAATTTCAAGTTTTATTTATAAAAAGTATCATATGTTTTAGATGGATTATAATTTTATTTACACAACCTTTACCAATTTTTTTTTCTTTTGCTGGATAATAAGCGGTTGTACTTGGGTCCCTCACCCTTGACAAATTACTTTCTTATTTAGATATTGAGAGTTTACATATATATTTACTTCTCATCTTAATTGAGATGCTATAGCTAGAATACATAAAATTTTTGAATTATTGATTTTCATTTTTTGGATTTTTTTAATTTTTTGTGTGAATACAAATATTCCAGAATTTAGCATCCTTCTTGAAATTTTCCTGTAGAAACCTTCACAATACCAAAAATTCATCTCTACTATCTATACATTGCATCTTAGTAGAGTAATATTTCCAAAACATCGCACTATTGTAGTCTACTTTACCAAATATGGATTGTTAGTTTCCTTCCTGAAACACAAGTGCAACCACATAAATTATAATAAATTGTTTATATGAAAACACATTAATGTTATAAAATAAATAAGATATTAATCATGGAAAACATTAAAGAAATTCTTAATCATTATTTGATTCAGGCAATCCACATTTTATTGTCAGCTTCAACTAAACTTACTACTTCCTCTAACCATGGAAAAGAGAATTTAACTTCACGATCCTCAATTAAAACCCCTCTATTGGCTAGCCAATTTGCACATTGTTTCCTTCCCTTAATGTATGTGTAAACTTGATTTCTTCAAATTCTTTAGGAAGATCTTGAATTTCCATATTTATCTCTTGTATGTTCCATGGAGCCTTCACTTTCCTCAAACTTTCATTTATTACTGAGTGAATCACCTTCTATCCATACTCTGTTTCATTTCATTTGTGTGCATAGCCACCCAAGCTTTAGCTTCATTATTTGTCTTAAATCCACTACTAAAAGCGAATGAGATATAATATCTCCTCTATTATTTCTAATTATTCCTCCTTCTATTGGTCCTAGATTTCCTTTATATGCTCCATCAAAATTTAATTTGACCAACTGCACATTTGATGGTTTCCACTTTATATTCTTTGTCTTCTTTTTGTTTCTCCTGTCCCTAACATCATAATTTCATTTGATGATGTGACTCCATCTATAAAGTCTCTTTGCTTCTAGACTAGGGGCTAGGTGAGTTGATAGGTTTGGATTAGACTTCTCTATGGCTAAACATATCTTCCTTTTCATTACCTCTAAAACTGCTTTCCTTTCCTTTAAATATTCTTCTATTCCTTTTTATCCATATAGTATAAAGTATTGTATCTTTTCATATATCCCATATTTTCTATAAAGCCTCACTTTTAAAAGTGCTCTACCATTGTTTTAATCATTCTTCAATTATGCTATTCATCACCATTCATTTACCACACATATTAAGAATCCATTGCCATAGTTTTTATACTATTGAGCAATGTCCCAAGATATGGTCTACTCTCCTCCTTTTTACAAAGAACACATTGAGAGGGCTAAGGTTATTCCAAGATAAAATTCTTCTATGACCTACTAGCCAAACAAACATTTTGACTTTATGAATGCTTGGGCTATCCCAAATATCTCTCCATATGCTTGCGATATTCCTATTTTATTGGTGCTTTACATTATATCTACTTCTTGTTGTGTTTTCTCCTGAGCTATTTAAATCCTAAATCAATTTATCCTTGGCTCCCCTTGGAATAATCATAGTTGTTATCTTTCTACTCAACAACCTCCTAGCATCAATGTCTTGTATACTTGTAAAACAATATTCTTTCCATTTGTATCTTCCTTCCTAATACTTGTATAAAATGTTTGAAACCCTATCACCATATTTATCTTGAAGTAATATAATCCAAGGTTTCAAAATTGGATCTAGATTGAGTGGTTTTTATCACACCTTTTTCAAATAATTTTATTTAAAAATTAATTAATTTTTAATTTGGTATATGAAATTTGATTTTATGATATTTGATAAAATATATTTATTATTTTTTCAAAAATATATAGGTTCTCTTGATGCAATGAAATTGTTTAGGAAAAGAACTCTACCCAAAGGATTGTCAACATGGAACTTCATATTAGAGAGTTTGCAATTTATAAAGAAACATATTAGATGGTCAGTCAATGATGGGAGTGGCCCTAATAGAATCCACATATAACCTATTAATATATATATATATATATATATATATATATATATATTAAATAATATTATAATAATTTGATAATTATGTATGTATTACTTGATCAATTTTAAATTTTAAGTTTTTTTAATTTCATTTACAAGCTAGAAATTTAATTGGTTGACTTTATACCTTTTAATAAATTATATTTATTATTAAGAGTGCAAGTGCGAGCGCGATTTGGGAGTAAGTGTAGCAGTGAGTGTGGGCGTGAGCTAGGAGTAAGTGCAATAATGAGTGCAAGCCAAGATTCAGTCATGGAAAATGAGTGGTAAGTTCATTTGGAATGCATCAATGCTTCAAACCCTTACCACGAATGCATGGAATATTGTTTCTAAAAAATTGTTGAAGTGAAGGAATATCAAGAAAAATAAGAGACACGAGAAATTGTGAGCCAGGAGGGAGTGCAAGCTAGGATCAAGTGTGAGGTAAGAGAGAGTGCAAGCCAAGATCAACAACGAGTGCGAGTAGAGGAGTGTGAACCAAGAGGGAGTGCAAGCCAAGAGCGATACCCATTAGCTATTATGGAAGCAAAGTCATATTTGAAAAACCTAATTGGAATTCATGATGCCCTATCTAGAAATAAAAATACCCTAGTTGGAAGTATGGAGGTCCAACTTGGGGATAAGAATAAGAGCGAATACATAGCAAGTTCAAACCAGGTAGCAGATGTTACATCAGAAGTAAGTATAAAGTATGAGATGATTGAGCATGATATAATGGTTCTTAAAAGTAGAGGGTTAATATGTAAGTTCCATAGATCATGGCCAAGGTTTTTGGAGATTCAAATTTGGATCAAGTGGAAGTGGGGATTGAATTTAAATTATTTTGTGAATTTTCTTCCTAAATGTTTTTTCCTCATCATATTTTCTAGATCAAATTTTTTTTCTGTTTAGGGGAAGAGACGCACTTTATTTGAGACCATGGAATAAAATTTTTTCTGTTTAGATAAAATTTTAAGAAGCTTTCAGTGTGGGTTAGGTTTTTTGGACTTCCATATCAACTTATAAATAAGGATGTTTTGAAAAATATTAGAAATGCCCTAGGAGAATTCATCAAGGAAGGACCAAAAAATAAGGAGTGAAATCATGCTATATATACTCGAATATGTGTTGCTATTGATATTTCAAAACCTTTGCCACAATTCATTAAGATTGTAGATACCTAAAACACGTCATGTTTAGGAGACTACTCATATGGGCACCTTTGCAGACCATATGAATGATCTTGGACTTTGCCAAGACTAAGCAGTGGTTTTAACCACTCATATAGGGCATTCTAGTCCTATGCAGCTCTAGATACTGATGAAATTGATGGCTACCTCCATAGCCACTGAATATTAGAGTGGCTACGGGCTAGCCGCTGATGACGATAGTGGCTATAGACAACTTGCCCATAGCCATGCCTGTTAATAGAGACTATAATCTGTTACACCTAATGTATTATTGAATGGTTGGGAGGTCAAAGCTTCTAGATGCATCTTATCAACTACCTGGACGTAACTGCTTCTTGTTCTTAGCTTCTTTGTGAAGCCAAGGCAAGGGGATTGGATGTCTATAAAAGACCCCAAATTTTTATTGCAAACCTGGTTCAATTCATGTGTTGATCACATATATCGAGAAGCGAATCAACATCCCTCTGAGGTGCAACAGAGCCTTGTCCAATCGAAGAATGACATGTGTTTGCCTAGAAATGGTGGATGACCTAGCTTGAGAGTAACCTAGTTGTTCAAGAGTCAAATCGATATAGATTGATACCAAATTCAATCGTAAAATTGTGTACCAAGATGCAAGCAACCTTTGAACATCAATTACGTAGCAAATCGAGCGATATCAGAATGATATTTAGAGAGCAAATATTTTGTCTTGTGACTATTATTTTTGACAACATCCTGTAGGCTTAGCCACAAAATTTGATAGCAGCTAGCAGAGCTAACTACTCTTATTGATAGCGACTAGGTTCTGATTTAGCATTTTTTGCATTTAGTATTTAGATTTTTTTTTATTGCTTTTACTTCACTTTATCTGACATAGATTAGTTATTCTCATTCAATATTTAAGAATCATTTACAATATTTCATTTATTTCATCTTATATTTATGCATTTGCTTTCTTTCTTGCATTCATATTGAAACTAGCCTCATCTTGAGAGGCATCATGTGCTATTGATGTGTTTTCCAGTTTCTTTGTGTGTAGGTGACAGGAATAATCAAGGATTAAAAAGCATCATCGAGATAATACTTCTTGACATAAAATAAAGAGGTAGCTAATAAGCCCTCATATAAGCAAAGTAGTGGAGGAGTGAAATTCATTGGAGTGCATATCTCCCCTTTAAGGGGCCACAATATTTTGTAATAATTGTATCAAATTGAAGGATTCCCTAAGAGGGAAATATTGTAATCAAGATTCATTGTTATTAATAAAGAGCACCCCATTTTTGTTCATCTTTATCTTGCAATGGTTACATGCTTTCCTATTTTCAATTTGTTACATGCTTTCAAATAGATAGATGCATGATTTTTACACTTTACAAGTGGCAATCACGGTCGGATAGGCCCTATTTTTGCACTGTTTACTAATGTTTTTGTGTTTTTCCTTTATGTAGGTACAACCACTCTGATTGATAGTGGATAGCAATCCCATCTACCATGATCAACAATGGCTAGAAATCCTAGCCACCCTGATCAACCGCTCTCAATGATAGCAACTAACATCGCAGCAACCCTGATCAACAATGGCTACAGGAAAAATCAACAAAAATAGTTTGCAGCCCGTTTCTTCATCAAATGCAGATTTACTTGTAAGTGATACTATATTATTTTTTTATTTCCTTCTTTTGATATGTTTTTGAAAGGCAATAGGGTTAAGTAATTCACATAGAAAAAAATTAAACAAGGTAAATCAATTCTATTTTTCTATGTTTCTTCTAGCTGCTACTGGGAACAACGACTATCTCTACTAGCCGCTTCAAAATACAACGACTAGGATTTTAGCTACTACTATCTATAGTGGATGATACTGTGCACCACTATTTACAGTAGTGGCTACTATTTATCTTGATTTGTAGGTGTTCCTGCTTAAGGCCTATGCAAAGGCTATTTCATATTTTAATTTGCATTCTCTAAAACATATTTTCATTCTACATTTTCTAAATATAAAATGTAAATTATATGCATGTAGATGAAAAATAGCATTGTATGCTTATTTATGCATTTCTTTTTATGCAAATTAAAAAGGAACCAATCACACACTATTATCCAAGGATAAACATCAGCGACATTGGAATTTCACATCTAACCCACTGATCAAGACCAATGGTGGAAGTCATTACCACTTGGTTGGCTTGTTTGACATTGTATCATCATTACCCGTTTGTGGCCAAGGTTGATTCAAGAACTATCCTATCTATGGAAAATTACACACATTTATCTTCAGAGGGGTGTATCACTGACCACGGTGTGCTAGGTGAGAATCGGTAGTACATATGCTACATGACTGGGTATGAATTTCATCTCCATATTTATGTGGGTAGATAACCTGGATGTCATTATCGGGTTTGTCACTGTGAGTGTATAGGTGAAATCTTTAAATAATATAAGAATTACATCAACTATTGCAAACACGATAAGAGTTCAGATTGTATTCATAACAAACCAAAAAATACGAAACAAGTTTTAGGACACACAAAGAAAACTTAAATGAGATAATCACCTTGTATACTTTGTATTTTTCTTAAAAATAAAACTGTAAGGGCTTTAACATCCAAGTATAATATTAAACACAGTTTTGAAACTCCTTATTATCCATAAGAAAATGGGCAAGTAGAGGCCTTGAACAAAATAATGGTAGCCATTTAAAAAAAAACGATACAAAAAAATCATAAGGATTGGCACCTTCAACTGCCTCTTACATTATGGTCTTATCGAACTAGTATAGGAACACCCACTGGGGCAACCCCATTCTCACTAGTATATGGCACTGAGGCCATCATACCTTTGGAATTAGAAATTCCATCATTGCGCATCGTATTGAAAGAGTTCATCGATGACGACACTATGCGGCAAGCTCACCTGGATCAGTTGACCCTTCTTGATTAACATCACGTGAATGCTCTTGAACATCTCCACATTTACCAAGATCATCTAAAATGAGCTTATAACAACAAAATCCACCCAAGGGACTTCAAGGTTGGGGATATTGTACTTAAAGAGAACCAGTAGAACTTAAACCTACCATCGCATCTGTGAGACAAATTTATGACCAACTGGTTAGGTCCATTTATCATTTCAAAAAATATTGGACCTGGTACCTATCACCTAACATCGCTAAAAGGTGTTGAAGAGCCTTAACCTATCAAAATCCTTCACCTAAATGTGTTTCATACATAAAATTCAAAAATTCAAAAACATTTGAAAATTCAAAAATTTAAAAATATTTGAAAATTTAAAAAATTCAAAAACATTTGAAAATTCAAAAATTCAAAAACATTTGAAAAATAAAAAATTCAAAAACAATCTAAAACATCAAAATCTAAACAAATCATAAAGCAATAAAATTCACAAAAATTGTCAAACATCAAAAATACAGTTTTTTTGGCATGTTGTATTGCATCATATGCATTCATTTAATTACTTTGCATTTAGGTATTTTCATTCATTGCACTTGCATTAGGACAAGTTGGGTATACAATCCTACAAACGGCACCACGTTTGTATGCTAATCATGCATCCTTACTTCATGATCATCCATCACCCCTATGACTAATTGTGTTTTTCAACACAATCCTTCCTGTTGCTATAAGGAATATACTAGGGTTTTATGGTCATTCAACCATACCTGGTGATCTTCTCAGATTTTGTAGAAATCTATCTTTGCTTTTGGATATGAGGTCTAGTTTTGATAGTACCTTGCATATACCATCACAATTTTAAATATTAATAATCCTAGTTTGAACAAGGAAAGATGAACACTACAAAGTGGTCCTAGTCACCTTAAGCGAAAGGTTTTTGAGGGTGGGGGTGGGGAGTAACTTGCTCATCTTGTGATGTGCATGGTCTAGGATGTTGATCATTGGAAAAAGGAAAAGCTCTCCCCTACCCAAAGAAATCCCTTGCTTTCATACAAAATAAGCAAAATCCTAAAAATCAAAGCTAATCCCTTGCTAAAAAAAAAGTACAAAATAAACAGTGATTTTCATCACTAAGCATGAGCAAGTATCCCAAAAAATGAAAATAAAAGAAGGGGGTGAAGAGCTTGAATCCCTAGAATCTTCAGTATTCGAATGCCATTGGGTGATACCCATTACAAAAACGGATTGAATGAATCCCACCTGGCAATGGGGTAGTTCTAAGCAATTTACAAATGAGCTAGCTTTAGGTGGCCTGTATTACCTAGTAGTCTAGTCCAACTGCATCCAAACCTAGGATCATAATGAACATTTGGTGATCCTCATTACAAAAATGGGTTGAATGAATTTCACCTGGTAATGAGGTAGTCTTATGCTTCATCTAGTATATTCATTTGCACACACAGGGTTAATGAATATCTTGGTCTTCACAAAAAAAGCTTTTATCTTTCTGAAGTCTTGTGTAGTCATTATACATATTTTGATTAGTCAACTAGGGTTTTTGAGTCTCCTGGAAAACCTCAAAAATCTCTTATAGCAACAAATCATCTCATCAATCATACACAATTTTCCTTGTGAACTTTTGTTTATTAAGGGGTGTTCATGAAATATGATAGATACTGGATGGATATCAACAAATATATTTATATGACCACTGACTATTTTGTGCATATCTTTTAATCTGCAAAAGCTTATAAGGAAATACCATACATCTCACATCATCTCATTTCACATATGGATGCCTAAATGATTAATTATTATGATAAGAATTACTATTTTCATTCATGATTTTCATAGATTCTGTGGTGTCATACAGTAGTTTGTTAAACACATCTTAGATTCATTCTATATGTTTTACGAGATTAAAGCATACAGGTTCATTTGCATTAGATCATCTTCATACAATTAATGCATTTACCATACATCATGGCATTCATATATATGTATACATAATAGTGCACCTACACATTTAGCTTATAGCATCTAAGCATACATCTATCATCTAGCTAGTGCATGTCATCAGCACATTGCATACATCTAACATAATCACTTCATCATCAAGTCATTACATCCATTAATGCACACATGTAAATAAATAAAAAAATTTAAATATGCCTCGTATCCATCTATTTACTCTCCACACTTGGCGGTTGAAATGACTTGTGCTCTATGCAATCCAGCAGGATGAGTAAATTATCATAAGGTCATTTGAACCAAATTATTCATCATGGAATTGAAATGTCTCCACTTCAATCCTGAAAAGGCCATGGTGGTCATATTTCTCCATGGGAACGAGGTATTCATTTCCTTTCTTCTATGAAATCTCATCAAAAATTTTAAATTAACACAAAAAAATCAATTAAAAAAAAAATTCAAATATGCCTCGTATCTAGTTATATACTCTCTACCCTTGGCAATTGCAGTGACTTGCACTCAATGCAATCTGGAAAGATGAGTAAATTACCATAATTCCATTTGAACCAAATTATTCATTGTTGAATTGAAATGTCTCCACTTCAATCCTGAATAAGGCCATGGTGGCTAGACTGCCCCATGGGAATGAGATATTATTTTCCTTTCTTCTATGACATCTCATCAAAAATTTCAAAATTAACAAAAAAAAATCAAATAAATCAAAATTAAAAAAAAATCAAATAAAAAAAATTTCAAGTGTGCCTCGTATCCAGTTACTTACTCTACACACTTGGCGGTTGTAGTAACTTGCACTCCATGCAATCTGGAAAGATGAGTAAATTACCATAAGACCATTTGAACCAAATTATTCATCGAGGAATTGAAATATCTGCACTTCACTCCCTAAGAAGGCCATGGTGGTCGAACTGCTCCATGGGAACGAGGCATTCATTTCACTTCTTTTATGAATTTTCACATAAGCATCATAAAATCATAAAATCCACAAAAAAATAAAATAACAATAAAATTTCAAATATGTATCATACCCAGTTATTTACTCTCTACACTTGGCGATTGCAGCGACTTGCACTCCATGCAATCCGATAGGATGATTAAATTACAATAAGGCTATTTGAACCAAATTATTCATCGTTGAATTGGAATATCTTCACTTCAATCCTGAAGAATGCCATGGAGTTTAGACTGCTCCATAGGAATGACATATTCATTTCATTTCTCCTATGAAGTTTCATTATATCATCAAAATATAGTGATTCATCACAGGTGTAAATTGAATTGTTATCATCTTGATTTCCTAATAATGCCATTGTGGCTAGACTGCTCCTCGAGATAGAGATGTATAATTACTATTAATAGTTGAAATCACATATGTAATAGGACCTACCTTACAATAAATGCAATCATCTTGAATTGTCTAAATCAATCATCTTGGTCAAGCGACTCATCACTTTCATCACTTGTCCCTTTCCTTATCTACTTTTCACTTGAGAGGGTAGCTATAATAACATAATTCATAATCAAAATCAACACTTGAAACTTAATCATGTAAGTTGTGTTCATTTTATGAATCATTACCAAAGACAGTCATGCCCCTGCTTGGGGCAAAAAACAAGCAAAATTAATTACACAATCGCTTGACATTTTTGAAGCATGAAGATAGGTACATGCCTCTTCATGAACTGATCAATGTCCAAGATAAAGTAAGCCTGAAGCAAAAGGTTGTACTTGAATCAATTTCCTAACTTGTTAGAGGCAATGAATCCAATACATGCACCCTTTTCATGATTGGGGTATCTAACATTGACCAGATCAATGAACACCAATTAACCTATAATATGACTTTAGGTTATCTATTTTTTATTAGTGTTATGTTTTCCCACAATGCATCCCAAAAAGAGGTATTTGTAGATACCTAAAACATGTCGTATTTAGGAGACTACTCATATGGGCACCTTTGCAGACCATATGAATGATCTTGGACTTTACCAAGACTAAGTAGTGGTTTTAACCACTCATATAGGGTAGTCTAGTCCTATGCAACCCTAGCCACTAATGAAATCGGTGGTTGCTTCCATAGTCATTGATGATCAGAGCGACTATGGGCTAACCGTTGATGATAGTATCTATGAGCAACTTGCCCGTAGTCATGCCTGTCGATAGCGATTAACCCTGTAACTGACTCAGTCTACCAAAGCTAAGTGAAATCTATTGCACCTAACGAATTCTTGAATGGTTGAGAGGTTGAAGCTTTTGGATGCATCTTCTCAACTGTCTTGACGTAACTACTTCTTTATCTTGGCTTCCTTGTGAAGCCAAGGCAAGAGAATTAGGTGTCTATAAAAGACCCCAAAATTTGATTGCAAACCCGGTTCAATTCATGTGTTGATCACATAGCGAAGCTTTGCCATATCGAGAAGCAAATCAACATTCCTTTGAGGTGCAGCGGAGCCCTATCCAATTGGATAATGATATATGTTTGCCTAGCAATGGTGGATGCCCTATATTGAGAGTAACCTAGTTGTTCAAGAGTTAAATCAAGACAGATTGATGCCAAATTCAACCACAAAACCGCGTACCAAGATGCATGCAACCCTTGAACATCAATTACGTAGTAAATTGAGCAATATCAAACTAATATTTAGAGAGCATATCTTTCACCCTGTAGCCACTATTTTTGAAAGTTGCCCGTAGGCTTAACCGCCAAATTTGATAACAACTAGCAGAGCCAGCTGCTCTAATTGATAGCGGTTAGGGTCTGATTTAGCATTTTCTACATTTAGTTTTTAGATTTCCATTTCCTTGCTTTTACTTTGCTTTTTTTGACATAGATCAACTGTTCTCATTCAGTATTTAAGCATCATTGACAATATTTCATGCATTTCATCTTATCTTTATGCATTTTCTTTATTTCTTGCATTCATCTTGAAACTAGCCTCATCTTGAGAGGCATCATGTGCTATTGATGTGTTTTCTAGTTTCTTTGTGTGTAGGTGATAGGAAAAATCAAGGATCCAAGAGCATCATCAAGATCATACTTCTTGACATCAAAGAAGGAGGCAACTAATAAGCCCTCATATAAGCAAATTAGTGGAGTGAAAATCATTGGAGTGCATCTCTCCCCTTTGAGGGGCCACAATATTTTGTAATAATTGTATCAAATTGAGGGATTCCCTAAGAGGGAAATATTGTAATCAAGATTCATTGTTATTAATAAAGAGCACCCCATTTTTGTTCATCTTTATCTTGCAATGGTTACATGCTTTCCTATTTTCAATTTGTTACATGCTTGCAAATAGATAGATGCATGATTTTTACACTTTACAAAGATTAAATCTGAATCAAGAGAATGAGATCAACAAGTAGATTATGAAAATATTGCATTTAGTTGCCACAATTGTTTTGATATTGGACATCTGGCAAGAGTTTGCAAAGTAAAAACTATGAAGAGACACAAAATTCTAGCCATGAGATAAACTTTAAGATGAAGCAAGGAAATCATACAATAATAGAAGTTAGATTAGATCAAGGATATTCCACTCCAAAAAAGAGGTAAATAAAGCCTATCTACAATATTATTTGACAAGTTCAAAGGAATTAAAGATGCAAAAGAATATGTGGAGATAAAACCCAAAACAAAGACAACAAAAGAGGTCAAGTTTATTCCAGGTATTAATAGGAATGAAAAAAAAGAGGAAGACTAACGAAGCAAAAACAAAGAGAAAAAAAACACAAAGGGATATTGATATGGGAAAATAAAAACAAATATCAAAAGTGTTAAACAAGAAGTAGGGCTAAACCCACAAATTAAAGAAAATAACAATATAAATAATATCTTGGAATATTAGGGGAATGAATAAGAACTCTAAAAAAATGTATTAAGAAATTATGAGGTTGTTATAGATAAGATATTTTTGAATATAGAAGTTGGGCAACAAATATTTTAGCCATTTGCAGTGTTGAATTTCATCTTGACAGAATTTAAATATTTTAGTCATTTACAGTGTTGAATTTCATCTTGATAGAATTTAAAATTTTGAAGGCATTTAATATAAAATGAGTTGATTGTGGAAACTTTGGAGTTTGAGGAAGATGAAGAATATATTTGATAGAAGGGTAAATGAAAAATATCTCTAATAGAAATATAAAGTTGAATATGCTTTAATTAATATGCTAGAAATGTAATGAGAGCAATGTAATATTTTATTTTCATAATGGGAGTGACCCCCAATAAAAGCCACACATAGCTTATTAAAAAAAAAAAAAATTAGATTTATTATTAAGCTACAAGCTTACTATAATGGTAAGGGATTTGGCCTCTCTTTGGGAGGTCTAAGGTTCAAACCCTACTTAGTATGAGGGGACTAGGACCCCTCATAAAAACTTGTGTAAACTTTTTTTTACAAGAAAAAAATTGTAATTTTATTTCAAGAGTGAAAGAAAATTACACTTCTCAGGTGCCTTAGCACAAAAAAAAACCTAGATAAAAGCATATTACTAGGATTCAAGATATCAATACAGTCGGGTAGATCAGAGAGGAAAAAATTCCATCTTCAAAATAGCATGGGGATAATAAGAATAAATATCCTTATATATCAATACTTAATTATCCAAACAACCTCCATGACCAAAACCTGGATAGAAATTAGTGAAAAATAAACCAACAGAATAGGAAAAAAATAATTAGAAACTGCCAAAGCTCTAATCAATTGAAACAGGCCCACAATAAAAAATCCAAATATAGCATAGAAACTAGGGATATGATATATGGGTGAAAGAAGAAACTCCATCCTTGTTCTCTTCCATTTACAAGAAACCTTCTGGAACTTGTTGACCTTCTTTTGATAACCTATCTGCTTCTTGATTTAATTCCCTATAAACATGTGTAAAAGAGTTTAAAAAAGGGAAATCACCTCTAGTAGTTCATCTCCCACTAGTCTAAGCAAGTTATTTTTTAATTTAGTAGATCTATTCATCCAATTGATGACTAGAGTGGAATCTCCAAAAAATTATAAAATTTTCACATTATTATCTATAACACACTTCGTTAGCAATCTCAATGCCTGAAACTCAAAAAATAATTTGGAACCTATCCCAAGACCTACTTTAAATTTGATATAGTGGGTATATGAGAAGTATAGAATGCCTCCTACGCTACGAAAAGATGACTGTCTCTGACTAGCCCCATAAAAAAAAACCCATGGCTGACACTTTTCAATGAATTAATTGTCTAGTTGTCGAGGCTTCTTATGTTTGTTAGGCCCTTTATTGATTGAGACCAAAGTCCCCACCTAAAATATGATTTGAAATGGGGGAATTAACTTCCATTAAAAAATAAATGCATTTTGTGCCAACCATATACCCCAACATATAAGACATGGTAAAGAAATAAACTGTTTCAACTATTTTTCAAAAACCACTATCTTAAGCATGCCTCCATAGTTTCTCTTTTCCAAATATTTTGTAATCTAGTTATCTGTTCAACTTCTATCTAAACATGTTGAGAAAAATGACATTTGATTAACAATTATGTGGTGTTTTCCTCCTCTGACTGACACAACATACAAATACTTGGAACTTGTATGCTTCTCCTTTGTAAAAATTTCCAAGTCAAAGCCTTATTTCTCAAAGCTAACCATATGAAAATAATTATCTTTTTTGGGGTAGATAATTTCCAAATATGCTTCCACCACCAAGTAGGCCCTTGAGGATGAGGGTCAAAACTTGCTTTGTAACCAAGTCTAGCCATATATTGATCCCCAGATTTGTTGTATGCCCAAACAATAATATCTGGTTCAACTCTCAATTTGATGAATCTTATTAAGACTATCAGTGTAAACCTTCCACAAAATAACCTGCTCATCAAAAAAATCCAATACCTGAGCCTAATTCCAACCTTCGGTCCAAAGACTAGAAGAATTTGATTCCCCCACCTAATAAAGAAAGTAAAAACCCTTGTCTTGTAAAGAACTTATCATAGCTTTCGACAACAAAATGTTTTCTCCACAACCCAAAATAGAATCAGTCCTTATTCTAACTTGTTCACCATTGCCCACTTTCCAAGCCAAATATTTTCTAATCATAGGAAAGGCCTATACTAGTGCCTTCCATTGAATGGAAATATTTTTAATGCTTTTCTGTGGACTTCTAATCCAATCCATAAAGGTCCTTGGACAAATATACTTTTTTTTAATAATCTTCTTCCATAATCCTTCTCTGGCCAATATCTTCCATAAAATTTTTATTGCCAAAGAAGAACAAAAAATGTGGATATTTGCCCCAACCACCTTCCTCCTTTGGCCTAGCTATAATTTACCACTTAACTAAAGGAATGCCTTCATGTTTCTTGTGTCCAATCCAAAGAAGTTTGAAGCAAAGTTTTCTTATTTTCTCTAGAACTCCTTTGGGAATGAAGGTCAATGAGTGCTAAAACACAAAAATTGCCTCAAGATCCGAATTTACAAGTGTTAATCTCCCACCAATAGACAACCATATATTACACCAATGGTTAATCCTAAATTCAATATTATTTAAAAGCCATACCCAATCTCTCTTCCTATAAGTATTTGGATTCAATTACTCCATTGAGCAAGGGATCTAATTAAATCTCTGGTCCATTTTTGTTTTTCTTGATCTTTGAATAATCTTCTTCCCTATTCTCCATGCTTATGTTCATTGTTAGCAAAAGCTTTAGAAATAATATTTTGAAATAAACACTGTAATAACCTTTTTCAAAATTCAAGTAATATTCTTCCTTGTAATAACAAAAGGTAGACGAATGAGATTCTTTTCCACAATATTTACAAGGATGCAAATTCTAGCAATCAACTTTTTCATGTCCTCTATTACAGTAAGTGCATTTTAAATTTTCTTTTGTTGTTTTGAATAACTTAATTTCATCTATTTTCTTGATCAACTAATATAACCATGTATGTATAGTTGAAGCAATTCTATTTTTGCTTCTTTCATAAATTTGTAGGAGAAACTCTTGTCCTACATGTTTTGCTATGCTTTGAGAATGATCCTTGAGTTTTCTCTCAATATTATAATTATCATCAAAAACTTCTACCATATTGTTAGAATATGTCTTTAAAGTATTTGCTCTTGTCAAGTTGTCAATATGTGGTTTCTCAAAAATCCTTTTAAGCCATATTGGTTCTTCTCTTCTATTCATACATTTCATATTGTTAATATCAAGCCATGTTGATTTTTTGAATCCTCTATACTTAATAAGCTCTTCCATTGTTAAAGAAATATTCTAGGTAACTTGCTAGTCTTAAAGGTAAAAGATAATTTTTGAACAAATCTTTAAACCTTTGAGGTTGACTTCCTTATGGCTCCCTAGTTTAATTTATCAAATAAGTATTTGATGCAATCTCAAATTCTTTATTCTTTATCTCTCCTTAGTTTTGAATGATAGACTAAGGACAAATTTCAATTGTTGACAACCTTTTATCTCCCTAGTTTCAATATAGTTATTTCAATTCTATGTTTTGTAGAATACCTTGTATCTCCCTAGTATTTGAATGACAATATAATTTTTCCAATTTTCTTCAAAAAACTACTTTACTTTCTCCTTATCATTCAATGATTTTGAATGCAATTTCAAATCTTGCAAGTCTTTATGTCTCTTATAATTTTGAATTAGAGACTAAACTTATCAATGCAATTTTCTTTGTGAGGGGATTTTTAGAGATTTGGGAGGGGCATATTTTCTAGGCATATGGAGAATTTCTAATAAATGCCATGCCTAAAATTATGCTTAATCTTAATTAAGGGGCTTTGATGAGGTATTTAAATAATTTTACGTAGAGTTATTTTTTTATTAATTTTTTTCATTTTCTATATGGGAGGGGTAATAAATAGGGGTCATGATGGTGGAGTTAATTTTATTTAATTAGGCTAATTTAAGTTTGATTCATTATTAAAGGTGTAGGGAATGGGTAGGGATTTATTATTTTATTTTATTTACATTTTATCATTTTTGAGATTTTTGTGAGTGCAAGAGATATATTCAAAAATCGATTTATTATTTATTTTAATGCTTGTGGTGCTTTCTAAGGTTTTATTAGGTATTCTTATGGAATTTATATTATTTGTGATTTTGTAAGGCTTGTTTAGGTTCTTCTAATTTATTATGTTATCAGAATTGTTAATTTTAGATGTCTAAAAATGCCCCTTTTTACAATGTGTTGTTTGTAAAAACAACATAATGAAAAAATGTTTGTCAAAGTTTTAGTGTGTTGCCCCAATGAAATGATTATCCATGTGGGAGTATACTTGGCAATCCCCTCACCTGCACAGGTGTGATCACTAGGCCAAGGATGAGCCATTTGACAAGATTAGAAATGGAAGGGGAAATGATTAACGAAGGTGAATGGGCTGGAAGGTGAGGATAGGGAAATGGAAAGGGTAAAAGTGGAGAAAGAGGGAACCTAGATGAACATGAGGAGAAAGGAGATACGACCATGGAAAAACGACAAACCTGGACAAGAACGAAGGCCATGAATATTGCAAAAAGGTAAAAAGTAAAAAAATGTATGTATCCCAAGGGGTGAGTGTAAAAAAGGTGCCTAAGGAGGTGGTGTGAAAAATGGTGCCCAAGGGGGCATGTAAAGGTGTAGAACAATATAATGGGGAGGTAAAACCAGGTCTAAAAAGATGTCATGGCATATCTAGGGGGTCACGAATGAGAGAACAATATTTAGGTGAGACTGTCTATGGCCAAACAACATCAAGGTAAGGAAACCACCTCAGATGGGTGTACAACCACCTAGGACGACCACACGTGACCACTTGTGCCAATCGCGTGATCACCTGTGCCGATCGTGTGAACGCCTGGGTCGGCCAAGGGAAAAAGGCTATAAAATGCCATTCACAGCTATGAGCATCATTTTTACAACTGCAAGTGATGAAGCTAAACAAGAATAGAAGAGAGATGGATTCAATGAGTGGGACAAGCATGGGTGTGGGGGTAGGGGCAGCAACGAGTGGTACAACAACAGGTGGAGGAGCAGACAAGAGACAATCGATAAGTGGTTCTTGCCCTTGTTTTTAAATTATTTAATAATTTTTCTTAAAGGATGGGATGGGGTAGGGGAACTTAATTAAGTAATTAATTTAAATAATATTTAAAGGTAATGGAATGGGGAGAGAAAGAATCCAAAGGGTAGGATTAGGGTTTTAATTAGGTTAGGATTTTTAATAGGAGACCATTTTGTAGGAAATGGATGCGTGCAAAATTATCTTTGAGGAGATGGTCAAATGGGTTCATCGAGGATATGTGATAAGGGTGGGGCAAGACCGTCTCCATTAAGATAGTTGTGAACATGGCCATCTCGCTCGAGATGGTTAGACCGAGGAGGAGGAGAAAGGGGAAGGAAGGGGAGGTTAGAGAAAAGGTTGGGGTAACAGGAGAAAATAATAGATAGAAATGGGGAGTGGGGTGGGAAAATAATGGGAAAAGGTAAGGGTTATTTATATGGAGGTGTAAAAGAGATTAGCATAATTGGAAGAGAGGTAGAAATAAAATAGTGGGATGGACTAAGGGAAAGGATAAATATGGGGGGTAATATTTTTGGATGTTTTTGTGGATAATTATCATTATTGTATTTTATGTTTATGATGAGAAATGGAAGATGTGAACTAATGGTTTTCTATGGTGTTATTGTTGCAGGGAGAGTTGCTATGAGCAAGGCATCACTTTAGAAACCTATATAAGGATATGCGGAAGAACAAATTGGATGAGTATTATTGGGAATGGCTCCAGAATATTGGGCTCCAAGATGTGGTACGATTGGAGAGTGTACACTCCAACCAAGAATATTTGACTGTATTGGCAAAGCAATGGGACTATGAGAGCAACATGTTCATGTTGCCTACAGGGAATATTATCATTACTTTGGAGGATATCTACTTCTTATTGCACCTACCGATAGAAGGTGAGTATATAGTAGTGGCAGAGACTAGGGATATGGATAGGATACTAAGGAGAGTGTATGGCAATCAAACAACTGATGTGGTAGTGGATGTGGGGCATGGAGGTGTGTTCGTGGAGCATCACTTTTTAGGTGGAATGCTCTTCTTATGCCAGGTGATCATGATGAGTATAATTTCTAACATTATGCTCCTATATTCTTCAGGTACATAGTTCTCTTGGAGCATGTTAGATGTGGTGATGGACATGATAGAGTATAAGACCATCTTTGCATGGGCTCCAACATTACTAGAACATACCTATAGGGATTTGTATGAGGTGTAGAGGAGAGGGAGAGACAGGTTAGGAGTGAGCTTCCTCATTTAGGTGTGGGGATGGAAACATATTATAGTAGAGAAACCATCAAGATTGCCATGGGAGGCACATGCATACCTAGACAGGGAGATTGGAGAATGCTCTTCTTATACCAGGTGATCATGATGAGTATAATTTATAACATTATGCTCCTATATTCTTCAGGTACATAGTTCCCTTGGAACATGTTAGATGTGGTGATGGACATGATAGAGTATGAGACCATCTTTGCATGGGCTCCAACATTACTAGCACAAACCTATAGGGAGTTGTATGAGGTGCAGAGGAGAGGGAGAGACAGGTTAGGAGTGAGCTTCCTCCTTCAGGTGTGGGGATGGAAACATATTATAGTAGAGAAACCATCAAGATTGCCATGGGAGGCACATGCATACCTAGACAGGGAGATTGGGTATGCCATGCGATGGGAGCATAAGAAGTGGGGTCAGAGTCATACTAGAGCAAACAACTTAGAGCACTATTAGGATTCGTTATGATGATTACAACCGAGATAAGTAGTATAGAGGCCTTGGCTAGTGGGTCCACGATGGGATATAGACAGGGTCCACTTGAGGAGAGTGAGGAGGAGACGGTGTTTTATGCATTACAGGGGAGATCATGAGATATTTCAATATGAAAGAGTGCTGAGATAGTTTGGTCTTCTGCAAGGAGTTCCTCTAGCACCTGTAGTATACCGAAGGAGGGATTTAGAGAGGAAATTTAGGAGGAGAAAGGAGATACAACCATGAAAAAAGGATAGACCTAGACAAGAACAGATGCCATGAACATTGTAAAAAGGTAAAAAGCAAAAAAAGGTATGTAGCCTAAGGAGGCATGCTAAAAAGTGGACAAGGGGGCAAGTGTAAAATAGGTTCCTAAGGAGGTGGTGTGAAAAATGGTACCCAAGGAGGCATGTAAAGGTGTAAAACAATATCATGGGGAGATAAAACCAGGTATAAAAAGATGTCATGGTATATCTGGGGGGTCACATATGAGAGAATAAGATTTAGGCAAGACTGTCTATGGCCAGATGATTTTGAGGTAAGGAAACCACCTCATATGGGCATACGACTTCCTGGGGCGAGTGCGCGTGATCGCCTGTGTCGATCATGTGACCGCTTGGGTTGGTCAAGGGTGAAAGGCTATAAAATGTCATTCATTGTTGTGAGTGTCATTTTCATAGCCATAAGTGATAAAGCCGAGCAAGAATAGAAGGGAGATGACTTCCATGAGTGGGACAATCGCAGATGTGGGGGCGGCAGCGGGTGCTACTGCAGCAACAGGCATGCCATTTTCTAGGGACAAGAATCCACCATCAATAAACTAAAATGTAAGACAAAGAAAACAAAATATACAATGTATTTAGCCTTTACAATACAAAATACACTGTTTGTCTTTTACAATTTATAAAGAAGCCTTCAAAGGCTTTTACAAAGAGAATGGTGTTATATGTTTCTTTCCCATAATAATTTGTGATCAAGAGGTATCTTGAGGGTGCGTATGTGTGTGTGAAGCTTGCAAAGGCTGATTCCAAGAACTAAAATACCTACACATAGCCAAAAAAGATGTTAAAATATATATGGACCCACCTAAGTTGGACCTTAGTTTATACCCAATAAAAATCATAGTAAATTAAAATAAATTGTTGTTAAATGAAGTTGAGATGCCTAAAACACAAATTTTATATCTGTTGGCATGTGAAACTATTATTGTAGATCTGTTGTTGATGTTGTTCTATTTCAAGGACAAGACCGTCTTTGGAGAGGCGGTAGGAAATTGTCGGGACCATCTCAAGGGAGGTGGTCCCGAGATTGTGACTATAAACCAAGAATTGTTAAACCCAGGAGCTCAAAAGGAGTGTTAATGGTATTATGGGGGTCTTAGGACATGACTAAAAATTATGGGTAATGGTCAAGTAGGCTTAGGCAAGGGTGAATGGATATTTTGATAGCATAACACTAGCTCAAAGTGGGCTCTACTCCCTTGGTCATGGCCAAGGGTATATATAGAAGTTTTAGGGATGAATGAGTGGGATGCCACATAGGCTCCACTTGGTCTCCACATGGGCAAGGTAGGTGAGGGAAGGGTCTAGAGAAGTGTGAGGTGGAGGGAGATGGGTGGGGTCATTAAATTGCTTTGGGAGGGGGGAAGTCTAGGGGAGAGGAAACTAATTTTTAATTAGTTTCCTAAGGCACATGGGGGAATGTGGGAATATTTAAAATTGCAAAATTTAATGAGGTGGATGTCCTTTGGCCAAGTGGGTTTAATGCACTTGTTGACTTGGCACTATTTTAAATTTTAAATTTCTATTTAGGCATGGAGGGAAAGTGCATGGAGCATGGCATATTAATTAGAGGTTTTTTAGAGATTTGAGGGTATATTTTCTAGGCATCTAGAGAATTTCTAATAAATGTCATGCTTAGAATTCTGTTTAATATTTTTTAAGGGGATTTTATGAGGTATTTAATTAATTTTAATTAGAGTTATTATTATTTTATTAATTTTTATCATTTTCTATGTGGGAGGGGTAATAAATAGGGGTCATGATGGTAGAGTTAATTTTATTTAATTAGGCTAATTTAAGTTTGATTAATTATTGATGGGGTAGGAAAATGCGTAGGGATTTAATATTTTATTTTATTTACATTTTATCATTTTTGAGATTTTTGTGAGTGCAAATGGTATATTCAAAAATTGATTTATTATTTATTTTAATGCTTGTGGTGCTTTCTAAGGTTTTATTAGGAATTCTTAGGGAATTTAGATTTTTTGTGATTTTACAAGGCTTGTTTAGGTATTTTTAATTTATTATGTTATCAGAATTGTTGATTTTAGATTTCTACACAACTTGTTTTGTATATTCAAATGTGTAAATTACAAAACTTCAAAAATAAAGACTTCAATATTTAAATCAATCTTCAATACTTTGCATAAGCTTTCAAATTTCAATATTCAAATTTCTATGGTTTAAATAATACTTCAAAAGTCTTATCTATCCAATAAAATACTTTCAATATTAACCTTAGATAATAATCTCCTTTAATCCTTATAACTCCTACTTAGCATAAAATCAATTCCAAAAATAATAAAATACCTTTAAATATTTGAGGCACTCCCTCCTTGATGCTAAATTTGGACTTTCTTTGAAAATGGGCGCTCCACTTAGGCTGGTCAATTTTCTTCAACTTAGTCAAGGCGCTTCAACCTTCAACGTATATCCTTCTTATTGTAGTGTATGAGACTATGCCAATGTATTTCTATCTCATGCAATAAATGGCACTCCAAAAACATTTTTTCTTCCTGTGTAACATTTATCTTTTGAAAGACAAATGACAAGTGTCACCAAAACACTTCCTTGCCCTTTTCTAATGTAACCTGCAATTTTTCAAAGACTTGTAGTGCTCCTCTTCTTTGTGACAAGTGGCATAAGAAATGTTATAATGTTATTCAATGTTATGAACAAATTTTTAATGCCTCTTGACATTATGTATTCCTTAGCTACATTATTTTTCTTATATTGAAACTTTGGTATGCATGTAATGTACTCAATAAACTAATGCAACCTTGCAAGGGATGTTATGCATACGTTGTTTTCACTTCCTTTCTTGGTGGTTACAAAAACCTAGACCTTTGATCTTCCTTAATGTCATTTCAATATCTAAAAGCTTATATACTTTTGCTATTTATAGTTTTGGACTTGCAAACAATGCTTCAACCTCCCAAATGGTGGCTATTCTCTACTTAGGTGCTCCGCTATATATGGCTTTTCTCCACTTAAGAGCTCCTCTACAAGTGGCTCTCCATAGTGGTTCTACTTTAGTTCAATGTTCCTCTATGGGTGGCTCTTCCACGATGTCTATTATACTTTAGGTGGTGCTTGTTCTTCTAGGTAGTGTTTGGATACTTGCCTCATTATGCTTTAATGTCACCTTTTCTCTCTTTCTGTGATGCTCAATCTGTGCTATTCGATGGTGCTCTACTGGGTGGATTTACCACTCTTCTTGGTGGTTTTTCTTCACCAACATTTTTTGCAAATTTGATGTTCCTCTTGGTGTATTTAGACACCTTTGATTTATCTTAGTTTTGAGCCCTATTTGGCTTCAAAATTGGAATAGTTATGCACTTTTGTTATATAAAACAACATATAATATTTTCCTCATCACTCATTTTTAGTAGTTTTTTTAGGTCTAACTCTTATTATATTTTGCAAATTTTTAAAATAATAATGGTGTCCCATTTCTTGGATTTGAGACACTCTACTCAAGATTCCTTTTGTTAGCTTTTAATATATCTAAAATTGATGCTTTCAGAAACTTATAATAACCACTTTTAAAACTTGTGAAAGAACATTTTTTATAGCATCAATATTATACACCTTTTATGGACTTATTTGTAGATAGTCTTCTTGGTAATAGGATGTACTGAATTTATGTATTTTTGCAACTTCACTCCTTTGTATTTTGCTGCTCCAAAATCATCAATTTGCAGCTCTAATTTCTGCCCAAAACTTTTTGCCTTTAGCCTTAATTTTTTTGCTCAAAAACTAATTTTTGGGACTTCAATTTTCTTCCAAAAACATCCTCTCAAATCATAAAATTTATAGCTATGATTGCTACTCAAATGCTACCTTCTTGCTGCCCAAATTTGTAGCAATTATCCTCTTTCAAATGCTGTTAAATCCTTGTTGGCAATTTTGGGTATGTTGCCTAGCTTCATGTTTATGAGTTGTCATTGATGTCAAAAGGAGTTTGTGTTGATGTCAAAAGGAATTTGTGTTGATGTCAAAAAGAGTTTGGTGCCAAAAATATCTTGAAAGTTCCATGATGTTTGTTTAAGGGTTTTTATTAAAACCATGGTGACAAGGTTAAAGGTTTTTCTTAAAACCATCTAGACTCATTAAGGGTTTTTATTAAAACCATCTTGGCTTAATGAAAAGGTTTTGCTCCTTGAAAAAACCTTAAAATTCCATTTTGATTATTAATAAATAAATTAACTCAAACCTTTGAAAACGTTTTAAGTTAAGTTTATTATTAATAAAATAATAATTATTAATTTAATAATAATTATTGAAAGGGTTTCTAAATCCTTAGCGGCGCTCATGTAAAAGACTTACGGCACTGACATCAACTTGCATGGGATACAAAAGGCTATTAAAGAGCATTAATTCCTAAGGTTCAATGCACCTCCGATTTGCGTGATTACCTTCGAATTTGTATTGCTTTATGACCTTCAATTTTAGATTGTTCTATGATTTTCGAGTTTTGTATTACTCTGTGTTTAAGATCCGATTTTGTATGTCTGTGAGGAAGACAAATGTGTTTGTCTTTAATCTCTGTGAGCAAAGGGAAGGTAAAATGATGAGTGGCGCTTGAGAGTTTCGTTGGGCACTTGTTCTCCAACGATGAAGGCAGTGGAGCGAAGGCACTCGCTAGGCAGAGGTGTCAAGATCGATTCACATCGGGCGTGTTTTATTTTTGGTCGTATATTATTGTGCACATGGTATAACAGTTGCTTTGGACCATAATTTTGGAGGAGGAAGAACTTTGGCGCTTATGTTGGTGTCTCCACACTTCTCCTAAGGTTGGAGAATTGATTTTTGGCCAAGGTAAATCTTTTGTTGATAATGTGGAATATTTGATTTGACTTGGCAATTATTATTGGTAATTGGATGGAGGTATAAGGTTAAATAGAAATATTGCTTTGACATTGTTATTATTGATGCTTAATGTTTCTACGGTAAATGCATTTAGAAATAAATGTATTTTAGGAGTTATAAGGGTTTAAGGAATAATTGTGCTTAATGTCATATTGGGGTTAGAAAGCCTTTGGAGTTATTGAGTGGATATTCTCTTGTAATTATTTTTGAGGTTGAAGTTATTTCGTAATATATTAAGTAGGAGTTATAAGGTGTAAAGGAATATTGTTGATATGTATATTTGTGAGTTTGTATTATTGATGAGTTGGAGTGATAAGGTGTTATTAGGAATCTTATCATTATTCCATTGTTGCTAACTCTAATTTGTGGCAAATTGAGAGTTAGTGTTGTGACAGATTTTGAGTTCTCCTTCTTCATCAAAGTAAAGGTATGGGCACATTCTTCCATGGTTATTATTGATTGATGGTTTTCTGAAAATAAGTTTGGAGTGAAAAGGATTAAATTAAGTTTCCTTATTTGGAGTGGATATTATTTTCTGAAAGTGGAAGTATTGATTATGTATTATGAGATCATGATGATTTTATGAGTTATTGCATAATTCTAGTTTATGAGAGTGGAAGCATTTGAAGTTTGCTTTAGGGTTTTTGAGTGAGAAGCTTATGCCATTGCTATAAGTTGTTGAAACCCTAATTGAGTTTTTTGGTTGTTGAGAGTTTGGTTTTGAGATTGCTTCCATTAAGATTGAGTTGATCAAGTTATGCTTTACTTGATACATGATTTGGGCTTGCTCCTTTGAGATTTGATTTTATCAAGTTATACTTTGCTTGATAAACTTGGTTGTGTGGTTAATTTGAGCATTCCCATTTGAGAGAAGTTGGAAATATCTTGAAACCCTTTTTGATTCTTAGAGAGAAATTGCTTTGAGTTCTTGAAAACTAACTTGGCTAGGGTTTGATAGCAAGTTATGGTTCTATGTTAGAGGAGTTGATTCCTTGATATTGCATTATTGGCAATTTTTGGGTTGTGGTTCAAGATCTTGTGAAAGTATACTACTTCTATGATATTGATTTGAGTTGAGATTGAGAGTTGAAGGATAGAACATATTGAGTCTCTAACAATTATCTTTATGCTTCTATGAGATTGATTTGATATGATTGGATGAAACACATTGGGTCTCTAACAATTCTCTTTGTGTGTTCACATTGGGTAAGTTTCTTGGTAAAATTGCTTGAGCTGATTTGGGCAAGTTCTTGGTGAGGTTTCTAGGATAGATTTGGACAGGTTCTTGTGGAGAACTTGTGGATTGATTTGGACAGGTTCTTGTGGAGAACTTGTGGACTGATTTGGATAGGTTCTTGTGGAGAACTTATGGACTAATTTGGATAGGTTCTTGTTGAAGAACTTGTGGACAAATTTGATGAAGTATTGGTGAAAACTTGTGAGAAGTTGTGATTGATTTGTTCAAGCTTTTGGCTTAAGCTTGGGATAGATCTGACAGAGATTTGAGAGCATATTTGTGTTGGACCAGAGGACTGAGTTTGGTGCAAATTTGTGATAGAGTTTGAGAGGACTTGTGCTAGATCGAATGACTGTGTTTAGTATAGGTGTTGATGAGTAGCTATGGAGGTGATCAGTGAGGATAGAAATATCTAGATCCAGAGCAAGGAGGACAAGACATATTTTGTGGAAAGAAGTTCCACTTGCTAGCGATAGAAGAGGTAGTGATCTTATGAAGTATCATTTCTAGAAATTTGGGGTATAGGACATATCCTTTGGGCAGGAGGCTCAAAAATACTTCTTTAGGGGATAGGACATCTCCTTTGGGTAGGAGGCTCATAAATATTTGATTAGGGGAAGGATTCTCCTTTAGACAATAAGTCCATAAACATTGTAATTGGGAAGGATTCCCAAAGGATTTGATTGAGAAATTTAGTGAAATATTTTCTCTGTGGAGTAGCCCACCTTAGGTGAACCACGTTATATTGGTGTCTCAATTGTGTGATGACTTGTACACTAGTTTGATTACTGCTTTGATTTTGCTATTGGTTCATTGTATTGCTTTCTAAAGTATAAGGAAAAAGTTAAAAAGTGATCTTATACTGTTCACCACCCCTCTCAGTATAAGATTGTGTTATTAAATTGGTATTAGAGCAGGTTCCTTCGGAAGAGTTTCACAGCTTGAAGGAAAAGCTTGAAAAGAACACAATGGATTTTACAAGTTGTAATTCAACACCTATTCTTGATGGGACAGATTTTGGTCTATGGAGCATAAATATGAAGGTTCATATAATGTCTCTTGGAAATGAAGTTTGGAAAGTAGTTCAGTTTGGGTACACTATTCCAAAGCTCCCTCCTACTACTAAATATGAGAAACTTCTACATCACAACAATTCAAGGGCAATGAATGCAATTCTGAAAGGTCTATAAAAGGAATATCTTACAAAGGTGATTCATTGTAATACACCAAAGGAAATATGGGATCAATTGCAAGTGGTTCATACAAGTGATGCAAATGTCAAAAAAGTAAAATTGAGATATTACAAAGGTATGTTTGAACAACTCAATATGAATGATGAAGAAAATATTAGTGACTATATGCTTCATATGGATGATATTGTTAATTCCATAAAGGAACTATGTCTTGAGATTACTTAAAATGATGTTTGTGATAAAATTTTGAGGTCTCTTCCAAATATATTTAGTGAAAATATTTCAGCTATTGAGGAAGCCAAGGATTTGGATAAATTGAAAAAGGATGAGCTTCATAGTATACTTGCAGCTTTTGAGTTAAGAACTAAAGTGGTACCTGATCCTAAGAAGGAGGCAACTTTCAAAGCTACCAAGAAGTCCAAGGGTAAACAACAAGAAGACAGTTATGAGTCTTCTAGTGATGAAGAAGCAAACTATAGTAGGAAAGGCAAGTTCTCAAGAAAGCACAAAGGTATAAAATCTGTTAATGTTTCAATTGTGGAAAGTTTGGTCACTATGCTACTAACTGTCCGAAACCCAAGGATGATTGTGATGAAGAAAAATAGGATTATAAGTATAGGGAATCTAAGAAGCACAGGTATCAAAGGAAAAAAAGAAATGAGCAAAACAGTCAAGGGAAGAGGTACTTCCAAAAACACAAGAAAAGTTTCTACATAGACAAAGCAAGTAAGTGTTCTAGTAGTGATGATGGAAGTTCTTCAAGTGATGATAGAAATGAGACGTTGTTTCTAATAGAAAATGAAGGAAAATAAAAGAGGAATATATTTGTTGTGCTTAAGTGCTTTAGATGTGGAAATTGTGGTCACCTTGAGGATGATTGTACAAATGATGGTTTGAATTCTGGTAATACTATGTATGCGGATGCTTCAAAAATTTATGAGGAAGATATTCTTATGGCTTTAGATGAAGGTAGCACCTCTAGTGGTAAGAAATCAGAAAAGTATATTGATGTTTCAAAAGGTAAACAAATAGAGGATGTTTCAGAAAAGGGAGAAGTAGATCTTGAGGCTGAACTTGTTAATGCTCTTGATGTGTTAAAGAAAGAAAGAAAGAAATATGCTAGACTCATTGATAGGTTTGATGAATACCATTATGAAAGAGATGAGCTTATAGGGAATCTTGATATCTCTATATCAAAGACACAGGAACTCAAAGAAGAGTTTGCAGCTAGGTCTCTTGAGTGTAAAGAGTTAAAACATGAAGTAGCTTCCTTGAAAAAGGAAACTAAAGAGTACAAAGAGAAGCTTTACAGGTTTGAATAAAGTTCCAAGAAGGTAAAATCAATCATCAAGGATCAAAGAAGGACAACAGATAAAATAGGTCTTGGTTTTGGAAAGAAACAAAAGGAACAAGTTGAGGAATCTAGTATGAGCTCCCAAGAAGAAGATGGTTCGGATGAAGAGAGTACTTCAGAGAGTAAGTTTTTAGATGGTAATTCAGATAGCATAGAATCATAAAAAAAGAATCAACATAAGGGGTGAAATACTAAAGGACCTATGAGGTCAAGGTAAGGAAATTTCAATGGAAGATTTTTTGCATGTCATAGGGTTTGGACTCATGGCTTCACAGTGTAGGGCTCAAGCACAACAAGTTAATGGAAATTTCAAAAATGGTAATTTCTTTCAAGGATATTGCTACTCTTGTAATCATTTTGGGCACAAGGTAGTTAATTACAGGGTTAACAATAGGAACAGGTTTGGTCCAATAGAGAGGATTCATAAAACATGTACATCTCAAAGGAATAACATTGTCAAATGTTATAAGTGCAATAATGAAGGACATACAGTAAGATGATGTAGAGCAAAAGTTCCAAGGTATAGGTTCAGGGCTATGAACAGGAACAAGAATAATGGCAGGAACATGAATAATGATAGGAATAGGAATAATGGCTTGGACAGAAACAAGGATGAGAACATGAACAGGAACAAGGTTTTGAACAGGAACAAGAACAAGGATATGAACAAGAACAAGAATAGGAACATGGACAAGGATATTAGGAAAAATCATGGAAAGGCAGCTATGGACACTAATGATGATCAGTGCCTAATGGGAGTTTTACTCCCACCCCATAATTAATCACCTCAATAGGAGGTGGGGGAGGGGCTAAGCTAAGAGGCTCATTCTTAGACCTAAGCCCCAAAGGTAACCCTTTGCCATTGATGATAAAGGGGGAGAGATTTGAGTAAGGGGGAGAGCCTTGAGTCAGGGGGAGAAAAGCTTCAGAGGATGGTTTTTATTTGGTTTTAGTTTTAACAGTTGGCAGTGGTTTCAGTAGTGGTTTGTCATCAATGACAAAGAGGAAGATTGTTGGCAATTTTAAGTATGTTGTTTGGCTTCATGTTTGTGAGTTGTCATTGATGTCAAAATGAGTTTGTGTTGATGTCAAAAGGAATTTGTGCTAATGTCAAAAATATTTTGGTGCCAAAAAGATCTTGAAAGTTCCATGATGTTTGTTTAAGGGTTTTTATTAAAACCATGGTGACAAGGTTAAAGGTTTTTCTTAAAACCATATGGAATCATTAAGGGTTTTTATTAAAACCATCTTGGATTAATGAAAAGGTTTTGCTCCTTGAAAAAACCTTAAAATTCCATTTTGATTATTAATAAATAAATTAACTCAAACCTTTGAAAAGGTTTTAAGTTAAGTTTATTATTAATAAAATAATAATTATTAATTTAATAATTATTATTGAAAGGGTTTCTAAACCCTTAACGATGCTCATGTTAAAGACTTACAGTGCCAACGTCAACTTGCATGGGATGCAAAATACTATCAAAGGGCATTAATTCCTAAGGTTCAATGCACCTTCAATTTGCGTGATTATCTTCAAATTTGTATTGCTTTGTGACCTTCGATTTCGGATTGCTCTATGATTTTTGAGTTTTGTATTACTCTGTGTTTAAGTTTTGATTTCTTACGCCTATGAGGAAGACAAATTTTTTTATCTTTAATATCTCAGAGCAAAGGGAAGGTAAAACGACGAGTGGCGCTTGAGAGTTTCGTTGGGAACTTGTTCTCCAACGATGGAGGCAGTGGAGTGAAGGCTCTCGCTAGGCAGAGGTGCCGAGATCGATTCGCATTGGGCATGTTTTATTTTTGGTCGTGGATTATTGTGCATGTGGTACAATAATTGCTTTGGGCCACGAGTTTGGAGGAGGAAGCACTTTGGTGCTTATGTTGGTGTCTCCACACTTCTCCTAAGGTTGGAGAATTGTTTTTTTTCCAAGGTAAATCTTTTGTTGATAATGTGGAATATTTGATTTGACTTGGCAATTATTGTTGGTAATTGGATGGAGGTATAAGGTTAAATATAAATATTGCTTTGACATTGTTATTATTGATGCTTAATTTTTATATGGTAAATGCATTTAGAAGTAAATGTATTTTAGGAGTTATAAGGGTTTAAGGAATAGTTGTGCTTAATGTCATATTGAGGTTAGAAAGCCTTTGGAGATATTGAGTGGATATTCTCTTGTAATTATTTTTGAGGTTGAAGTTATTTTGTAATATATTAAGTAGGAGTTATAAGGTGTAAAGGAATATTGTTGATATGTATATTTGTGAGTTTGTATTATTGATGAGTTGGAGTGATAAGGTGTTATTAGGACTCTTATCATTGTGCATTATTCCATTGTTGCTAACTCTAATTTGTGGCAAATTGAGAGTTAGTGTTGTGACAGATTTTGAGTTCTTCTTCATCAAAGTAAAGGTATGGGCACATTCTTCCATGGTTATTATTGATCGATGGTTTTCTGAAAATAAGTTTGGAGTGAAAAGGATTAAATTAAGTTTCCTTATTTGGAGTGGATATTATTTTCTGAAAGTGGAAGTATTGATTATGTATTATGAGATCATGATGAGTTTATGAGTTATTGCATAATTCTGGTTTATGAGAGTGGAAGCATTTGAAGTTTGCTTTAGGTTTTTTGAGTGAGAAGCTTATGCCATTGCTATAAGTTGTTGAAACCCTAATTGAGTTTTTTGGTTGTTGAGAGTTTGGTTTTGAGATTTCTTCCATTGAGATTGAGTTGATCAAGTTATGCTTTACTTGATACATGAGTTGGGCTTGCTCCTTTGAGATTTGATTTTATCAAGTTATACTTTGCTTGATAAACTTGGTTGTGTGGTTAAGTTGAGCATTCCCATTTGAGAGAAGTTGGAAATATATTGAACCCCTTTTTGATGCTTAGAGAGAGATTGCTTTGAGTTCTTGAAAACTAACTTGGCTAGGGTTTGATAGCAAGTTATGGTTCTATGTTGTAGGAGTTGATTCCTTGATATTGCATTATTTGCAATTGTTGGGTTGTGGTTCAAGATCTTGTGAAATTATACTACTTCTATGAGATTGATTTGAGTTGATATTGAGAGTTGAAGGATAGAACATATTGAGTCTCTAACAATTCTCTTTATGCTTCTATGAGATTGATTTGATATGATTGGATGAAACACATTGGGTCTCTAATAATTCTCTTTGTGTGTTCACATTGGGCAAGTTTCTTGGTAAACTTGCTTGAGCTGATTTGGGCAAGTTCTTGGTGAGCTTGCTAGGACAGATTTTTGGATGGGATATTATGGAGAACTTGTGGACTGATTTGGACAGGTTCTTATGGAGAACTTGTGGACTGATTTGGACAGGTTCTTGTGGAGAAGTTGTGGACTAATTTGGATAGGTTCTTGTTGAAGAACTTGTTGATAGATTTGATGAAATATTGGTGAAGACTTGTGAGAAGTTGTGATTGATTTTTTCAAGATTTTGGCTTAAGCTTGGGACAGATCTGATAGAGATTTGAGAGTAGATTTGTGATGGACCAGAGGATTGAGTTTGGTGTAGATTTGTGACAAATTTTGAGAGGACTTGTGTTGGAATGACTAACTATGTTTAGTACATGTTTTGATGAGCAGCTGTGGAGGTGATCAGTGAGGAGAAAAATATCTAGAGCCAGAGCAATGAGGACAAGACATCTTCTATGGAAAGGAGTTCCACCTGCTAGCGGTAGAAGAGGTAGTGATCTTCTGAAGTATCATTTCCAAATATCTGGGGGATAGGACATCTCCTTTGGGTAGGAGACTCATAAATACTTCTTTGGGGGATATGACATCTCCTTTGGGTAGGAGGCTCATAAATATTTGATTAGGGGAAGGATTATCCTTTGGACAAGAAGTCCATAAACATTGTAATTGGGAAGGATTCCCAAAGGATTTGATTGAGAAAATTTAGTGAAATATTTTCTCTGTGGAGTAGCCCACCTTGGGTGAACCACATTATATTGGTGTCTCAATTGTGTGATGACTTGTACACTGGTTTGATTACTGCTTTGATTTTGCTATTGGTTCATTACATTGATTTATGAAGTAAAATGAAAATTTTAAAAAGTGATGTTATATTGTTCACCCCCATCTCAGTATAAGCTTGTCTTATTCAATCCTCCTATGCTTTTTTGCCCAAAGCTCTTCCAAATATGTCTAAACTCCTTCAAAATGTAGCTCAATTTTCTCTTTCTAATGTTGTCCAAATTTGCAACTCAAACCTCTCAAATCACTACTTACAAAATTTGATTCTTTGATGTCCAGGAATCCTTAAATTTTTTGCCTTCTTTCACTATCAAGCCTTATTTCAATTGGCTATCTAAGAATACTTTAAATTCTTCCCAAATACCCCAATTTGTAGCTCTATCCTATATTCAATTTTCTATCTTGTGTCCTTTCAACTTCTACCTCAAAAATCAGTAATCTCCTCTTTTTCAAATCAACCTTCAAGAGCTTAGTGGCTGTCCTCAAATTTCTCAAAATTGTGGCCTCTTCAATCCTTCTTCCTTCTTCAAAATTCCTATCAAATTCTAACTTCAAATTAGTCTCTTTCATTGTCCTCTTCCTCAAGAATCTGAATGTCTTGAGGTCTTCAAAAATATTCTCAAAAACTTGGCAAAATTTTTACCAAATCCTTCTTCCTTTTGGGCTTGTTTTCGGATGGCAAAAATTGTCCCAAATTTTTCTTATCAACAGCTTCTCTTGCTTTCAATATTCTATCATGAACTTTTCTTCAAATATTCTCCAATGGCCACTACTTCAACTCTGCAATGAGGCTTTCTATAGCCTTATTCTTCTTCTCCAAAATATTCTTGAGACCTCTTATCTTGGGTCTTTTTTAAATTCAGCAGCTACTCAACTATTTTTATCAAGACTTTTAATGAAATATTACCTTGGTTTCTTCTATCTTCCAACTCTAGAAATTTTGCAATGAGATGACTTTATTGGATCTCCAAAATATGTTTCTTCTCAACTTACAATAGGAACCTTTTTTAGTCCTTATTTACCTTCAATCTTCCAAATCTAGAAGTTCTTCAATGTGACCTCTTTCCTGGGTCTCTTCAATATTTACTTTGTAGTCTTCAATATTTAATCTTCAATATTCAATGAGGATCTCCTTATTGGTTCTCCTCAATCTTCAATGGGGCCTTCCTTCTTAGACTTCTTTTATCTTCAATGAATTCTTATTTCTTAGACCTCCATAATATTCAATGTCTACTTTTCTGCAACAAATAATTAATCCCTACATGATAAAAAGATAAAATTTTAGGCAATCGAAGGTGAAATTCTTCTCTTTTTATTGTAGGAAGCTTCTCAAATTATGAGAACTATTTTTTTGCAACAAAAAACTTAGAAAAAATAACCAAATACATTAAAATATCTAGAATTCTAAAATCAATAATCTTCACTAGCTATTCTCAAAACTAGTGGAAATAAATCTATGCTGACTCCTAGTCTTCACGAGTTTCCCTTCAACCATGTGGAAAGACTCTAACCAATGTTAATCTGGAATATTATCAAATTTTTTCAATAGGACCTCATTCAAGGGTCTCTTAATCTCCTCAATGTCAAGGTCTATATTCAAGACTTGTAAATCTCCTTCTATTTCGAATTTGTTCTTGGAATAGGTAAATCTTCAACTTTTACTGGTTTTTCTTCAACACAATGAGAAATACCATCTTCTCTAGTTTTCTTTTCCAGAGGTAATTTTTTCAACTTCACTGATTTCTCCTTAACCAATGGAAATATCCTTTGCAAATAGAAACCCATGCAATACAATACCTTATTGTGGCTTTGATACTATTGTTAGCTTTTGAAGCTAAATACTTAATATAATGTAACCACACGATCTAAAATAAAGTTACAATATGAAATATATGATAATGACAAACTACTAAGCATATAAAAATCATAAACAACTTCAAAAATAACTCATATAAATTCCATTTACAAATGCTCATAAAAATTTGAGCTCTATTGAATAAAGACCTCAAGTACATTATACTTCTTCACTCTCCATTACAACTATATATGCCAGTCTATCTATCACTCTTTATGTATCACACTCTATATATTTCTCACACCCACATAGACATATATAATGGAATGTGACTCTTCATATGGAGGACTCTTGACCTTCACTCTTCCTGTGACTCTTCATCTTCCTATTCTATGGACTCATGTGCACATGGACTAATATGCATATTTACATTTCCAAAATACTTTGCAAACTTGTGCATTTATTACATTGCATAAAGTAAATACTCTCACTCTAATCTAGGTCACTTTTATAATCTAAATATGTACCCAAGGTGGTACATTAGCATGTACCAAATAATATAATATATTCCAACATTGAAGTGAGGTTTAAATAAAAAATAAAATTCATATAAAGATATTCTCAATACAAAAAAATAAAATCTCATAAATGTGGGCTCTATAGAGGGACCCTTCCATTACCCAATCTTATCTAAGTGATATGGACCACCTAACTTCAAGTGATTTGAAGTGAGCTTTAAATTAAATAAAAATAAAAAATTCATATAGATATTTACAATTAAAAAAAAGATTTTTGTGATTTTTATTATGTTTTTACTTGAAAAATGTGGGCTTTATAGATGGATTTTCATGTTACCAAAATTTTTTTAAGTGAGTCAACCACTTATCTTCAAAAAATTAAAATAATATTTAAATAATAATTATAATAATAATTTAGTATTAAAGGAGATATGATCATGTAAATATAGTCGTTTGAAATTAGGGTAGTGTTAGGAAACTTTTTCTTGTAAAACATCTCATCTTTTAGGAGTCATTTCTTTGTGAAACGTTGTTTGATTCAGATGATTCTTGGATTAATTTGTGTGGAATTTGCAGACATTTAAAATGAGTGGTCATATGATGGAATTCAAGTGTTATTGAGGGAGATACGACCTTGTGAGTTAGATATCCAAAACAAGGACAATGACAAATTTTCAAGTAAAAAAAATAAAATTGCATATTTCTATCAATTAGAATTCAGATGATGGAAGGAGCAGCGAAGAGCTAGTGCATCAACAAGGTAGGATATTATATCTAGATTTTTAATTTTTAGGTAAGTTTCTTTTTCCTCTTAATTATCTTAGAAGATTTTATACAAGTTTTTAGGAGGGGTCTTGGTGTTATCTTAGAAGTTTTACATGCAAATTATTATTGGTTTATTTTCAAATAATATAATCATTATAGGATAATATTGGTAAATTTTAGCATATTTTGAGTTATATGTTTTTTCCTATTGACCGATTGACAACTAAATCCTTAGAATCATACCTTGTAGTTGATAAGCACTAAATTATCATCAAGTTTTACTTGATAATGTAACTATCTATCTTCCAATTTTTTGGCCAGGCTTGCACCCAATAGTCATAGCTCAAAAATCAACATTGGATGGACCAAAGATTACTTCAGCCCAACTTCTAGAGTAGGTTGGTTCCTTGTCAATTGAATAGAATTTTGGCTCAATAAGCTCAAAAGGGTTTTGAGAGATAGGATTAGAAAAGTTTTAGGTTTAAGAAATAATGCATTAACAGTGGTCGACTATAGCTAACATCATAGGCATCCATATGGAAAAAACTCTAACAAACTACTTCAGGTGTCCTACACTCAGGATTAGCAGCACCCAAAACCATGAAATATTCATACAATAAAGTAGAAACAAAGATATATTCCAAGAAGTAATTCCAATATCTAATGTATTAACAATCCAATTTAGCATAATAGATCAATAATCAGACTTTGCAAAAATAAACTTCCTACCAACATCGATCTAACTATGAACAAATTTCAACTACCTTAACAACTGGTAATCCAATGAAAATGGAATAAACTAACTATTACAGTATTGACAGGAATGCAATTCAAAGCTTCAAACCTTTTAAACGAAAGATATCAAATATAATGAGTCTTGAGTTAAAAATCTGATTAATGATCCTTACATTAGTTTACAAAAAAATATTTACATAGTAGGGCAAGCAAAAACACTAGAGTTGACCCTAAAAACTAAGGGTTTGACCTCTATTTATAGTTTACAATGAAAATAATAGGGGAAATATTACAAGGATTAAGAATATGACATCTCAGTAGAGAGCTATGCTGGCATCATTTCATTTGCCTATAGGGTTTGAAGAATCTGTTGGAGATCATCCACCATGGTAGCTCAGCTCTGTAACCTACTAGTCTAGTAATGGCAGTTGGGCCTTAGGGTATTAGAAAATGGATCTGGACTGTTCATTCTTCTTGAGAACTCCATTTCACTATAGATATGCAACTACTCTAGTTCTTGGTTCTTGTTTCTTGGCACCACTAACACTTCGACTACCCGCTCAAACTGATTATTTTCCAATCCGCTAAGAATCTATTTTTGTATGCTTCATAAAAATATCAGAAAAATATATGTCGTTGATGCACTCAGTGAATGACTACGATTAAACCTCATCAATGCTCTACAAACCATTGGGGGAGAAATAAATCACCAATCCCACTAAAAAATAATGTTGATGTCATCTTGGATAGCTTCAACTAGCAGATTCAAGTTATGGTGAGAAATACACTGAGTTTTGAGTGAAATCAAGGTTTTCATCAGTCCGTTCACTTAGCCTTTTGAAACATTTACTTCCTTTCTCATATTTGCGACTACGAAGAGTAAGTTGCAATCTGCTCTTTATCTTTCACTCCACCAGCTTTGACTTGGATTGACCATGAAAATGCCATTTTACTCAAAAATTAATGTAAAATGATCTTTGTGCTATTTTTCTACTTTTACTTCTTTAGCGCTTTCGACCTTCTTACCAAATGGTACAAAACTTGTCGCCATTCTACTCAAAATTAGTCTTGGAACTCAGTAGAATGCAAATTCTCAACACTTAGTCATTGGAGCGCGTGGAATAAATAAATATCACCAATCCACACTTTAAAACATGCTAACATCTCTAAACTCAAATAGAATTGCAGATTGGAAACTTTCATAAGACACTGCTGCCAAATACACTAAGTACCGAACGAAATGGAAAACCTCGCTCATGTTTGCAAAAAACACTAAGTGTTGAGTAGATTGGAGCACTATTGGGGCATATACGCTCTGAAATAATCTATATCCTCAGTGTATTGAAGATTTCTCATACCTTAGAATAAATTTCTAAATTTTTCTAAGGATGTGGCCATTTTGGGCCTACATTTTGGTGCCTCCTGGGTGGATTTGGGAGCAAAACCATCAAAATCAGAGTCTTATCCATTGGGCATCATGAGTCAAAAAATTCTAATCTTCAAACAATTCTTTCTAGAATAATTTTTTTTATGATCATAACTCTATAAAAAAACTTTAAAAATTCACCCAGATGGTAACGACTCATATCGATATCATACTTGAAACACAAAGTACCTCCGCCACTCCTTCAAAACTGCTCCAACGTTTAAGCAAAAATAGAACTATGTTCTCCCTTTTATGCCTATTAAAAATGACATGAATGCCTTCACAAAAATTTTGTTCTTAGAATTTTAGCCTCATGTTTTTATTGTTGCCTTCTGACAGTTTCAGAGTAAAAAAAAAACAAAATATACAATACTTCTACAAGACTACTAAATGTGCAAAATAAAAAGATTCTAAGCTTGTGTTCCTTGAGGTTCTGCAATAGCTCTATTTGGTTCTTCATTATCTTTCTGAGCTTCTTCCTTGGCATTATCTTCTTGATATTGCTCAGCTTCTTCTCCTTCAATAGGTGAAACTTGCTCTTTTTCATTTTCCTCAGCATCCTTTCCAAATAACTATACCGTTAGCTTTAGGGTTTGCAAAGCTTGCTTCCAAACTATTTCAGAGGGATTGGAAGTCTCTTTAAGCTGCTTGTGAATGTACTCCAACTTAGCAATGTATTCATAATTTGTAGCACTTCCTTTATTTACCAAGTCCTCCATCAGGTCTCAGAGCTTGGTTAAATCAATAATCATTTGTGAAACCTTCTCCTGATCAACTGGCTCTTCCAGGGTATCGATATCAAATTTATCTTGGAGGTTCTTGGCTATACTTTTATTGATCTATTCCTCTGATAACAAAGTGTTTTTTTCCATATATAACCCTCTCAAGCCATTATGAACCATCTCTTTATTGATATCTACTATGTATCTGATGGTATTCTCCACCTTATCAAACAAAAACCAAACCTTTTGTAGCATTCATTTCTTCTTCACTACAACTATGGTAGCAACTCTAGCAGTATTCCAATATTTATTAGAAATAGGCTTAGAAATCTCACTAAGCCTACTATTTGCCAACTTATAAATCTTCTCAACTAGAATTACCATGGGTTATAGTTTTTCAGTGAAGCTATCCAGATCTTCCTAAACATTCTAAAGCAAGTGGCTAGCATCATCCATGTAGTCAATGATGGGTTGCAACTATGAGCACTTCTCCAAAAACTCAGACAATAGTTATTTTCATACTTTCTTCAACCCTACCTTCAAGAAGCCTGAAGACTTAGCCTTTTCAATTTGAAGTTGCTGCTTCGAGCTCTGTATTTATTTGGCTTATTCTTTGTTTTTCTTCTTTTGATTCTCTACTTGCTCCTTGAGCTTATTAACCTCTTGGAATTTGTTCTGCCAGTTCTTTTATTCACTTCTAATGGCATTTTCTACCTATTTTTGGTTATTGATTATATTTTGCATATTTTCTATTATCCGCTCCAACTTGTACACTTTCTCCTTGTATATATCAACCTTAACATAAAAAGTGTCCAAGTGATATTTTTCTATGACCAGTTCATCTTCTACAGGTAGCTACTCAACGTCTTCTGTATACTCTTCTAGACGATAGTCTTGATCAATAATTTTAGTTTTAGGCTTACTCACTAAAGGAATAATGGATCTGGATGCTCTTTTCCTTGAAACTGAGTCAATAGACATAGTGCTTCTCTTAGTGGCCATCCTCTTTGAAGGTTTGGACAGCTTTTCTACCCATAAATATTGAATCTTCTGTGAAGTTTCCTTCTCCTTTTGCAAAGTTGCCAGTGTAGGATAACTCACAAGAGGAGGAGAGGATATAATATAGGGGAGAGCAGATTCAACAGCTAATTGTGAAAGAGTAGTAGTGACTACAGTTGAGTTTGTAACCATTGTTGTTACAATTGAAAAACTCATGAAAACCAAAGTAAAACTCACAAAAGGGTAAGTGGGTGTGGATGAAATGACTTGCACTTCAGATGATGTGGGAGGTTGTAATGGAAAATATGGAATTATAGGGGATTATGAAGGAGGAATTTTAGGTGAATTTGGAGGAGGTGGGTTGGCTTGAACCTTAGTATTTATTGGTGAAACAGGTGGTGAATTGTGAGGGGGAGAAGGCACTTTTGTTACAACTTTTTTCATATAAGGGGAAGGAGTATTCTTTGGGGAAGTAGGAGGAGAAGGAGAAGAGGGGATAGAAATCATACCTTCGCCTACGGATGTAGGCTATTCTAGAGTTGCCTCTATACTTTGTTGTTGTGTTTATTGTACTAATTCGTTTGCAACTGTGACAGGGGTTTTCTCAACAGTTTTCTTCTTATCCATCTTTTATTTTTTACTGATCTCCTTCTAAGTTCCCTCCGGTGCTTTTTTATATTTACTTTTAAAAACTTACAAAGCTATTAATTTCCCATTCTCTGTATCTTCCCCGAACAACCCTTCATGAATTGGTTCTTCTTGTAATGTTTCCTTAGAAATAATATTCAATTCCACTGTGGCTGTAGTGGTGAAACTTACTAGTGTAAACACAAAGTTCTTATCCTCCTCATTCCAGTCTATTTATTTTGCAGGGGGATTTCCACCCAGAAATAGGTATTTGGGCCTATTTACAGTCTTAATGACTTCTCTTCTAATGGTCCTCTCATCAGAATAATGCATTTTACTCATCAACTATGCGCATTTTGGGAAATTCTCTATTTGTTCAGTTGAGGGCTCAAATGTCTTAAGAGCTTCAATAGCAGTTAATGGAGTACCAGACCCCTCTACTTGAGCTTCTTTTTGTGAAGGTTGGGATGGAGAATCTGATTCTGGTTGTGGCCTCTTATAAATAAGCACTATATTCTTCGGGTTCTTTGCTTTCCAAGTTGTAATGTTGCTATCATATCTATCAAAAAAATCATTGTCAATTACTCGTCCAAACTTAGATTTCTCTGTACCGATTTCAACTCTCATTCTCCACTAGTCCATTATTTTAGCTTCATTCCATTTCTTCTTACCCTCAACTTCTCTGATCGTAGACTCTTGCAATTGGTAAATTTCATTCTTATCTGAATCAAAATCAACTACTTGCTTGTAGAAATCCAACCATGGAGGAAGTTGTTCCATATTTGGCAACATTCCAATCTAAAGGAGAATTTTTCTTATTATTCCTACCCTGTTCAAAATGGGGCCTTGAGGTTTTCTCAAATTTGTAGGCCTTCTCTCCATTAAGGGCAATGTTCCTCTTGTGGAATTTATCATCCGAGTCGTATCTCCACCTCTGGGGATGTAGAATAGGCCCATCCTATCCAAATACTAGGTGATTTGTTCACCCTAGCTCTTCTTGGTGATAGTTATATCATCAACACTGATGTAGGTCAACAAACACCTTCTCTTCCTTCCAGAACCACAGTTCATATTAATAAAATCAGCTTGCCTCAAATATTCTAGAGCTAATAATCTATCCATAATGAAATGAGGAAGCATAAAAGGCTTACCAGTGAAGTCGTATAGTCTAATGATTGTGCCTTCTATAAGGATGTACCAATCTCATTCTTCGGTACCCTTTGTTCTTAACAATTTTTTAGCCAGCGATGGTAACCTAGGGCATTTCCCATACATTATCTTAAGTGTTGGCCCTAAAAATTCTAGATTAAATCTATACACAGACTCAGTGCTCCTCAAATGAGCAGTACAATAGTATACATGGATAGGATCTCCCTAGTTATTCTTTCTTTTATCGAGATCCAGGGCATCATCTTCCTTACCGCAGCAAAGAACATACAAATAAGACTTGAAAAATGCTAGAAAGAGGGTGTATCAAAATCCCTTTTCATTCTTACTAATTGTTCATGTATTCTTTGAGCAAGGAAAGTTGGCCAATCAAAGTAAATGACCCTAATATCCTTATTTTATGTATTTGGCTTATACATTTTCTCATTAGAAATATAGTACACAGTGGCTATTTTCCAATCAGTCACGATTTGGTCAAAATCCAAACCCTCCAAACAAGATAGCATGGAATAGAGCTCTGGATTAGCAAATTGGTTAATGGGTATTGGGACTTCAGGAATATCATCTTCCTCCTTTATCCATCTAAATTGGAAGCAAAGACATATTTCCATGACTTCTCTTTCTTGAGAGGCCACTAATGAAGCATAAACCCTAGCTTGTTCTATTATATCAAATTGTTTGGATTCTAAGGGTGGGCTCACCCCCATGGTAAATAAATTATGGTAAGCTTTTTTGGTAATGGTGAATAGTGTTATACCATTAGGAATTTTTAATTCCCTCTTCGTAGGGTCATAAAATTTAATCATCACAAAAATTAACTTAGGGCAATGGTGAACAAAATTACAAATATAAAAAAATAAGAAGGATGTTATATCAATAATACCTTGAGGTTGAATTGGTCTCCCTTCGAAGTATCTACATTCAAAATTGTTCTCAAGAAGGTTCTCCTCACTTGATTCATTACAATATCTACAAAATGCCTCATCTGATTTACATAACCGTCTAGCTTTACTTCTCTTTTTTGCATATCTGTTAGTGCTTTCTTAGGAGCCATTTTCACAAATAATCTTTAAAATGTTTCTTTCTCTGGAACTTGCAAATATTTGCTTTGATATTCTTCAGCTCTTTCTGCTAGGTGAACGTCGCTCTCGACAAATGAGTGAGCTCTGCACTTTTTAGCACTTTTAAAAGCCATTGCATGTACACCTTCCACCATTAATGTGGTTGTTGTGAGCACTATCCATTGGCATGCTTTTCAAATTAAACTTATGCACCATGGTGGCTAGGAGACGTTATGTTGCTCGCTGATTGGCTAAAGCATGAACACTTTTTTGCACTTGCAATGTGGGAAGCTCATGAGACAATTCATTTTTCTTCTTTGGAAGCATCGTGGTGAGAGATTTGATTTTTGCTCAAAAACAATCATGAACTCTAGTAGATTAGAACTCTTGTCGTGATTCGCTATCTCTTGGACTTTTTAAAAGTAGAGAAGCATATGTGTAGCATTATGCTACTTTCTTAGTTTATTTGAGGATGGAATGAAAATTTACTACTTTTGCTGACACTTAGTTTATTTTTGCAACCTTTTCAATTTAGATATATATATAACATTTTATCAAAAATGAAAACTATATAATAAAATGTAAAGGATATGGTACAAAATATGTACATATATTATAATGATCTCAACTTAATATAAATAGAGTTTAAGGTGAAAACCATTGACCAAAATCAGTTGTATGTTTCCCCCAAGATCTTTAAGCTGGAAAACATTGGTCTCCTTGAATTCTATTATTGTGAAAAGGACATCCCAGAAGGAGTCAAACTTCTGATGGTGTCCTGGTTTAGCTCTTTCAACATTCTACCTAAGTACAGAATCTCCAACTTGGAACTTTTTGAATCTTGCCTTCCTGTAAAACCATGCCTTGATGTCAACTGAATGCTTTTGAAAATATTCATATGCCTGAGTTCTTTTCTCCTCTAACAAGTTTGTCAACCTTATTTCCACTAGATTCTGCTTAGATCCATCTGCTGTGTTTATCATATTGAGTGTTGTAATCTCCAAATGAATAGGTAACACTACCTCCTTGCCATATACTAAGGCATGAGGGGAGGTCTTGATGGATATTTTGATAGTGATTATGTCTACCCATAGAGCTTTTTCTAGCAATAAGAGCCAACTTCTCTTGTTAGCCTCTAATGATCTTCTTAGAATTCTTAGCAGATTCTTGTTAGTTGATTCTACCAGTCCATTTCCTTTGGGGTAGTAGTTTTAAGTATTATTTATGGTAATGTCATACTTTTTGTAAAACTCAATATATTTAACCCTTATGAATTCTGGTCCATTATCACTCACCAAAGCTTCTTGAATACCAAACCTTGTAATCAAGCTTTCTATGAAAGCTATCACCACTTCTTGGTTTGATTTATTTGTAGGAATGTTTCTCCCATCTGGTGAGGTAGTCTATAGCAGTCAGAATGTACTTGTGGTTAGAAAATAAATTTGGATTGATAACACCTATGAAATCCAAACCCCATTGCTGGAAAGGTTCCTCCACTTGAATTGGCTTAAAGGGAAATGATGCATTCTTTATTCTCCCCACATATCGCTGGTATTGATCATAGACTCTAGTGACCTTGAATGTGTCAACAAATATGGTAGGCCAGTAATAGCCTACCTTGATAATCTCTAAATCTATTACTCTTCCTGAAAAGTATTCTTCGGATAGTCCACCATGGAACTCCTCTATGACCTTTTGTTGTTGATCATCTTTTAGGCATCTTAAAAGGACTCCATCAAGGTTTCTTTTATATAAACCTTCTCAAAATAAAACATACTTCAAAGCCTTAAGTCTATATATTCTTCTCTATTATGGATTAATATTAGGAGGGCATACTCTAGTTTGAAATTACTTAGTCATTTGATCCACCCAATCCTATTATTCTGGTTGTAACAATTCAACATGATCATCTGTTGTTGACTGACAAGCTGTCACTTCTACTGAAATCACTACTTCTATCAAGCCTTAGCATAGGGCTCTACCTTTTTCCAACTTGGTAAGATGGATTTCTACATCATATTCTTGGATCTTAGTAATCCAACCAACTTTCTTATCTCCTAGTTCACCTTGTAAATAAAACTTCTTACATCCAGGTGAACCACATAAACCAGGATCTTGCTTTGGACCAAGTATTGCCTAAATTTATTCAAATATTTCATTACAACAAATACTTGTTTCTCAATGAAATTATACTTAACTTGATATTCATTAAGATTCTGGCTCCAAAATAATATGGGGTTCTTCTCTCCTTCATCATTCTTCTAGGTGAGTATTGATGCATAGATTTCCTCAACTCCATAAGCATAAAGAATGAAGTCCCTTATGAAGTCTAGATTGACTAATACTGGAGCTGTAGCAATGGATTATTTTATGATTTCAAAGGCTTCCTTTCTTACCTTAGTCCATTTGAAATCTACATTCTTCTTCAACAGTTTAGATATTGGCTTCACCTTCTAAGCAAAGTCAAAGATGAATTTCTTGACAAAGTTTATTTGATCAAAGAAAGATTGCAAGGCTTTCTTGTTCACAGGTAGTGGAAGAGCAAGAATGGATTTGATTCTATCTAGATCAATGACCATACCTTCTTTGGAGACCACATGGCCTAGCAACTTTCCCTCATGAACTGCAAAAAATAACTTCTTAGAATTGAGGGAGATGCCAAATTCTCTACACTTTTGGAAGACTTGTTCTAGGTGTACTAAGTGGTCTTGCTTGTTGAGGGAGAACATTGTCATATCATCTAAATAGATTAGAATTATCTTGTTAATTAGCTCCCCAAAATCATAGTCCATTGCTCTTTGGAATGTGGCTCCTACATTAGATAGCCCAAAAGGCATTCTCTGATAGGCAAATGTTCCCCATTTGGTGGTGAATACTATTTTAAACTGATCTTCATCCTTTACCTAAATTTGGTTATATCCAGAGAATCCATCTAATAGTGAGAACCTTTCTACCCCTACCATAATCTACAAGATTTGATCCATCTGTGGGAGGGGGTGGTGATCCTTTAGTGATGCTTGATTGAGATTTTTGAAATCTACACATAGGCGGATGTCGCCTTTATTTTTCCTTACAGATACCACGTTGGCTACCCAGGTTGAATTTTTGATTGGATAAATGATCTTGGCCTTTAGCAACTTCAATAGTTCTTCTCTCCTTATGGCTTCGATCCTAAGATTCATAAGTCTTTATTTCTACCTGAATGGTTTTGCATTAGGCTCTAGCTCAATTGTGTGTTGGATGACCTTCTTGTCATATACTTTAAGGTACTCATATGACCAAGCTACAATATCTTGGTACTTTAGGCATAAAGATTTGATATCCTCCTCTTCTTCTGGAGAACATCAGACTCTAACTTTGAGCTTTTTTTCTCTTTTAATTTCAATTTATTTATAGATTTTCTCATTGATTTCCATGGATCTGATCTTTTTTCTATCTTCATTATCAAACATGCTCTCTAGAGTAACCAACCCTCTAGGTATGTGATTGTTCTTGAGTTGAATGACATCTTGATGATCAATTTCCTTTGGATTTTCCTTTTGAATAGTGGATAAATAGGCTTCTCTTACCATAAAATCAATGATTTATTCATCACTTTCAAAGACCTACTAGAAAATCTACTTATCTGGTACTGCAAGCCTAAAAATAATTTTGATCCCTTTGTCCTTCTTAATTCCTAAATCTGTAGAAGGGTTTAAATTAGCTCCCCTAACTACTAAGGAATATTCCAATGTATTCTTTCCTCTAGGAGCAAAATTAATGTTTAAGGCATCAAAGGATTCCATCAAATCCCATACCCTATTTCTATATGCTTTTAGGTAATGGTGCTTGCTGACGCATCTTTCTCTTACCTAATTGAGAATCAATTCAAATTCTCCATATATGTTCAAAATATTGCTACCCATGCTTTCAGCTTGCATTAGCCCAAGGTATAGAGCCTCATATTCTTTAGCATTGTTAGTGCATGACCATATTAGCCTATATGCAAAACTCTTTTTCTCTTATGATTGGGATTGTAACACTACATCGACACCAACGTTATTTTTGCATCTGGCACCATCAAAGTGCATGGTCCATATTTCTATTTCTCTCAAGGATTGGTTAGATATAGCAAGAACTCTTTTATCTATCTCTACATAAATACTGTATGTGCCCATACATGTCCTAAAATGACTATAATACTCTCTAAAAGCTAATTCATATTCACTGTCCAACTCTTCAAATTTATCCACAAAATCAAATTCCTCTAGAGGGGTGAGATTGCAAATATCTTTAATTTTTTCAATGTGGTAAGACAAAGGCTTCTCAGGTGTTATTCTTATCCTCTTTCCTTTGAATAGAATAACCATTCTGGAATAGTCCATGTACATGCATCCACCCAACTTTGCAGTGAATTCTCTTGAAAGGCATAAGACAAAATAAGGCTCTAGATCCACCACCACTATTTATTGCACTCTTGTTACCTCAGGTGCTCTATTTAGTCTCATCAAGATATATTTTATCACTCCCACTATCTTCATAGGTGTCCCATCTAACTACAGGGCTCCAGGGCAGGATCTGGTATATTCTATACCCATATCACAAACTGATTTAGGCATAACTGTGGTGGATACCCCTAATTCAATCATACAATTGTGGATAACCCAACCCTCCATCCTTAGAGAAATGTAAAAAGCAGGGGGTTTATTCTTTAAAGTGGTAGGGGACATTTCTTTCTTTTTAGAGGGTATGTTGAGGATTGTGGTGGCCTACTTTTCCTATAGATATTTGTTCAAAGAAGATTTTAGCAGGTCTATTTGGCCAGGAATGAAGATATATCATATAGAATAGATTTAGAGGATATCTTCTTCATTTCTTCCACAATGTTGTATTCAGACTTGGGAGAAGTAGGTCCCTCAGGCCTTCTTTCTGGCTCACCATATTTCCTCTTATATTGTTGAGTGGCCTCAGTTCTCTACCTTTTGATAATGTAAGGGAACTTAAGACTCTATTTGACTTCATTCTTGGACCTCAGTCTATCTCCCTCAATTTCTTTCTCAATTATTTTGGTAAAATTGACTACCTTTGCTTGGCCCTTAGGAGCCATGTCTCTTTTTTTATTGTCCTAGGGGATAGGAAATGTATCATTACTTTGGGAAGGTGGATCCTTCTTCTTCTGAGAGAGGACTTGAAATTGACCCATATTTTATGGATCAACCTATAGTTTTTTCTTATCTAACCTTGTCATGACAGTAATGGGTCCATCCTCATCAAGATCTTTTCCCACCATAATCTGCTTTGGTTTCTAGAGCATATTCACTCTTCCTTTCTGATTTCTTTCTTCTTTCTCCATAGCCTACTATACATGGTGTTTTTACAAAACACAAGACTACGAATCATGAGGATCATTGCACACCAAACACCATACATTCACTAGAATTGTTTCTAAAGAACACTCAGGCTCTTCATAAATAGCATTTACTTTGACCCCAGTACTATTGCTAGGACCAGGTCTTTGATCTTTATTTACATAAGAAAATCTCCTTTGTTGATACCTCTTCATCTCTCTCTTTTCCATTGAATTCATCTTGTTGCTAAGAGTTTTTAAGGTATTATGGATATCAAGAAGGATAGAGGACTCTTGATGTTGGAAATTTGAGTAAGTTTTGTTGTCATTGATGTCCAAATTTCGTCATCAATAATATCATCAGGTTTTTCCACAAGGTAAGGAAGTGATTAAAATAAAAAGGATATAATATTTATTTTAAATATTATATGCCTATTGAGGCCTAAAATATTGAAGACCCAAGGAAGGAGAAGCAGGTTTAAAAAGAAATAATAATATTATAATATCTAATATTATAATATTTCGAGAAAAAGGATGAGGTGAAGAAAATGAGGTCCAAGGAATCATTAAAATAATATTTCCTTGAAAAGACCCATTGAGCAATTCTTAAGGAATTTAATTTAATTTATTTAAATTAAAATATTTTAACCTTTGGTTAAAATTTTAATTTAAATAAATAATGGGAGGCAAAGGTTTAAGTTTAAATTTAAATTTATAATTCGAATTTTAAAATTCGAATTTGAGCCAATGTCAAAGCGCAAAAGGATAAGGTGTATTTAAAGGGGAAATTTTTTTCCCCCATCCTTGCATTCGAACAATAAGGTAATGCTAACAATTGTGCACTACTTTGAGGTGTTAGAAAAGGTTTTTCATGATTTTAAAAAGCTTTGGAGGGCAGACGTTCATATAAGTGCATGTGGTTTGGCCAAAGCATTTCATAACGCTGGTTAGCACAAATGGTGGCTAAGAGTTTGTTAAGTCACTCGCAGGGTAGAGGTTGGAGTTTCAAATCCCCATGCGATCATTTTTGTGAAGAAGGAAGTTTTTTTTTTTCATTCGCTGAAGTCTACGAAAGCAATAAGAGGGGGTGCACAAGTTTATATTTTTATGTAGGCGTGTGGCCCAATTGCTACCTAGCCTTTGGCTAGAGTGCCACACCGATGGTTGGTCACGAATTTGAAGCACAACCAAGGTGTACGCTATTGTTTTGAATGTGGGCCAAAAGGTGTATAAGGTAAGTGCATTAATTTTTGCTTGTTATTTAAATTGCACCAAGTTTTGGGAAGCACATATGTTATAAATACCACATGATATTTTAAATAGCACCTTGGGTGAAAGTTAGGGAGTCATAAGGTTATTTGGAATATTTTATATTGCTTAGAAAAATAAATAAAGGTTGGAGTAATAAGGGTTAAATAAGGAATTAATTTTTATAGGTTGAATATTAATTTTTGGAGTTTATAAGGTGTTAGTAAAGGAACTTGATTTTTGAATATTATTTTGAAAGGTTGGATTTTATAAGGTGTTAGTAAAGGAACTTGATTTTTGAATATTATTTTGAGAGTTTGAATATTATAAGGTGTACTTGAGATTTGATATTTTTGTATAAAAAAAAAATTATTGGGGAGAATATTTGTGTGAAGATTTTGAGATAGGTTGTTGCTATCTAACCTTGAAATTGATAAAGAGGATTTGATTGTGGTTAAGACAGGTTTTGAAGACATATCTTCATCAAAACAAAAGGTATGGGCACATCTTCCTTATGAGTACAATATTGTTATGGATACCCCTGCCTCCTTGTGTCTTACCCAAAAGTGGCATCCCTTTTGGGATGTTTTCTACAAAAAAAAAATATATATATTGTTGGATTGAATGTTGTGAAATGCAAAGTTGGAGTGAAAAGGATTGTTTGATAATAATTATTAGAAATGTTTGAGTGAGTGTTCATGTGCATGATTTGTGGATGTTGAAAGAACATGAGTATCATTGTTATGTGAAATTAAGAACTATCTTGAACTAGGGTTTGTGAAAGAACATGAGTATCATTGTTATGTGAAATTGAAAACTATCTTGAACTAGGATTTGTAAAAGAACATGAGTATCATTGTTATGTGAGATTGAGAACTATCTTGAACTAGGGTTTGTGAAATAACATGAGTATCATTGTTACATGACATTGGAATAATTTTGAGCCAAGGTTTGAGTTCCATTCTGTGATTTATTAGAAGTAAAGTGAAACACTTGGTTAGGGTTTGTAATCAAGTTATGTTTCATTGAGTGGATGTTTGAGTGAGGTTTTTTGAGAATTATTGATTGAAAGCATTGGAGTGTTAGTTCAATATTTGTGAAACAAATTATTCTTTATTTTTGAATTGATTTGAAAAAGAGTTTGAAAGTGATAGAGTGATTTGTGAGTGTGAAACATATTGAGTCTCTTACCATTCTCTATATGTTTCTATGGTTAAACAATATTCTGAGTGAAACTTGTTTGTGTGATTGAAGAGGTTTTTTGAAAGATATTAAGTTGAGTTTTGTATGCAAGTATTGCAGTTGTTTGAGTAAGCTTTTTATGAAAGCTTGTGAGCAGATTTGAGTAAGTCCTAGAGGGGACTTAAGGACAGAGTTGAGTAATATTTTGTGAAAGCTTAAGGACATATTTTTGTGAGCTTTTGAGAAATCCTACAAGCAAATTTGAGACAATTCTTGGTGAAGACTATTTGAGTAGACTGGACAAGTTCTAGGAAGGACTTGTTGAGCAGATTTGGAATAAGTCTTGGTGAAGACTATTTGAGTAGATTGGACAAGTTTTAGGAAGGACTTGTTGAGCATATTTGAGGTAAGTCTTGTTGAAGACTTATTGAGCAGATTGGAAAAGTTCTAGGGAGAACTTGTTGAGCATATTTGAGGTAAGTCTTGGTGAAGACTTGTTGAGTAGATTGGACAAGCTCTAGGGAGAGCTTGTTGAGCATATTTGAGGTAAGTCTTGGTGAAGACTTGTTGAGTAGATTGGACAAGTTCTAAGGAGATATAGTTGGACATATTTGAGGTATGTCTTGGTGAAGACTTGTTGAGTAGATTAGAGATAAGTCTTAGTGAAGTCTTGAGAGCAAATTGAGCAGGTTCTTGAGAGGACTTATTGGACAGATTTGAGACAAGTCTTAGTGAAGAATTGAGAGAAGATTGAGAAAGTTCTTGAGTAGACTTGTTGGACAAATTTGAGATAAGTATTAGTAAATACTTGAGAGTAGATTGATCAAGTTCTTGAGTGGAATTATGGATAGATTTAAGGAAAGTCTTTGAGAAAACTTGAGAGTAGAATTGATTGATTTATTTGTTTAAGCTTTGAGTTAAGGCTTGGGGTAGATCTGAGCAGAGTTGATTTGTGATTGGATAAAGCTTTGTGTTAAGGATTGAGGATAGATTTTGGTGTAGATTTGATGGTATATTTGTGCTAGACCAAAGATAGACATGTGAGCCGATTTCTACTAGATCAAAGTACAGTGTTTAGTGTAGATTTAAGATAGAGATTGAGCAAATATGAAAGCAAGCTTTGGAGGTGGTAGAGCAGAGGATAGTAGTATCCAATGGATAGAGATCCATTAGCTAAGGTAGTGAGAATAGAGGTATTTTGAGTGAGAATAAAGGTCTTCTATGGAGAGAGATCCACAATCCAGTGTAGTGGAGGCAGTAGTCTTCTAGAAGATCACCAACCAGAGCAAAGGAGAAGGAGTTCTCCTGTGGATAGAGATCCATGAACTAGAAAAGGGGAAAGAGTTATCCTATGGATAGATATCCATGAAATTGATCAGGGTATTGGTGTATCATTTGGACAAAGGTCCATAAAAATTGTAATAGGGAAGGATTCCCAAGATATTTGTTGAGAAAAGTTTAGTGAAATATTTTCTCCGTGTAGCCCACATTGGGTGAACCATGTTAAATTGGTGTCTCTATTGTGTGTGATGATTTGTGCATTACTTTTATTACTGCTATTGATATTTCCATTGATTATATTGGATAATATTAGTTGGAAAGAAAATTAAAAAGTGGTCTTATATTGTTCACCCCCCTCAGTATAAGATTGTGTTCTTAAATTGGTATCAGAGAGGGTTCCTTCAAAAGCATTTAATAACTTGAAGGAAAAGCTTATAGGAATACAGATGGATTCTCAGAGTGGATCTTCAAGAAATAAGGCACCATTGTTCGATGGGAACAATTATGTATTTTGGAGTGTAAGAGTAAATATTTACCTAATGGCACAAGGAAATTAGATATGGCAAGTAGTTGAAGATGGATACACACTGCCAGCTATTCCACCTACAAATAAAGATGGTAAGTTCCTACATTTTAAATAATTTAAAGGTAATGAATGAAATCTTAAGTGGTTTATGTGAATTAGAATTTGTAAAAGTTATGCATTGCACATCAGCAAAAGATATTTGGAAAAAGTCACGAAAACATATGAGGGAGACAAAAAGTTCAAGATGGCAAAATTGCAAAATTACAAGAAAAAATTTGAAGAATTGAAGATGAAGAATGAGGAAGACATTACTACATACTTACTTCATGTGGATGAAGTTGTTAACTCCATGCAAGGACTTGGGTTTAAATTTGAAAAAATAGAATTTTGTCAAAATATTTTAAGATCAGTCCCTAAGAGGTATAGTGAAAAGGTTTCAGCCATAGAAGAAACAAAAGATATTGAAACTTTGACAAGGGATGAGTTACATGGAACTCTCATAGCTTTTGAGATGAGAATAGGAAAGGATCCTATCCCCCAGAAAGAAGCAGCTTTCAAAGTTATAAAGAAGACAAAATATAAGAAGTCAGATTCAGGTAATGAGTTATCCAATGATGAAGAAGCAAACTATGGCAGAAGAAATAAGGACACACGAAATTATAAAAGTACAAAAATAGTTAAGTGTTTCAAATGCGATAAATATGGTCACTATGCATCTAATTTTCTAGAAGCTAGAAATAGCAGTGGTGATGAGAAACAAGATCATAAGAACAAGAAAGCAAGAAAATCCATGTATCAAAAGAACATGTATGGACAAGACAAGAAAGGAAAGAAGTTTTTTCAAAGGCAAAAGAAGAGTTTTTATGCATATAAGAGAGACAAGAGTTTAGGTGATAGTGATGAAATATCCTCAGATAATGAAGAAGAATAAATTCTATTTTTGACAGTAGAAAAAGAAGATGTTAAGAAAAAGGCAAAAAGGGAACCAATAATTCTCAAGTGTTTTAGGTGTGGTAACTTTGGTCATATTGAAGATCATTGTACAAGGAATGGGGTCAGTTTTAGTGAAAATGAATATGAAGATGCTCTTGAAGGTCCAGAAGAAGTGATTCTAGTGGAAATGAATTAGAAAAGAATGAAGATGATCTTGAAGATAAAAGAGTATAGGAAGAATCATAAAATGAAGAGGAAGGAGAAGTTGATCTCGAAGGTGAGATTATTTCTGCTCTTAAGAAATTAAGAAAGGTAAGAAAGCATAAATCAAAACTCAAGATTCAATTTCAAGAATGTGATGAAGAAAAATGAAAGCTTATAGAATATCTAACCAACTCAATAGCTAAGACAAGGAAATATAAAGAGAAGTTAGAGGCAAAAGTCTTAGAATGTGAAAGATTAGAGCATGAGGTAGCTTCACTAAGAAAGAAAGTAAAATAGTATAAAGATAATCTACACAGGTTTGGGAGAAGATCAAAGACCTTGGATAAGATTATCAAGGTATAAATATCTTCATCAAACAAAACAGGACTTGGTTTTGAAGAGAAACACAGAGAACAAGGAGAAGAGTCAATCTCAAGCTCCAAAGAAGAAGAAGCTTCAGAAGAAGATAATGTAAGAGAGAGTGAGACTTATGAGGATAAGTTTGAAAATAGAAAGTTAAACAAGGAAAGGAACAATACACCTTCAAGGAATCACAACATTAAGTGTTATAAATGCAATAATGTTGGGCATATGGCTAAGTGGTGTAGATCAAAATTTACAGAGACAAGCAAGAATAGTAATATTCAGAGGAATCAAAAGGATCATTTGAGGAAGAAGGTGGACAAATGAAAAGAGTAGTGTATGCTGGGAGTAGAGATACTCCCACCCCAAAATTAACCACCTCAAGGAGAGGAGGTGGGGAGGGGGCTAAGCTAAGAGTATTATCTTTAGCCCCAAGCCCCATAGTTGGCCCTTTTCCATTGATGACAAAAGGGGAGAGATTTAAGTTAGGGGGAGAGCATTCAGTCAGGGTGAGTAGTTTCTCAAGGGGAGCAGAACTAAAAAAGGTAAAAGAAATGGTTAAAGGAAAAAGGGTTGCCATAAATGACAAAGGGGAGATTGTTAGAAATTTGAGCAAGTTTTGTTGTCTTTGATGTCAAGAGGTTGATGTCCAAGTTTCATCATCATTAATGTCATCGGGTTGTTTCTCCACAAGGCAAGGAATTAATTAAAAGAAAAAGGATATAATATTTATTTTAAATATTATATGCCTAAAGAGGCCTAAAATATTGAATACCCAAGGAAGGAGAAGCAGGTTTAAAAGAAAATAATAATATTATAATATTTAATATTATAATATTTCAGGAAAAAGGATGAGGTGAAGAAAATGAGGTCCAAGGAATCATTAAAATAATATTTTCTTGAAAAGACCCATTGAGAAATTCTTAAGGAATTTAATTTAATTTATTTAAATTAAAATATTTTAACCTTTGGTTAAAATTTTAATTTAAATAAATAATGGGAGCCAAAGGTTTAAGTTTAAATTTAAATTTATAATTCAAATTTTGAAATTCAAATTTGAGTCGACGTCAAAGCACAAAAGGACAAGGTGTATTTAAAGGGGAAACAATTTTTATTTTCCCCCATCCATGCATTTGAACACTAAGGTAATGCTAACAATCGTGCACTGCTTTGAGGTGTTAGAAAAAGGTTTTCCATAATTTTAAAAAGATTTGGATGGTAGACGTTTGTATAAGTGCATGTGGTGCGGCTAAATCATTTCATAACACTGGTTAGCACAAATGGTGGCCAAGAGTTTGTTAAGTCACTCGTAGGGCAGAGGTTGGAGTTTCGAATCCCCACGTGATCATTTTTGTGAAGGAGGAAGTTCTTTTTCCTTTCGTCGAATTCTGCAAAAGCAATAAGAGGGGGTGTGCAAGTTTAGGTGCTTGTGTGGGCATGTGGCCCAATGGCTACCTGGCCTTTGGCTAGAGCACTGCGGTGGCGGTTGGTCACGAGTTTGAAGTGCAACCAAGGCATGCGTTATTATTTTGAATGTGGGCCAAAAGGTGTATAAGGTAAGTGCATTAATTTTTGTTTGTTATTTAAATTGCGCCAAGGTTTGGTATGCACATACGTTATAAAGGCCACGTGATATTTTAAATAATGTCTAGGTTGAAAGGTAGGGAGTCATAAGGTTATTTGAAATATTTTATATTGCTTAGAAAATAAATAAGGGTTGGAGTAATAAGGGTTAAGTAAGGAATAAATTTTTCTAGGTTGAATATTAGTTTTTGGAGTTTATAAGGTGTTAGTAAAGGAACTTGATTTTTAAATATTATTTTGAAAGGTTGGAGTTTATAAGGCATTAGTAAAGGAACTTGATTTTTGAATATTATTTTGAGAGTTTGAAGATTATAAGGTGTACTTGAGATTTGATATTTTTGTATAAAAAAAATTATTGGGGAGAATATTTGTGTGAACATTTTAAAATAGGTTGTTGCTATCTAACCTTGAAATTGGCAAAGAGGATTTGATTGTGGTTAAGACAGGTTTTGAAGACATATATCCATAAAAAAAAGGTATGGCCACATCTTCCTTATGAGTAAAATATTTTTGGATTGAATTTTATGAAATGTAAAGTTGGAGTGAAAAGGATTGTTTGATAAGAATTGTTGGAACTTTTATGAGTGAGTGTTCATGTGCATGATTTTTGTATGTTGAAAGAACATGAGTATCATTGTTATGTGAAATTGAGAACTATATTGAACTAGGGTTTGTGAAAGAACATGAGTATCATTGTTATGTAAAATTGAGAACTATCTTGAACTAGGGTTTGTGAAAGAACATGAGTATCATTGTTATGTGAGATTGAGAACTATCTTGAACTAGGGTTTGTGAAAGAATATGAGTATCATTGTTATGTGACATTGGAATCATCTTGAGTCAAGGTTTGAGTTCCATTGTGTGAGTTGTTGGAAGTAAAGTGAAACACTTGGTTAGGGTTTGTAAGCAAGTTGTGTTTCATTGAGTGGATGTTTGAGTGAGGTTGGTTGAGCATTATTGATTGAAAGCATTGGAGTGTTAGTTCAAGATTTGTGAAACAAATTATTCTTTATTTATGAATTGATTTGAAAGAGAGTTTGAAAGTGATAGAGTGATTTGTGAGTGTGAAACATATTGAGTCTCTTAACATTCTATTTATGTTTCTATGGTTAAAAAATATTCTGAGTGAAACTTGTTTGTGTGATTGAAGAGGTTTTCTGAAAGATATTAAGTTGAGTTTTGTATGCAAGTATTGCAGTTGTTTGAGTACACTTTTGTGAAATATTGTGAGCAAATTTGAGTAAGTCCTAGAGGGGACTTAAGGACAGAGTTGAGTAAGATTTTGTGAAAGCTTAAGGACATATTTGTGTGAGCTTTTGAGAAATCTTGCAAGCAAATTTGAGACAAGTCTTGGTGAAGACTATTTGAGCAGATTGGACAAGTTCTAGGAAGGACTTGTTGAGCAGATTTAAGGTAAGTCTTGGTGAATATTGTTTGAGCATATTGGACAAGTTCTAGAAATGACTTGTTGAGAATATTTAAGGCAAGTCTTGGTGAAGAATTTTTGAGTATATTGGACAAGTTCTATGGAGAACTTGTTGAGTAGATTTGAGGTAAGTCTTGGTGAAGACTTGTTGAGCAAATTGGACAAGTTCTAGGGAGGGATTATTGGATAGATTTGAGGTAAGTATTGGTGAAGACTTGTTGAGCAGATTTGAGACAAGTCTTAGTGAAGTCTTGAGAGCAAATTGAGCAAGTTCTTGAGAAGACTTGTTGGACAAATTTGATACAAGTCTTAGTGAAGACTTGAGAGTAGATTGAAAAAGTTCTTGAGTAGAATTTTTGGAAATATTTGAGATAAGTCTTAGTAAAGACTTGAGAGTAGATTGATAAAGTTCTTGAGTGGACTTATGGACAAATTTAAGGCAAGAATTTGAGAAGACTTGAGAGCAAAATAGATTGATTGATTTGTTCAAGCTTTGAGTTAAGACTTGGGGCAGATCTGAGCAGAGTTGATTTGTGACTGGATCAAGATTTGTGTTAAGGCTTGAGGATAAATTTGAGGATATATTTTGGTGTAGATTTGAGGGCAGATTTATGCTAGACCAGAGATAGACTTGTGAGTTGATTTGTGCTAGAACGAAGGACAATTTTTAGTGTAGATTTGAGACAAATATTGAGCAAATTTGAGAGTAATATTTTGAGGTGATAGAGTAGAGGACAGTAGTATCCAATGGATAGAGATCCATTAGCCATGGTAGTGAGGATAGAGGTCTTATGTGGAGAGAGATCCACAAGTCAATGTAGTGGAGGCAGTAGTCTTCTAGAAGATAACCATCTAAAGCAAAGGAGAAGGAGTTATCCTATGGATAGAGATCCACAAAATAGCAAAGGGGAAAGAGTTCTCTTATGGATAGAGATCCATGAACTTTATCAGGGTCTTGGTGTCTCCTTTGGAAAAAGGTCCATAAACATTGTAATAGGGAAGGATTCCCAAAAGATTTGTTGAGAAAATTTTAGTGAAAATTTTTCTCTGTGGAGTAGCCCACATTTGGTGAACCACATTAAATTGGTGTCTCTATTGTGTGTGATGATTTGTGCATTACTTTGATTACTTCTATTGATATTACCATTGATTGTATTCGATAATATTATTTAGAAATAAAACTAAAAAGTGGCCTTATATTGTTCATCCCCCCTCTCAGTATAAGCTTGTGTTCTTCACTTGAGGAATCTAAGAAGGAAGTGGAGGAAAAAGAACTACATTAGATGGTGCTTTTGACTGAGGAATGGGAGTCATCTAAAAAATAGAGATGACAAGGGAGGAGGATCCATATAAGATGAAGCAGTTGTTTAAATTTGGATATTAGTGGTTTCCAAATTGTAGGGCAATACAACTTTTGGGGGTGATCTTCCCACTTAATAAGGATATTTTTTGCATGAATAACTACATTATTAACCTGTGGGAAGGTCTCCACCCCATATTTTTGGGTTTGCAAGCCTAAATATGATCCAAGGGCCCTGATATAATACATGTAAGCAAGGCTTGCAGCTGGTCTAGCTATAGGGGGAATTCTCTTCCAGGTCCTGCTAAACCTCAAGTTGAAATATAAAACAGTTTCTTGCTAATTATTTTGCATATATGTGAACTGATTAAGGAGGAAAATGATCAACATATTCATTGAATTCTTCCACAAATGGCTCAACCAATGTTACCCATGAGGTAATAGTATTATATTCTAGGGTCCTAAACCAATGCAATATCTTTCCTCTAAAAGATAAGGCTAGGATCCTAACAATAACATCTTCATTTTTTATATTGTGTATTGCTTCGAGATTTAGAAAATCTTGGTTGTGCTCATATGCAGTTTTACCCGATCCATTGTATATGGGGATGGCCTTAGACACAACTTAAGGGATGTCATGCATTTGGACTAATATAAGGGAGCCAACTATATTCCAGCTAGGGTACTTCTGTAAGGGCTAATTTGGAACTGCATTTTATGCCATGTTTCCAGATGTAGGTCCTATTGGAGGTGGTGTTGGATTAACTATAGGATTATCCTCAGAGGATTTTCTTTTGAATGAAAATATTGATTCAAATTCCTTATAATAGTAGACCCTCTATAAGGTAGTTCACAGTAGAAAAAAGAGCCTAGATTATTCCTCTTGAATGACCTGGTATACATGGAAAAACTATAATCTACAAGGATAACTTTTTTGGATTTACAGACCAGGGAGTCACCAGGTGAATTTGTTGATTCCCCATTTAGCAAGGTCAAGACAATTCACCAAATCTTGATTCCTTCAGGTAAAAATATAACAATAAAGCATATGATGGATTTTAGTATTTCTTGCAAACAGGTCCCACCGGGTGTGCCAACACTGTTGGGCACTAAATTGTCATCAAGTTTTACTTGATACTATAACTATATATATTCTAATTTTTTGGCCAGGCTTGCACCCGATAGTCATAGCTCAAAACTCAAAATTGGATGGACCAAAGATTGCTTCAGCCCAACCTCCAGAGTAGGCTGGTTTCTTGTCAATTGAATAGAATGTTGACTCAATTAAGCTCAAAGGGGTTTTGAGAGATAGGATTAGAAAAAGTTTAGGGGTTAAGAAATAATGCATTAACAGTGGCCAGATAGAGCTAAAAACATAGGCATCCATAGGAAAAAACTCTAACAAACTACTTTCGGTGTCGCAAACTTAGGATTAGCAGCACCCAAAACCATGGAATATTCATACAATAAAACAGAAACAAAGATATGTTCGAAGAAGTAATTTCAATATCCAATGTATTAACAATCCAATTTAGTAGAATAGATCAATAATCAGACTTTGTAGAAATAAAATTCCTACAAACACAGATCTAACTATGAACATATTTCAACTACCTTAACAACTAGTAATCCAATGCAAATGGAATGAACTAACCGTTATAGTATTGACAAAAATACAATTCACAACTTCGAACCTCTTAAACGAAAGATATCAAAGGTAACAAGTCTTGAGTCAAAAATCTGAGTAATGCTCCTTCCATTAGTTTGCAAAAAATATTTACATAGTAGGGAAAGCAAACCCACTAGACCCAACCCTAAAAATTGAGGGTTTGACCTCTATTTATACTTTACAATGAAAAGAATACGGGAAGACATTACAAGGATTAAGAATCTGACAACTCAGCAGAGAGCTACGTTGTCATTATTTCATTCGCTTGTAGGGTTTGAAGAATCCGTTGGAGGTCATCTACCATGGTAGCTTGGCTCTGCAATCTGTTGGTCCAGTAATGGCAGTTGGGCCTCATGTCATTAGAAAAATAATCTGGACTGGTCGTTCTTCTTGAAAACTCCATTCCACCATAGATATACAACTGCTCTAGTTCTTGGTTCTTGTTCCTTAGCACCACTGATACTTTGAATACCCATTCAAACTGACTGTTCTTTAATCTGCTAAGAATCCACTTTTGTATTCTTCATAAAAATATCAGCAAAATATCTATCATTGATGCACTCAGTGAACAGTTGTGATTAAAACTTAACAATGCTCTGCAAACCAGTAGGCGAGAAACAAATTGCTAATTCACTCAAAAATAATGTTGATGTCATCTTGGATAGCTTTGGCCAGTGGATTAAATTTTTGGTGAGAAATACACTAAGTTTTGAGTGGAATCAAGTTTTTCATCAATCTGCTCACTTAGCCTTTTGAAACATTTACTTCTTTTATCATATCCATGGCTTCGAAGACAAGTTGCAATCCACTTTTTATCTTTCACTCCACCAAATTTGACTTGGATTGACCATGAATATGCCAATCCACTCAAAAAGCAATGCAAAATGATCTTTGTGCTATTTTGCTACTTTAACTTATTTTGAAATGCTTTTGACCTTCTTACCAAATGGTGCGGAACTTGTTGCCATTTTTCTCAAAATTAGTCTTGGAACTAACAGAATACAGATTCTCAACACTTAGTCACTGGAGCGTGTGAAATAAAGAAATATCACCAATTCACACTTTAAAATATGCTAACATCACTAAAACTCAAATAGAATTGTATATTGGGAACTTTCATAAGACACCATTGCAAAATACACTAAGTATCGAGCAGAATGGAAAACCTCACTCATGTTTGCAAAAAGTACTAAGTTTTGAGCATATTGGAGCACTCTTGGGGCGAATCTGGTCCGAAATACTCTATATCCTCAGTGTATTGGATATATCTCATGCCTTAGAATAAATTTCCAAAGTTTTCTAAGTATGTGGCCATTTTGGTCCTACAGTAGTAGAGGTTAATGAGACTTCACATAGAAACGATCCTTGTTTCTCAAATATAGGATAATTTTTAGTAAATTTAATGGGTCTTGGCCAAAGGCTTCAACATTGAGAAAATGAATTAATAGGAGTTGGAAGTCTCTAGAATTGAGTCTATCCTTTCTTCTCAAAGGTTTCTTCCTAGCCATTTTTTGTTCTAGTGAGGAAAGAGATAGAATCCTAAAAGGAGGTATTTGGTTTATGGGAAGAGTAGGACTCTTCCTTACCCACTAGTATGAAGGCTTTGCACTTGAAAACATAAAGTTATCCCTAGTACCATTATGGGTTATCCATTGAATTTTGGAAAATTAATATCTTCAAGGCAATATGCAAAAATTTAGAAGAATTCCTTGAGATTTTAAAAACTATAAAATATATATTCTTGGCTATTTATGCTCGAATATTGGTCTTGATTGATATAAGTAAGTCTTTACTAGAATCAATAATTCTTAAGTACAGGGGTAATTTATGGACCCAAACCATACATTATAAAAATATATTTTAGATGTAGATGTCATGAGGTGGGGCATATTGAGAGATAATGCCCTAAGAAGAGTCCAATAGAAACATATGTAGAAACCCGTAAGAGAAACTTACAAATGGATATGGATGAAGATGGTTTTCAAATTTTAAAAAATAGGTCTAAACAAATGAAATTAAATAAATAGTGGAGACCAAAAAGGAAGGATATTGGAAAAAATACCAATTCTTTTGAGGCTTTAAGCTATGAATAAAAAACATACCAAAACTTAGAGGATATGGTACAACAAGATCAAAATATTAACAAGGAACTATTTAATCAATATGATCATAATTTAGATATGAACATTCCCATTGAACCTAAGGAATGTGCCTTATATAATTTTGAAGACTCTCTTTAAGTACCATACACCATTCAAGAGAAGAAAAATGGTAAAGAAAATGTAGTGTTAGATGTTAATACCTTTACCATTAATAAGGAAATACCAAAAAATGAGCAAGACAAGACAAAATATTTCATAGTAGATCTAGAAGAGGATAAATCTAATGAAAAGAAAAATTGTGAAATATTATTAAGAAATATAATAATAAGACTTAATCCTAACAAAGTCAAGGCAAAAATATATAAACCCTAAAATTATCAAGGGAGAGCCAGGTAAGTAAGAGAAAACATAGATAAAGGAACACAATATATGTTGGTTGAAATTCTCTTTACCAAACAACAAAATGATATTGGTAATTCATAGGTAGGGTAACCCTAATGAAACCTAATTAACATCTCATGGAATATAAGGGGTGCTAATGCCCCCTCAAAGTAGAGGTGTATCAAGGACCTCTATTTAAGTAATAAGCCTAATATTATTTATATCTAAGAAACTAAAATGACAATGGAAGGAGTTTATAAAGCTTTGAAAGCAATATGGACAATATGTGAATGGGATGTTATGGCTTCTGAATGAGTGGTAAGGGAAATTATAACATGTTGGAATATTATTAGAACATCCTGTGCAACCATTCATAAAACTAGGTATTGGATAGCCTGATTAGTCACATGCTACTTTGCAGATATTTGTTTCATCCTTATCAATGCCTATGGACCTACAACTTAGTGAATTATATTAGAAGCATGGAGTGGGATTCAATCCTTTATGAGAAGTAAATACCAAGAGACTCAATTCATGATCATAGGATATTTTAATGTCATAACCAAGTTGGATGAAAAATTTAGAGGAATTAGAAAAGTAACCTGTGTAAACACAAATTTTTTTAGGGATTTGGCCTCTCTTTAGGGAGGTACAAGGTTCGAAACATGGTGTGCCCATAAGGGGATAGGGTGGATGGTAGCGATTGAGGGTTTTTTGGTTGGTTTTCCTAGTTTGATGTCCTAGAGGGACCATCGGGGTCCCATTGACTTTGTCTAAACCAAAAGACTAGGGTATATAGTAATAACACCCAATGGTGTTACCGATTCTCCTATGTATTTAATAAAAAATAATAATTTACATAATGAGATAGAGATTAATAATACCCTTAAGATAGGGCAACACCAATAATACTCCTTAAGGAAGGAAAAATCTAAGATCTCCCAAGATGAGAGCACCACTTAAATAGGCCAAAGTCTTATGAACCACTTCGTGGACAAAGATAATTACAAGCAATGCTCCATATGAATGATCTTCATAATGAGTACAAAGACAATATACCTCCTTTGTATATACCTTCTAATTATACTTTGTAGAGCTGACTACTAAACTCTCATCCCACTCATTATTATGATATAATATATTAATCTAGTCAACCTTTTATTATGTGTGGCTCATGCAAACCTTTATACACTATAATATTATATTTTCCATATTCCTATCTCTAGTTTTGTTACATTCCATATCCATTATAAAATGTTTCATCCTCAAAACATATGGAGAAATAAGATAATATGATATGCTAAGCAATGTTAGCACTAGTACCTGTTGGTCATCAAATTCACACAGGAAAGGACTTTCGGTGGGTTCGCGCGCCCTGGACCTGTGACCAACATTGAAAGGCTGATGGGAAGAGATGCCCCTTGTGCCAATCTTCAAAGAAAGGCCAACTCCTATACTAATCTACTTTTGGGGTTTGAGATAAGAGTGCAGGAAAGAAATAAATAGAGTAAGGGTTAGGAAAAGAAATAAAAAGGGGTAAGGGTTAGAGAAAGAAATAAAAAGAGTAAGGGTTAGAAGATGATGATTTAAGGTGGGAGATAACAGGAAGCACGATTACTCGCTAACAACTTGAATAGCAGCAAGAAATACCAAGAATAACATGAAAGAAACGAAATGCCGAACTTCCTATGTATCCTCTGGATGGGTTCGCAGGGTTCTCTTGCTGGAATTCAGGATTCAAAGTAACAGCGATTGAGATAAGGGAATAACAAAAACCTCAATCCATCAGGCAGCATAAAGGAAAGCGACAAGGCATTTTTCCTCTCTTATGTATCCTTCAGGGTGAATTTTAGGGGTTCAGTCCTCGATCACACATCGTATTCAGGATTCAGAGTCTTAGTACGTGAACGAGAAAAGACAAAATAATTAAGCATAGAAGGTAGCATAAAATAGAGAAATAGAGCACAAAAGGTCTTTAGTATTAAACGCAGGACATCAAGTTACAACTTTCTAGCAAAAAGTTCCCCCCCTTTTACATTGCAAAGCCTGGGTTTTTATAGAGGACCCAACCCTATGAATCATTATTACAAAAATGGTAGAGTACACCCTCGGGCCCTGAGAAATTGGCTCCTCGTTGCTGCTGTGGATGATCTCTCAAATCGGCTACCAAAACTAGTAATGGTGACCGAGTCAGCCGGGGAAAGTCGCATTAAATGAGCCACCTGGGTGTCCTTGGATTATAGGTGCGATGCTTGAGTGGCGGCCATGCTTTCCGGGCTCTTCTTCACGGACTGATACTTCGCATCCAATTGCCAAAAATGAGCAGCGGGCTTATCCGGCAAGAAAATATGCATTTATGAGGCTCTTTGATTGCCTCGAGAAAATACCCAACTTGGGAAGCATTCTTGGGAAGCGCTAGGAAGCGCCTCACTGATTTCCACTTCGCAAAACTACTTCGGGGGCATGGAGTGCCAAAGCCAATCTCCTTCTATCCTTCACTGCTTTGCTGGAAAAACTGCTTCGCTGATGGGTCAAGAAAAAGCTTCGGGCCGATCTTCTTTTGAAATGACGGTTCAGGGGAGTTTTGGCCAAAGTGCTTTCTTGACCTCTACTGCTTCGGGTGAAAACTGGTCAAAGTGGATTTTATAAATACTTCGGGCCCAAAGTACTTTCTTTGCCTTAGCTGGTTCGGGCTATCTTTTCTTCTTCGATAAAGTTGCTTGGATGTCGCTTCACAAAACTCTTCACTCGAAGTAGTCGCTGGGAATGCTTCGGGTGCGAAGCGTTTCCTTCATACCTTTTCGGCAAAGTTCTCACCCGAAGTGATGATTTGAAGCGCTTCGGGCCTGAAGCTCTTTTCTTTTTCATTTTGTCCACCAAGGGGCGATAGGGAAAACCAAAATTGCTATAACTTATAAACAAAAGAAAACTTTCAACAAAACAAATATCATACAAATTTTTAATTTTTCTGCCCCTTGGTGGAATGTGACAATATTGTCAACATTCTTGGTGGCTCATGGGGCAATGATCTCATCTCGGTGGTAGAACCCTCAGCTTTTATCCATTGGGCCAGAGTTACCTCTAGACCCTTCTCTTTGTTCCTTTTTTGGGGGTGCTTCCATAGCTTGTCCTTCCTCTTCCTCTTCTTTCACTACTGCTTCTTCTCCTCCTGTCGCCATTGCTTCTGCTATGTCTTCAACCGTTGGCAAAGGGGCCAGGTGGGCATGGATGTCTCTTAAGGTTCGGTGAACCTAAGACCAGATGCTTTTCATGAACAACTCTTGATCCTCTAGGGGTTTGACCAATGCGCGAAACCTATCGATCTGTCCAATTTCTGCATGTTGGGACCTGGTGTATAGATCATTTAGGGAGGCGGTGATTCTATAGTATTTCAATATGTAATCAACAACCTGCTTCTCTGTTATTGGTTCGGCCCACTCGTCTATCTCCGAGATGTTGCCTTCAAACTGCTACCACTTTGGCATGATTTCTTCCTTGGCTAAGGGCTTCCCATCATTATCCATGAAGCTCGGGAAGCCTAAGGAGGAAAGGTCCTCGAAGTAGCCCATTGACGTGCGCCTCTCACTCTCGAATGCATCCAGTAGGATTTTTGCCTTTTGCACTTTCTTGGCTATGGAGAAAAAGGCACAAACTATGGCTTGGGCTGTTGACCAATCCCTTGTTGTCCGACTCATCGCTGTGAGCTTCAAATCTTGATACCTTGCATTTTGGACCTTGAGGGCTAGCTTGAGTCAGGCTCTGACATTCTGAATGACCACTTCGATGATTGGCCCTCCTTTGGCGGTGGCAACCTAGGCTTCTATGGTGTAAGCTAAAACTAAAAGGGCACTGATAGCCCGAGACCTAAAATTCTTGAGCAGATGTGAGCGAATCTCCTTGATTTTGCTCCTATCAAGTAGCCCTAGGCCTTCCTTCTCATGCAGTTGGATCTAAGCTTGCAAGATCTTACTTTCAAGCTCCTTGGCCCTCAAATCATTTTTGGCCTGCCTTTGTGCTTGATTCTTAGCTATGCACTCTAGTTGTGCTATCCACAACTTTAGGGCGTGTGCTTCTTTCTACATCAGCTTGCACTGCTCCTCGGCCTCTACCAATTTGGAGTGAGCCCTTGCTAGCTCCTCCTCCAGCTTGATGTTAGCACTGTTGGATTCAAACCTGCGCTTGTTGGCAATGTTGGCAAGCGCCTTGAAGGTCTCAATTCTAGTGTGCATAGAGGCGGACTCCTTGTCCACGTTCAGATGTTCCAAGTCCTTTTCTTTATCCTAATATTCATAGTCCGCTGGAGTCATTTCATCCAGAGGCTTTTGGACTTTGGGTATCTTCTTTACTTTATGCAACTTTCCCACCTCCAAATCAAAGATGGCGCACCTCTCAACTTGTGAGCGAGCGCCCTTTCTTCTTTCTTGCCTCTTTTAACATTCTCTCTATGTTCTGTCGGGCTTGGAGGAGTTTTTTGGCCAAGGGGGATTCCCGTATTGAGGACAGCTCGGAGTCGAATGCGGCTAGATCTCCAGTCGAGGGATTGAACAAATATAAATATTTGAAGGGGATAGCCTCACCTGAAGGTTCGGCAACAGGGGTGATAGGGGCTTCGACGAGTGGGAGCACGTTGTGTACAACAGAGGCATGAGCCTCAGGGTTCGACATTGGAATCTTAGCTTCACCCTGGTTGGTGACTAGAGGATTGGCGGTGTGGCCAGGCGAAGTAACTTCGACAAGTTTCTCCTAGCTAGAAGACTTGGGGGGAGTAGTTAGGGACACGATGTAAGAAGGCGACTAACCTTATGGAGGTAGGGTGGACAGGTGAGAGTTCTCGGCCAGGGTCGAGGTAGACTTACAAGCAACCAGAGCATAAGGTGAAGAAAACGTACCTGCATGCCCTCCTGGCAGAGTGGCCATGGTGATATCCTAGGTGATTGGCCCTTGTTCCTTTTGGGCCTCAGTAATTTTGGCTTCCATGACTTCCATGAGTTCCTTCGTGTTAATGACATATATTTTTGGGACCGTTTCGACACTTGGCGGAGTTCCTCCATCGTTTGCTTTGGCCAAGCCTGATACTGATCTTTCGGTAGGGGCACTTAGAGTGCCTATATGCGATCGCTTTGAGAAGTTTAGGGGTGCCTATGTAGGTTCCTGCTCCTTTCTTTTCCTCCTCTCGAGGGGTTGTTCTGATTCCTCTATTGTTGTCTCGAGAACTTCAGATGGCCTTTGTAGTAAAGCTTTTGGCACGACCCTGGCTGCTTTTTCCTTAGGGACATTATCAGTCCTCCCGGGGCTTTCATTCGAACTTGGGGTGGCTAGTGGAACGAAGTCGGCGAAGGACAAGGGTTCCCAAGACCCAATATTGGTTTGATATACAATTGTGAATTCCCTATCCATTGTTAGAAGCCTATAAGAATTCATATTTCGGTGATGAACTCTCATAATCCACCATTCTCTTAACTGCTCCTTGTCCTAGTATTTCAACTCCTCTTTTAAATCGTCCTTTGCTTTCCTCCAGAAAGTGGAGTCAGGAGTTGGGAATGGGTACTGGTCTGGGTCAAATTCAACTTCCATAGGATAGAAGTCATGCCAAGGAGGCAATGTTTTCATCTCCTCTAAGTGCCACTCCAGGTCCGTACCATTGGGATTATTCCTCTGCTCCAGAACTTCGGGGCAAGGACAGACATGGAAGTTTTTGCTTTTCAAGTGATCTCTCATCACCCCCAATGGGTTGTAGAGCCACCTCTGTGGTATTTGAAGCAGACCAAAATCGGCAAGCTTCTCCTCCAGGTATATGTTCTGCTTCAGGGCAAAGACTTCAATCACTCCCATATTGAAGGGGAAGTTGCAGGTGTGTGCCCACTTTCGATCATGGTCGTAGGCTTCGTTGGTCGTGTCACTTTGCTGAGCAACTTCTAGGGTGAATTGGTACTTTGAAGGGAAAAAAGGCAGCAGGAAGGGTTTCCCCATGAAGCCAAAAAGGTGGATCACAAGCCCTTGTGTCAATTGAAACACATCCCCCCTTTTCTCTAGTACCACTTTATCTCTAATGCAGAGAGGCACCCGAGGGCTAGACTTTGTTAGAACGTGCATCGCAGGTCCCAAAAAATGCTGATTGAAAGGGTAATAGGACTTCGACCTCAGCAGGAGACGGGTCCACTGATATACAGGCAAAGGGATCCCATCCTCGCCGACTGGTGAAACATCACAATGGTGAAGGGCTTTATGTACATGAAATAAGAAGAGCCAAACCAAGAAGGAACAAGGCTAGAATTGCAGCTCCTTGCTAGCATCCTTCATGGATATCAATCGCATATGCAGATTTCGGGCCACCCATTCTGCCCAATCAAAGAAAACTGGGTTGGTGTTCGGCCACGAAGCGTCAAGGGCGTAAAACTCTCCTCTGGAAATGCATTTGGCTAGTGACACCTGACATGGGTATACCAAAGTATCGCTTGACAATCCTACCACCCATGCCATGATAGAGAATATATCCGTGTTCTTGAAGGCCTCCAAGGGCAGGGGCATTTGGGGTTGCTTGCCAGAAGGAAGTCCGCTCTTGAGGTTTTCAAGCAAAAAACTCAGGATGAAGGGATTAGAGGTGAACTTCTCCATTTGTTCACTTAGGCTGACATTACGAATGGTATAGCCTTTTGGTGGCCTTTGCTGTGGTGCAAACACTGCCTGCACATCCTCCTTTAGAATGGAAAACAACTTTTAACCCGAGGCATCCAACACCTGTCTGGTTTGTGGTTGGTAGTTTTGAGCTATGGCATACATGAGCTTGGGGCAGTGATGTGTAGGAGGAACTAGATACCAGTATATGTGTGAATAATACACCACGGCCCTCTTGTTCTCCATCGAGATCCTAATTCGCATGAAGTCGACGGTATACCGAAGCTCGGCCACAATTTTTGAGAGCTCTGGGTCTCTGATTTTCACCCACTTATCGATAGGTGGTTCTATGTTGGGCTCGTCATCATACTCCTCCCTTCCTTCCATTACTTGTCTTCCTGGGCGTGGGGGAGGATTGACCCTCCTAGGTCTCTATTTCTTTTCTTCCATGGCTCTCGCCTTCTCTGGAACCGTCATATCTGGTTCTTTTCCCTTTTGAGTGGGGTTCTTCTTTCCCATTATGAATGATCGTAGCAGAATAAATTGTGATGTAGAAGAGTTCAACACCTCAAAACAAGGTATGGGATAATCATGATGAACAACGAAATCTTAGATGCAGAAGCTCTTCTGAATAGACAGAATGCAGACTCGACTCTCACACTTGCAAATGGTTTGTTCCTAATGGGCATCTACATTTTATAGCTTCGAAGGGCAACTTCTTGCATTTATGGAAACTATCGTAATTACTTCATGGGCCTGACCCAAAAGTATCATTGTGGCATCTGATTGGCCATATGGCGACGTTGTATGCGATTCCATGCAATTTGGCGATTGGATTTTGTATTGGGAATGCGAATCGTTGCCACCTGGTACTTTATCATGGCTTTTTGGTTAATGAACTACCTTGGGATGAGTGTCATTTCTTTCGTATTGAGTTCATCTGCTTTGGCCCCCTTTCGAGGCTGCTATCGACACATTTCTTGAGGCACATCCTAAATGTGTCTGCCTTGTATGCAAGGTTCAACGATATGGAGTTGGCGTAAAAAATACTTCATCGCAAAGTTCTTCGGGCTGATTTCCTTCATTTCGGGCCCAAAGTTCCCCTTTGCCACGTTGTTGCTTCGGTTCACGAATGTCGTCGACCGAAACCCGTTTCATCGAGGAGGGCCTCGCCAAGAATTACTTTGGACAATTCCTTCAACACATTTCTTTAGCGAAGCATTTTCCACGTTGAGGATTTGCATTTGGTTTGGTTCTACGAGGATGAACTGCTTCACGGTGAACTTCCCTTCGTCGGCTACTTCGGACCAAAACCCCCCGAAGGCGATTCCGATCATGCTTTGTGAAGCCGAAGCCAGGAATCTAGCTTTTGCGGTTGAAGTGGCGCTTGCTCTCTGTGATCTTTTGGACAAAGTGCAGACAAAGAACTGAAACCCTATATACAAAAATATATGCAAGATTTTTTTTTTTTTTTTAGAGCATACATACCTCAGCGATTGAAGGTCTTCAAGTGGAGACCATTGACAAAGATTGGTAAAACTTGGCCATTCACATCTTTGAGGATGAAGGAATTGGCCGAATTCACTTTTACTATTTCAAACGGTCAGTCCTAGAATGCATCCATTTTGTCATGATTCCCAGACTTGGCCTTCCATGAATCCCACCTCCATACCAGGTCTCCTGCTTTGAATGTGCGATCGGATGATTTCATTTTGAACCATTCTCGGGTGACCTCAGCATGTGCTGTGCGAAGTTCTGGTAGGCCTTTTCATGTTCCTCTTCTAGTTGTAGTAGCCGAATCAGGCATCTCTCCATCGGGTTAGCTTCATCTTCTTCTAGCAACTGTAATGCAGGGATCTCGATGTGAGTGGGCAGGATGGCCTCCTTGCCGTAGACCAGAGCTTAAGGTGAAGTCTTGATTGAATTTTTGACAGAAACCCAATCATCCCACAAGGCCCGATCCAGAAGGAGGTGCCAAGTTCTTTTGTTTTGATCGATCAGCTTTCTCAGTATCCTCAACAGGGTTTTGTCGATGGATTCTGCCAATCCATTACCCTAGGGGTAATAGTTGGAAGACACCTTGTGATATATCCCATACTTGTATAGGAACTCATTGATCTTTGTGCCCGTGAAACCAGGACTGTTATCTATAATAATTGCTTTGGGGATGTCGAAGTGGGTAATCAATCCTTCCAGGAAGATGACGACAGTATCTTGATTTGCGTGTTTTGTGGGGACTACCTCGGCCCACCTAGTGAAGTAATCAATCACAGTTAGAATGAATTTGTGCCCAGCGAAGGAGTTTGGCGATATGGCCCCTACAAAATCTAGCCCCCATTGCTGAAAGGGTGTTTCCACCTGTATCGGTCGGAGGGGCATCGGAGCATTTCTACTTCGGTCGGCGAATCTCTGGCATTGCTCGCATCTGCAACAAACGGAGAAGACATCGGCAAAGAGTGTGGGCCAATAGTAACCCGCCTTGATTATCTTTAGTGTCGTCCCTCTTCCAGCAAAGTGTCCTCCAGATAGTCCTAAATGGAATTTTCCTAGGATTATCCTCTTATCATCATCTTTTATGCATCTGAGGAGGACGCCATCGATGTTCCTAAAAAATAGGCCTTCTGGGTGCATAGTGTATCGGGCAGACCGCATCCTAAAATGTCTTTGCTGTGAAGCATTCAGATGTGAGGGGCATCTGTCGATGTTGAAATATTCCACTATTCTGCTGACCCAATCTTTCTCGGCCTCTTCCTAATTAGTGAGGCATTCTATTGTTGGCGAGTCATCTGACTGACATTCTGTTATTTCGGCCGTTGCGCTCTTCGCCAGCTCTTGACATAATGCGTGACCGCGAACTAGTTTGGTGGGCTTGATCTCAATATCAAACTCTTAGATTTTGCTTACCCAACTAGCTCTCTTGTTTCCCAATTCCCCCTAAATAATGAAACTATGCACATCGGGGTGAATTACGAAGACTGTGGTTCAACTTTGAGAAATGAACTGTTTGAATTTCTTGAGAGACTTCATTATTGCATGCACTTGACGCTCGATGAAATTGTACTTTTCTTCATGGGGATTGATTATCTGACTGAGGAACGCGATGGGACATTCCTCTCCATCTTCCCCCTTTTGCATCAATACCGCGGCGTAGCTTTCAAGTTCTCCTATTGCATATAGGATAAAATCTCGACTGTAGTCGGGTTGATCAAGACCGGTGCCTGAACGATTCGGGCCTTGATTTCTTTGAATGTTTTTCTCCTCTCTTCTATCTAGATGAATTCTTTGCCCTTATTTAAAAGCTCAGACATCGGCTTAACGACCTAGGCGAAGTCTGGGACAAACTTCCTTACAAATTTAATCTAACCGAAGAAATATTGAAGGCCCTTTTTATCCGCTGGGATTGGGAGCTTCATCAGAGCTTCGGCTCTGTCAAGATCCACGACGAGACCCTTTTCTGAAATTGTGTGTCCCAGTAGCTTTCCTTTGCTGACTGTGAAGATAGACTTTTTTGGATTGATTGAGATGCCAAATTCTTGGCATTTTTCAAAAATTTGTTGAAGATGTTCTAGGTGGTTCTCTCTCCTTCAGGAGAAGACGGTCATGTCATCTAAATAGATAACGATAACCTTGTTCAGAAGCTCGTAAAAAGCTAGGTCCATCGCCCTCTGAAAATTAGCTCCCGCGTTCAAGAGGCCAAAATGCATTCATTGGTAGGCGAATGTGCCCCACTTGGTTATGAACGTGGTCTTATTCTGGTCTTCGTCCCTAACCTAGATTTGATTATATCCAGAGAAACCATCAAGCAGGGATAATCATTGAGCTCCAGCCACCGAATGCAAGATCTGATTGATCTGTGGGAGAGGATAGTGGTCCTCGAGGGAAGCATGATTCAGGTTGTGGAAGTCCATGCATAACCGGATGTCTCCGTTCTTTTTTCTGACAAGGACCAAGTTTGCTACCCAGGAAGAATGCTTGATGGGATAAATGATCTTTGCTTCGAGCATTTTTAGCAATTCAACCTTCATTAGGACCTCGATCTTTGGATTAACCAGCCTTTGCTTTTGTCGAAAAGGTTTGGCCCCTTCTTGTAATTCAATTGTATGTTGGATCAGCTACCGATCATATCCCTTGAGGTCATGATAAGACCAAGCCACGATATCTGGGTGCCTCTTACACAAACATCGGATTCGTTCTATTTCTTTTGAAGTACAATCGGTCCCGACCTTTATTACTTTCCCAGGTTCCAATTCTAAATCTTGATATTGCTGCACGCTGATCTGGATCCTGTGGGAGAGCGATTGATCATTTTGATCGAAAAGGCTCTCAAGCATGATCAATCCCTTGGGAACGTGGTTGTTCTTCAATTGGACCAATCCTTCGTATTCTTCCTCATCAGGGCTTCAGTATTTGACTATAGCGGCTTCTTGGATCATGAAATTGACAATCTGCTCGTCGTTGTCAAAAACTTGCCAGTGTAAATCTTTGTCTGGGATAGAAGTTCTATAGATCATCCTTATAGCCTTTGACTTATGCACCATATCATCCACTGGAGAATATCGGGCTGCTATGGATGCTAACATCTACGTGTCAATTCTTTTCTCATGGAATGGACTATAGATTAAGGGATTCAAACTGGTCGAACAGGTCTCATACCCTATTGCGGTATGATTTAAGATAGTGCTTTTTTGAAGAGCATCTGTTGGTGACCTGGTTGCAAACTAGTTCAAAATCTTCGAAGATTTGAAGATGCCTTATGCCTAACTTGTCAGCTTTCTTGAGTCCTAAGCACAAGGCTTCATACTCTGTTGCATTGTTGGTGCAGCTCCATGTCAATAGATAGCAATATTCCTTTTGCTCACCGGACGGCAAAATCAGAAGGATTCCTGCCCCGGCATCGTTTTTGCATCGGGCACCGTCGAAGAACAATTTCCATAGTCCTTCAGCAGAAACCTTCCCCTCCATTTTGGTTGGTTTCTTGGACTTGGCGATGGTGTAGCACCCCACCTTGGTCTCTATCATGGCATTGAAATCTGCCAATGAAAATTCATCTTCACAACACAACTATGCAAGAGATTCTTGGACTAGATCCACTTGCTCTAGCTCCTCCACGATCGTATGTACAGGGTCACTGCTCTCTTCCTCGGACATCTTCTGAACCAAGAACGTAGAAGGCTTTTCATTATAGATCTTCACATTCTTCCCTTTGAAGGGGATCTCCAAATGAGTGTAGTCCATGGATAGATATCCACCCAGCTTTGTCGTGAATTCCCTCGACAGGCACATGTTGAAGTAGGGCTCAAGGTCCATGACCACCACCTCTTGTATGATTGTGATTTGAGGTGTCTTATGTAGCCGAATAGGAATGTCTTTGATGACATCTATAGTCTTCACTGGGGTACCATCCAACTGGAGGACTCCATGACTGCTTTGTGTGTATTCCATGCTTATTTCCTCGCATACTACCTTCGGCATGATTGTCGTCGCGGATCCAGAATCTATCATACAGTTATGCACGATATACCCTTCCATTTGTAAGGATAAGTAGAATAGTGGTGGTCTATTTTTCCCTGTGATGGACACGGATAGGGTTTGCACCAGGGCGAGCGACTCTGCCTTCTTTGTATTAATTCTCTTCAATGATTCTTGAAACAGGTCCACTTGTCCAAGAAGTTGCAGAGCATCATACAAACTAATTTTGGTTGGAATCCTCTTCAACTCTTCTACAATGTTGTAGGCTAGGGAGCTATGCACCTCAGGTTCCTTTCTTAGTTCGTACTTGGTGCGATATTGCTCTATCACTTTGACCCTTTGTCGCTTGGTGAGCAAGGGAAACTTGAGCTTCTCCTTAGCCTGTTCTTTGGTCTCCACCTAAGGTGGTTCAGCAGTGGCCTTTTGGGCCTTTTCTTTGACTGGAGCTGGCGGAGGAGCTTTGCTCGGGGCCAAAGAGGAGGGTTGTCCTTTCTCAAATCGAGCGTGTACCTTCAAAGGAGCCATCTAAGTAGCATCCACCTCTATCAACCTTTTACCTCCCCTGGTAAGGACTGCGACTGGCTCTTCCTCACCGATTGACAAGTTCTGATCCAATTGTCTGATGACATTGACTTGACCGCCTTGACCGCTGCTTGCTAGTGTTTGCACGTAGTGTTGATGCAACATGCATGTATTCTCCTCGTGAGGATCATTACATGTAGAACACCAATATACATGATCGGAAGTGCTTGGGGCTTCATCTATCGCAACATTTCTTGCCGAAGCTTTTCCTTGATGGATCGCTTGATCTCTGGTAAGTGCAGGTGTGGGATAAGACCTTCTTGGTAGAAAATCTTATTGCACTTGCTTCTTCTTGACAACAGTCATGTCGTTGGACAAGGTCTACATTGTGGCATTTAACGATTGCATTTCTTGCAGTATCTTGGCCTGCATATCATCGGCCTTGGGAACTGATGGTAAAGAAGCCATAGTCGGTATCGAAGGCAGGGCAGGATGTTGGAGGGGTGCTGGCAACATTGGAAATGTTGGAGTGATGGTGGAGGGCATAGTTGATAGTGTGGGGAAATGTATCTATGGAGCGGTGATTTGTGACACAACAGGATTCGGGTTCTAGGATGAGATCGGGTATGCAGGGATTGCAAAAATCTGTGGAGCGACTACGCTCACATACTGGGATTGAAGGAACTCAGGGAGTATGGGCATTGGCATTATTTGAGGGATTTTACCCATAGTTATGAGGTTCGTTTTTGCTTTTTTGGCTAACCCATACAACTCTGGAAAAGTATTGACATTTGAGTACCTTATCATAAGGTCGATATCAGGGTTGAAGGCCCGAAGAAAGTAGTACGTCGTGGCTTCGTCGGTTGGGCAAAGTCCAACTAGGACTCTTTTCTAGGTTTGAGTGAACCTAACATTGAAGTCTACAATCTCTTCTTGTGGATGTCTTTGGATCGAAGTGAATTGCTACAGAAGAGAAGTTGGATTGGTGGACTCATTGAAGCCTTGCATCAACTGCCTGGCTAACTGGTCCCATCTCGTAATAGTGTCGGATGGCAGAGATCTATACCAATAGAGGAGTTTTCCTCTAAGGGAGAGAACCAGGAGCTTCACCATCACTCGCTCTTCTGTGATATCGTGTATTGCCGCCAGGGAAATGATGTCCTAGATATGCTCTAAAGCAATCTTTTCAATTTTTTTGAACGTCGAAAGCTTTTTTATTGTAGTAGGTGGAACTTGCCCTTGGCCTGCGAGATTCAACGATGATGAAGAATTCCATGTTGGAAATAATCTGGGCGGTGGTTGCTACTGCATTTGCTGCTGTTGTTGTTGTTGTTGGGCCATATTCGTGCCTGGGTTCTATGTAACAGAGGTCCCCGAAGTCCCTCTTGGGTTGCTCATCGAAAGGCCAATGGGAATGGAGGCACTAGGATGCTTTGATGATTTGGGAGGATTTGGAGGAAAACTAGCTGCTGTGCTATCAAAAGTTATGCCTTGCTCGTCAACAGCAACCTCTTGCAAGGATGTCCCGCATAAGAGATATTCGAGGGTAACTAACCTTGAGCATTCCCCAAAGGCATCAATATCAAGCTCAAAGAACTCGGTTTCCTCTCCTCTATTCCTAACTCTCCATCTTGTTTGCATGAAGGCACAGGCTATAGTACTGGTCTTTACAACTTGAAGATTCTTGGGTAAAACAGAGTCGCCAGATGCTAAGAGTCTCTTAGTAATGAGAGCATCGATTCTCACTACTACTTAGGGGATGAGACTGACCAGATCTCACCAAGAACTTGTTGGAACTACTGGCTCTGGTGAGGACAAGCTAGAAATTTTCTCAAATATGGGACCTTGAGTCCCACCGGGTGTGCTAGAAACTGTTGGTCATCAAATCCGCACAAGAAAGGACTTTCGGTGGGTTTGCATGCCCTGGACCTGCGACCAACATTGAAAGGCCGAGGGGAAGAGATGCCCCTCGTGCCAATATTTGGAGAAAGGTCGGCTCCTATACTAATCTACTTTTGGGGTTTGAGACAAGAGTGCAGGAAATAAATAAACAAAGTAAGGGTTAGGAAAAAAAATAAAAAGGGGTAAGGGTTAGAGAAATAAATAAAAAGAGTAAGGGTTAGAAGATGATGATTTAAGGTGGGAGAGAACAGGAAGCACGATTACTCGCTAACAATTCGAATAGCAGCAAGAAATACCAAGAATAACATGAAATAAACGAAATGCCGAACTTCTTATGTATCCTCTGGACAGGTTCACAGGGTTCTCCTTTCTCTCTCACTGGAATTCAAGATTCAGAGTAACAACAATTGAGATAAGGGAATAACAGAAACCTCAATCCACCAGGCAACATAAAGGAAAGCGACAAGGCATTTTTCCTATCCTATGTATCCTTCAGGACGAATTTCAGGAGTTCAGTCCCTGATTGCACATCGGATTCAGGATTCAAAGTCTTAGTACATGAACGAGAAAATACAAAATAATTAAGCATAGAAGGCAGCATAAAAGAGAGAAATATAGCACAAAAGGTCTTTAGTATTAAATGCAAGACATCAAGTTACAACAGCTTTCTAGCAGAAATTTCCCCCCCTTTTACATTGCAAAGCCTGGGTTTTTATAGAGGACCCGACCCTCTGAATCATTATTACAAAAATGACGGAGTACACCCTCGGGCCCTGAGAAATTGGCTCCTCGCTGCTACTATGGATGATCTCTCAAATCGGCTACCAAAATTGGTAATGGTGACCAAGTTAGCCAAGTAAAGTCACATTAAATGAGCCACCTGGGTGTCCTTGGATTGTAGGTGCGGTGCTCGAGTGGCGGCCATGCTTGCTGAGATCTTCTTCATAGACTGATACTTCGCATCCAATTGCCAAAAATGAGCAGTGGGCTTATCGGGCAAGAAAATATGCATTTATGGGGCTCTCTGATTGCCTCAGGAAAATGCCCAACTTGGGAAGCATTGGGAAGTGCCTCATTGATTTCCACAACTACTTCGGGGATGTGGAGTGCCAAAGCTAATCTCCTTCTATCCTTCGCTACTTCGCTGGCAAAACTGCTTCGTTGATGGGTCAGGAAAAAGCTTCGGGTTGATCTTATTTTGAAATGACGGTTCGAGGGAGTTTTGGCCGAAGCACTTTCTCGACCTCTACTGCTTCGCGTGAAAACTGGCCGAAGTGGATTTTAGAAATACTTCGAGCCCGAAGTACTTTCTTTGCCTTAGCTGATTCGGGCTATCTTTTCTTCTTCGACGAAGTTGCTTGGATGTCGCTTCGCAAAACTCTTCACCCAAAGTAGCCGCTGGGAATGCTTCGGGTGCGAAGCGTTTCCTTCATACCTTTTCAACAAATTTCTCGCCCGAAGTGATGATTTGAAGAGTTTCAGGCCCGAAGCTCTTTTATTTTTCATTTTGTCCACCAGGGGGCAATAGGGAAAACCAAAATTGCTATAACTTATAAACACAAGAAAACTTTCAACAAAACAAATATCATACAAAGTTTTAATTTTTTTGCCCCTTGGTGGATGTGACAATATTGTCAACAGTACCAATCTTGATCATCCATCCATTCTAATGAAACTTGCTTTGTTGACTCCATGCTTCTTTTGATGTATTATTGTGATAATTCAAATGAGGGGTCCATTTGTCCTTTATGTTGTTGCCACTCTAAAAACTAGGATCACTATGCTTTCTTTTTCAAACATTGCCATACTTGGTGACCTTATGATTCCATGTAGAACTATAATATTGTTGCCCTAAGCCATACCTCTAGGATTGTTGCCACTTCTAGTGGTGTGGATAGTGATATGCAGCAACCTTAACTTGATGTTCTATCTTCTTTAACTCCCAACATTTGGTTCCATTGTTCTAAATTCTTCTACATATTTTTCTTTCATGTGCCGTTTTTTTAGTGTGTCCTTGTGATATTATATCAAAGCTTCTTTAGACTCTGCTACTATTATTTCCACTAAATTTGTTGCTATTTCTTCTTCCATGGACTCTTTTGCTACTACTTCATTTTTTAATTATATTTCAAGTTCTTCTATTTGTTCTTCAATTTTTATTTTTTGCAACCACTTCTTATTTTTTCTTAGATCCTTGCTCCTAAAGCAGAGAAATACCTTGCAATATATCTTCTTTTTCCTATACCATAGCTTCATAAACATCTTTAGAACATTTATTGTTAACAGTACCTAAATAATCCAACCAAGGATAACCAAGAACAATATCCACATCATCCATCTTAGTAACATTAAAATTTGAATGCAAAACATATTTGTCTATGGTGATTTCAAATCTTCAAAAATCTAAACATTCTCACCCTCAAGTTGTATGTCCTTAATTTTTATTGTTTGAACCTACAACCTCTTAGCCAAAGCACTATTAATGAAATTATATCTATTATTAGGGTTAATGGAAATAATAATATTTTCCTTTTGAATGCATCCATGAACCTACAAAATAGAATTTTTAGATGAATTTAGATCCTTCTCTTGCTTTTGTAAATCCAAATATGTGGATTTTTCATTCTTCTCAATATCTTCCTTAACATTTTTCTCTTTCTTCTCCTTGAGTAATTTTATTTCTTTTTCATTGTCTTCATTCCCTTTCTTGAAAATTTCCCACTCTTCTTTTATTTCATTTCTCTCATTTTGAATCTCTTTTTAATACTTTTTGTTCTTTCTATAGCATGTTTATTTCTTTTTCATAATCTTTGAGTGCATCCTTCAAAGTAGCGATATTTTTATATGGGTTCCAATGACTTAAGAATGCATGCTCCAATTCTCCCCAAGTGTACTCATTATTCTTTTCAGTCATAAAATTTAACAACCAATTTCTAGTTTTCTTTTCTAAAAGTGTAGTAAGGTGAAATTTCCAATAAGGATCAGAAAAAAAGAAAGACTTAAAATATGTCTACCATTGTCTGGCATCATTATTATTTGTTCCAAAAAACTTTTGAAGTGATATGATTTCACATCCACATAAATGATAATACAAACTAGTGTTTTACAAAAATACATATCTCCCCACTGATTTGAAGCTAAAATTCCACAAACAATTAGATCTGTAATTTTTCAAAACAAAATAAACTACAACTGATTTGCTTACCCCAATTGACAAATTTCATCTACCAAAAAATATTGCAATTTGAAAATTTATTACTGTCCTTGTTCCAAATGGTTGACTTCATAGAGACATATCTACCTCAATATTGCTTGGATTCCTTCATATGAATACTCATTTTAAAACTCTTCAAATTCCACATAAAAGGGTCTAATAATAGGCTAAATCAAATAAAATTTCACAAAAATATAGCTCTTGAATGATGAGATATTTTTTTGAGAAAAAACTCCCTAATTTTACAATCCATAAAAACACAATCTCCACTTTGCTAGAATTGTTTCTTTGATACCAGTTGTTACAAACCTTTATCCTCATAAACATAAATCATTCACTAATATGCATAAACATCAAAGCATTTATCCACAAATAGTTATCCACAATAATAATCCACACAATGAGATAGAGATAAGTAATGCCCTTAGGGTAGGGTAACACCAATAATAGGTATTAAAGGAAAACTCCACAAGATCTCCTAAGATGAGAGCTCTACTTAGAGAGGGTAAAGTTTCATAAGCTACTTGATGGGAAAATATGATTACAAGTGATAATCCATTTGATTGATATCCATGATGAGTAAAATTACAATATCCTTTCTTTATATACCCATCTTCTAATTATACTTTGGGGATCCGACTACTAAACCCTCACCCCACTTTTTGTTAAAATATAATATGATAATATAATCAACCTTGGGTTATGTGTGGACCATGCCAACATTTATACAATATAATGTTATATTCCTATCTATAGGTTCCTTACAAAAATAGTGTGTTGCCTCATTCATTCAATTTTACAAAAAAAATATATTACAATAATCTAAATGTAAGATGCTTCTTAGATCTATGCTAGGAGATTCACTTCTAATGTTGCATTCTTTGATCCAATTGTGCTTCCACTCTTATGAATTCCAAATATGACCTCCTGAGTCTTTTTCTCCCCTTTGGTTGCTATATTTGTTTACCAAAATATTTTATAACATTTTGTCTTCATCCTTTTCTGATACTAAATTTATGTGGACTGTCGAAAAGCTTATTTCATTATTCAACATGCAAGCTTTTTATAGGCATCTCCCATGCTTTTACATGATCACGTGATATTTATTATTGTACACATTAATGTGTGTATAGGATATGGTTGTATTTAATATTAGTTGTCCTATACACTAATTTGATTGTCTAAAACTATAGTTCATAAACCTAGGTTCTATTATCATGTGTTAATTTATTTTATATATAGAATGTGCATAATTACATGTGCCAATTTCTAAGATTTATTTCTGATCATCAACTTTATTAAGTTGATGTATTAAACTTATATATTTAACTTCATATATTAAATATATTAGATATTCTTGATTTTTTTTTAGTTTATTACTTATGAAAGAATGTTCTCTTATTATTAGATTATCTCTTCTCTAGATCTATGGAAGAGAATTTTATATTGCCCTATCTATTTTTTTTTTGTTTATGGAAAACACCCCTTTCAAAGTGCCACTTTCAAGTAAAACCCAAGGAGGTAGGGGTATCTATTCCATCAAAATCACCCAAGGCTCGTACCTGGCATTCCCCCTTCGACACACTCAAGAAGCATGCCCAAAACAATAAAAATATAAACAATAGAAACCAATAAACACAAACACACAAAACTAATAACAAGAAAAGATATAAAAATAACAAACAACAACAACAAAACACCAAAAAAACACAAGAACAACAAACAACAACAATAAAACACAAAAAATACACAAAACAACAAACAATACCAAAACACAAAAAAAATAAAAACACAAAACACAAAAAAAAAAAAAACCATAAAACACAAAAACAATAACAACAAAAAAAAAACAAAAACAAAACACAACAAAAAACAACACAAACACACACCAAAAAATTAAATCGATGGAAAAAATAGATTACATATATGGCCTTTCCAAGCCAACATGCCTTTTAACCAAGAATCAACACAAGAAACATAAGAATGATCTTTCTAATCTAGGGACTTGAAATACCCTGACTCGACCAAAGAGAGGTTAAATAATACAAATAAAAAATGAACTAGGTACCTCTAGTATTGGATCCATCCATAGAAAGGATAGAAATATGAGCATATATGATATGTTAAGCCCACCATCTAGGAGGGTGGTCGTAGCAAGTAAGTTCACCTTTATCGAACGCCCAACTAGCTAAAGCATCAACAATCCTATTTTGTTCTCTAACCACATGATTGTATTCAACTTTTAAAAATCATATCTGGATTAATTGAATCTTCTCAACAATATTTTTTATCCCCCAATCAACCTTATGATTATTAAAATAAATCTTCAATAGATTAATCATGATTTGGGAGACATATTCAACCAGCACCTTTTGCCATCCAACCTTAGTAGCCTCTCAAAGGCCTTTGAGGATACCATACCCCTTAGCAAGGTTATTGGAAAGGATATCCAAATTCTCAACAAAAGTGAAAACCAAGAAACCATATGAAAGTCTACCAATTACTCCAACACTAGATTTTGCAAGGTTTCCAATAAAGGCTCCATATGTCTTGACTTTTCCAAAATCCTTTGGATGATGTTGGAAACTCCTTGTTCTATCCATATTTTTATTACTTAACATTCCCTTTAAGATTAATGAAAAACAAAACATGGTAAAGCAGTACTCTAAAAATGTAAACTAGTTTTTGATTCACTAGATCATAGATGCACAAGTGAAGATCATACTCCTAGTGTTGCAAGATTTTTGGTTCACCAGATCACATTATGCACAGGTGAAAAGCATAATACCAACAATGAGAACATATTAGAAAACATAAGAAAGAGAAAAGAGGGATTACAAACTTAAAGAAAGAGACAAGTTAGGAAAGGAAAAGAAAATATTTGATTGAATTTTTATTTCGAAAAAGGAAGTGATATATCTACAGAAATTTGAATGTGTTTCAACCTACATGTCTCATTAACAGAGTGAGCTTCGAAGAGGTACAACCTCTCTTTATAAAGACCTAACTCTAGGGAGGGAGCTGAAGAGTAATGCATGTAGGATAAAAACATCCAAGCATTATTATTAACCATAAGTTTATAGACCAAGATGGTGAAAAGAAAAAGAAGCCCCAAGCTCAACCCCCAAGAAACACCCACTCAAAAAAGAGAAGAAACACATTAAAAATACAAAATTACAAGGTGGAAAATAAAGTCTCTCAAACAATTTTATTTTTACAAAGATAAGATCGAAGATTTTTTGGTTCCTGTAGCAGACGATGCCTCGAGCAATGTGCTTGAACTCTCTATCTTTTTTCCATTTTTGAACATTGGAGAAATAATATCTATGTCAATTTGAATATCTTTGACAAAATTGCAATTGTCCAACTTAAAACTAAGAGGAACTATTTTTATTTAAGTTCCATGTATGTGTGTTGCTCGCTCCAGAACTCTAGCCAAAAGTGAAGGTTTACCTTTAAATTAAACTTTCTCAAACAAAGGCAAAAAAAAAATTAATTTGATATCCCCTAGCTTTGAGTCTGCTAAAAAAATTATTTTTAACATAAATAAATCCATCCCTAGAGCTTTCTCTTACTAAAAATCTATTGAGTTCACTCATGATAAAGGCCTTGTATTGATGAACTAGATGGCGGGAGGAAGCAAGGATGTATTGATAAGCATTCATCGACTTCTAGAATATTTTGATGCAGAGAATACTTGTCTGAGAAAAATAAGGCCCCTTAAAAACACGGTATCTAGAAGTGTTACTTCAGAATTTGAAACAAATGAAGTAATTTTATAACTATCATAGAAGGATCTGTAGCCAACAAGAAAATTATTAAGATCCTCCTTATAGCCATGTCAAACCCCAATGGCATCATCAATGTATATTTTATAAAATGAAAGAATTTTTACAATATTATTAAATACATATTCCTTTAGATGAGAGAGAAATAATCAAGCATAAACCACAACAAAATATGCTTCCCATGGTTGTTCCCCTTATTTATTTGTATGTTTTCCTTTTAAATTCCAAGTATTGTTGTGTTAACACTATCTCTGCAAGCCTTACCACAAGGTTTTTCTTGGTGAGATCAATTTTTTTCCTCAAAAAATAATGAAGGGTTATCAATCCTTGAGAGGTGGTGGTGTTGGGATAGAGGCTCTCAACATCAAAAGAGAAAAAAATGATGTCATGAGGAAAAGTATGACCATGCAAATCTGTAATCAGAGATATGGAATCCAAGAGATGATTTTTTCTGCTTCAAAATTGGTAGGAGTAGATGATAAAGCCATTTGAAGGTAGGTTCGAGCATGAAACCATAATAGGAACAGATGGGTCGACTAGAAAGCCTAGGCTTATGGATTTTGAGAAGTAGGTAAAAAACACACACTCTAGTAGAGGATGGTGTTACCTAGAGCATACAATTTTTATGGTTTTCTAAAAGTAAATTCCTCCTTAAAGTCTAGTATGTTAGCGTAGCTATGTTAGTTATTCCATTATAGGTTAATATTGTTAATTTGTTACAACCTATTCTATTTGACGCCTAGGTGGTTCCGTAACCTACGGGCTAATCTAAGGCTGCCTATGTATTATTTATGCAGTTCAATACAATGGCTCTGATGTTCGCATTCCTACATGGTATCAGAGCAGGACCTGCTTGGGCACGCTTTTCGAGATCTAAGAGGAGACCGGCGTAGACACGGGCATGTTTCTCGAGGCAGGGTTGGACCTGCTCGGGCACACATCCCGAGGCATCGAAACTGGACTGCTTGGGCATGCATCTCGAGGCATCGAAACTAGACCTGCACTCAAAACGAGGGCGGTTGGACTGGCTTGATCGGGCATGAATCTCGAGGTCGATCTGGACTGCTAGGCAATCGAGGAACTCGAGCACATTTCTCGAGGTCGATCTAAACTGTGCGACCAACGTGGACTGATAGATCTGGACTAGCACGCTTCTCGAGCACATTGATTGGACTGACACACTTCTCGAGCATGCTGACTGGACTAGACGCTGGACTGATGGACCTAACTGACACGTGGACGCAGACCTAACCAACACGTGGACGTAGACCTGACCGACATGTGGACCCGCTGGATTGGACGCTGGACTGACATGGCCGCCACGTGGACTGACGTGGCCGCCACATGACCCGACGCAGATCGGACCCCTATCGCGTGGCGCGACAAAAGGGGTGACGTGATTGCCCGAAGGCAATCACGTATATAGGGGGAATCGTTCCTTTTATTCCCCCCTCATGCACCCCACGGGAGCAATGTGGGACTAAAGTCCCACATTTTTTTGCTCCCCGCGAGGGTCGCAAGGGAAGAAAGGGACAATTGTCCCTTTCCTTCCCATCGGGCGTGCTAGCCCAGCCGGTAGGAGCGCCAGGCTAGCGCCCGTGAGGTTGGGGGTTCAAACCCCTTCGACAACCCCTTGAAGGTAATTATTTTTTTTTAATTTTTTTGTTATTTTTCTTTATTTTTTTAGTATTTTTTAATTAATATACTAATATTTTTTGTTTAAAAAAAAAAAAATCATTTTTTTTAATTAATCATATTTTTAAATTATGATTTTTTTTAAAACAAAAGTATTTTTATTATTAATTAAATTATTACTAAAATTATTTAGAAATTTACATTAAAATTAGAATATTTGCCATAGTAAAGGGGGGTGTTTTCTTCAAAACCTGAAGAAAAAGGGGGGGATGATGAGTAAATTTTTAAGGCAAATTGGCTTATTGTAAAGGTGCATTTTCGACAGCGCCCGACACCTAGTGGTTTATTTCTGTGGGCACTTTTATGTTGTATGTTGCATTTTTTCTTACTTTGCACTACATCATTAAAAGTTAAAATCAAATTCACTCCCTAAGTCCCCGAAATAATTAAAACCCATCCGTGCAATTTATTGCACTGTAGTGTTCGGTATTTGTGATACCTCTGGCCAGCACTTACAGGTAAAGTTGTCGTGATTGCGCTACTGTATCCGCCGCCTAATATAGCTGCCAAAACGACGTCTGAGCTTGTTCTCTATAAATCGTCGGGGAGAGATAAGTTTGCCATTTTGCTATTTTTTTACTCCATCCACTACCCTAATCGTTCTTGTGTTTAGGCGTAAATCCTGACGAGAGTTCTGACATCCACAGTGTTTAGGGGAAGTTACGCCCCACGCATGAGGATTGATGACTTTCTATGGTAGGTGCCATCAACAAGTCGATTCCCTTTCAGTACCGCCTAAGTACCACGTATCATATAATCTTTAAAAATTACCTATAGTCTCCCTCACGTAAGGGCGGGTAATTTTTTTTTATTTTTCAAAATACCTATAGTCTCCCTCACGTAAGGGCAGGTATTTTGTATGGTATAACGACCTGGCATTAAGGTATATAGAAAGGGTGACCAATTGGTGATATAAGGAACCTTCACTATGGCTTCTACTGCAAAGTTAATGACTGATGCTCATCAGTTATTGAAAGGTCCTAATTATACACCATGGAAAAACAAAATGAAGGCAGTCCTCATCATGGAAGATTTATGGGATGTTGTTTCTGGAGCAACAACGAGACCTTCACCGACAGCTGGATCCACAGCTCTCACTGCTGATCAGATCGCCTTTGATAAGAAAGATAGTCGAGCAAAAGTGCTCATTTTGTTTGTTGTTTCAGATGAAGTTCAACCTCATATAGCTGACAAAGCAAGTGGTAAAGAGGCATGGGATGCCCTTCAAACCATTTATGAGGGAAATAATGACTCCACCATTCTTCATCTTCAAAAACAACTTCACAATCTGAGTTTGAGACAGGGTGAGACAGTTGAACTCTTTCTTTGCAGAGTGTCTGAATTGAAAGGCAAATTGAATTCTTTGGGAGATACAATGGACGACAAACTTCTCACTTCAATAGTGATGAGAGCTTTGCTTGATTCCTTTGATACGTTGATCACCTCCATTCAGGTGTCACAACGACAAATTACCTTTATTGAGTTGGTCAATTTGCTTCAACAACAGGAAGCACGCCAACTTCACAGGGATGATTCTTCTAATACAACCCTATACTCCAACCGACAGGGGTTCTAAGAAGAAAGGTAATTTTTAGAAAGGAGGCAATTCTCAACAGGATTCAAAAGGAAAAGGGAAACAACCTCAACAGAAGAAGAGGTATTGCAAAATTTGTGATAAAGACAACCATGACACCAACAGGTGTTGGCATAAGAATAAGCAAAAAGGCCAGAACAAACCACAAAACAAGAACAAGCAACCCAGGGTGAATGTTGTTGTTGAAGAATCTGACTCAGATTCTGAATGGGCACACAAGGTGCTCATGACTACCACAGCCTCCAAGGAGAAGGATCCTGTATGGTATGTCGATTCTGGCGCTAGTAAGCATATGATTGGCGACAGATCGTGGTTTGAATCATTTGTGGCCAAAGAGGGCAGACCTGTCACTATTGCTGATGACAAAACCTACAAGGTTCAGGGAGAGGGTACAGTTTCAGTCACTCTTCCTGATGGCAAGTGTCAGATTGACAAAGTCCTCTATGTTCCAGGATTGGCTAACAATTTGTTGTCAGTCACACAAATCTTGGATAAAGATATGGTTGTCAACTTTCGTGTTGAGAATGGCAAGAAGTGTTGTTCTATTACCAGGAAGGGTAAGCAGATTGCAACAACTTCATATAAGCATGGCTTATTTGCCCTAGATGCTATCTCTACTCCCCATGTTGCCATGACAGTCTCTACCAAGGAGGCCACTTCCCTCTGGCACAAGAGATATGGGCATCTTAGTTCTGGCTACTTACTTGAGCTTAGTAAGTATGAGATGGTAAAGGGTCTTCCTTCCCTTTCTTCCACATTGCCAGTGTGCTCTGACTGCTTGGCAGGAAAGCAGCATAGAGTACCTTTTGAGAAGAGCTCAACACGAGCACAGAAACCTCTGGAGTTAATTCACACCGATCTGTGCGGTCCTTTCACACCCAACAGTTGTGGAGGGAAGAGGTATTTTTAGTTATTTGTAGATGACTACTCCCGCAAGATGTGGGTTTTCTTTCTCCGACTGAAATCTGAGGCTTTCGCTTTCTTCCAGCAATTCAAGAAATCTGTTGAGAAGGAGTCAGGGGCTTCTATTAAAACCCTCCACTCAGATCGAGGGGGGGAGTTTACCTCTAAAGAATTTTTAGCATTCTTAACTGAGCATGGAATCACGAGACAGTTAACAACTGCCTATACTCCTCAGAAAAATGGAGTTGCTGAGAGAAGGAACCATTCTATTATGGAAATGGTTCGTTGTATGCTCACAGGAGCTACTCTTGGGCAACAATATTGGGCAGAAGCTGTCACCACTTCAGTATATCTGTTGAATAGGGCACCCACAAAGGCCCTAAAAGGAATGACTCCACAGGAAGCATGGAGTGGTCGAAAACCCTCCATATCTCATCTTCGTATTTTTGGATGTCAAGCTTTCATGCACATACCAAAAGAGAAAAGGAAGAAGCTAGATGAGAAGACATTGAGATGCATTTTTCTTGGCTATGATGAGCACTCTAAAGGTTATCGTTTGATAGATCCTTTGACCAAGAAAATTCATATCAGTAGAGATGTTGTTTTTGATGAAGCTTTCACATCACAAAACACATCTAAGGTATACCTAGATCTTGTGGAATCTAAGGAAGAGAAGTTCCCTTTGTCAACACAGACAGGAGGTCCTTCCACATCTTCTTCAACACCAAAAATGAAGAATCCAAAATGGTATACAAGCACAATCAGGGATGCAAAGTTATCCACTCCACCAGATTTGACTTTGGATAGACCTCGTACTCGCAGTATGGCTCAAAGGGAAAAAGCAACCGTAGAGACCAGTGAGGTTGATGATCTTTGTCAATATTTTGAGGAACTTTCTATAACTCCACATAAGGAAACAGAGGATATGGATATAGATGATGACAGGGTGTTTTTGTCTTCAATGAATGAACATGAACCTGCCTCTGTACAAGATGCTCTTAGCAAGCCACAATGGAAGGATGCTATGGATGCTGAGTACAAGTCTCTGAAAAAGAACAAAACTTGGGAGCTTGTCGATCTGCCACAAGGAAAGAAGCCCATTGGCTGCAAATGGGTGTACAAAGTCAAGTACAAGGCAGATGGGACAATTGATAAGCATAAGGCCCGTCTTGTTGCAAAGGGCTATGCTCAAAAGGAAGGCATTGACTATGAGGAAACTTTTGCACCTACTGCTCGGATGACCACTATTCGAGTTCTTTGTGCTATGGCAGCACAGTATGGGTGGAAAGTTCACCAGATGGATGTAAAGAGTGCTTTTCTGAATGGTGATCTCCAAGAGGAAGTCTACATGACTCAACCTGAAGGATTTGAAGTGGTAGGCCAAGAGCAAAAAATTTGCAAGTTGGTCAAATCCTTGTATGGTTTGAAACAAGCTCCTCGAGCTTGGTATATAAAAATGGATAATCACCTCCTGCAACATGGATTTAAGAGATGTCCGTCAGATGCAAACCTCTATTTCAAGAAACAAGGTTCTGAGATAGTGTTGCTTGTACTCTATGTTGATGATCTGCTCATTACAGGGAGTTCAGAACCTATGATCTCTGCTGTCAAAAGTGACTTGTGTAAATATTTTGAGATGACAGATCTCGGACTTCTCCATTATTGTCTTGGTCTGGAAGTAAGCCAGAAGGAGCACTACATTAAGGTGTCTCAGAAAAAATATGCCAAGACACTGTTAGAAAAATATCGCATGACTGATTGTAAGCCAATGGCAACTCCGATGGAATCAGGTCTTCAGTTATCGTGATATGATGATTCACCTCAGGTAGATGGTACTCTCTATCGACAGTTGATCGGGAGTCTCATATATCTGACCAATACTAGGCCAGATATCATATTTGTTGTCAACTATCTTTCGAGGTTCATGCAGGAACCTAAGACTACTCACTGGAAAGCAGCAAAACGTGTTCTTCACTATGTCCGTGGTACTATGGAATATGGCCTAGAATACAAGAGGAATGGTAAATTCTTCTTGCAAGGATACACGGACTCCGACTATGCCGGGTCGTTTGATGATCGCAAGTCAACTTCAGGATATATTTTTCATCTTGGATCCGGTCCTGTCTCTTGGCACAACAAGAAGCAACAGGTGGTTGCTATCTCATCTACAGAGGCAGAATATCGCGTCGCACGTGAAGCTGTGTGCGAAGTGATATGGTTACGTCGCATCCTGACAAGTATGGGCCTTCCATCCAAATCTCCAATCCACTTGTTCTACGACAACCAGGGTGTTTTGAACCTTGTTAAGAATCTAGTGCATCATGAGAAAACCAAGCACATTGATACACAATGCCACTTCATTCGAGACGAAGTTCCAAGGCACCGAATTCAGCTTCAGTACATTCCCACCGATGCTCAAGTTGCAAACATTTTCACTAAGGCACTTGCACGTGTCAAATTTGAATTGTTTCGCAGCTCTCTTTGTATTGCAAAATGATGTAATCAGGGGGGATGTTAGTATAGCTAGTAGTTATCCTATTACCCAAATAATGTAATAAGGGGGGATGTTAGCGTAGCTATGTTAGTTATTCCATTATAGGTTAATGTTGTTAATTTGTTACAACCTATTCTATTTGACGCCTAGGTGGTTCTGTAACCTACGGGCTAATCTAAGGCTGCCTATGTATTATTTATGCAGTTCAATACAATGGCTCTGTTGTTCGCATTCCTACATAGTCAAGCAAGTCCTAAAGCTGAAAAAAAATATCCTACTAGGAAAATATATTCACTTTGTAATTTACATTCAAACCATTGAAAATTCATAGACACCCAAATTTTTATCTATCGGCCAAATGGCAATGTATTTATCATTGGCAAGGGAATAAATGACATACCATATATGGGGTAGAAAGGCACATTGGTGGGTGGGATTGGCAGCGGATAATTTTTTTTTGAAGAATCTTTCACCCATACCAATAATTTCTTCCAATGGCCTATAAAAATGTGAGATATTGAAACTTGGTTTCATATATGGGGTAGAAAGGCACATTGGTGGGTGGGATTGGCAGCGGATAATTTTTTTTTGAAGAATCTTTCACCCATACCAATAATTTCTTCCAATGGCCTATAAAAATGTGAGATATTGAAACTTGGTTTCATATATGGGGTAGAAAGGCAATTTGGTGGGTGGGATTGGCAGCGGATAATTTTTTTTTGAAGAATATTTCACCCATACCAATAATTTCTTCCAATGGCCTATAAAAATGTGAGATATTGAAACTTGGTTTGGGAACACAAAAAGGATCAATGGGGCTAGGCAGTTTTGGAGGGTTGCCTCTTGGTCTAAAGAACCATTTGAGACGAAGATATCTATAGAAGGTGAAAAAATATTGTTTTAGAACCTCTTTGGCCATGGGAGGAGGAATAGGGAGGAACTTTAAACTGATGCTAAAGGCCTCAATTTCATTATGGGTAAGTTTTCTAGAGGAAAATTTGTGAATAACAAGATTTGAGATTTTGCCATCCATAGCCCAAACAAGACTCTTGTATAAATACTGGTGGCCAAAATTCTGTGGGCTAAAAATTGTGGACCAAGGGGTTATTTATTATTTTTGTCACCATTTTGACAACAAAAGAACCCTTGCCCTTGCTACTTCTAAACAGATGGAGCAGAAACCTATCTTGGATTCCCAAAACCAAAGTTGCAAAACTTTCTCTTATTGTCCTGTCATGATTGCTTCTACATAAATAAAGTGTGATTTTGGAAGTTCCCCCCCTTCTTCCATATTCTTGGAGAAGAACCCTAAAAGTTTAAATTACAACCTTGTTGTTGTTGCTATTGTTGGTCATCAAATCTGCCTAGGAAAGGATTTTGGATAAATGTATGCGCCCTAGACCTGGACCAACATTGAAATGCCGAAGGGAAGAGATGCCCCTCGTGCCCATCTCTAGATAAAGGTCGGATCCTATGCTAAACTACTTTAGTGTTTTGAGATAAGGGTGTAGGAAAGAGATAAAAGGAGTTAGGGTTAAAGAAAAAAATAAAAAGGGGTAAGGGAAGAGAGATCGGTGATTTAAGGCGGGAAAGAACAGGAAGCACGATCACTAACTAAAAACTTGAATAGAAGCAAGGAACACCAAGAATAAACGAAAGAAACGCAACATTAACCTTCCTATGTATCCTCTGGGTGAGCTCACAGGGATTCTCCTTCTCCCTTTCATCAAAATTTAGGGTTTAGAGTAAAGACGATTAGGACAAGGGAATGTAACAAAAACCACAACCCACCAAGCAGCATAAAAGAAAATCAATATAGCATTTTTCCTCTCCTATGTATCCTTCAGGCGAGTTTCAGGGTACAGTCCCCAATCACACATCGGATTCAGGATTTAGATTCTCAGTATGCAAATGAAGAAAGACAAAAGAATCAAACACAGAAGGTAGCATAAAAGAAAGGAATTAATCCCAAAGCTCTTTAGTATTAGTTGCAGGACATCAAGTTACAGTAGCTTTCTAGCAGATAGTTCCCCCTGAAACTGTTACATTACAATGCCTGGGTTTTTATAGAGGACCCGACCCTCTAAGTCATTATTACACAAAATGGTGAAGTATACTCTTGAGATCTGAGAAGTCGGCTCCTTGCAGCCCTCGTGACTGAGCTTTCAAAGCCATTACCAAAACTGGAAACTATGACCTAGTCAACCTTGGAAACATGCATTGATGGGCGGTCTGAGTGTCCTTAGTTTCTTGGTGCAATGCTCGAGTGGCCGCCATGCTTGTCGAGCTCTCCTTTCAGGGACTGATACTTTGCTTCCAATTGCCAAAAAATAGCAACGAGCTTACTGGGCAAGTAAGAATGCATTTATGAGGCACTTGATTATCTCAAGAAAATACCTAGCTTGAAGCATGTGCCCCTTGCAAAAAGCAACATGTCACGATATCGTGACATTTCTATGTCTTCAGCTTGGTTCTTCTTCTTGCATCGCAAAAATATGACATGTCGCGATATCATGACATTTCTATGTCTTTGCCCTCTTTTGTTGCTTTTGGCCATGAAAATGCAACATGTCGCGATATTGCGACACTTTTCCTCTTTTGGTCGCAAGGATGCAACATGTCACGATATCATGACACTTTTCTTCTTTTGGTCTTTCTTGTCTTTCTAAGCTGCAAAACTACAACATGTCCGATATCGCGACACTTCTTCTTTCTTGATCCTCTTGTTGCTTTGAGCCACGAAAATGCGACATGTCACGATATTGTGACACTTTTCTCTTCTTACCTTTTCTTGTCGCTTTCGACCGCAAAAATATGACATGTCGCGATATCATGACACTTTTATTTCTAGCTCTGCCTCCTTGCTTTTGGCCGTGAAAATGTGACATGTCACGATATCGTGACACTTTTCCTTGCTTGCTCTTTATTTTCACTTTCGGCCATGAAAATGCGACATGTCACGATATCGCGACACTTTTCTTTCTGGCTCTGCCTCCTTGCTTTCGACCACAAAAACATGACATGTTGCGATATCGTGACACTTTTCTTGCTTGCTCTACCTCCTTGCTTTCGGCCACGAAAACACGACATGTCGCGATATCGCGACACTTTTTCCTTCTTTTGGTGAGGCTATCTTCTTTGGCAGTTTGGCAGCGAAGCTTTTTCTTCTCCATTTTATGTACAAGGGGGTGGCATTGAAAGCCAAAATTGCTGCAATACTTACAAATACTTTTGAAAACAAAAGAAACACTTTACAAAGAAATTTTTTGATTTTTTTCTACCCCTTGTGCAATGTGACAAAATTGTCAACATTTTTTGTGGCTCGCGGGGCATTTAGCTTGTCTGAATGTAGAGATCCCAGGCCTTTATCCATTGGGCAATAGATTCATTCCCATTGTCCTCTTCTCTGACTATCCACTGACAGCATTTTTTTTTTTGTGTTTGTGCCTAAGCTCCTAAGCAAAACTTAGCGCCTTCAGCACTTATTTACTAGTCGGGCTATTTACAGTATCTACACAAAATTTTGTGACATGATTGGCATGCTGCCACCATAGACCCAGCTTCAGGTGCTTATCCGATGAACCTGCAATGTCCAAACTAGATCTGATTGAACTTCAGTTGATCTTTGAAGTCTGGTTGGCCTCTTCCTGAAGTTGTCCATGTTGCAAATAGGGAGCAACGTAGTGATTTGTCGCTCCTGCCAGTACCCATACTATTGATGAAAGATGTGGTGAAGAAATTCACCACATGAGGGGATTCTTGGGGTACTGGTCGTGGTGATGGCTGGAACCAATACCAGAATTTTGATGAATCTATTAACCGTGGGTTGGGTACAGGTTCTTCCATCCTCCTGATAGGGTAACAGGGCTCCTCCGACAAAGAGTAATCTTCCAGGATCTCTTCAGGTTTAGCTTGATGAGGCATGCTTAATGGATCCTGGCTAAACACCCACGTGCCATCCACTAGGATACAAGAAGGGTGCAAAAATGTGCCCTCTTTGTTCTCAAGCTCTACCACTTGAGTCTGCTCTTGTTCTTGGCCCATCTCCTGATGGAGACTGCAAGCGACCGTATTGTTCATTGCTAGGGCAAAGCTTACATATTCTCATCGTTGGCCTTGGATGAAATATGCCTCTTGATCTCCACATGACTGCATCTCAGGCCTCTACTCAGTATGAGGAGTTTGCCATGATGAATACTGCGTTGGATAAACAGGATCAGTAATTACTGGGTAGGGTGATGGGGCTGCTCCCCACTGCCACTTTCCTGATAAGAGCAGAAGTTGTTCTGCTCGCATTGCTTCCTCAAATATTTGAGGGAATCTTTGCTCACCTGATCGTAGTAAGAGGAGGCCTATGTCCGGGTGAAAGGCTTGAACATAGAAGAGGTGGGCTTGGGCGGGCATCGGTTGGATCTCCACTGGAATTCTCTTCCAACTTTTGTAGAATCGAACATTGAATTCCATGATGCTCTCCAAAGATGCTCTCTTGATGGTGGAGAGGTACATGAAAAGATGGAAGGGGTCTTGAGAGCCATCAAATGTTCTAAATAGTGCTCCCGCTAAGTCATCCCATGAGCATATGCTTTTATGCCCGAGCAGTCTATACCACTGCAGTGCCCTCCCTTCCAGATACAAGACCAGAAGTCTGATCATGACATCTTCATGGATTATGTCATGGAGGGGTGCTAAAGCAGCAACATCTTCAAGGTGCTCTCGGGCCATTCCCTTAGTGCCATTGTATTTTGTCATTGTCTCCAAGGCATTTTTAGGAATCTCATGGTAACTTTGGAGATTCAAGGGGCCTCGGTCATCCCAGCTGGGATAGCTTACCCTTGCCATTACAGCAGCGGTCTACAGAGATCACGGATATTGTTGCTAAGTCAGAGTCGCCAGGTGAACATACTTTTCTCCACTTATGAGGTCAAGTCTGCTCACCGAACCTTGATTCCTCTGGGATGTCTTCTTTCAGATTGAAAAGGTGCCTACGATCAAGAAATCTAGATCTTTAGCTTAGCCGGAGTCGCCAGGTGATTTTTCCAGATGAAGGCAAGCCAGAGATTCACCAACTCAGGCTTCCTTGAAACATGAGGACTTTTTTCATGAAGGCACAAGTTTAGGTACTGATCTTTACGACTTAGAGATTTTTGGGTTGAACAGAGTCGCCAGATGGTAAGAGTCTTTTGGTAATGAGAGCATCAATTTTTCACTACCACTCAGAAGGTGAGACTGATCGGGTCACATCGAGAACTGGTTAGAACTATTGGCCCCGATGTAGATGGGTTTGAGATTTGCACTTAAAATATGGGACCTTGGTCCCACCGAGCGTGCCAAAAACTATTGGCATAGGTGGGTTTATCAACTTAGAATTGTACTTGTCCCACCGATTATGGATCTTACTGAGACAGAGATAGTCTGTCCCACCGGGCATGCCAAAAATTGTTGGTCATCAAATCTGCCTAGGAAAGGATTTTGGGTAAATGTATGTGCCCTAGACCTGGACCAACATTGAAAGGCCGAAGGGAAGAGATGCCCCTCATGCCAATCTCCGAAGAAAGGTTGGCTCCTATGCTAAACTACTTTGGTGTTTTGAGATAAGGGTGCAGGAAAGAGATAAAAGGAGTTAGGTTTAAAGAAAGAAATAAAAAGGGGTAAGGGAAGAGAGATCGGTGATTTAAGGTGGGAAATAACAAGAAGCATGATCACTAACTGACAACTTGAATAGCAATAAGGAACACCAAGAATAAATGAAATAAACGCAACATTAACCTTCCTATGTATCCTCTGGATAAGCTCACAGGGATTCTCCTTCTCCCTTTTGTCGAAATTCAAGGTTCAGAGTAAGACGATTAAGACAAGGGAATGTAACAGAAACCACAACCCACCAGGCAGCATAAAAGAAAACCAATATAGAATTTTTCCTCTCCTATGTATCCTTCAGGCGAGTTTTAGGGTACAGTCCCCAATCGCACATCGGATTCAAAATTTAGAGTCTTAGTATGCAAATGAAGAAATACAAAAGAATCAAACATAGAAGGCAGCATAAAAGAAAGGAATTAAGCCCAAAGCTCTTTAGTATTAGTCACAGGACATCAAGTTACAATAGCATTCTAGCAGATAGTTCCCCCCCTTTTACATTGCAAAGCCTAGATTTTTATAGAGGACCCGGCCCTCTGAATCATTATTACAATACCTAGGTTTTTATAGAGGACCCGACCCTCTAAGTCATTATTACACAAAATGGTGAAGTATACTCTTGAGATCTGAGAAGTCGGCTCCTTGTGGCCCTCGTGACTGAGCTTTCAAATCCATTACCAGAACTGGCAACTATGACCCAGTCAACCTTGGAAACATGCATTGATGAGCGGTCTGAGTGTCCTTGGTTTTTGGGTGCAATGCTCGAGTGGCCGCCATGCTTGTCGGGCTCTCCTTTCAGGGACTGATACTTCACTTCCAATTTCCAAAAAATAGCAACGAGCTTACTGGGCAAGTAAGAATGCATTTATGGGGCACTTGATTGTCTCATGAAAATACCTAGCTTGAAGCACGTGCCCCTCACAAAAAAGCAACATGTCGCGATATCGCGACATTTCTATGTCTTCAACTTGGTTCTTCTTCTTGCATTGCAAAAATACATGTCGCGATATCGCGACATTTCTATGTCTTTGCCCTCTTTTGTTGCTTTTGGCCACGAAAATGCAACATGTCGCAATATCGCGACACTTTTCCTCTTTTGGTCACGAGGATGCAACATGTTGCGATATCACGACACTTTTCTTCTTTTGGTATTTCTGGTCGTTCTGAGCCACGAAACTGCAACATGTCACAATATCGTGACACTTCTTCTTTCTTGATCCTCTTGTTGCTTTGAGCCGCAAAAATGCGACATGTCGCGATATCATGACACTTTTCTCTTCTTGCCTTTTCTTGTCGCTTTCGGCTGCAAAAATGCGACATGTCACGATATTGCGACACTTTTCTTTCTGGCTCTACCTCCTTGCTTTTGGCCATGAAAATGCGACATGTCGCGATATCATGACACTTTTCCTTGCTTGCTCTTTCTTGTCACTTTTGTCCGCGAAAATGTGACATGTTGTGATATCGCGACACTTTTCTTTCTGGCTCTGCCTCCTTGCTTTCAGTCGTGAAAACATGACATGTCGCGATATCGTGACCCTTTTCTTGCTTTCTCTGCCTCCTTGCTTTCGACCGTGAAAACGCAATTGTTGCGATATCATGACACTTTTTCCTTCTTTTGGTGAGGCTATATTCTTTGGCAGTTTAGCAGTGAAGCTTTTTATTCTCCATTTTATGTACAAGGGGTGGCATTGAAAGCCAAAATTGTTGCAATACTTACAAATACTTTTGAAAACAAAAGAAACACTTTACAAAGAGAAATTTTTTTATTTTTTTCTACCCCTTGTGCAATGTGACAAAATTGTCAACAACTACCTTTGTTGTTGTTGTTGTTTTGGTTGTTTATTCCTTTGTTGTGAATGTCATTGTTATCATTTATTTCTATGCTATAGATGTTGTTGTTGTGATTGCATTTTTGTGTAGTAGAGGCTCTTTGGTTTGGCCCTCTACTATGACTTATATTCTTGTTGTGTTGTATTGGGAAAAAAATTTGTGTGCCTATGATTAGTTTTTCCAAAATATCAATCTGCTACTTAATTTCTCTTTTAGCCAAGTTAGCTATGCTTTTTGTAGCTTTTGACATATTAACTTCTGGGGCTTTTGAAGAAAATTTTCTCAAACAACTTTGGATCTCTCATGTATGTATTTTTGGATATGCACTTCAACTCTCTAGGCCTGGAGCTTTCCCTCAAAAATATCTTTAATCTAAGATTCCCATTTCGAACCAAATTCTTGAGAAATTATCTTGTTTTTATTTATGAAATCTACAAAAATTTCCTTAACTGCAAGCAATAAAATTCTAAGAATATAATAATTAGCCTAAGTAGCTAATGTATTTGTGTATTTTTTAAAATTACAGATGTACAGTTTGGCCATTTCTAAGCAAAAGGTTTTTGTGAGTGACTCCAACTCATCAAAAAATTATTTATTAATATATTTATCTTGAAGTTGAAGGTGTGATTTTTCCATTCATAGGCTATGGTAAACAATACCTTTTCCCATATTCTCTTCAATCTAGGCTAGCCTGGAATGTCAATTATTTATCTTTTTTATTAGAATCTTGAATTTTTCAAACCTTATTTCTAGTAGCTTGTCTAAATAATCTATTCATAGAGGAATATTGTGCATTGCACAGATTCCATCTATGAAGGCCCTTCTATCCTGTGTGGAAGGAACTCTTTTATTTTGAGAAAAAAAATGTGTTTCTATTAGACATCTACAAAACTCCTCCATTTTATCAATGTTGAAGACCCGTTATTCAAGCTCCTAAATCTACTGCCATGAATCTTCTTACCATAGACGCTTATGAGGAAGACGAACAAGGTAATTAGGGGGACTACTGAGAACTATGGGAGAGGATTCAAAATCTGAATTTTCAATAACTAGTAGAGTAGTGTACGCCATTAATGATTTTAGGATTAATTAAAAATGAAACATGGCAAAGCAATATTCTAAAAATATAAACTAGTTTTTGATTCACTAGATCATAGATGTACAAGTGAAGAGCATACTCCTAGTGTTGCAAGTTTTTTGTTTCACTAGATCGCATTACACGTAGGTGAAAAGCATACTACCAGCAATGAAAATGTATTATAAAATAGAAGGAAGAAAAAAGAGGGATTATAAACTTAAATAAAGAGATGAGTTAGGAAAGGAACAAAAAATATTTGATTGAATTTTTATTTCAAAAAAGGAAGTGATACATCTACAAAAATTTGAATGTGTTTCAACCTACAGGTCTCATCAAGAGAGTGAGCTTCAAATAGGTATAAAATCTCTTTCTAAAGATCTAACTCTAGGGAGGGAGTCGAAGAGTAATACATCTGGGATAAAAATACCCAAGTATTATTACAAACCTCAGGTTTATAGACCAAGACGATGAAAATAAGAGAAGCCCCAGGCTCAACCCCCAAGAAACACCCATTCAGAAAAGAGAAGAAGCACATTAAAAATGAAAAAATACAAGGTCAAAAATAAATTCACTCAAACAATTTTATTTTTATAAAGATAAGATCAAATAGGTTTTTGGTTCCTTCAATAGATGATTCCTTGAGCAATGTGCTTGATTTCTCTATCTTTTTTCTTCATTTTTCAAACATTGGATAAATAATATCTATGTTGATTCGAAGATCCCTAACAAAACTATAGTTGTCCAAGTTCAAAATAAGAGGAATTTTTTTTATTTAGGTTCCATGTTTATGTGTTGCTCGCTTTAGAAATATAGCCAAAAGTGAAGGCCTACAATCAAATTTAACTTTCTCAAACAAAGGAAAAAAATAATAATTTGATATCCCCTAGCTCTGAGTCTGTTAAATTTTTTTTAATAGAAATAAATCCATTCTTGGAGCTTTCTCTAACCAGAAATCTACTCATGATAAAGGTCTTTTTTTATAAACTAGATGATGGGAGGAAGTAGGGATGTATTGATAGGCGTTCATCAGCTTCTGGAACAATTTGGTGCAAAGAATACTTATTTGACCAAAATTAGGCCCCTTAAAAACATGGTATCTAGAAGTGTTACTTCAAAATTTGAAACAAAGGAAGTAATTTTAATATTGTCATAGAAGGATATGTAGGCAGCAAGAAAATAATTAATATCCTCCTTAAGGCCATGCCAAACCCCGATGGCATCATTAATGTATATTTTATAAAATAATATTTTTCACAACAACGTTATTAAATACCTATTTCTCTAGATGATAGAGAAATAAATAAGCATAAACCACATCAAAATTACTTTCCATGGTTGTTCTCATTATCTATATGTATGTTTTCCTTTTGAATTCCAAGTAGCATTGTGTTAAAACTATCTCTGCAAGCCTTACCACAAGATTTGTTTTGGTCAGATCAAATGTATTCCTTAAAAAATGATGAAGGGTTACCAATCCTTGAGAGGTGGGGATGTTAGGATAAAGGCTATTGACATCAAAAGAGAAAAGAATTATGTCATGAGAAAAAGTACAACCATGCAAATATTTAATTAGAGAGATGGAATCCAAGAGATGATTTTTTTGCTTCAACAAAATTGGCAGGAGCATATGATGAAGCCATTTGAAGGTAGGTTCAAGCATGAAACCACAATAGGAATAGATGGGTCAACCAAAAAGTCTAAGCTTGTAGATTTTGGGAAGCAGGTAAAAGACACACACTGTATTAGAGGATGGTGTTACCTGGAATATAAATTTTTTATGGTTTTCTTGAAAGCAGATTCGTCTTGACAGACTGGTCAAGTAAGTTCTAAAGCTGATAAAACTTATCCTGCTAGGGGACCCTATTCACTTTGAAGTACACATTCTGATCTGAAAGCTGGAAAAGATCTTCTGGTACCTAAAATGTACCAGTCCATCAACTAAATACAAACACCCATGTTATTATCTATAGGTCTAATGATAATGGATTTTTATTGGCAAGGGAATGAATGGTAGACCATATATGGGTTGAAAAGGCACGTTGGCAGGTCGGATTGGTAGCAAATAATTTATTTTTGAGGAATCTTTCACCCATGCTAATAATTTCTTCCAATGGACTATACAAATGTGAGGTATTGAAACTTGGGTTGGGAACATGAAAAGGATCAATGGGTTTAGGTGATTTTGGAGGGCCGCCTCTTGGTCCAAAGAACCATTTGAGACAAAGACATCTACATAAGGCTAAAAAATCTATTTTAACCTCTTTGGCCATTGGAGGTTGAATAGGGAGGAACTTTAAACCCAGGTTAAGGGCCTCAATTTCATTCTGGATAAGTTTTCTAAATAAAAAATTATGGACAACAAGATTTGTGATTTTGCCATCCACAGTCCAAACAAGAATCATATATAAATATCGACGACCAAAATATTACAGATTGAAAATTATGGACCACGGGATTATTTTTTGTTTTTGTTGTCATTTTGGTGACTGAAGAACCCCTACCCTTACTGCTTCTAAACAGATGAGGTAAAAACCTGTCTTGGATTCCTAAAACCACATTTCCAAAAAATTCTTCCATTGTCCTATCATGATTTTTTCTGCATAGAGGAAGTGCGGTTTTGGAAGTTCCTACCCTTCTTTTGTCTTCATGAAGAAGGGCCCTGAAATTTTAAAGTATATCTCTATTATTTTTGCTACCTTTGTTGTTATTGTTGTTTTGGTTGTTGATTCCTTTGTTGTGGCTTATGTTGTTGTTTGTTTCACTACACCAAATAAGGCTTTTAAGGGTGGTTAAAATAAGGTGATTTTTTATGATGGTAAAAAATTGCCCTCTTAAGGTAATTGCCCTCTTAGGGTGAGGTCTCACTTAAAAAAAAAAATTAAACGATGTGCGGGAAAAATTAAACGATGCATGGTAAAAAATTAAACAACACGCAGGAAGATGGGTTGTTGATGGAGTTGTGTTAGTTACAAAGAATTCATTTTTATCTATGCCCTTGTTAGGGAAGATGATGGTGTTAATTGAGGAATGGAACTCCTATTGATGGAAAATTTTATAGAAGTACGATCCACTTTCAATGGTGGAGGTGCCAGATTTTGTAACCGAGTTCTTCGAAATTCCATCGTAGCCAAAACAAAAATGAAAAACCAAACTTGTTCTAGCACAAATTGATCTCCTCCAGCTATTGAGAATATTTTATTTAAAATCGATGAGGCCTCTGCTGATGGAATTTTTTCCTCGTCTCTTCGAGGCAACTGACTCTAAGGACTAGTGGATGTTTATCATTTTCAAACTACTTTTTTTCTTGTGTTCAAATATTCTCTCATGCAAATAAGGAATAGTGGATGTTCATTGTGGAAATACCAAATTGATAGTTATGAATATTTAGAGAATGTGCATGGCAATGCATCAAGCATGTTCAACAATGTAAACTTCAAAAGATATAAGTTCCACTATTACAAATATTGACTACACTAAAACATTTGTTTTTTCTCAATGAATTTTGGGATTATCTTTGAGATATAAATTCTTAAGCTTTCCTATTTTCTAACTTATTCAAATAACATCTTGTGGGTTAGTAGTCTTGTGGTTTCCTCTCCTTTAATTGATCATGGAAATTTAATGTCTCTATTTTTTCTTCTGTAGGAATTTGAACCTCTTATACAGAGACCTTATACAATTGTATGTTTTTAGGTTCCTTCTAAAAATTTTCAAGTTGTTTGTGATTTTTCAAGTTCCTTATAAAAATTTTCAAGTTTTTTGTGATTTTAATTCAATAGATTGAAGTTCCTGGTCAACTAAACTTTTCCCTATTATGCATGGTCTGATATATTCCATTAACAGTCATGCTCAAGGACTTTATTATAACTCTTACCTTTGTTGTATAATTTATGTCATATATGCTTAGTTTTGCAATTACCATATTGAGTGTAGATTGCTAGTATTACATGGTATTATTATTAGCTCCATGTTTGATATCCCAAAATATGAAGAACTAGCTCACCTTGTTCCTTTTTTGATCAGCATGTGGAAGAACTGGCCTGAATCCATCATAATAGTAGCATGTGAAGGCCTAAAAATTGTGGTAATTGTCTTCATCAATTCTTTTTTCCAGAAGATATAACTTTCAGCTAGGACCTTTAATAGCCTTACCTATCATATGCAGGTATGCATAGGATAAACCTGATTTATCCATGTCTTGATGCAAACACAATTGATCTTAGAATAGTAGAAATTGATTACCAGTGCCATAGTTATAGTTTAGGTGGACCAAAAGTTGATGTTGTACACCTTGACTTGGTGCTTCATATTTCCAATCTTTTTGTTTATGTTGATATTGAGTGTTGAGTTCTTAAAGCAATGATGTTGGGCTATTTACCATAGGAGGTGCAACAATTTGATTCTCAAGTTTAGGTGTCAGCTTAGGGTCTAGTGAGAAAGTTATGCATATGCCTCTTTTTCATACTCTAGATTTTTGTAAATAGCAACTGCTTGCAATGATGTTGGGTAATTTACCATAGGAAGTGCAACAATTGGTTCTCAAGTTTAGGGTTCCAACTTGGGGATGGTGAAAAAATTGTGCATATACCTCTTTTACTTATTCTAGATTTTTTTTTTGTATATTGGTAGGTCGTTGTTTCATTTCCTTGTCGGCATATATGCAATAAACTGGTAGTAGATATTGGAGAGAGATTTTTTCTGTTTATTCCTTTATCATGTCATCGGTAATTTCCTTTACTTTCCTTGTTTCCTTGAATATTCCTGACAAATACTAGGCTTGCACAAGTAGTAGTAGTTGTACCTCTTGTGAATTAACCATGACTTTATTAAACAAAACCAAAAAAATATACTTTGATCATTTTTATTTTTCCTTGCTCATATCTTTGGTATTTATGATCATTTTTATTTTTCCTTGCTCATATACTTTGATCTTTTGGTATTAAAGGACTCATTTTTATATTCACTACAAAGGTGAAGGCATATGTATATATTGTAACATGGTGTTGTAGATTTCTCTAATGTCATTAGTGTCTTGTATGTCTCACTTATGTCTCACCTGGTCTGGTTTTATCAGTTTCTTGTATCTTTGGCATTAAAGGACTGTATTATTTTTAATATACACTATGAAAGTAAATGCATCTGTACATATCCAAACATAGTGCTACAGAACTAGTGCATACTGTGTTGGAACTTGTCTCACCTACTCTGCATTTTGAACAATTTCCTTTTAGTCTATTCTTTCTAGTACACATTTATTTTTATTATTTATTTTCTTGAATTGGGAATTTAAAGCCAGGCAAAAAACCATAGTTTTTTAGTAAAATGTATGGTTTCTAGAAATTAACCTTGTTTTGTGCCATTTTGTACCATGTAAAATTTGTGTGATTATCAACTTGTGTCTGGTCCTCTAATAGTTGTACACTTATATCAATCTATATATTTATTATACATGTATAGTTATTTTGGATATTTTTATCTTCTTAGTAGAGTGTCTTTGCTATCAACCTCTTGCTATTGGTTGTCCATTCACCTATATATGTACTTCTAAATTCAATGTTGAGAATGTACATGCATTTAGAATGTTACTTCTTAGTACTCCTATAAAAATTGGTGTTGAAGAAATGTCATAACATGAAACAGAGTAATCATACACAAAGGAATCACAATTTTACACTAGGATGATCATAACATAAATTTTGGAACTAAATTCCTAATATTTAATGTCATCATCTATTCATTGGTAATGTTTAGTATATGTTAGTAGTGTAATCTTAGGGATAGTCAGTCATGTTTTTTTATTAAGATATGGTAATATTTGAAAAGGAATTGATGAATAAAAAATATTTGCATGTGAGCTCCTTCAAGGATTATTTTTGATAACATAATGCGCTTATTTATCAATTAAAAATTTTCTAAAGTACTTCTATTTCTTGCCTATGTCTTTCCATTCCTAGTCTGTGCATTGGAACCCACCTTATGGCTCAATGGCAAAGTGGTCTCACTAATGACCACATGTTGTCCAGTTCAAATATTACTAATAAATAGCAAGAGATAGGAAACATGCTCTCCATATACAACCAGTTGACCACAAAAAAAAAGCATTGGTCTCTGCACTCTAGGGTGATAGAATGAGCGAGAATCATTGCAATATATATATATATATATCGGCAATGATTCTCGCTCATTCTATCATCCCCAGAGAGACAAATGCTTTTTTTTGATCGATCATCTGTGGATATGGAGAGCATGTTTCCTATCTCTTGAAATTTATTAGTAATATTTGAACTGGACAACATGTGGTCATTAGTAAGACCACTTTGCCATTGAGCCATAAGGTGGGTTCCAATGCACAGACTAGGAATGGAAAGACATAGACAAGAAATAGAAGTGCTTTAGAAAATTATATATATATATATATATATGAATATGAACAATTGCCCAAGGAAATTTCTTTTAAATGGTTTGTTTTTATAACTTAAAAAAATCATGCTCAATTACTTGAGTAGTCACTTTGGAATTTTTTTCATCAATAGTTATGTCTCAATTGAAGAAATCTAGAGTGCCCTGTATGCTTCCAAAAGTTGTATTTTATGATTCAAAACATATGTAACTAGATTATTGATGCTCAAGTTTCTCCTTAAGGAAAATAATGAAACAACACAATTAGAGAGGAATGACATGGATGAGTTTCTTCAAAATTTATGAAGGGTTTAAGGAGAATCTGAGAAGCAAAATAATAATATTTTTTCTTATCCATCAACAATTGTAATTGTTGCTCATTTACAGGTGATCACTCTTAAAGAATGATGATTTTTTTATAGCTTTTTCATGCATATAAAAGAAGCAGGGAAATGTGTTGTAGAATATTATGCTGCATATATATGGACATTTGTCGTTACCATTACACTCGAAGATTGTCAGATGCATTTTACAGCTGAAGGCAGCCAAAAATTGCCATGCTATGTTCAAGAGTTTAGATTTTGACTACACCCATGGTCAGCATCAACTTTGAGAATTTTCATCCTGCTTAATTGTAAACATTCATTATAGTAAGTTAGATTATATTGAAGAATATTACATTATTTGACACATGTCTAGATTAGGAATTACTTTATGCAATGGAATAAATGCACAAGAATGTGCAATAATGTAAATGTGCATGTTGTCCACATGTACATGAGTCCTTTAGAATAGGAAGAACAAGTGTCCTAGTTAGGTATGCATGTGCTCACATGTCTATCATGCATACATCTATAGGAATATGAAGAGTCATGGGAATATGGAAGGCCAAGATTCATTGTAGAAAGGCTATTTAGACATGATGTAGCCTTGAGTTATATGTCACTTACTAGTCACTCAAAAGCATTGTACTATTTTCATGAGAATTATTAATGGCAGTTTTATGAGTGCATATAGAATATTTCTATGAGTTTTACTTATTGGTTACATTACCATATCATAGTCATATCATTAGCTAGTTATTTCATTATTTTTTATTACATTTCCTTCAATTTTATAATGTCAAATTCTAACAAGGGTATCAAAGCCACGATAGATCTAGCCATAATAGGTCTAGATAGAAATTGAGAGAGCCACTAGGAACTATTCTAGTTTTCATCATTCATCACCATTGCTTCTTTTTTGCAATACGAATGTACCTTTGGACCCACCACTTGCAGAAGTTGTTGGCTTTGAGATTGTTTGATAGAAATCTGAATACAGTCTTTGAAGGAAGAAAAGAAGGCCAGATAAAGCTTGTTTGAAGGAGAAGAAAGCACCTATTTAGAAGAAAATAAAGCAAGCTTTGAGGCAACCATTGTTGCTGCAAATTGAAGGATCTACTCATAGAAAATTAAAGGGTGCAATTCCAAAAAATACAAGATAGTAAGCTACGAAGAAAAAAGTTACAAAAGGTGTGTAAAATTGATGCCATATAGATTACTATTGCCAAATTTTTAAAGGATTTTATTAAGGCTTTTAAAGGTGTCGTTAAGCAAAGTGCATAATGTGAGCTAGTTGTGTCGAGTTGTTCAAAGTGTGATTGTGAATGCACACAGAGAGCAGATTGTGGAACGACACAGAGTGTGTGAAGCATGTGAGCAGAGAAAGAAAAATGTGCAGAGAGCGCAAAGGGCAAAGTTGATTGCAAAGTTTGGCTATAGCAGTGCAGCAGATTGTGTGAAGAGATTATGCAAGAAAGAGTAGAGTGTGCATAGATTGCAAAGGTGAAGTAGATTAGTTAGAGTCTTGCAATAACAAAGGTATTTGTCAAACATTTTCATTCAAAATTGAAGTCCAGTTGGTGCTGGCAAATTAGGGGTTGGTGCTCTTCTCAAATTTAAGATTTGTATTGGCCTCTTCTAGTTGTTTCTTCAATGAAACAATCTCTTCTTCTTGTTTGCGGAAAATAATCTCTTTCTCATTGATCTGCGACCTAAGAGTTTCCTCAATCCTTTTAGACTCTTCTACTTGCAGCTTTAGATTACTAACTACTATGTTAGAATCCTCTTCATGTTTGTTACACACATTGACTTTATCATTCAGCTGTGACTTCAAGTCTTCTATTTTCTTGGCCTGTTGGAATTGTAAGAATAGATTTTCAATCTCATCCCCATATTCTTTCAATTTCTTGGATAGTCTTTTGTTCTTTTTCTTTTCTATACTCAACTCTTCAAGAGCAGAGATCAACTCACCTTCCCAATCTACTTCAAGCATTGAGGTTTTTATTATCTCGCTCGGTGTTCACCCCTTCTGCCTTTTTTGGTTCAATTTCCTCTACCATAGAAATTAAAACTGGCTGATATGTCCTTTTGAAGGAGGTTCTATTCTTCTTACTTGGAGCTGTAATTTGATCTTCATTCCAATTTGCTTTTGCATTCATTTCTTCTTTATTACATTCATGTTCTGATTTTATTTCTTCTTCATCTTCACTGCTACTAAACCCATAACACTGACGTTCATTATGCCGGAGTTGATCAAAACATTCTGAACCTTGAGAAATTGCATTATGACTGAGTTGACTCTTGGCCTTTTCTCCATTGTTTGATTCATCTCTTGAATCTACAGAGAATAATGAATTTATCTTTATTTTCTTTTATGACCCTGTGTGATCTTTTCTTCTTGTGTCTCATGGTTCCATTCTTACCTTTCTTTGCCATTAGAGTATTAATCCAAGATCAACCCTAGCTAATTTAGCCTTTAAAGGGAACTTGGCTTTGATACCAATTGTTGTACTTAGTATGGCACTGAGAGGGGGGGTGAATCAGTGTGGCATTCCAAAATATGAATTAACAGCTCTAAAAACCACATCAATTAAAACTTATAAACAAATATAATAAGTACAACAAGAGAACATCACACAACATAGATTTTTAATGAGGTTCACCAAAATGGCTACTCCTCAAAAAGAACTGCTGCTTGGACTACCATCCAAATCCGACCTCTTGCAAAGCACCAACTTTACAATTTGTTTACCAAGACCAACTGGAAGGAGCACCAACCCCTTATTTATCTACACCAAAAGAAAGGAGCACCAACCCCTAATTTTCCAGCACCAACTGGACTTCAATTTTGAATGAAAATGTTTGACAAATACCTTTGTTATTGCAAGACTCTAACTGATCTACTTCACCTTTGCAATCTCTGCACACTCTGCTCTCTGTGCGCATTCACAATCGCACTTCGAACAACTCGACACAACTAGCTCACATTATGCACTTCGCTATCATCTCACCGATTCTACGCTATCTGCGCTTTTACGGCCGCATCTCGCACTTCAACATTCACCCGATGGATTCCTAAATCTCCAAATAGCCCCACTTATATACTTGAGATTTTGAGATGAAAACCCTAATAGTAGTCGACTGATTATGCAAATGCAAACCCTAATCTTGGTCGGCTACAAACCCTAAACATGGTCGGCTGCAAACCCTAAATGTGGTCAATTGCAAACCCTAAAATCTGTCAACTCGCATTGAATGACTTCTGAACTGCCTGTCCACTGCATTATTAGATGTAACTGCCTGAGTTGACAACAATGACAAAACTCTTGCAACACCTTGCTCAACAGAAAAAAGTTACAAAAGGTGTGTAAAATTGATGCCATATAGATTACTATTGCCAAATTTTTAAAGGATTTTATTAAGGCTTTTCAAGGTGTCGTTAAGCTAGGAAAGGACACTATTTCACACCATTGATTTTATAGAAAATTTGCATACTATAACAACAAAATTACAATTTTAATTGGAGTGATAAGAATTTGATTACATGTTGTTTTTTAGTAAAAATAATAGATTTACTCTACATTTTTTTAGTGAGATAAAATCACTTTATTATTTGAGAAATTTGAAATATTATAGCAACATTAGATTGATTTATTAAATGAGTTATAATTTTTATATGCTGAATTTTAAAGTGAAAGAAGAACCAAAATATTCTACGTTTGTGAGGGAAAATAACCCTCAAAGTACAACATATTTTGAAAATAAAAAGAGCTCCAAAATTGGGCAGATTTTAGGTGTTTAAAACACTAGATTTACAGCAAGGAAGTGGTGAAAACCACCACTATACAAAGCACCATTTGACAGTAGATTACAGGGGGTAAATACTCCATCATACGTCCACCCACTTGCAGGAGAAAGCACCATCAAAATATCATAAGGAAAAGAAGCCATGGGCTCAAGTTTTGGTCAGCCCAAGAAGGTAGAGAACATCATCCACAACCTACAAAAGTACTATTACAACCATTCAAAATAGGAAATATTACAAAAGAAAGAAAATACAGGGTGCATTATCAAAGAAGAAAAAGAAACTACCACTGTGATTACCATAAGGCCACCATTGTATCATACAAGAAAATCTTTGGTTGAATCCATCTGTAAGCATGTCCACCATCATCCAAAGGAAAGATAAAACTCAATAAGAATATATTTTACAAGGAGAAATAATAAGTTTGGGAAGATCAAAGGCATTCAAAAGCCTTACAATCCATACATTTGGAAAAATAGTGCATGCACAAAGAGTTTATTATACTTATCTCTTACAAAAGAAGGGAATATCTCCACTTGGCACTAAAGACATAATTTGGTGCGTAAGGTTGAACATAAAAAGAGAGCTCAAAAATTTAAATATTCTTCATTATTATCCAAGCACCCAAGAAGACTATGTAACTCCCAAGTTGCAAGGAAAAAGGTGACAAGTGTCCACTTTATTCTATTCATGAACATTAGCACCACCAATAAAGGAACACAAGGAGTCAAATAACATCTACACCACGTGGCAAACATCCAAAAAAAAGGTGAAGCGCTCATATAGTCGTAGAGGTATTATTATAGTAGTTTTTCTAGTGCCTTATATAGCAAATTCAAGAGGAAAAACATTAAAGGAGGTCAAAGCATACTTAGCATTCCAAGCAAGTTTGACCAAGACCAGCAAGGAGTGCCTGGATATTTGAGGTATTCACCATAGCATTTCACCATATATTAAAGTTTTATATTGATAGAAGGAATAAGAAGGGAATATATTCTAATGTCGAAGTTTATTAAAAGTAAAAGTGGAGTGATAAGCATTTTTATAACCTTAGAAAATCATATTATTATTTTGAAGCCTATAATTATATTTGTGAAGAACATTTTCTAGAATTTAAAGGTTATATTGGAGTTTTGTAAAATTGCATACCATAGTTTACAAAACCAATTAAATATTTGTAAATTAAATAATTTTCGAGGTATAAGGATTTCTACATCAAAAATAGTATATGAAATTTAGAATAAAATATATTATCCACAAATATGGGAGATAAAAATAATTCTACAAAATTGTTTTAGGAACTATGAACTATTGGTATATAGACTTAGGGGAAAGAAAACATATGACTGGAAACAAAACTCTATTAAGAACTCTACAAGTAGTGCAGTAAAAACCAGTTGCAATAGCAAATAGCAAGACCTATGAAGTAGAAGGAATAGGAGATATTGATGTCAATCTAGCAGATGGAAAAGGAATAATAAAAAAATATTTTATTTATTCCTGGATTGACTACCAATCTTCTCTTAATTTCACAATCCATGGATCATGATATGATAGTAGAATTCAAGACTATCAAAGGAAGAAAACAATGTCATATTGTTAAACAAGGGGAAATGGTAGCCATAGGATCCTATAAGGAAAACCTATTCATTCTAGACACTACAACTCATCAAGCCCTATCAGTAAGAACTTCAAGTGAAAGAGAACTATGTCATAAAAGACTAGGTCACACGAGCTCATCTTCCTTAAATGAAGTGGTCAAATATAAAATGGTTGAAGGAATACCTAATATCTCTTGGGAACCTACCATTTGTCTAGAATTTTTAGCAATAAAACAACATAGAGTGCCTTTTGAAACTCATCAACATAGATCCCAACAACCACTAGAATTAATCTATACAGATCTATGTGGCCCAATGAATATTACAAGTATTGGAGGACATAAATATTTTTAGTTATTTTTTGATGATCATACAAGGAAAATGTGGGTATATTTCATGAAATACAATTCAGAAGCCTTCATTTGCTTCAAGCAATTCAAATTTCAAGTAGAGAAAGAATCTGGAAAGACTAATAAGTTTATTAGATCATACAGGGGAGGTGAATCACTTCAAAAGAGTTTAATCTATTTCTCAAAGAAAATAGAATCAAGAGACAACTTACTACAAAATATTCTCCACAAAAAAATGGTATCACAAAAAGAAGGAAAAAATCCATAATGGAAATGGTAAGATGTTTGATGTATGATAAAATAAGCACACCTAGATAATCAATACTAGGCAAAAGTAGTTCAAACTACAGTATATTTATAAAACACGTTGCCCACAAGAATACTTAAAAATATTACTCCTGAAGAAGCATGGTCAGGGAAGAAACCAAGCATTGCAAGGGTAAGAATTTTTTGATGCAAAGCATACATGCATGTTCCCAATAATAAACAAACAAAGTTAGATGAGAAGAGTATGGCAGGTATATTTGTTGGTTATGATGATGAATCGAGGGGATATAGAATATTGGATCCACAAACAAAAAAAGTGTACATAAGCAGGGATGTAGTATTTGATGAAGGATTCAAAGATGACACCAAAGAAGAAGAAACAAGTAACTTAAAAATTCTTCTAGAATTTACAAAATAAACAGAATCAGAAGCTCATATAGGGATAGATATAGAGTCTATAGAATAAATAGAGATAAGGTCTACAGAGGAGTCAGAATCAAAGGTAGATCACATAGAGACTGATATAGTTCCTCCAAATAAGGAACCTATATGGCTTAGAAATACACTTAGAGAAGAAAATTTGGAATAGGTACCAGATCTCACTACTACGAGATCTCAAACTTGTAGTCAAAGTAGAATGAATAGAGGGCTACTAAGTGTTATAGAAGAACCAACAACAACATTTCAAGAACTAAAACATTCATAGTGGAAAACAAATATGGAATCAGAATATTTGTCATTACAAGGTAATAAGACATGGGATTTGGTAGAGTTACCTCTACAAAAGAAAGTAGTAGGTTGCAAATGGATTTACAAGATTAAGTATAAATTCGATGGTAGTTTAGACAAATACAAAGCTCGTCTAGTGGCAAAAGGATACACTCAAATTGAAGGAATTTATTATGAAGAAATATTTACACCAGCATCTAGGATGACTACTATCAGAGTAGTCTATGCATTAGCAGCTCATCATTATTGGCAACTACATCAGATGGATGTCAAAAGGGCCTTTCTTTTTGGTTATCTAGAAGAGGAATTCTTCACCCAGGTGTTGTAGGTGAGTTGTAGAGGAGAGGGCAATCCTTCGAGGGAGGTCCCATGTTCAAATCTCCACCCTACCAAAAATTTGAATTGGGTATCCAAAATCCAATTGATAATGTTGGTGCGGGCAAGGTCAGGTGCAACTCCTGGGTGACTTTGACAGTGTAGAACCCCATGTTCATGTTCTCTCAGACCAATACAGCCCCGCAAGGGATTTTTTGCTTTAAAAAAAAAACATGAAGTATTCATGTCTCAACCAGAAGGATTTGTTGTCAAAGGCCAAGAACACATGGTTTGCAAATTGAATAAGTCACTTTATGGTCTGAGGCAAGCTCCAAGAGCATGGAATATAAAGATTAATAGTCATCTACTACAACACAATTTCAAGAGAAGCACATCAGATCCAAGCTTGTATACAAAAAATATAGGGAATGATATAATAATTCTCATAGTATATGTTGATGATATAGTACTTATAGGAAGCTCTGAACAATTGATAAGTGGAATAAAGAGAGACCTTGAAAAGGCTTTTGAAATGACTGATCTAGGACTCATGAGTTACTGCCTTGGTTTGGAGATACATCAAAACAAAGATAAAATTAGAATCACATAGACAAAGTATGCAAAAAATCTACTTGAAAGGTACAAAATGGAGTGCAAACCTAAGGACACACCGATGGAACAAGGACTACAGTTATCCAAAATTGATGATTCTCTCCTGGTTTCAGCTATAGATTATCAATTGATTGGAAGCCTATTATATCTAACAAATACTCAACTAGATCTAGTATTTGCAGTGAATTATCTTGCAATATTTATGCAAGAACCCAGAGAGAGTCATTGGAAGGCTACAAAAAGGATACTACATTATGTCAAACAAACTACAGATTATGAGCTAACTTATACAAAGCATGATAAATACTTTGGTCTACAAGGGTACATAGATTCATATTAGCAAGGTCCATCAATGATAGAAAACCCACCTCTGGTTATGTCTTCTACCTTGAATCAGGACCAAGTTCATGGCATAGTAAGAAACAACATTCAATAGCACAATCTTCCACCAAAGCATAATATCATGTAGCCAGAGACATAGATTGTGAAGGTTTATTGTTACAATACATTCTATCTGATATGGGGTAATGATACATTGTGATAATCAAGGAGTACTTAATTTGATCAAAAATCCAATTATACATGAGCAAACAAAACACATTGAAGCTCAATGCCACTTCATCAAAGATCATTTTCAGAACAGACATATAATTTTAAAGTATGTACCTACAGAAGAGCATAGAGCATATATATTCACAAAAGCACTAGGTCAAATCAAGTTCCAAATATTCAGAGATCAATTATGTTGCTCAAGAGAAGAACATCTCAAATAATGTAATACAGGCAAGTGTTGGATAATATTACATTATTTGTATTGCTAATTCTCTCGAACTAATTAATTTGTTAGTATGAGACTATGAGTGATATGTATATGTCAGAACTCTTCCTTTAATATACCTCATGTGCATTAGATCAATGGTTCAAAAATATGTCAATCAATGAATGGAAACCTTAAACACAAATTAATATCCATCTAATGCAAAAATAATGCATTAAAAACTATTTTGTCCCCTGGATAGTCAGTCCCATATATGGGTGCCCTAAATAAGTACATAATTTACATTCACACAATACAATCTCAATCCTATATTTGTCTTTGTTTTCATATGAAATTATAATTGCTTGGTCCATTTTCCTCTACCCTTTCAAATAGATAGATAAGTTGCAACCACTTACTTGTTGTTCCCATTCTGCACATGAAGTTATAATGACCAATAAAATTGTTTGTGTGAAAAGGCCACTAAAAATTCCAAGCCAAAGTCCCTGAAATATCCAGGAACAAATATTCTTTAACTTGCTCTCAAGTTACACTATATACCCAGAAACAGATATAGACATGTATGCATTGATTTACACATGCACCTAAGTGTGTGCACACATTCACACATCTAAAAGACATGCACATTTAAAATTTTAGGGGAACCTTAAGGTTTGGATCCCTTAGGCTAGTATACACAATTGAAGATGTCCTAAAGTCTTTATTAATTGATCTATGCTCTGCTGTAGTTCAATTTTGTACAAATACATGCTATTAGTCACATGTTAAAACTCATAAGATCAACTTACAAAAACTCATTTTCACTTACATTTTAGTTAATGGGGATATTGTGTTAGCCTGGGTCTATCATTGATATTGAAGAAGTGAAATTCATGATATCGCCTTAAGGGCATTTACTTGCAATGTATATCAATTATAAAGCATTAAAAGGGAAATATGGCATAAGCATGTAATCTACTGAAATGAGACAACATAGACAATAAAGATAATCAAATTCTCTATCTATTCATTCATTTATAGCTTTAAAACCAGATTACAAGATATCCCCTTGAGGGCTTTACAAATTTGATACATTTCATTACAATCTTCAAGGGATCTAGTCCCTTGGAAGGAGGCCTTTAAGGCGATAAATAATAGTGTTGTGAATTCCTGCTTCCCACACTCGAGAGCTATTGTTGGGCTGATAAGATTGTGCCTCCTTAGCTCCTCCTCTTGCCTAGCATTCCTGTTCCTGAAGACAAGGGATTGAAAGGGGATTAAAAGCATCTGTGTTATAGAATAAAGCCATTAAACCATGAAAAGGGAGCATATTCTACAACCATAAAAAGTGATCTACATGCATGAAAACTGATCTACATTAAGCATAAACATATTTTAAGCTATTATAAATGCAAACAAGAAAATTTTAAAGCAAGATAAAAGGTGAAACAATGCAGAAATGGTGACCGTTCCTGGGTGAGCCAGATAAACCTGCAACATTGGGGACCTCAAATCCTACATCAAAACTCCTCCAAATTACCTCAAATTTGGACCAGAGGTTCCTCTAGACATTCCTAAGGGGTCTATGGAGGAATTTATCTAAAATTCCAATCTATTTTGTGACCATCCCTAGGTGTGACATACATAGACTGCTCACCATCCCTAGGTGGGACGGTTACAAAACTACCTTAGTTTTGTCACCTATGCCTATGGAAATTGGTCCAAAACTTGGGTAGGGGTGTTGTCGATATATGGGGCCAAAGAATACTTCAATTTGGCTAGTTTGGAATTTATGGATCGAGCCTATTGCCCCTAAAATCACCTTTAAATGAAGAGGGTTTCAAGGCTAAGGAAAGGGTAAGTTTTGGTTTGCAAATAGTGAGGGTTGATTTGTGCAGCACTTCATTGCTTAAATCATCAAATTCTCCTCCTTTGAAATGAGGGTTTGGACCTCCTTTTATAGCCCAAAAGGGCATCTAGGGAAAAATGGCATGTTTTGCCATGCGAGGCAGGTGGCGCCATGTGTCCTAATCTCGTCATTGATTGATGAGGGGAAGGTTACCCCTTTGGGGCTCCCAATCTACTATCTCACTATCCATTTGTAGGTCCCCAATCAATTTGGGGTGATTGGACGTGTTAATGGTAGTCTTTGATTGCCATTTAGTGCATCCTTTGACTTTTTCAAGGGTCCAGTTAGGGGTCGTCCCACCTAGGGACGGTTATGGATGGTCATCCTTGGGTGGGACGGTCACTAAGAGGTGCCCCAAAACTGCCCTAAACTGCTAGGAACCCTCCAAACTGAGTTTTGGAGCCTTTTGGAAGCCTTTTTCTAGCCTAGAGGGGTGCCCAATAGGGCCATATGTTGTCGATAAGAGGGCATATGTGATGCACTGATAGTCTTATCCGATTTACATGATTTAGGTGTCTATAGATGCCCCATTTTTGGGATGCACGATGTGAAACAAAGCGTTGAGCAAAAATAGATCACTAAATCATCGAATGATCAAGGTTTTTCATTAACCTAATCAACTTTGGATGCCTCCATTGTGGAAAGAGCATACATTCTTAGAATCCTTTCTATTGACATAGTCGAAGGATCGATTGTAGGTATACCTTTCAGCCATGTTGTAATGACAGTCTTATGGGGCTTAGGGCATACTAGGTCTTGGTGCCTTGTATTCTTGTAAACCTTTACATGGGTTAATTCCCAAGGTTTCAAGGAGGTCAAGCCTATTTAATTTGCTTCTTATGCTATTTCTTTGCCCCAACATGGGCTTGAAAATTTATCTTTAGCCAAGATTCTTTTGAATGCATGGAATTTACACTTCTGAGTGTTTAAATGTTGATTCAATTTTTGAATTCATTATTATGACTACCCCCTCAAGTGATGAGTTTATGAGGGCATGAAAAATTCTAAAGCGATGAGTCACTTGACACATATGACTTAATTGGGGTAACTCTTTGTTTCGCCCATGGTACTAAATACCTGTTTGGAGGTGATTTTTGACTATTTTGATGAATAGTTTTGGAAGCAAAAGGCCAAATATCTCATTCTCGTGGAGTGGTCCAGCCATGGAGGCCTTATTGGGGACTAAAATAGAGTCTTATGATGCATCCAAAATTATTATAGGTTCAGTCTTGATCCCTCCAATTTTCTTGCCCATTCTGCCTTGTTTTTGGTGGGTTTTTGGCCCATTTTTTGAGTTTTTTAATGTTTTTTAGTGCAATTTTCTTGTGGCCATCCTTGGGGGGGATGAGGACAGCATTAATGACCATCCTAGGGTGGGACAGCCAGCCAAAAGTGTGCTCATCCCACCCAAGGGTGGTCGACTTCTTTTAGAGCTATAAAAGGCCAAAAAGGGCCATTTGAGCTCATTTGTGCATGCTACTTGGAGAAGTTGGAGAGGAGAGGAGTAGGAGAGGGAGTTATGAAGTAGGGTGCTATAAAAATATCAACCTACAACATGAGCCAACCAGTGGACGCGTCAGGCGGTGGAGCCGGTGCGAAATGGGTATGGATTACATGCTTTTCTCTGCCCTATTTTATTATATTTTTGCAATTTCTACTATAATTTCATGACTACAGCCATACCCAAGGTTAAGAAACCCTAGGAGGACTAAAATATATGAAATTTAACTTTTATTTATGTTTTATTTGCAAAAAATTAGGAGTAAATACCAATTTTTTTGTGTTTTTAGGGTATTTTTAGGGGTCAAATTGACCCTATTTTACCCTTTTTTGGGGACCGTCCCTGTAAGGGACGGTCACTGGTGGCCATCCTTAGGTGGGATGGCTACCAAATTAGGGGCCGTCCCTGGGTGGGACGGCCAAAAATTGGGCCAAAAAGGGCCCATTTCTATGCATTTTTTTGGTGTTTTTAAAGCAAAATTTTGCATTTTTAGGGCATTTTTGACACCCTAATTTGCATGAGCAGATAGTTAGGAGTCGGTACAGGGTACTAAGTCTCTTTCAGGTCACTAGAGACCATTTGACTACTACATACTAGCATTGGCTCGATGCCATCAGTCTGAAGCAAGTTACACGGTTAGATCCCATGGTGGGAGACCGCGCCTATCTGACTGCTTTGATAGACCTATGGGACCCTCGTACTAATACTTTCCATTTAGCTATGGGGAGATGATAGTGACACTAGAGGATGTATATTGGATACTATGTATTTTTATAGAGGGGCTCTAGATAGTATCTTCTTCGATAGAGCGATGAGAGGTCATAGTGCGGAGGTACTTCGGAGTGCGTTGGGAGGATGTATTGATTGATCTTCTCAATGGAGGGATTCTAGTGGCGAGATGGTACCGAGGTGTGCTTGGCATTAGGCACACTTTTTTGATGACCTTGATCAGCAACATGTTGCTACTCGACTCTTCAGGAGCTAGGTTCCCATGGAACCTAATAGAGCTAGTTTTTACTCTAGTGGATTGCATAGAGGATGAGCCCATAGTTATGGCTTGGGGTCCTACTTTATTGGCACAACTATATGATGAGCTGTATGAGATCCACTCTCATGGGTGGAAGGGTTTGGGTTGTAGCTTCCTACTATAGGCTTGGGCTTGGCAGCATATTGTAGTGGAGAGACCATGGGGACTACCATGGACCTCTCGAGCAGAGCTACCAGATAGGGAGATTGGCTATGGGGAGCTATGGAAGAGGTCATGCGAGTCAGGGTATAGCCGATGATATGTTGGGGAGGTAGAGCACTATGCAGAGGCTTTTGCATGGCTCAGGGTAGTAGATATCGAGTGGAGACCCTATAGGGATTGTCTTGACTGGAGGGAGGCTGAGACACATCTATGTCGAGTTTGGTGAGGTAGATGGTTGATAGGATGACATGGCATAGAGTGAGAGTACTTCCCTTATGATCATGTGCTATGATAGTTTGGGCTATGCTAGGGGTTACCTAGGGAGCTGATGGTCTACCATCATCATGGGGATGAGAGGACTCTAGTATGGCCTATGGTAGAGGACTTGGGAGATGAGTCAGATCTTGAGGTGGTAGTTTTTGATTTAGATGATGTGGGCACTATAGAGGAGTATGATGCATGGTGGGTCATATGGTAGTGGTGAGGGGAGGGACCACTAGGAGGGGATGCAGCTGCCAGGGTAGCGGATGCAGCTAGGGGTGCTCCAGATGAGGAGGGTTGGTGAGTCTCCTGATGATGAGGAGATAGACATAGGTGAGCGAGTCATGCATCAGTGTGTCAGTGGATAGGGTGGAGCTGATAGATGTATAGGATCTAGTGGGCTTTGATGAGGGAGACTTGGGGTATTAGGGTATGCAGGCATAACTAGCAGCATGAGATGCTATGATTGTGGAGCTATAGAGTGATCGAGCATTACTATAGATAGGTGTAGAGTGCACAGGTTGATATGGAGAGGCAGGCAATAGTGATAGCTACACTTTAGGCATAGGTCGGTGGATAGGGCCCTAGCCATGGGGAGTCTAGTAGTGGTGATCTAGCTAGGATGTAGGAGGAGATAGCACATCTCTAGGGTTTGGTGGTGACCTATCAGACTAGGTGTCGAGAGGAGCGCACCTATATGGATATGATGGAGGATGAGATAGTGCACTGTAAGGGGTGCATACCAGATCGGGCATTAGCCATTGGATCACAGCGTAGCCAGGGGAGCGAGATGGGACACTCATCTACTCGGATGAGGGCTCCGAGCACTTCTCGAAGGATGGAGGTATCTAGAGGTAGCAGATCAGGGGGTAGCAGGTCTGGGAGCTCACGACGGACTCATACTGAGAGCAGAGGAGAGAGTCAAGGTACCGGTCCTGCGTGACCATGGTCAACAGACTCTGATGGTTCTTTTTGGACTTTTTGGGTTGCGAAGTCGGATGACTCACTTTTATTGTAGCCTACGGGAAGTTTATGGACTATGATGTAGCTTTTTGGCTTTTACATATAGATATATATATGTATGACTTTGCTTTTATCATTATGTCATCTTTTACTACTTTATGATATGAATGCAATGCTTATATTTGCTTTATGATGTTATGATGGATATCTAACATGGATGCATGTATTTATCCGATGATGTGATTTGATGATATGTAGATGTGGATGCTTTATTTATATGCTTTTGTAAATTAAAATATATGCATAAAATAGTCAGTGGTCATCTAAATATTATTGCTAATATTTAACCGGTATCTATCCTAGCTTATGAACATCACTTAATGAACAAAAGTGTAAATGTGTATGATTGGAAGTAATGATTGATTAGATTTAATTTTGTATGATGGATTTGTGATGACTATTTTGATGCATTATATGCTAGCACCATAGACTGTACAAAATGTATCTTTGTTATTTTCATGTTATTATAACACTTTATTTAATGGACTTTGTAATTTTGACAAACATGTGACAACATGATGTAAAATGAAATGGATAATGTAATGTGATATGATATTATTTGATAGTTTTGAAGAGACTCAAACACTCTAGTTACCTAATCAAAAGTCATATACTAACTATACAAGATATTTTGACAAAGTATGCACCTATTAAGATAACCAAGATAATCAATATCCTTATGTGTGCACGTGAGTTCATTACCATGATAACACATAAGATTACCCTAGTGCAAATGGGATTTATTCAGCCCATCGACACTAGAGATCATTCTACGAGTCTCATTATCCTGAGTTTTGTACTTAGTTGGATTAGACCACTATATAACCTAGGTTACAACAAGCTAGCTCATCCACATTCAAACATTGGTCTATACCTAAACAAGTTGCTTAAGTGATAGACATATCATCATGCGAGAGGCTACCACCATTGACAAGTAGGCTATCCACCAAACTTGTAATGAGGATCACCTTATGGTTCTCTAATGCTGAGAATTCTAGGGATTCAAGTTCAAGACTCCCTTATTTTCTTTTAACTTTGAATTTCTCAAGGGAGTTGCTCATTTTGATTTGTTGAGCAAGGGATTTTAGTAGTGGTGAGAACCACTATTTCTTTTTGCTTTTCCTAGTGATAATAATCACTGTTTCTTGTTGGAGTACTTTGAAGGGATAATAATCACTATTGATTTTTCTCTTTGGGATACTTGCCCCAGTGTAGGGCAAGGGATTTATGGGTAAGGAGGAACTTGTCCTTTTGTCAATTCTCAGCATATTTGAACCATTCACATAGGGGGATGAGCAAGATAACCTTTTCACTTGAAAGTAACCTAGACTACTTTATAGTTTTCATCTTTCCTTGTGCTAGACTTGGATTTATTAATGTGAAAATGTGTTGGGATTTTGATGTATACCAAGCATTATCTAAGTAGGATTCTACCTTCTAAATATCATGATAGCTTTCTACAAAATTTGAGAAGACAACTAGATATGGTTGAGTGACCAAAAACTTTAACTATGTTTTACTAACAATGGCTAAGTGATGGGAAACAAACATATAATGTAAAGTGTAAATGGTATATGTAATGTAAATAGGTGGTAATATTGACTCATAATAACAATGATTTTAATAGATGCCTAGTGTACAGACCTAGTGCTAGACATGTATGATCAATTTGGAATGATGCATAATGCAATGATGAGAATGCCTAATGCAATTTATATGAAGTGCAATGAAGCAATATTTTTGTATTTTGATGATTTTAATGATGTTTTTGAAATTTTTGATATATATGTATATACATGTTGACCAATGGGCTTAATGAATGCCATTGGGGATTTTGGGTGACCAAAGGGCTTATAGATGCCTTTGGAGCATTTTGGGATGACCTAGGCAATCGTAGATGGCCTAGGAATATTTTATTTTGACCTAGATGGTTATAGACCACCTAGGGATGTTTTATGGGGACCAAAGGGCTTATAGATGCCTTTGGGGATTTTTGGATTGACCTAGATGATCGTAGATAGTCTAGGAGCATTTTTATTTGACCTAGATGGTCATTGATGCTAGGAGCATTTTGGGGTGACCTAGATGGTCAAAGTGTTAGACTATCTAGGGGTATTTGGTTGTGACCAAAGGGCTTATAGATGCCTTTGGAGCTTTTAAGGTTGACCTAGATGATCGTAGATAGTCTAGGGGTTTTTTATTTGACCTAGATGGTCAAAGACGCGTAGGAGCCTTTTGGGGTGACCTAGAGGTCAAGACACTTAGAAAGTGTCTATCCTAGGGATTTTGTGACCAAAGGTTTAGATGCTTTGGAGCTTTTAAGGTTGACCTAGATGATCGTAGTTTGGGATTTTTATTTGACCTAGATGGTCAAAGACTTAGGAGCATTTTGGGTGACCTAGATGGTCAATGACACTTAGAAAGTGTCTATGACTACCTAGGGGTATTTGATTGTGACCAAAGGGCTTATAGATGCCTTTGGAGATTTTAAGGTTGACCTAGATGATCGTAGATAGTCTAGGGGCTTTTTTATTTGACCTAGATGGTCAAAGACCGCTAGGAGCCTTTTGGGTGACCTAGATGGTCAGTGACACTTAGAAAGTGTCTATAGACTACCTAGGGGTATTTGGTTGTGACAAAAGGGCTTATAGATGCCTTTGGAGATTTTAAGGTTGACCTAGATGATCGTAGATAGTCTAGGGGTTTTTTATTTGACCTAGATGGTCAAAGACCGCTAGGAGCATTTTAGGGTGACCTAGACGGTCAATGACACTTAGAAAGTGTCTACGACTGCCTAGGGGTATTTGATGGTGCTCTAAGCATGAAATGGTCACAAATGACTTATATTCATGGGTTCAGGCTCTTCACTTCCTTCGATGGATGCTAAGCGATAAGTTCTAGGTCCAATCTGGCTTGTGATGATGAATGGACCTAACCAGTTTGCTGCAAATTTGTCTCACAAATTGGAGGGCAAATTTGAGTTTTGTTGGTTCTCTTTTAGAACTAAATCACCTACTTGAAAGTCTCTTTGATGTACTTTCAAGTTGTAAGCTCTCTTAAGATGTTCCTGATAAACACGTAGATGCTCGAGGGCATTTACACGTCATTCATCAAGCAATGTTAACTGATCTAAATGAGCTTGTCTAGCTGTATCATCATCGATGAATTCTTGCATGGAAATGTGCAACGATAGAATCTCTAACTCTAGAGGCATGATGGCTTCAGCACCATACACTAGTGAAAATGGAGTTGCCCCAGTGGGTGTCCGAATGCTAGTGCGATAAGCCCAAAGGGCAAGAGGTAATTGATTATGCCAATATTTATGATTTTCCTTGATGGTTTTCTTCAAGATGGCTACTACTATCTTATTTGATGCCTCTGCTTGCCCATTGGCTTATGGATAATAGGGCATGGAAAAGCTATGCTTTATGTTATACTTTGTTGTTAATGCATGCACATCCTTATTTTTAAAGGGTGTTCCATTATCCGATATTATTTTGGATGGAATACCAAAATGACATATGATATTATGTAGCATGAACTCCACAATGCGAGGTCCAGTCATTGTGGTAAGGGGAATTGCTTCCACCCATTTTGTGAAGTACTCGGTTGTCGTTATGATAAACGTGTGATGGCCCGATGAGGTAGGTGAGATTTTCCCAATTAAATCAAACCCCCATTGTGCAAATGGCTAGACCGATTGAATCGGTTGTAAGGCCTATGAAGGTACGTGTGTCAAATTTGCATGATGTTGACACTTCATGCACTTCTTAACATAAGCACAACAATATTGCTCTAAAGTTGGCCAATAATAGCCCATGCAAAGAATGCGCTTAGCGATGGCCATGCCGCTAAAGTGGCCACCACATGTACCATCGTGTGCTTGGGTGATGGCCCAAGCTGACTCCTGTGAGTCTAAGCAATGAAGGAGGATACCTTCATAACTCCGATGATACATTATGTCTCCTAATAAGACATATTTTGCCACCTTTTGTTTGAATGCTCGCTTTGCGGCATGCGACAATCCAGGTGGAATATTACCCAACTTAAGATAATATTTAATCTGGATGGCCCAATATTGCTTTGAAGAAGCCTCAATATTATGAATCATGCTATCCTTTTGATGTTTGTCTCGTGTGAATGCTGATTGAGAGTGAACTTGGAGATATAGCATTGTGCTAGTATCAAAAGGAGTATGAGGGAACAAAGCCCCCTAGTTAGCGTTATTCAAATATTGGTGTAGTTGAGAGAACCTTTCATGGGAAGGCTCAATCTGAATCATGTGAACAACTGGTATAGCATTATGCTCTTCATGCTCAGTCATAGATTGCACTAGCATTTTTACTTGGATAGTTGTGATATCATCTGAAGGGTCATGCGGGATTAGCGACCCTAAGGAAGCCATTGTATCCACAAAATGATTAGATGAGTGAGGGAGTGCCTCTATATCATACCATTCAAATTTGACCAGGAGTTTGTCCACTAGGGCTTTGTAGGCTTGCAAGATAGGACACCTACATTGGAATATCCCTTTAACCTGATTTACTATGAGCAAGGAATCACCAAAAATGTTCAACTTTGTTATGTTCATGGTGATTGCCATTTGAAGTCCTATGATGAGAGCTTCATACTCGGCATTGTTGTTAGTACAAGGAAAATCGAGTTTAAATGAAAGAGGTATGGGAGCCCCTTGCGGTGTGAAAAACATGATACCTGCACCACCACCTTGCTCGCATTTAGAACCATCGAAGAATAGAGTTATGTCCACTTGTGACTCAGGCTCGACAGAATCAGGTGATTCTGAGATATGAAATACTCCATCATCGGGAAGTTCTATATTTAGAGGTTGATCATCCTGTAGAGGAGCCTCTGCTAGTTGATCGGCTATGACCTATCCTTTGATAGATTTTTGTCCAATGAACTCTAGGTCAAATTCCATCAACAACATTATCCATTTCTCCATGCGACTATTATGATATGTTCGACTCATCATGTAGCGCAATGGATTTTATTTAGATACAACATACGTGGTATGATTAAGCATATAATGGCATAGATTTTTGGTGGCAAAGACCACTGCTAAGCATAGCTTCTCAATGTATGCATATCTAGTTTCATAGCTGACCAGTGTGCGGCTAATGTAATAAGTAGCCTGTTCTTTGTGGAATTCATTCTTTTGGGACAACATGGTGCCCAAAGCCAACTCAGTAGCTGAGATGTATAAATAGAATGACACTCCTGGTCATGGTGGAGCCAATACAGGTGGTGAAGCCAGGTATTGTTTAATTTCATCAAAGGCATTTTGACATTCTTCATCCCAATGAAATGAGACCCCCTTGTGTAGCAACCTATTCATGGGTCGACACTTATCCGATAATTGTGCTATAAAGTATTTTATGGATGCGACCTTTCCTTGCAAACTATGTAGTTGCTTAATGGTTGTGGGGGGAGGCATTTCTAATATTACCTTGACCTTGTTTGGATCTACCTCTATGCCTCGCTTGGAGACTATGAATCCCAAAATTTTACCAGATGTGACACCAAAGACACACTTTTTGGGATTAAGTCTAACATTGTGCTCTATGAGGTGATCTAGGATCTTACACAATACATCGATATGTTCATGGCGTAATAAATATTTTTCCAATAAATCATCCATGTAATCTTCCAAAATCTTGTGCATGTAGTCATGGAAGATATATGTCATGGCTCGTTGGTAGGTAGCACCAACGTTCTTAAGGCCAAAAGGCATGACCTTGTAACAGAATGTCCCCCAAGGCATTGTGAACGCCATTTTGATTTGGTCTTCTAGATTAATATGAATCTGATTATATCTAGAAAATCCATCCATTAGGGATAGCATTTCATGTCCTATTGTTGCATCTACCAATGCATCGATGTTAGGTAAGGGAAATTCATCCTTAGGACTCACTTTGTTAAGATCTCGAAAGTCGATGCAAATGTGAATCCTCCCATCAAGATTTTTGATGGGAACCATGTTTGAAACCCATGGTGGATAATCTATTGAGATGATGATATCAGTATCCAACAACTTTTGTAATTCATATTTCACCATTAAGGCTACTGTTGGGTGCATTTTTTGTAACTTTTGCTTAATAGGTTTGATCTTGGGGTCTAATGTAAGATTATGCATGACTATATTTGGGTCTAGTCCTGGCATATATTTATATGACCAAGAAAAAGCTTTAATCCTTGCTTTCAATGCAGTTGTGAAATCATCTTGTTCACTTAGGGAGAGACCTTCCCCTAATTTAATGGTATGGGGATTATCGGGATATGTACTGATATCCCTATCAATTGTTGGCTCAATTGACATGTGAGACCCATCCTCCAACTGATGTGGGGTGGGAATTAAGTGAATGTCATCAACTAGGTTTGCTTCTTCCATAGGAAATTTAGGGTCAACCTCAGCTTGAAAAACATCCTGAGTAGTTCTTGAAGAAAAGTTAAATGGTTGTAACATTTCCTCACAAGGCCAATACTCTGAGGGTGATGGAGAAGAATCTCCTTGATCAAATTCAATTGCCTCTAAATCAATATGCAATTGCTTGGATGGGTTATTCGGATTCACCAATGGTGTCGTTAAATCTATGGAAATCATGTTGATGGATACATGATCTCCTGCTCTAGGGCGAGTGGGTCTAGAGACCTGATGTTGTCTCATAACTCATGGGTGTGGCTCGGGTGGAAGTGGAATAACTGGTGGTGGCCTATGCGAAAGAGGGTGAGCCTGCTCTTCATGAGGCAATAGTTGGCATCAGATGGGTCCTTGGATAGGGAATAACATATAAAGATAATATTCATCCTCATCATCCAAAGGGAACATGCACTCGTATTCATCATCTGAGCTAGGTAGTTAATGGGTGTGATGCCATAATCATCTTCATCATCACTCATCCATTCATGAGGAGGACCTTGGTCTTGTTCCTCACTATCAGATTGCAAGGTGTGTGAGCTCTCCCCCACTTCATGGGGTTGGGCGACATCACTGGAAAGACCTTGATCTATCATTTCTATGGGGAAATGATCTCCCAAGGAATGAACATGATTCAGATTAGCATATGGGTCATGGGTGAGCTTAGCCTGATAACTTAGGCATAGGTGTTCGAGACTCTCGGTGAGGACATCCAATGGTACTAGTTTATTGTGTCCCAACCTAGATCTATCATACGAAAGTTGATATTGGGGTTGACATGGAACACGGTTACCCTACTCATATAAGCCGAGACCAAACCCATGCCAATTGTAGTGATCTAAGTACCACAATGCATAGTCTAGATTCGACAAATAGTTTACATCCTCAGAAAAGGGTTCATCATCATCTTCCTTCTGAGGAATGGGCAGATATCCATACTCTAAACCTCCATATATGAAATTTATTTTATTAGGAGGTAGACCAAGAGGTACAATGCTACCTATGGGAAGATGAGGTCTCCCCATATCTTGCACTATCTCCAATGATGGAACTATCATGACATTTCTCACTAGATATTCTCCTATCCCTGTACTAGACATCTGGACTGTGACCTAGGATGGTGAAGATGGATGAGATGGAATGGAGGTTTGAGGTGATTCAGTGCTCACCTCTAGAGGTAATTCCTCATTAATGACACAAGGAACCTCCTCCATGGATATGGTGGAAACTAATGGTGGGCTCTCATCAATAGGCCTCTTCGACGTGTTCCTCGATGGAGGGTTTGATGATGTCGAAGCCTTCTCTGAAGGTGGCGATGATGAGGATGGAGTGGATGATGATGAAGGTGGTGGAATGGGTAGACTCTGAATAGGTGTATTCAATTAGAATTCTATGTGAGTCGAAGGTAATGTCGACTCTGGCATCTGCTGCAACATGTTGCAGTATTTGAAGGGCTCTAGATCGGTAGAAACTATGTGCACTTGCCCTTCATGAGTGTATTTAAGACATTGATGCGCAATGGAGGGGACACACTTCATATCCCGTATCCAAGGTCTACCTAGAAAAATGTTATAGGCCATCTCACCTTCTAGCACATGGCACAATGTCGATATAGTCTTTTGCCCCACCTGAATGGGTAGAACTATGGTACCGATAGTAGAGCATATTATGTCATTAAAAGTGTGAAGAGTGTAAGTTGATACCACAACATGAGATGCTAGCAATTTAAGGTGCTTTAGTGCTTTAGTTGTTATGATATTACTTGAGGAACCAGTGTCTATGAGCACTCTCTTGTATGGTATCTCATTTATACATGCAATGATGTGTAAAGGAGGATCTACCACGTCGTTAGCTATTTCCTTAAGCTCATGCTCATGAAATTGTATGACTGGTTCCTTGCACTATTGCACATGACCCACAAAATATATGAAGGAGTTGGACTCCTATGGTTGCAACTCTATTGATTTTAGAATGTCCATCAAGGCATCCCGATGTGGAGGTGATTGTTGGATCAACTCATAGATGGACAATCATGTTGATGTGGTCCTCAAGCTTTGTGCAAGCTTGCTCTTAATTGTCATTGTTGGCCTAGAAGGAAGGCCCTGTACTATAGGTGGTGTAGTTTATGACGTAGTTGGAACATCATTCGAAGCTGCAGGTTGTGCAACTTGACTTGGATATCTCTTGTTCCTGGTCACAATACTCACCATCCCAACATACCCTTGCATAGGGTGTTGTTGCTTCACCTCATTCATCGGTTTAGCAGGCGTTGCCTGTACCTCATGAGTTGGTAAAGGGTCTTTGTATATACCCATATGTTGATTGGTAGGAGCTAATGGAGCATCCACTTGAAGCTCATTCCTCTCAATCATGTCTTGTACTACATGTTTAAAACCATAGCATGATTGTAAATCATGGCCACCTTGTCGATGAAACTTACAATATTGATCCTCTCGATGTCCCATAGGCTTGGGTTTGCCTATTTTTGGATCGTTGGGTTTAAGATCTGGTAAATTAACCATATTTGCAGCCCATAATCGATCAAAAAGAGAATCCATAGATTCAGTGATGGGAGTAAATTATCGTTGAGGGTGACGTTGTTTTTGTCCCTGGTTCATTGTACCATTATTGTTATAACTCGTAGGAGGAGGTTGGGCCTGATAGTTCACCTTTTGGGGAGGCATAACTTGAGTAGGTGCAGGGACATTTATGGCCACTTGATTGACCATAGCTGGCTTTGTAGGTGTCGAGCTATTCTTAGGATTCTTTGTCCACTCCTTATGAGGTTTTGTTATTTCTCCCTCTTGGATTTTGATTTCCTCTATGTTTCTAGCCTATGCTAGAGCTTCTTCCAAGGTAGGGTATTGTTGTAATTGCAATGTCAAAGAGATGGGTTTCAAGCAACTCTTTGAAAATAAATGAGTTAATTCAGTCACTGGCAATAGATAGGGTAGCTTAGCCAAAAGCGTTCGCCACCTATTTCCATAGTCAGTAATCGACTCATCCTCAGTTTGTTTCATCCTCGTGAGGTCGGTTAATGTCACCTTCCTTTTGGTGTTGAAGGTGAAACATTCCAAAAATGCATCAATGAATTGTTCAAATGTGTAGATGCTATGTTTTGGAAGTTGGTTGAACCACTCAATGGCAAGACCAACGAGGGTACTCAAGAAAGTTCTTAGGAGCAATGCATCATTGTCCTGTATGTTGAAGCACATATTTAGAAATCTAGTGACATGCTCTTGAGCATCTTCTTCACCCTTGAATCTATCAAATTTGGGCATTTTGAAATGCTCAGGATAGACCAGGGAAGGAATGGATGGATGTAATGGTTGGTTCTTTAGCTGATGCAAGGTAGGCTTTTGAAGCCCATTGCCAGTTGTCTTACCTTCTATAGTTTCTAAGCGTGCAAGCAAAGCTTGATACACATCTAAGGATTTGATCTCCTCTTCCTTGCTTTGAACTCATAGAGGTGGATGAGGAATATTAAGCCTAGGTTGGGGTGGTTGATTGACATCAGCCATACCTCCATAAGGTGCTTCTACATAATCCTCATTCTATTCCAAATCATCGTAAGCCCCATAAGGTGTTTCAGGTATGGGCCTACAAGGAGGAACAAACATCTGTTGAAGGTGATCTATGTTTGGCCTATCATATGCATTCTGTTCAGGCCTATGAGGTCTAGGAGGCAACACAGGATTAGGTCTAGGAGACCTATCTTGTTGGAAATTTGGTTGCCTCGGGTGAGCCTCTTGTCTACGCGTGCTTGGAGTTACAGCTCCATGATGCAAAGTTTCTTGAATTTGTCATTCAAGATTTTCTTTCTCTATTTGCTGCCACTGCTCTAAGAGATCTAAGTGATGTTTATCCGACCTAAGTCGATTAAACTCGGCCTAGCGGTCAGCATATCTTTGGACCAAATTATTAATTTGATCCATTGTATTAGGTCTAAGTACCTTAGCATTATTGCCTTGTTGTCTATCATGTTTAGGAGGATCTGTGAGATCAATTACGTGCTTCCCTCGATCGAGGGCAGTCACATTGACTTGAGGTTCTCTCCTAAACAAGTCTTTCTGAGAGACTACTAGCGTAGAGGCACAATGTGCTTGCATTGACACATTTTCATGAGGATAATCTGGATGTTCCTCAGGTCTTCCCTCATAAACAAGGTAAGGTAAGGTAGAATAAGGTCACCTAATTTGATGAGTATCATACTCATTATGATTTTGATACCTTGGAGTAGGGTGACTTGAAATCTTGAGATGATCATTCAACCCTACTCGAGGTGTGAGCTCTTGCTCCTATGTATGACTAGGAGTAGAGGATCGAGCAGGCATGTGAATGCATGGTATTGCTCTATGTGGAGGCGCCTCATTGCACGGTGACTCTTCTCGAAAGAAGGTGTTTGTAGCATATGAATTAGGGAGATATTTTCCCAAACTAGGACTATGACCTATAGGAGTACCCTACGAAGGAGTCCCCTGTAAGCTAGAACTTCTAGTTGATTCTCTAGGAGTAACCATCCACTCATCAGTCGGTCTATGACTAGGGAGAGTAGTTGATTTCTAGGGAGGAATGATCCTATCCCTAGGCTCAACATGAGGATGTTCTATATCCTCTTCTCTATTGCCCATAGCTTCTACCCCTGAATGGGCTTGGCTATGGGTACGTACCATAGCTATGTACTCTAACTACTATGTGTTTATCTTCTTTACAATTTCTATGAATTTGAAACAAACAAACAATAGAGACACACAAGCATAGAAGTGATTATCTCATTTTAAATATTTTAAGTGTGAATCCTAAACTGTTTGATGTGTTTCAAGATGTGTTGCTTTGTAAAGAAAATACTTTTCTTGTGTTTGATATTTCGTTGGATGATATACTTAAATGTTTAAAGGATTTCACCTATATACTCGCACAAGTCAAATATGGGGATGAAATCAAGTCAAATATGGGGATGAAATCCATATCCAACGAGGTAGCATAGGTACTACCAATCCTCACCCAACACCCCATGCATAGTGATACACTCCTCCGAAGAGGAATGCATGCTATTTTGCATGGTTAGGATAGATCTTGGGTCGGCCTTGGCCATGGATGGGTCCCGATAATACTCTTCTCCATGAGCCAATCGAGTGGTAATTACATCCACTATTGGTCTCGATCAATGGGTTGGATATGAGAGCCCAACTCCGTGATGTTTATAATGAAACATGGTGTGTGTGGGTTCCTTTTAAATATTTGAAAGAAAACAAAAGAGCACTCAATGATTATTCACTAAATGCATGAAGGTGCATTTTTCTTTCAGAATTATTAGTAGCATAAAAGGAAAGCCAAAAAATGCAAAACCTATATGACCTTAACCTTCGTGGGCAAGGTTCCAACAGGCAAACCAGACAAAATAGTGACTTCTACTGTATTTTCCTCTATTTTTCTGAACTAATTAATGCATGATTTTGGAAAGAGAAATTCTAACCTTTCTATGCAAAGAATAAGCAAGAAAAACATGAAATTGAGCAATTTTTAATAGTAAAAAGTCAAATTGATAGTGCATAAAGGTGTAAAAAATGGAACTTTAAAGTTGTTGTTTCTACAAATTTTTGTAGAAACCCTCTGGTTTTGTGGCCATCCCTATCAGGGATGATGGCATATTGGGGGCCATCCCACCCAGTGCCATGTAGCTGGTCATCTCACCCAGTGCCACCTAGCAGCAAAGGGGTCATTTTTGCTCAGAACGGTCAGTACCTGCAACAAATAAAACCAGAAATAGAGGTCCAAATTAGCACAATCCAAGGGGAGATTGAAATAAACTTAGATACCATGATCACCACTGAAGAAGTGAAATTCACGATATCACCTTAAGGGCATTTACTTGCAATGTATATCAGTTATAAAGCATTCAAAGGGAAAGATGGCATAAGCATGTAATCTACTGAAATGAAACAAAATAGACAATAAAGATAATCAAATTATCTATCTATTCATTCATCCATAGCTTCAAAACCAGATTACAAGATATCCCCTTGAGGGCTTTACAAATTTGATACATTTCCATTACAATCTTCAAGGGATCTAGTCCCTTGGAAGGAGGCCTTTAAGGCGATAAATAATAGTGTTGTGAATTCCTTCTTCCCACACTCGAGAGCTATTATTGGGCTGATAAGATTATGCCTCCTTAGCTCCTCCTCTTTCCTAGAATTCCTGTTCCTGAAGACAAGGGATTGAAAGGGGATTAAAAGCATCTGTGTTATAGAATAAAGCCATTAAACCATGAAAAGGGAGCATATTCTACAACCTTAAAAAGTGATCTACATGCATGAAAACTGATCTAAATTAAGCATAAACATATTTTAAGCTATTATAAATGCAAACAAGGAAATTTGGAAGCAAGATCAAAGGTGAAACAATGCAAAAATAGTGACCATTCCTGGGTGAGCCAGATAAACCTGCAATCTTGGGGACCTCAAATCCTGCATCAAAACTCCTCCAAATTACCTCAAATTTGGACCAGAGGTTCCTCTAGACATTCCCAAGGGGTCTATGGAGGAATTTATCTAAAATTACAATCTATTTGGTGACCATCCCTAGGTGTGACATACACAGACTGCTCACCATCCCCAGGTGGGACGGTTACAAAACTGCCTTAGTTTTGTCACCTATGCCTATGGAAATTGGTCCAAAACTTGGGTAGGGGTGTTGTCGATAGATGGGGCCAAAGAATACTTCAATTTGGCTAGTTTGGGATTGGTGGATCGAGCCTATTGCCCCTAAAATCACCTTCGAATGAAGAGGGTTTCAAGGCTAAGGAAAGGGCGAGTTTTGGTTTGCAAATAGTGAGGGTTGATTTGTGCAGCACTTCGTTGCATAAATCATCAAAGTCTCCTCTTTGAAATGAGGGTTTGGACCTCCTTTTATAGCCCAAAAGGGCATCTAGGGCAAAATGGCATGTTTGGCCATGCGAGGCAGGTGGCGCCATGTGTCCTAATCTCGTCATTGATTGATGAGGGGAAGGTTACCCCTTTGGGGCTCCCAATCTACTACCTCACTATCCATTTGCAGGTCCCCAATCAATTTGGGGTGATTGGATGCATTAATGGTAGTCTTTGATTGCCATTTAGCATGTCCTTTGACTTTTTCAAGGGTCTAGTTAGGGGCCGTCCCACCCAGGGATGGTTATGGATGGCCATCCCTGGGTGGGACGGTCACCAACTGTGACCATCCCTTGGTGGGACGGTCACCAGGAGGAGCCCCAAAACTGCCCTAAACTGCTAGGAACCCTCCAAACTAAGTTTTGGAGCCTTTTGGAAGCCTTTTTCTAGCCTAGAGGGGTGCCCAATAGGGCCATATGTTGTCGATAAGAGGGCATATGTGATGCACTGATAGTCTTATCCGATTTACGTGATTTAGGTGTCTACATATATCACTTACTTTCTTCTTTGTTTTTATCAGATTTCTCCAAAATTATGGCTATGACAATTATCATGAGGAATAATTTTATGTTATTTTAAGGTCGTGAGGAGTTAAAATGCTTTCACAAGCTTGCAGGCCTCACATTTTTTTGTTGTTGGGATTGCAGTATTTTGCTTAAGAAATTCAATTTGACATCATCACTTGAAGCTACAATGACAAAAATGGAAATTTGGAAGTAATGGATTTTGAATTTTACACTGTTACTAATTTTTATGTTGAATTTGGACCAAAGAGGATATATTGCAATTCAAAACTCTCGAGTGATTGGTCTATAATTGCTCTAAAGGTGGGCTATTTTATTCATATTTCAATTCATGAAGATAAGTTTAAAATAAAATTAATGAAAAATAACTGGTTTTAGAAAACATCATTTTTTTGTATACCAATGACCATGTTTAAGATTCTTTATGTGGGCTTTGTTGTTAGGCATGCAATACTTGCATCATATTTTCCTGGATTCGATATCTTTGTTTCTGGGTGGAGAGCTCATTTTGTACATTTGTTTTCCAATATTGATTCACCTTAAAGCTTTTAAAATTTCTCTAAATTTTCCCAAATCCAATCCAAATAAGTTACAATGGAAACTTCAACTATACGTGGCTACACTTAAACAACCAAAACACTTCATTTTTCCTTTGCATTTGTAAACCATAATTTTATTAAAATAACATTATATGAGTTTAATTCATAATAAAAATCAAATAGGATAGCTTTTCATGTGTTTTATATATTTCAACCACCCTCTTAGGGCTACGAGGGTTGTTATAAACTACCCTCTTAGTGCTACGACAGTGGTTCTAAATCGCCTTTATAGCCCTAAGAGGGTGATTTATAACCACCCTCCTAGCCTTAAGATGTCAATTTTAAACCACCCTCATAGACCCTAAGATGATGTTTTTTTAGGTAGTTTTTAGCCACCATCGTATGATGTAGACTTTTTACGATGCCTTCATAGATGACAACTAAATAACTGCCCTTAAATACCCTTTTTGGTGTAGTGTTTATATGTTGTGATTGCATTTTTTGTGTAGTAAAGGCTCTCTGGTTTAACTTCTATTCTTGTTGTGTTGTGCAGGAAAGTTATTTTGTGCACCTATAATTAGTTTTTCTAGACGATCGATTTGTTGTTTGATTTTTATTTTAACCAAGTCGGTTATGCTTTTTGTACTTTTGACATATTAACTTATGGAACTTTTGAAGTTGCATTATCTTGAAAAACTCTATATTTCTCTTGCATGTCTTTATAGATCTACATTTCAACTCTCTAATCCTAGAGCTTTCCCTCTAAAAGCTCTTTAATCTTGGATTCCCATTTTGAAGCAATTTCCTAAGAAATTGTTGAATTTTTTTAACTATAGGTAATAAAATGCTAGGAATATAATCATTTGCCTAAGTAGCTAATGATTATAATGACTATATACCTTTTAATTCTACTTTGTAGAGATAACTAATAAATCCTCATCCCACTCATTATAATATAATAATCAACCTTTAGTTATGTGTGGCCCATGCCAACCTTTATACACTATAATATAATATTTCCATATTCCTATCCCTATTTTTGTTACATTCCATCTCCCTTACAAAATGTTTCATCCTTGAAAAATATGAAGAAACAAGATAATATGATTTGCTAAGCAATATTAGCAACTGGTACCAATCTTGATCATCCATCCATCCTAGTGAGACTCACTTTGTTGGCTCCACACTTCTTCTAATGCTTTATTGTGATAAGTTGAATGAGGGGTCCATTTGTTCCTTGACATTTTTTCCACTCTGAAAAGTAGATCACTATGTTTTCTTTGCCAAAAATTGCCATACTTGGTGCCCTTTTGATTCCATGTAGAACCATAATATTATTTCCCTAAGCATACCTCCAAGAATGTTGCTACTCATCGTGGTGTGGATGGTGATATTCTGCAACCTTAACCTAATGTTTTATCTTCTTTAACTCCCCAACATTTGGTTCCATTGTTCGAAATTATCCTACATGTTCTTTCATGTGCTCTTTTTTTTGTGTGTCCTTATGCTTTTCTATCAAAGCTTCCTTAGACTCTACTACTACTTCCTTTTTAATTTCCATTTCAAGTTCTTCTATTTGTTCTTCAATTTTTGTTTCTTTGCAATCACTTCTTGTTTTTTCTTAGATCCTTGCTCCTTAAGATGAGAGATATCCTACAGTATTATCTTATTTTTCCTGTACCATAACTTCGTAAACTTCTTTTGAACATTAATATTAACAATACCCAAAGAATCCAACCAAGGATAACCAAGAACAATATCCACATCATCCATATTAGTAGCATGAAAATTTGAATGTAAAACATATTTATCTATGGTGATTTTCAAATATTCAAAAATCTAAACATTCTCACCCTCAAGTTGTATGTCCTTAATTTTTATTGTTTGAACCTACAACCTCTTAGTCAAAGCACTATTAATGAAATTATATCTATTACTAGAGTTAATGAGAATAATAATATTTTCCTTTTGAATGCATCCATGAATCTACAAAATAGAATTTTTAGATGATTTTAGATCCTTCTCTTGCTTTTGTAAATTCAAAGATGTGGCTTTTTCATTATATTCACTACCTTCCTTAACATTTTCCTCTTTCTTCTCCTTGAGTAATTTTATTTCTTTTTCAATCTTCATTCCATTTCTTGAAAAATTTCCACTCTCATTTTGAATCCTTTTTTTCTTGGCATGGTCTTTGATGACACCCATTAAGCTATACATATTTTTATCTCTTCCTCAAAGCTCTCTTTTTAATACTTTTTGTTCTTTCTACAGCATGTTTATTTATTTTGCATAATATTTGAGTGTATCCTTCAAAGTAGCTATCTTTTTAAATGGGTTCCAATGACTTAAAAAAGCATGCTCCAATTCTCTCTAAGTGTACCCATTATTATTTTCAGTCATAAAATTTAACAACCAGTTTCTAGTTTTCTTTTCTAAAAGTGTAGTAAGGTGGAATTTCCAATAAGGATTAGAAAAATAGAAAGACTTAAAATATGTCCACTATTGTCTAACATCATTATTATTTGTTCCAAAAAACTTTTGAAGTGATGTGAGTTCACCTATAAAAAAATGATAATACAAACTAGTGCTTTAAAAAATACATATCTACCTACTGATTTGAAGCTAAAATTCCACATAAACAATTAGATCTACAATTTTTCTTCAAAAAAAATAAACTGCAATTGATTTGCTTACCGCAATTGACAAATTTCATCTACCAAAAAATATTATGATTAAAAATTTTGTTACTATCCTTATTCCAAATGGTTGACTTCATAGGGATGTATCTCCCTCAATATTGCTTGGATTCCTTCATATGAACACTCATTTTAAAGCTTTTCAAATTCCACATAAAATGGCCTAAGAATTAGGTAAATCAAATAAAGTTTCACAAAAATATAGCTCCTAAATGATGAGATATCATTTTGAGAAAAAAACTCCCTAATTTTACATTCCAAAAAAACACAATCTCCACTTTGCTAGAATCGTTGCTTTGATGCCAGTTGTTACAAAACTTTATCCTCATAAATATAAATTATTCACCAATATGCATAAACATCAAAGCATTTATACACAATAATAATCCACACAATTAGATAGAGATAAATAATACCCTTATGGCAAGGCAACACCAATAATACTTATTAAGGAAAACTCCACAAGATCTCCAAAATGAGAGCACCACTTAGAGAGGGTAAATTTTCATAAGCCACTTGATGGACAAAGATGATTACAAGTAATACTCCATATGTTTGATCTCCATGATGAGTACAATGACAATATCCTTTCTTTATATACCCATCTTCGAATTATACTTTGGGGAGCCAACTCCTAAACCCTTATTCCACTTATTATTATAGTATAATATAATAATATAATCAACCTTGGGTTATGTGTGGACCATGTCAACCTTTATACAATATAATATTATCTTCCTATCTCTAGGTTCCTTACAAAAATAGTGTGTTGCCTCATTCATTCAATTTTACAATAGTCTAAAATAAGATGCTTCTTAGATCTATGCTAGGAGATTCACTTCTACTGTTGCAATCTTTGATCCAATTGTGCTTCCACTCTTCTGACCTCCTGAGTCTTTTGCTTCCTTTTGGTTGCTAAATTTTTTTACCAAACTATTTTATAACCTTTTGTCTTCGTCCTTTTTTGATACTAAATTGATATGGACTCCCAAAAAGCTTATTTCATTATTCAACATCCAATATCTTTATAGAATCTCCCATACTTTTGTTAGGATTCACTATATAAATAAAATGGATTCTTAAAGCAAGCAACTTAATCAGTACAACAGAAACTATTAACCATCACAGAAGAATAACATAACATGCAAGACAACATAAAACACAACATATAATGTGGTTCACCCAACACCAGTCCTTTGTATTAACACCAATACAATCCCTGAAGGGAATAATCCTGCAACACAACCAACTACAAATTCCTCTTCAAAACACCAACATCTCCACACAATTACTCTAACAGTAATTCAACATGCAAACACCCTTGCATCAAGCTCTACACCAAGCTTCTTGATCTCTCTACATGATATGCACAATCTTATGCCCTTCCCATAAACAAAATACAATCCTCTCTATCGGAGGTATTACATAAATAGGGAAACCCAGTTACATGAATGCTAAAAACAAGCATCCTATAACTAACCCAATCCCCACTTAAGGCCTAATTCAAACTTAGAAAGTTTACAATAGTTTTTCATAGCTTTTCTTAACTACAGACCATGCTTTTTATCTTTAAATCTATCTTTTAATCCTTTTTTCTTTCTTGGCTTTTTGCTTTTCTTTTTTCTACAATTAGAAAAAACTTAATTTTAGCCAAGATCAGGCTCCACAACCTAAAAACTTTTACATGATCAAGTAATACTTATTATTGTACACTTGAATGTCTATACAGGATATGGTGATATTTAATATTAGTTGTCCTATACGCTAATTTGATTGTCTAAAACCATAGTTCATAAACCTAAGTTTTATTATCATATACTAATTTATTTTATGTATAGCATATGCATAATTACAACATGCACCAATTTATAAGATTTATTTATGATCATCAACTTTCTTAAGTTGATGTATTAAACTTATATATTTTTAACTGCATACATTAAATACATTAGACAATCTCGAAATCTTTTTATTTTATTACTATGAAAGAAGGTTCTCTTATTATTAGACCATCTCTTCACTAGATCCATGGAAGAGAATTTTATATTGTCCTATTTATGCTTGATAATACCTTACAATTTATATATTACAAAAATTTATATATTTATCCACTGTGAAAAAAGGATTTTATAGTGTCATATTTATTTACAAACAATGAAACCTCAAAATTTATATATTTAAAAAACTACACATCTTAAAAAAATAATAGAGTTAAGTGAAAAGTATTTATAGCCCTTAGAATCAAACAAAGATATGAAAGAAAATTTTGCATGCCTTGACTAAAGGTCACTAAAGTGAATAGCCTTTCTATTCTATGTTGGATATATCCTTGATTTTTTGCTTCTAAGTTGGGATATTAATTTCAAGTTTAATTTATAAGAAATACCTTATGTTTTAGATAGATTAGAGTTTTCTTTACAAGACCTCTACCAAATAATTTTTCAAATATTTGTACTTAAAAGTTAATTATTAAGTTTTAATTAGGTATATGGAACTTGATTTCATCTGATTTGATAAAATATATTTATTTATTAATTAAATAATATTATAATAATTTAATATAAAAAATTGATTGATAGTAGAAGGGTTTTTTAAAAGGGATCCCAAACCTATTACAATTAGGGTTTTGAAAGGCACCCCCAAACCTTAGATCTAGCAATAAGACATCAAGAAAGACTGAGTTAGATTCCACGAATCAAACCCAAAAATCCAATGAAACAACCTCCTAGCAAATAAGCCGCATATTTTTATCAAGAAAATATAAGAGATTATCCCATGGTCAAACCATCGTGTGCTCTAAATCTAAATCAACGGAGAAAAATAGTAGAATAATGAAAATGCTATCAATTAAAAATAAATTTACAAATAAAAACTACCCAAACTGAAGCATTTTCTACCTAACATGAAAGGAGAACATTTAATGCCTAACATGAAATGAGAACAGAGGAATCCTGTCATCACAATCAACAAATCTATCCAACAAAGCACATAATAGGAGAACCCCTCATGAGAATAGTCGGTTTAAGAAAACAACACTAGAAATATCGACCAACAAAATCCATAGCATAAAAACCATCCAAGAGATATGCACAAGAAATTCCATGAAACCCACAAATCCTGCTGGAGCCAACCAAAAATGTTTCAAGAACAACCACTCTTAGGTACAAGAAAAAGGAGATAGCAACATTTTGCATCGCACTTGAGAGGGAGAAGGGTAAGATCCCAAAAAAATAAGCCTTAGAACCTTGGGATAAAACACACCACCACTGTTGGAACTGGAGAAAGAGATCTCTATAGACCTTCGAAGCTATGAAACCCACTAGAGACATGGGGCCAAAGCTGAAAACCATCGCAACATAACAACCCACTTTCACCCCAACTAGTTTGGATCATTATTTGACCCTGTCTCCCTCCAATTTCACCCCAACTGGTTTGGGTCGGTATTTGGCCCTGACTCCCTAGAACATCCAGATACATCAAGAAATTACCAAACCTAGAAGAAAGCGACACAAACCGTCCATGAACCCACTACTGGTAGAGAATCCTAACAATAGATCCATCCAAGCACCATCCAACAAGAGTAGCCAAGCCATTAGAGACAAATCCAGACAAGGGAACACCATCATATTTCTATAACCAAACACTATACCAAGATCACCCCAACAGGTTTGGGTCAGGAGATGGCCCTTTCCTCTCCCTGGAAAGCCAAAAAAAACATGAAACTATCAAACCTAGAATAAATGCTGCATAATCCAACCAAGTCCCTAAAACTAGCAAACAACCCAAGAAACACAACCATCCAACACACCCACCAACCAGAGTGAGAGCCAGCCAAGGGATCAACAACCAAAATTTTCCACTGCATTATAATGGCCTAGGATCATCCCTACAGGTTTGGGTCAGCATTCGGCCCTCTACCCTAGATAAGAGTGATAATGCCAAATCCATAAGAGAGCAGAACATACCAGCAAGACCCCTAGTAAGAAAAACATCCTGGTCACGAACCACAATAGAGAAACTAAGCATGACTAGTAGCCAAATCCATAATGGAAGAAAGGGGGCCTCCCTCTCAAAGGGTTTTAGAGCGTCGAAGCTAGAGCGAAGTGAAACTAGAGGAAGCCCTCATAGAGGAAATCCTCATGGGCTCTCTCTGCCATGATGAGGCTCAGGTCCTCTTTGCCATGGTGAGGCTCAGGATCCATAATTATGTATGTATTGCTTGATCTTTTAATTTTTAAGTTTATTTTTTATTTTTTAATTTATAAAGTTAATTGATTGACTTTATACCATTCAATAAATTAGATTTATCATTTTTTAATGAGTTTACATAGGTTATTATGAAAATTAGATTAATTATTAAATAAAAATAAAATTTTCACTTTAAGTAAAATTTCTAGTTTATAAGGAAGCAAGTGCAAGCTCGAAACTGGGAGCAAGTGTAGTTGGAAGCGAGTGCGAGTGTGAGCTAGGAGTGAATGCAGCTAGAGTGTGAGCTTGAGTCAGAAGCAAGTGTGAGCGTGATCTGGGAATGAGTGTAGTCAAAAGTGAGTGTGAGTGTGAGCTGGGAGTGAGTGCAGCCAAAAGCGAGTATGAGCATAAGCCGAGAGTGAGGAGGAAGTGTGAGAAAGGAAGCAAGAAGTAGAAAACAAAGTGTGATCAAGGAACAAGTGTTACTTTTTTCTAGATTGTAGAATAATTTAAAGAATTTATTTGAAGAAAATCCAGGTAACATGGAAAGAAAGCTATTTGTGAATGTCATTATTGAAAGTATAAATGGCCAAGTTGCAAGTATGGATGCCCTAGCTAGTAATAATAGGAAGAGTGAATCTATGGATTACCTAGTCCAGGTAATAAATTCTACACCAAAAGTGATTATCAAGGATGAGATGATTGGGCATGATATAATGATTCTTAAAACCATAGGATTAATATGTAATTTTTATGGATACTGGCCAAGTTTTTTTAGATTCAAAATTGGATCAAGTTGAAGTAGGGATTGAATTCAAATTGCTCAACGACTTTTTTTCAAAAGGATTTTTTCTCGTTATTTTATCTAGTTCAAAAATAAAGGATAAAATAATGGATGGAGGCTCATGGTTTAGGGGTAAATATGCATTATATTTAAGACCTTGGAGTGAGAATTTTTTGTGGATATAGAAACTATTAAAAGGCTTTTTGTATGGATTAGGCTTTTGGACTTCCTTATCAATTCATCAATAAGGAGGTTTTGGAGAATATTGGTAATACTCAAGGTGAATTCATCCAGGAGGGACCAATTACTAAGGAGAGAAGGCATGTTGTATACACTCAAATATGTGTTGCCATGGATATTTCTAAACCTTTACCGTAGTCAATTAGGATTAAATTTGAATCAAGAGAATGGGATCAACAAGTGGATTATGAAAACATTACATTTCGATGTTACAAATGTCATGAAATCGAGCACATGGCAAGAGACTGCAAAGTGAAAATAATGGAGGAAGAGATGGAAATTTTTGGGCATGAGGGTAGCTTCAATTTGAAACAAGGAGATCATATCACAGGAGAAGCTAGGTTAAATCAAGGATTTTCCACTCCTAAGAAAGTGGTTAGAAAAATCCCTCTATATCATCAGATGACAAAGGCCATTATAATTCACTTGAATAAGTTATTAGAAAAAAAAATGATATGGGGGATGAGGAAGTACAATGCACAAGTTCAAATATAGAAGGAGCTAAAGGTGCAAAGGAAGAGGGGAAGGCAAATTTTAAAGCAAAGGAATATGGGGAAGCAAATTTTAAAGCAAATGAGGTGAAGGAGGTCAAGATTAATCTAGGTAAATCACCTTTATTATCCTCAAGTAACATAAAATCTTCTCCTTGTAATAAAAATGAAAGTAGTATGGTGTGTATTCCTTGCACTTTAGGATTTAAAGAGCAGTATAGTAAAGAAAATCTTATGGAGGATATCCAAGGAAATTTAGGGTTTCTAGGTCAACATAAGAAAGTAATAACTATGGAGGATCATCTATGTAGTTTAGAGTTTTTAGGGCAACATAAAGAAGAAAATGCTAATGAGGTTATTCCTTGCACTTTTGACTCTTTAGCGCAACATAAATACTTAGAAGATAAGTCTAATTATGAACAATATGAAAAAATAGAAAAAATAGAAGATATTGATGAATATGAGAGTGTTGGTGGGAATGGAAGAAGGAGAGGAAGACCATAAATGCAAGAACAAAGAGAAAACAAAATTCAAAATGATATTGATCTAGGAATCCAAATAAAAATATCACAGGTGTTAACAAGAAGTGGTGCTAAGCCCACTAATAAAAGTGTTGATAATGAAAATGATATCATAGAATATTAGGGGTTTAATTAAAACCCTTAAAAAGGAGTTATTAAAGAATAAATAGGTTGCTATAGTCCTAAGTTTATTTTAATATAAGAAATAAAATTAAGTAATGAGGAATATAAGAATTATTTTAAGAAGATTTGGAAGACAGGTGATTGTTTAGTAGTTTCTTCGACAAGAGCTTCAGACGGTATTACAATAATATGGGATAAATACAAATGAGATGGACAACTATTAGAAGCAAAAAGTAGTTGGGTTGCTAGATTATTTTGCAAGAAAAAATAAAACATCAAAGTTGGGGTTTAAAATGCATATGCTCCAACTATAGTTACTCCTCGTGAAAGATGTTGAAAGGACCTTAGAATATTTGTATCAAATACAATAATGATTCATTGTGATCTATGGATTCGTGGGGATGATTTATATACTATTCTATATCCTTTGGAAAATAAGGGTGGCATTCCAGGATGGTCCAAATCAATGCAAGATTTTGCTTCATTTGTCAATTCAAATGACCTTTGGGATGTTAGTCCCTCAAGCTTTGACTTTACATGGGATAATAGTCGTAGTAGGCAAAATCATACAGTAGAAATATTGGACGGATTCTTGTTATCCAATAAATGGTTGTAAATAAAGTATACAATTTCATCAGATATTCTATTGTGAGTAGTATTATATCACAAACCCATTCTTTTGACTTGTGAATTACCTAATAATGGTCATCCAAAGCCATTTTGCTTTTAGTTTATGTGGCTCCAAGATCTTGATTTTTTCCATATGGTTATGTTATGGTGGGATGAATCAAAATTTGAAGGATCATGTATGTATAGGTTTGTTCAAAAGTTGAATTTTTTAAAGGAGCAAATGAAGATATGGTGTGCCAAATATTTTGGTAAAATTTTTAAATAAAATAAAGAAATTGAATCTGAGCTTGAAATTTTACAAGAGATAATAGAAATTAATGGAATGATTAGGATTCTTATGTGAAAGAAAAAAAATTACTTTCTAATTATCATAATGCATTGAAAAATGAGTCATATTGGTTCCAAAAATTAGAGAGAAATGGCTCAAGGAAGGAGATGGAAATACAAAAAAAAATCATGTTACAACAAAAACAAATTTATATATTTGTCATATAAAAAATATTATAACTCCAGATGGAAGAAATATTGGGGATAAAGAAGATATAAGGAAATATGCAATTAATTATTTCAAAAATATTTTATCAGATTCTAGGAAAGATAAGGAGGCACAAGAAAAACTTCTACAAAATATTCCATCAATTATCACTTAGGGATAAAATGAAATCTTGATGAAGAAGATATTTATGGAGGAGCTCCATGAAGTAGTTTTCTCTTTCCATCCTAACAAGGCACTGGCCCCGATGGATTTCCTGCAATTTTCTTTCAAAAATTTTGAGATTTATTGAAGAGCAATATGTTAGTTGTGGTTGAAAAGGCCCAAGAAATAAAGGTTGTAATAAGTACAATCAATGGTACTTTTATTACCTTGGATCCCAAGAAAGGTGACACAATATATTTTGATAATTTTCATTCAATAAGTCTTTGTAAGCAGTACCTTGGATCTCTTTTTTGGATAGAATGAAAGCTTGCTTGGCAAGTTGGAAAGGTAAGTTCTTAACCATGGCAAGAAGGCTACAACTCATAAATACTACATTGCAATCCATTCCTATTTATATGATGTCACTTTCAAGACTGCCAACAAGTATTGCATCAAAAATTGATAAAATTCAAAGATACTTTCTATAGAGAGGTTGTGAGGAAATATTTAGGTTTTCTTTTTGTATGTGGTATAAGGTTTGCAAAGGAAACAATATTGGAGGATCAAGCTTGCGGAATTGCAAACTTATGAATTTAGCATAGGAGAAAATCTTGGGTGGAGATTATTCAGAGATCAAGAAAAGAATTGGGAAAAAATATTACTTCAAAAATATATAGGTAATGTTGATGCAATGCAATTATTTAGGAAAATAACTCTACCCAAAGGATCATCAACATGGAACTTCATATCAGAGAGTTTACAATTAATAAAGAAACATAGTATATGGTTAGTAAATGAAGGGAGTTATGCAAATATTTTGTCTAATGCATGGTTGAAGCATTATCCTCTTATCTCTGACTCAAAATGGCAACCATTGGCTCAAGCATGCTTAGAATGTAAAGGTCCAAAGATCAAATACTATATTATTATGAACAAAAACTCCATATCATGGATTTATTTTAGTAACCTGGTTGAAGGAGAGGAACTCAAACAAATTGTAAATGAACTTCAAAATATGCTTCAAGAGTTTTATTTTCTAATTTTTACAAGAAATTATGAGTCGGTTTGAAATTTATCAAAGGATGGTGAATAATTGGTCAAGATGCGATAAGAGGTGTAGCAAAAAAATATGCACCCAAACAATAAAACATCTAAATAAGCAATTGCAAGAATAAATGAATTTTATATTGAAATTTTTGGAGCCTTGGTCTCCTTTATTTTACAAATAATGATTTGCCTCGAATGATAGGGACTTGATTACAATGCTTCACTTGTTGCTTTTAGATTACAATAGATCCAAATGGGTGGAAACCCCCTTTGGTAGTTTTAATTGGAAATGGGTGCTTGTGTTCTCCTCTGCTACAAATCAGTTTGGTGAGTGGGCTTGTGTATCCTTGGTGGGCCACTCTTGCCTCAATAGCTTCTCATAGATCTGTTACCTACACATGTATGGATGCAAACATAAAAGATATTAGTAGCACTTATAGAGCCTCCACTGTATGAGTCCCTATTTGATATGAATAGAATATATCAAAACCCTAATATAAATTCTTTCAAAATGTATGAAATATGTAGAGAACAAAAAAAATAATAACCTTTATACCTTGTTGATTTACCTACTTCGGTCTGAAACTATTGATGGCTGAATCTTCTCTTGTTCAAACATAGGGTTGTGCTTGGATCTCTATTGCTTTGAATGATCTCAAAATTTATGGATATGTTCTAGGTTTGTTAGGAACTTACCCTAAAAATTTCAACTCAATTTGAGTCTAGATGAGTGATATCTGGCCAAAACAAGTTGGGTAGTTTGAGTAGTCTTATGCAAACATGGGTAGCATGATGGTATGAACTCATCCTCTCTTCTTAATTCACAAAAGTGATGGGATTTTTATAACATTTTGGAAGGTTATGGTTAGGGTTAGGTTTTGGCAAGTGGATTAGGTTTTTTGAAGGGTTAGGGTTTGACAAGTGGCTAGGATTTGGTGTCTACAGATGCCTCTTTTTGTATTGTATTGTGTAAAACACAATGCAGTGCAAAAACAAGAGACACCTAGTTTTATTGGATGGATAAATGGACTCTTTCCTTAATGCACAAGAAGAATGATTTTTTGAAAAGTTGATTTTGACTTACCCCCTCAATTAGTGAATGGGTGAAGGATGAAACCCATGAGCCAATTGACCAAATGTGAAATATGAAAAGGGTGGCACTGATGGATGCAAATATCAAAAAATAAGATCAAGTTGGTCACCCCAAGTTTTAGGTGGATATCGTTGTTGGAACTTTGTCATTGACAAAATTATGAGCACTTGTAATATGGTAGATGGACCAGCCACTATGGGTATCATGTTTGATCCTATGGCATGATGCATACCAAATTTAATTTTGTAAAGGATTTATGCTTTTGCAACCCCGTAGAGAGGGCTTGATGACAATCTTAGGAAAATTTCCTTGAACACTATCGCTTTCCAAAACTAGGTTACCAAATTGATCTAATTTGGTTTGAAATAAATTGGAGTAATTTGTGGCATGCATGTATGAGTGGTTTGGTGTTTTTCAAGCAAATTTCCTTGAACATTATAGTTTTCCAAAACTAGGTTACTAAATTGATCTAATTTTGTTTGAAATGAATTATAGTGATCTATGGCTGAAGAACACAAGCTTATACTGAGAGGGGGGTGAACAGTATAAGACCACTTTTTACTTTATTTCCAAACTAATATCAATTAATGTCCTTAATTGCAATAACCAAATATAGCAGTGTGCATTAATAACTCAGATAGCAGTAGTAGAGCACAAGTCACCACACAATTGAGACACAACAATTTACATGGTTCACCCAATGTGGGCTACTCCACGAAGAAAATATTTTACTAAAAATTTCTCAATCAATCTCTTTGGGAATCACTCCCAATTACAATGTTTATGGATCTTTGTCCAAAGGAGAACTCTTTCCCCTTATGCTCTAGCTATGTGATCTTCTAGGAGACTTTGTCTCTCTCTTGCACTGACTGGTGGACCTCTATCCACTTGAAGACTCCTCACTCAAATTTATCTTCAACTATGTTGGCTACTGGATCTCTATCCATTGAGACTCTGTCCTCTGTACTCTATCACCTCCAAAGCTCTGTCAATAGGCTTACTAAGAACCTGCTCAATAGGTTCACACAGAACCTGCTTAACAATATCACATAGAACCTATCCAATGTTGAATAACAAGCTCACACAGAACTTGTCCAATGTTGAATAACAAGCTCGCACAGAACCTATCCAATGCTGAATAACAAGCTCACACAGAACCTGTCAAATGCTGAATAACAAGCTCACATAGAACTTGTCCAATGCTGCTCCAAAAAGCTAACTAAGAACTTATCCAAATCTACTCTAGCAAGCTCACCAAGAACTTACCCAAAACTATCCACAAATATATCCCAACACTGTCCTCAAATCTATCCCAAAACTATCCTCAAATATGTCCCAAAGCTATCCTCAATATGTTCTAACCTCAATCTCAACTTAACATAGAATGATGGAATAGTTTGTTTCATAGAACTTGAAAAATCACTTCACACATCACTTGACTAGGCTCAATCAACTCAACTTAACCAATCATCACAAGGGACAACTCTCTCTCACACAACCCTAGTCCAAGTATGTATCAACCAACTCAAATGTTTCCAAGAATGATCAACCACAAATCTCACATAACAATGATACTCATGTTCTTTTCTAACTCAAGTTCTTTCACAACCAATGGGCTTCAACCACTATGATTATACCACAAGGTTTAAACACAACTCTCAATTCAGAAAACCTAGATGCATTCAACCAACCACTTTCTAAAAGGAAACCATAAACAATACTTTTCCCTCCAATGGTATTTTAGAAATCAACCACCATAAACAATCAATTGGAGAATGTGCCCATACCTTTTATGAAGTGAAGAAACCCCTTTGGAAATCTTCCACACTCAACATACTTTCCAATAAAACAACCTTCACATTGAAACCCTTTACAAAACAAAATGGATACCCCTGCCTCGTTGGATCTTACCCGAAAGTGGCATCCCTTTTGGGATGTTTTCCACAAATTAAAAAAAAAAAGTTCTTTTAAACTTGCCTTCCAATAAAAAATCAAATCAACCCTCATCACCTTATTCCTCCAACATTAGGCAATAATAAAAAATTTATTAATAAAAATGTTACTTACCTCTTAGAGGGAATCGAACCCTCGTCTCTGCCCAAACAATCCTCAACCGCGGCGCCAAAGACCACACGAGCTACGTGCTCACATAGGACGAAGAGCATAGAATGCGCTTTTGTCCTTCTCCCCTTGCTCACGTCAAAAAATGTGGGTCAATTCTCTTGCTCAAAACTCTAACCTGTGGAAATTGAACCTCATATCTTTTGCAAGCAAAAACCTTTGCACTCCCCTCGCTCGTCATTGGACCACGCTGCCACACGAAGATTTTGGCATTTTTTGTCTTATCTCCTCTGCATTCGATTCCAAGGCTTTTGAAATAAAAGCCTTTGCATTTATATGCAACTTCCCTTTAATTTTGCAAACATCGACGATGCTTTTAATTTTATTTTTTTTTGATGATAATGTCGATGCTGAGGAAATTTTAATTTTAAAATTTAAAATTGAATTTTAAATATTAAAATTTAAAACAAATATTCAAAATTGAATATCTCCATCTCCGGGGCACCTTTTTCGACGAAACAAAAAGCCAACCTAGGTTTTAAGAAAAACCCATTTCAAATATTCCATCCATGTTTTTAAATAAAACCTTTTATTTTACCTACCTTTGGTTTTCACAAAAACCCTGTATATATCCATGCTCTCTGAAATATGAATTCTTTGGTCATCAAAACTCAAAGTTACCTTGTGACATTAATGTGACATCAATGACAACATAAAACAACTTAAATTATCAATAATCTCCCCCTTTTTCATTGATGGCAACACCTCTAAAGCAAAAAGCACAATCACTGCAAAAACCATCTCTGAGAATCAAAGCTGCTCCCCCTGACTCAATAATATCTTTGGATGTTGGTCCCCCTAAATCAATGCTCTCTTTGGAGGTTGCTCCCCCTAACTCAATACTCTCTTTGGAGGCTACTCCCCCTAACTCAAATCTCTCCCCCTTTGACATCAATGGCAAAAGGGACACCTATGGGGCTAAAATATGTGACTCTTAAGTTTAGCCCCCTCACCCCCTTCTCTTTTGAGGTGATTAATTTTGGGGTGGGAGTACATTTACTCCCATATTACATTGATTCTTTCCTTTATCAACTTCCTTCCATGTTTTTTTGATATCCTTCTCTTGATTAATTACTTGATCTTCTTGTCTAGAACCTGTTTGACCTTATTGCCTTGAACCTGTTTGGAATTGAGTCCTACATCATTTTGCAATATGCCCAAAGTTATTGCAATAAAAACACTTGATATTGTAGCCTTTGAATGGTGCCCATGTCCTGAATTCTTTCTTGAAGTAATTTTCATATCCATTCCTTTCCTGAACCTTGTATTGTGAAGCTCTATTTTCATGACCATTATTACCATGACTTTTGAATTGTGTAGCTTTAAAACCAAAACCATGTTGCTCATTTCCTTTGCACTGAAAAGCTTTATGACCAATCTTGTTACATGAGAAGCAATGTCCCTGAAAATCATACCTTTTTCCTTTGAAGTTTCTTCTAGCAAATTCAAACTTCTTTGATCCATAGACCCTGCAATGTATAGCCCTGTGTCTAAATACATTACAAGAAAAATAATATCCTTGAAAATCCCTTTGTTCATGCCTTGGTTTCTCATACCTTTCTTGACCATTATCCCTATGATCATCTTCAACTTGTGCATTGCATCCTTGAACTTTATTTATGGCATCCAAATCTTCTTCCTTAATTTCTTCCTTGCTTTTCTCTTCAAGAGTTTATTTTCCTTTTGAACTTGATTCACCTATCTCAAAACAAGTACCAAACTGAATATTTGGAGCCATAGGAACTTTGGAACTTTCCTCACAAATCTTAGGCACTTCCTTGCTTTCATATTTTAGAACTTCCTTTCCTTTTGAGTGTGACTTTTCTTGGAAGTAAGATACAACCTTAAAATAAGTTTCCACTCCTTTTTGAACCTTCTCATCTAATGTATCATGACTTGTCGTGGTTACCCTTAGTTCTTCATTCATCCTCTCTTCTATAATTTTTGCATTTTGAAGCTCTTCTCTAAGATTACTGTTTGTTTGATGTAGTTCTTCTCTGATTTTGACATTTGTTTGAATCTTGTTTTCAAGATTCTTGTATTCTTCTTTTAGCGTTTTGATTTCTGATTTTTTTTTACTTAGCTCATCCTCTTCTTTTTCTATTACCAAAAGTGAGACTTCTTTATTTTCATTGTCACTGAGATTATCACTAGAACTGCTGCTTTCTTTTTCAAATGAACTTTCCTTGTTGCAATTGTTGTAGTATGTGCAATCATCATCTATATGTCCAAAATATTTGCATATGAAACATTTTAGTATCCTTAGACCATTCGTGTACCTATTTTCTTGTTCAATGGCTATGGCAAGCTCTTCATGTCTTTCTTCAATAGATATATCCTCTTCTTTAACTTCAATACCTAGGAATAGGTGTTCTTGCTTTTCTTCATTTATTCCAAAGAATGTACATTCTTCTTAATCTGACTGATATTTATCACTGTAATCTGAGCTATCACTTGCTTCTACAATGTAGTAAGATTTCTTTGCCTTATGAAAAAATTTCTTCTCATACTTGTTTTGCTTGAATTTGTCATCTTTGTCATGCTTATGCTTTCCATCTTATTTTCTTCTATGACCCTATTTTTCATCATCACTATTTTCTTCATGTGGACACTTGTATGCATAGTGATCAAGATCACAACACTTGTAGCTTCTGAATTTCCTTATATCTCTGAAATTCCTTGAGTCCTTATTCCTTTTGATGAAGTTAGCTTCCTCATAATTTTCTAAAACTCTATCTTTTTCTGAAACTTTTCCTTTCTATTTTTTTGAAGCCTTGAATGCAATATCTTTTATTGGAACTTGATGCTTACTTACCCTCATCTCATAAGCTATGAGAGTACCTTGCAATTCTTCCATTATTAGCTTGTTGATATCCATTTTTTCTTCTATTGCTGAAACCTTAGAATCATATTTCATGGGAAGTGATCTCAAAACCTTTTAAATAACTTTTGATTCTTTCATCCCAAAAAATAGGCCTCTCATGGTGTTAGTAATCTCATCAACTCGAAGTAAAAACTTTGAAATATCTTCAGAATATTTCATTTTCAATTCCTCAAATCTTTTTCTATGAGTTTGTAGTTTTGACAACTTTACCTTGGAATCTCCTTCATAAGTATTCTGCAACTTGGTCCACATTTCATTAGTTGAAGTACATACCATGACCTTTACAAAATCTACCTCATGTAGCCCACTCAAATTGCAATTTATTGCTCTTACGTTTATCTCAACCAATTTCCTGATAGTCTTATATGCCTCAGGATCACCTTAAACCCTATACTCTTTTTCAACCATTTGCCATACCTCATATCCTTGTGATATCAAGTAGTTCTTCATCCTAAAGCTCCAGAAAGCATAATTTTTACCATCAAAAAATGGAGCCTTATTTGTAGATAATCCATTCTGTGAAGCCATTTGTGTTCTTGTAGAATTTACCCTCAAACTGTTAGCCTTTTTGAAGGAACCTGCTCTAATACCAATTGAATAACATAAGCTTATACTGAGAGGGGATGTGAACAATATAAGACCACTTTTTACTTTCTTTCCAAACCAATATCAACTAATATCCTTAATTGCAATAACAAAATATAGCAGTGTGCATTAATAACTCAGATAACAGTAGTAAGCAAGAGCACAAGTCACCATACAATTGAGACACAACAATTTACATGGTTCACCCAATGTGGGCTACTCCACGGAGAAAATATTTTACTAAAAATTTCTCAATCAATATCTTTGGGAATCACTCCCAATTACAATGTTTATGGATATCTGTCCAAAGGAGAACTCTTTCCCCTTCTACTCTGGCTATGTGATCTTCTAGGAGACTCTGTCTCTATACTGCATTGACTAGTGTATCTCTTTCCACTTGAAGACTCCTCACTCAGATTTATCTTCAACTATGTTGGTTGTTGTATCTCTATCCATTGAGACTTTGTCCTATGTACTCTGTCACCTCCAAATATCTATCAATAGGCTCACTAAGAACCTACTCAATAGATTCACAAAGAACCTCCTTAACAAGCTCACACAGAACCTGTCCAATGCTAAATAACAAGCTCATATAGAACATATCCAATGTTGAATAACAAGCTCACACAGAACATGTCCAATGCTAAATAACAAGCTCACACAGGACTTGTCCAATGCTGAATAACAAGATCACACATAACTTGTCCAATGCTGCACCAACAAGCTCAATAAGAACTTGTCCAAATTTTCTCTAGCAAGCTCACCAAGAACTTGCCCAAAATTGTCCACAAATTTGTCCCAACACTATCCTCAAATTTGTCCCAACACTGTCCTCAAATCTATCCCAAAGCTATCCTCAAATCTATCCCAAAGGTCTTCTCAAAGGCTCAATCAATCATGCTCAAGTAGTACTCAAAATGAACTCAACAATGAATGGCAATATCAACTCAAATCCACTTCATAGAAGCATAAATAGAATTGTTAGAGACTCAATATGTTCTAATCTCACTCTCAACCCAAATCAACCTCAACTCAATTCAAGTCAACCTCAACTCAACTCAAGTCTTATAGAACCATAAAGAGAATTATTAAAGACTCAATATGTTCTAACCTCAATCTCAACTCAACACAAAATGATGGAATATTTTGTTTCATATAACTTGAACAATCACTTCACACATCACTTGACTAGGCTCAATCAACTCAACTCAAACAATCATCACAAGGGATAACTCTCTCTCACACAACCCTATTCCAAGTATGTATCAACCAACTCAAATGTTTCCAACAATGCTCAACCACAAATCTCACATAACAATGATACTCATGTTCTTTTCTAGCTCAAGTTCTTTCACAACCAATGGGCTTCAACTACTATGCTTATAACACAAGGTTTAAACACAACTCTCAATTTATAAAACCTTGATGCATTCAACCAACCACTTTCGAAAAGGAAACCACAAACAATCCTTTTCCCTCCAATGATATTTCAGAAATCAACCACCATAAAAAATAAATAGGATAATGTGCCCATACCTTTTATGAAGTGAAGAAACCCCTTTGGAAATCTACCACACTCAACATACTTTGAAACAAAACAACCTTCACTTTGAAACCCTTTACAAAAATAGAAATATATCTCTACATACAACTTATTTATCCTTCTAAATAAGTTATTCAAATAGCCCTCGAAATAATCTTTCCAACGATATATAATATGATATACTTTTATAAAAGGAAAATACCAGAAATATCTTATTTTCTAAAAGTGCTTTTAAACTTGCCTTCTAATAAAAAATTAAATCAACCTTCATCACCTTATTCCTCCAACATTAGGAAATAATAAAAAAATTATTAATAAAAATGTTACTTACCTCTTAGATGGAATCAAACCCTCATCTTTGCCCAAACAATCCTCAACCGTGGCGCCAAAGACCACGTGAGCTACGCGCTCGCATAGGACGAAGAGCGCAGAATGCGCTTTTGTCCTTCTCCCCTTGCTCACGTCAAAAAATGTGGGCCAATTCTCTTGCTCAAAACTCTAACCCATGGAAATTGAACCTTGTCTCTTTCACAAGCAAAAACCTTTGCACTCCCCTCGCTCGTTGTTGGACCACGCTGCCACACAAAGATTTCGGCGCTTTTCATCTTATCTCCTCTACATTCGATTCCAAGGCTTTTGAAATAAAAGCCTTTGCATTTATATGCAACTTTGCTTTAATTTTGCAAATTTTGGCGATGCTTTTAAATTAATTTCTTTTTGATGATAATTTCAGTTTTGAGGTAATTTTAATTTTAAAATTTAAAATTAAATTTTAAATATTAAAATTTAAACCAAATATTCAAAATTGAATATCTCCATCTTCAGGGCACCTTTTTGGATGAAACAAAAAGCCAACCTGGGTTTTAAGAAAAATCCATTTCAAATATTCCATCCATGGTTTTAAATTAAACCTTTTTTTTTACCTGCCTTGGTTTTCACAAAAACCCTGTATATATCCATGCTCTCCGAATTATGAATGCTTTGGTCATCAAAACTCAATGTTACCTTGTGAAATTAATGTGACATCAATGACAACATAAAACAACTCAAATTGCCAACAGTGGCATGCATGTATGAGTGATTTGGTGTTTTTTTTAATGTTGCAAATTAAAATCAAGTTGATTTCCCCAAGTTTGGGTGTGTATGCGTCGTTGAAATTTTACTTTTGGAAAAATAATGAGCACTTGTAATGTGGTATATGGACTAGTCATTGCAGGTATTATGTTCGACCCTATGGCATGATGCATACCAAAGTTAATTTTGTAAAGGGTGTCCACTTTTGTAATCCCACAGAGAGGGTTTGATGATAACCTTGAGCAAATTTTTTTGAACGCGGTCACATTCCAAAATTGTGTTGCCAAAATTATTTAATTTGGGATAAGATGAGGTGGGAGGATGTGTGGGATGCATGGATGGATGATTTGATAATTTTGGAAATTTTTGGAGTGTTTTGTAGTTTTTTTAGGACCTTTTTGAAGCCTTTTTTGGTCTTTTACAAATGCAGGCTATGTTTGGGTGCTCCAAAAAGCATGAATTTTGGCTATAAATAGGCTTGGGGTTCTCATGTTGACTTCATTCTTGCATTTGAGAGTTCTATTTTTGTGTTTGAGAGGGAAGAAGATTGAGTGGTTGTGTTTGCAAAGTTTTGAGGTTGATTTGATGGTTTTTTTGAAGTATCCTTATGGTGATTTACCCATCCTACCAAATTGCATGGATAACCAATCACTGCAACCACCAGGTGACTAGAGTAAATCACTAGATACAAGGTTTACTTGAGAATTTAGGTTAGCTAGTGTAGGAAAGAAAAAGTTATTCTAGATGTCGACCAGAGGGGTTTGGTGCCTCTAGAGCCTTTTGAATTGAAAATGACCAAAGGGTTTTGATTCCTTTGGAGCCTTTTGGATTTGAAAGTGACCAAAGAAGTTTGGTTCCTTTGGAGTCTTTTGAATTGAAAGTGACCAAAGGAGTTTGGTTCCTTTGGAGCCTTTTGAACTGAAATTGGATTTTTTGTTTTGATTTTTTTTTACTTAATTTTATGAATGATAATCTTACTAATGTCCTTATGGTAATATACTCATCTATTTATGATAATCAACCATATTTTGCATGGTAATATACTAGAGTATATTACTAGATACAAGGTTCACTCAAAGATATTTTGACCAAAGGGGTTTGGTGCCTTTGGAGCTTTTAAAATGATTTGACCAAAGGGGTGTGTCTCCTTTGGAGCATTTTGAATTGATTTGACCAAAGGGGTGTGTTTCCTTTGGATCATTTTGAATTGATTTGACCAAAGAGGTGTGTCTCCTTTGGAGCATTTTGAATTGATTTGACCAAAGGAGTGTGTCTCCTTTGGAGCATTTTGAATTGATTTGACCAAATGGGTGAGGTTCCTTTGGATCCTTTTGAATCAAATTGACCAAAGGGGTGAGGTTCCTTTAGAACCTTTTGAATTGAATTGACCAAAGGGTATCTCCTTTGGAGCTATTTGAATTGAATTGATCAAAATGGTGTCAAGACCCTCCTAGATGGACCTTTGAATGTGGAAAACAATGTATTAACGAATGATGCTAATACTCAATTTTGTGTAATTAATCAGACTTACAATATTGATTAGATAATGAAGGATATGATACTGCTAACAAATTTCCAATGTGTAGGATCAAGTGCACTTGTGAGTGGAATAAATTGAGTCATCCATCGGATACGAGAGTAGTTGAGGAAGGGAAAATGATGATAAGGCAACTCGAGGGTACACGGATAGATACCTTCATATAGGCATGCATTCGGTTAGGGATAATCATCAATAGCTAACCACCTTGAGCTCTAGACTGATGGCATAGTAGCCATCATAAGTTCTAGAGGTTGAGACAGGTGATTGGATTGATGGAAAGACACCCTCTTTGTTTGATGCACATACATGATTGTCTTTTACTTTAGAATTATTTACCTTGATAATCGATGAGCTATAAGTGAATGGGTGATGCAGAAGCATCCAGGGCAGCACAGCAATCTTGCAACATCGAAAAAAAAAATACAAACAAAAGAAACAAGAAAAAAATTCTAAGTTTGAAAGAAATTTCTAAGTGTTATAACTGGTCGCGATATCGCGACACAAAAGTCATCGCGATATCGCGACGTATTTAGAACTATGGCGAGCGCAAAATAACTGGTCACGATATCGTGACACAAAATTCATCGCGATATCGTGACGTATTTAGAACCATGGCGAGCACAAAATAACTGGTCGCGATATCGCGACATAAAGGTTGTCGCGATATCGCGACACCAACAGCAAAACGGCAGGCGCAAAATAAAGTGTCGCAATATCGCGACACTTTGGCAGCCAAAGCCAAAAACCAAAGAAGTGTCATGATATCGCGACACTTTGGCAGCCAAAGCCAAAAGCCAAAGAAGTGTCGCGATATCATGACACTTTGGCAAGCAAAGCCAAAAGCCGAAGAAGTGTCATGAAATCGTGACACTTTGGCAAGCAAAGCCAAAAGCCGAAGAAGTGTCGTGAAATCATGACACTTTGGCAGACAAAGCCAAAAGTTGAAGAAGTGTCGCGATATCGTGACACTTTGGCGAAAGAGAGCCAAAAGCAAAAAAGTGTCACGATATCGCGACACATTGGCGAGAGAGAGCCAAAAGCAGAAAAGTGTCACGATATTGCGACACATTGGCGAGAGAGAGCCAAAGGCAAAAAAGTGTCGCAATATCATGACACATTGGCGAAAGAGAGCCAAGGGCAAAAAGGTTTCACGAAATCGTGACATGTCGCATTTTCGCGACCTGGCTAAGAAAGAGATGACGGGTTTTTTGCAGACTGTTGCAGAATGACAGTTGGCAATTCTAGAAGCCGTTAAGGCAGTTCCAAGTGGCAGTTCTAGAAGCCGTTAAGGCCGTTCCATGTGGAAATTCTAGAAGCTGTTAAGATGGTTACGAACAGCAGTTGCAGCAAGAAGCCGTGATGATAAAAAGGGATTGTTTCGAAGGATTCAGGAGGCTGGAAAGATGTAGATTGAGACTGCATTATATTTCCCTTCTGTACTTTGTAATCTTTCCATGTTCTCTGAATAAAATTGAGTTTTCTCTTGTTGTTACCATTGGCTCCCCATCAAGTGGTATCAGAGTAGCAATATTCTGAGTGTGTGAGAAGAGCGTCGAACGTGAGGTAGCTTGCACCAGGATCCGGGGTTACGGGTTCTGAGAAACTGTGAAGCAGAATGCCGTCACGAAGAAATCGTGGTGCTGGAAGGAACGTGGTTCCTGAAGGAGACTTCTGAACATTACAGAGGCAAGTGTTGGCCTTACAGGAAGAATTGCACAAAGGAGTAGAGCCAAGAGGAGAAGACCACAACGATGATGACAGAGTTGAAGACTTGTCTGAAGAAGAAGAAGCAGCAATGAGTGTCGCAGAATCGTGAATGATTAAAGTTATTTCTCAAATTGAGAAAAGGTCGAAGCTAGATGTATCCACATATTCTAGAAATTTAAATCCCAAAGAATTAATCGACTGGATTAATGACATGGAGGAATATTTCAAATATGAGGAAGTTGAAGATCCAAATCAAATTAAATTTGCCAGAACAAAATTGAAAGGCCATGCTGGCATATGGTGGAAAGGAATGCAACTGAAAAGAAACCAGAGAGGAAAATAAAAGATCACCAAGTGGGATTGAATGGTGGAAAAACTGAAATGGTAGTTTATTTCGATAGATTACGAATTAGATCTACTGAGAAAAATGCAGAGTTTGCGCCAGTCCAACAAATCTATTAAAGAGTATATAGAAGAATTTTTTAAAATTTCTATTAGAACCGGTCATACAAAAGCAAATAAAGAGAGAGTATCCCGTTACATTAATGGGTTGAGAACCAGCATGCAAGAAGAATTAAGTCTGGTTTGAATGAATAGCATTGAATATGCTTACCAGTTTGCTCTGAAAGTGGAAGAGAAACTGAACCGTAGATTTGACAAAGAAGCAAAGAGGGAGAGGTCGTGGTGGAAGAACTGGTGGAAGAACCACTGGAGGTAAATATGATGATCAAAAATAGACTAGTGAAACCAGTAATCACCAAGAATAGAAGGAGGAGAATGCTTACTGACCCTGTAATCAAAACAATGATTATCAAATGGGACAAGGTAGAGGTGGACACGGATATGGCAGAGGCAGATTCCGTGGAACCTATTTCAATTGCAGAGAAGAGGGGCATCGATCATATGAGTGTCCCAAACACCAAGAAACACTGAATAGAAGGCCTGAAGGTAATATTAGAGTTGTAGTTGTTGAGGATGGTGTTGAATCTGAGCACTCTAAAGAAGCAGAGCACGGAGAAGTGATGATCACAAGGAGAACCTTGTTGAATGAAGAGAAGGAACCAGATCAGCAAAAAATCTTGTTCCGCACGAGGTGCAAATGTTCAGGTAAAATTTGTAATATTATTATTGATAATGGTAGTACAGATAATTTGGTTTCTGAGGAAATGGTAGCTAAGTTAAAGCTAGAAAGAAGATAGCACCCGCATCCATATCGGATTGCGTGGTTGCAGAAGGATCATAGAGCATTGGTCAGTGAACAATGCTTGGTCAAGTTTCAAATTGGAAGATACCAGGATGAGGTCCTGTGTGATATTTTGTCGATGGATGCTTGCCATTTGTTGCTTGGAAGACCATGGCAATTTGATAGACGTGCAATGCATGATGGACATGCAAATACCTATTCCCTGACAAAAGACGGAGTACGCCATAAACTGAAGCCATTGAAGGAGGTTGAGGAAAAGGTATGCAATAATGCTAGAATTTGTTTAGTAGATAGCACAAAAAATTTGGATGGTTTAAAGAGGGATTCAATGTGTTATGCATTAATTCCTACTGTAAAAAGAGAAGATACTATTGACATTCCAGCAGAAGTTGAACATCTATTAGCAGAATTTCTTGATATTATATCAGACAATGTGCCTGAGGGTTTGCCGCCAATGAGGAAGATTAGTCATTAGATTGACTTAATGCCAAGATCTAGCTTACCCAACAAGGCAGCCCATAGAATGTCTCCTATAGAGAATGAAGAGTTGAACCGCCAGGTTCAAGAATTGTTGAGGAAGGGTTTGATTCGAGCAAGTTTGAGCCCTTGTGTAGTACCGACAGTACTTGCACCAAAGAAGAATGGTGAATGGCGAATGTGCACTGATTCCCGAGCCATTAATAAAATTACCATTAAATATCGCTTTCCATTACCCAGAATGGATGATATAATGGATTGCTTGAGTGGAGCTAAATACTTCACTAAGATTGATTTGAAGAGCGGATATCATCATATACGTGTTAGAGAGGGTGATGAATGGAAGACAGCCTTTAAAACCATAAAGGGTTTGTATGAGTGGTTAGTTATGCCATTTGGATTGACTAATGCACCTAGTACATTTATGAGGCTGATGAACGAGGTATTGCATGACTTCTTGGAAAAGTTCGTGATAGTTTATCTGGATGATATTCTGATTTTTAGTAAAACATTGGACAAACATTTGTTGCATGTTCGGACAATTTTTGAAAAACTGCGTGAGGAGCAGTTATTGATAAATATACAAAAGTGTAGTTTTGTACAGAAAGAGTTGATATACCTGGGATTTTTCATCTCAGAGGAGGGTCTGAAAATGGATCCTGAGAAAGTGAAGGCTATCCTTGAATGGCCTGCCCCAAGGAATGTAACAGAGGTAAGATCATTTCATGGTCTTGCAAGTTTCTATAGAAAGTTTATTAGAGACTTTAGCAATATTTGTGCACCCCTAACAGAAACTATGAGAGGGGATAAGAGAGAATTTAAGTGGACTACCAAGGCAGATACCAGTGTTGAGTGGTGTTTTAACCCGATTGTGAAAACACACTCTCCTATAGGATCCGAGTCCCAAATCCTCTGCTTGCAAAGAAAAACGATTTCTCCAAGGTTCTTATTATGCTAATTATTGATTATCAAGGATGTTGTTTAAAATGAAATGCTAAGAACACCTTAGGGTTTGCAAGTGGATGTTAACAAGGGGCACTGTGGTTTATTTAATTCTGAAAGTGCAATGGACTCTAAAATGAATAAAATCTGTTTTAAACTTTAATTCTGATGGATTTTTAGTGATTTATTCAAACACAGTAATTAAATTGCTGAAAGTAAAATATGGGTTTGAAAAGCAAAGCAAAATAAATAAAAACGTAAAATAAATTACAGTCAGAAAGTTGTCATTAATCGGATGAAACCGAAGATACTGAGGCTTTCTACATACAACCTAACCTAATGAACCTGCACTTTCACACAATCCAAATAGGCTAGGTGCGGGTCTCGAGGGTTTCTACTATAATTCCAGATTCAGGCATTCGCATGAAGCAACCAAGAGATCTTGCATTAAACTTCACCTAGAAACCTAAGAAATCTGGAAAGGAAAGATAGACATTAAATCATGCATGCAGAAGTAACTCCTTCTTTCTCATCCAAAAGATGCCAACTCTCTGTATTTTGTATTAAAGAATATTTCGATTACATTCAAAAATGTTCCAGGTATAAAATTCTCGAACAAAAAGAAGGAAATTGCCCAAGTACAGGCCCAGAATAGCACGAAGCTCTTGTCTCTGCAACTCTGTATTCGGCAATTTCCAACCCCTTCTTCGATTTGCAATTCTGGTCTTATAATGTTTGACGTGGCTCTTCGATCTTCTCTGTCGCTTCATTTCACCTTCCTGCACATGACCCCTCAAATTCTTGCTTTTTCCCGCTTTGATTCACGCTCAAATTTGAAAACGCTTCGAAATTCATCTCTGCATGTAACGCCTCTGCAAGTTTGACACCTGTGCGCCACGTGTCCTACTTTTCCTGCGTCCTGTGTAACGCTTACTATGAAAAAAAATGACAAAACTGCAAGTCTGCCTATTCATCTTCTTAGCCGCGATATGGCGACATGTCGCGATATCGCTACATGCTTCCCGGTCGTATGCCTTTAGCAGCTCCTCGTAGCGATGTCGCAACCGTTTTTCATTTGTCTACCTCCAGAAACTTCTCGTAGCGATATCGCTACCCTTTTAAAATTTTGAGTCCTCCTCTTCGAATGGTAGAGATATCGCTACCACTTTCTAACTTTGAGCCCTTTTCAAAATGTGGTAGCGATATCGCTACCACCTTGGCCTTGCAGCGTCCCTTTGAAATGTGGTAGTGATTCGCTACCACTTTCGTTTCAAGCCTTCTCCTTGTGACATGGTAGCGATTCGCTACCATTTTTGTTTCAAGCCTTCTCCTTGTGACATGGTAGCGATTCACTACCATTTTTGTTTCAAGCCTTCTCCTTGTGACATGGTAGCGATTCGCTACCATTTTTGTTTCAAGCCCTCTCTCACTAAACTTGTAGCGCTATCGCTACCCTCTGACTTTGAGACTGGCCTTTATGAAATTTGTAGCGATATCGCTACCGTTTTGAACTTTGAGTCTTCTTTCCGCAAGGCGTAGCGAAATCGCTACCGTTTCTCTGTCGGGCCTGATTTTCATTTTCGTCGCGATTTCGCGACATCTTCCTTGTACCGTACAACTTTGCCAAAATGTGTCACGAAATCGCGACACCTTTCTGTTGCCACCTCATCACGATTTTGCGACATCTTTTTTGTTTTGTTGTCGTTGACCACGTTGACCGCGATTTTCCGACACGTCGCGATTTCACTACCGTTTTCCGGCTTCGGTCGCGATTTCGTGACATGTCGTGATTTCGCGACATGTCGCGATTTTGCTACCTGTCGCGATTTCGTGACCCCTTTCTACACTTGGGCATTTTCTCTTTTTCTTCAATTCTGGCATCTGGGTCACTGAGATCCTTCCCTGCAAGCCTGCAAAAAGGTGGGTCCCCAATTTTGGGGTGTGTTGTGGATCAACCACAACAAATGGCGACTCTACTATCAAATGCTCTTGAGCATTTTAGTAAGAACCCAACCTGAAACATATCACAAACTCGCAAATACATGTTAGCACATAAGCAAAATAACAAATGCCCAAAGATCCGAAGTACATGAATCATTAGAATCATCAAGTATTAGCTCGGTGTGTGCAATGTGTTTTCATTCCCTATCGTTTGAAATTGATCAACATTCCATTATCAGTTTTGCATGAATGCATATATGGGATGGTGAATGATTTGTGTACCCTAATGAATGTGCAAGGAGATTTGCTTCCATAAATGGCATGGTACTTCTTCTAATACTATGTACAAGCATTCAAGATTGCCAAACCCTCTTAGGATCCACTAGTTCATTATCTTATTGTATCCCAAAGTTGGTTATGAGTCCCTACTATCTAGAACCCATGTGCAAGTGAATGTGAAATCAGAACTTTGGGGAATCGGACTCCCAACCAACCGAGATGAGAGTTTAACCTTATCCTTACTATTCTCGATTTAGAGTTCATTACCTCACTTTAAGCAAAATAATTAAACCAGTTAGGGAAGAAATGGTCATGCTAGTCTAACCCTCTAGACAATCAGTGGTCTTGTTTTTTAGGCAAGACATGATGCCATGCATGGGCATATCTAACCCCACAATCCAAAACTTATCTCCATTTCTTTGGACCTTGGGGATGACTACCCATCCCTTGCATAGGACAAGTAGTACGATCCTTACAATCCAAAATAAAGATGAGATGGGAAAAATTTATTTACTTTTTACTTCTTGGACCTTGGGGATGACTACCCATCCTGGGTAGGGACAAGTAGTACGATCCTTACAATCCAAACCTTAGATATAAATCATTAATTCTGTTTCTTAAACCTTGGGGATGACTACCCATCCTTTGCAGAGGACGAATAGTACGATCCTTACAATCCAAGACTGATGAGAATGGAAAATATTAATTTTATTACTTAGACCTTAGGGATGACTACCCATCCTTTGCAGAGGAAAAATAGTACGATCCTTACAATCCAAGACTAATTATGAAATGAAAACATAGGAGCTTTGGGGAATCAGATTCTCAACCAACCGAGATGAGAATTTACACCCTATCCTTACTACTCCATGTGGGTCAAATCAAAGCTTTGGGGAATTGGATCCTCAACCTAAGTTCGATGAGGATTTAACCCTATCCTTACTACTCTGATTTTAGGCTTTAGGCTTAATGGAAGTGGTTAAAACCACTGCTTTAAGGATCATGTTGCATAATAGGATAGACATGAAAACCACTTTCGCTCAACCTTTTCCTCCAAGCTAGGTTTTGATCATTTTGCTCAAGATCCTTTTTAATTTATGAGACGTGCTTGGTTCTAGATACCTCAAGACTCAGTTTCCAACCTTAGGATTCACTTACATTTATGTTATAACATAACCCTAAGAGAATTTGACGTACTTTCATGGCTTGTACATAAGATGCATATGTAACTAAAATGAAATGTATGTGAGGTGAGATGGAATATGAATGCCTTATCTTTGCAAATGAAATGATATGTCATGCAAAACTGATTCTTTCATGTATCACAAAATCAAACAATATAACTTAAAATGTTTTATGTTATTGGTGGAGCCTTTACAAGATAATTCCAATATTTCATATTCTCCTAACCTTAAGCATAAGTTGGCATCTCAATTTATTTCTTTTTTTTTTTTTTTTTTTTTTTTTTTTCAAAATTAACAACATGACAATTGAAATCAAATCCACAACCAAAATCCTAGCTAAGCTAACAATCCTAAATCAAACAAAATCTGAAAATCCTAAACAATGAAACAAGATCTGAAAATCCCACCAAAATCAAAGAATGATATGAAAGTCCCACAACCTAAGGGCTAAAATAATGTTTTAAAATCTGACCATTAACCGGCAGCGTGAAATCTTTCCCTTCTAAGGTTTTTAGCCTGAAGGTATTCTTCCCAAGAATCTCTGAAATCTGATATGGGCCTAACCAAAGACAATCAAACTTTTGATGGTTTCCTTTTTCCTCATGTCTTTTGTCCCATAGTAATACTAAATCTGAAATTCTGAATGATTTAACTTTGGCCCTTCTGTCAAACCATCTCTTGATTACTTCCTGGTGTTTATTCATGTGATTCACGGCCTCTTCTCTCTTTTCATCAAGGTGCAACAACTAGCTCAACCTGGCTTCAACTTGATCATCTGTCCCCAAGTACTCTTGTATGAAATGTAAGGTCTGCAACTTCAAATTTTCTAGAAATATCGGGTCTTGCCCATAGACCAAATGATAGGGAGTATTCCCTATGGATTCTTTCACTCTGGTCCTATCTGCCCAAAGGGCAAACTTTAGTTGACTGTGCCAGTCCCGAGGGTTCTTTTCTAGCAACTTCTTAATAGTATTCAACAAATTCTTATTTGAAGACTCGGCCAACCCATTTCCTTGAGGATAGTAATTGGATGCAAACTTTAAGCTCACTTTGTTATCATATGCCCAATCTGCAAATTGTGTAGAAATAAAAGCTTTACCATTGTCATTGACAATAGAGTCGGGCATCCCAAATCTTGTTATAATTTGATCCTCAAGAAATTTAATCACAACATCTGTGGTGGCATGTTTAGTAGGAATCGCCTCTGTCCACCTTGTACAATAGTCTGTAGCTGTCAAAATGAATTTGTGAGAATCAGAAGAATTGGGGTTAATAACCCCAATAAAATCTAGTCCCCACTGCGCAAACGGTCTCATTTCGACTACAGGCTACAACGGCATGGCTGCATTTCTTTCTCTATTTGCAGCCACTTGACAGATGTGACAAGATCGTACATGGGTATGCGCATCCTTGAAAATATGTGGCCAGTAATATCCTGCTCTCAGGATTTGATGTGTTGTAGCGTTTGCTGCACCATGACCAGTTCCATGTTTCCCGTGAAATTCTTGCAATACCCCGACAGCTTCTTCTTTGTTCAAGCACCTCAGGTAGATGCCTTCATGATTCTTCCTGTAAAGCACACCAAATTTTATTAGATAGTTAACAGACTTAAGCTTTAAAGCTCTTCTTCGTGTTGAATTCAGATTAGAAGGATACTTACAAGTCAATAAAAAATGCACAATATCAACATACCAGTCGTCCTTAGCCATGTATTCTGTATTTGAGCATTGACCTGTTATTTGCGGATCATTTTCTGTGATCGCCTTTGCCGATCCTTGTCCTCGAACTAGTTTCATTGGTTGGATTTCGAGATCAAATTCTTGGATGGTCAAAATCCATTTTCCTCTCTTCTCACCTAGTTCATTATGTAAAAACATGGTCTTGACAGCAGAATCGAGCACGATGGCGATAATTCTGCTGTGCACTATGTAGTGCCTAAATTTTTTCACAATTTTAAAAATTGCGTACATTTGCTTATCAAGGATTGAATACCTTAATTGAGCGTCTTTCAGAGGGGCACTTAAAAATGCAATGGGCTTTTCGGCACTATCCTCACCTTTTTGGGTTAAGACACTCGCAAAGGAGTGTTCTGATGCAAAAGCGTAAATATAAAAAGGCTTGGAGTAATTTGGGCTTATAAGGACAGGGGGCTCTGGAAATGGCATCTTTGATATTCTGGAAAGCCACTCTACTTTCCTCGTTCCATTTTACATCCACATCTTTCTTGAGCATCTAGTTCAGAGGTTTGGCTATCTCAGCAAAGCTAGAGATAAACTTCCTCACAAAATTGACTTGCCCAAAGAAAGATCTCAGTTCTTTTTTACTGCTCGGAAGAGGTAGGTCTTGGATAGCTTGTATCCTTTCTGGGTCGATGGATATTCCCTCCTTTGAAATAATGTGACCTAGCAGTTTCCCTTCTGTCACTCCAAAAATGCATTTCTTGGGATTTAATGAAATTCCATGTTCCCTGCATCTTTGAAGCACCTTCTTTAAGTCTTTAACATGATCCTCTCTCTTCTTCGAGAAAATTGGGATATCATCCACATACACGATGATGCATTTTCCTATTAGCCCTTTGAATGCGTAATCCATGGCACGTTGAAAAGTTGCACCAGCGTTTAATAGTCCGAATGGCATTCTCTTATATGCAAATGTCCCCCACTTGGTAGTGAAGGTTGTTTTCATCCTGTCATCTGGATGTATAAGAACTTGGTTGTACCCAGAATATCCATCGAGAAAGGACATCATTTTAGATCCATTTACCATTTGCAGAATTTCATCGATTGATGGTAATGGATAATTATCTTTTTGAGAGGCTTTATTAAGATTTTGAAAATCTATGCACAGCCTAATCTCTCCACTCTTTTTTCTTACTGGAATGAGGTTGGCCACCCAGGTTGAGTGCCTAACAGGAAAAATGATTTTTGCTTCCAATAATATTTTAACCTCCTTTTCGATCAAAGGCTCCAATAGCGGGTTAACAACTTGTTGTCTTTGCCTAAAAGGCTTGGAGTCTGGCTTCAAAGGGATGGTATGCGTGATAATGTTCTGGTTGTAAGTCTTCATCTCATTGTAGTTCCAAGCAATACAATCTATGTAATGCTTCAAATCCTGTATTATATTGCTCCTTTCTTCCTTTGTACATGCCTTTGCTATGTACACCTCCTTTGGATTGTCTGCACTTCCCAGATTAATTGAATCGCATGCATCTTTGGGGAGCGGGACTCTTTTTCTTTTCTTGTTCTTGCATTCCATGTCGAACATATTTTCTAATGAAACCATGTCTTTAGGAATTTTGTTGGATTGATACGCGGTTTCACTTTCTTCTCGTTTCATCCTCGCCACCTTTGTTCCTCATCGATCACCTGATTTTCAAAAATACCCGAGTTTGTGACAAAATTGAAGACGTGCCTGTCACACTCAAAAACCTGGAAATTCTTCACATTATCAGGTATTGATGGACAAGGAACCAGCTCAATGGAAAACTTTTTACATATTTTTATATCCACCGGGTTTAACATGCCCGCGGTGACTGCAAGAGAGTCTGCTATTCGATTTCCTCTCCTAGAAATAAGGGCTATGTTGAATGCATCAAACTCCTCCATGAGGTCCATAACCCTTGTCCTATAAAGGCTCAGTCTTTTGTCGTGGCATGTATACTATCCTTTGATTTGCTTGACAACCAACTCAGAATCTCCCAAAACCTTCAAGCATTTAACATGTTTGCTCAATGCTAGACGTAAACCGTAGATCAATGCTTCGTATTCTGCCACATTGTTTGTGCAAGGAAATTGCAGTCTGTAGGCAGCCAATAATGGTTTACCTCCTGGAACAGTGAGCTCAACTCCAGCTCCTGCTCCCTGTCTAGATTTTGATCCATCAAACTTGAGCAACCACATGTAATCCTTCTCCTCAGAAGAACCACCATGACACACTTCTTCTTTAATTTCATCAGTAGCTTTCTCAACATCAAGAGCATAGACCCCTAGGTCTGGCTCAGAAAACTGAACCTCATTCGGCTTGTTAAAATCCATTATAATCTCCTTAAGCCTTGGTTCGTTTTCCACTTTGATTTGGTTAGCAATGCCCTTCCATGGCAGCCACATATGCGAGCAGTCTGTTGCAAAATAGCCATTCAGCGTTTTCATCCAATCTCTCGCAAGTAACATTCCATACCTACTTGGGATGTTAACCACCAAAATGTCTACAACCTGCTGGACCTTGGGTTCAGAATTTAATTGAATCTTGACATCATATAAGGTCCCTACTACATTTACCTCTGAACGGTCCAATTGCAAGACCGTGCATTTGGATGAAACCGGTTGTAGACCCAACATTTGACATATCTCCGTAGGCATGAGGTTGCTCGTGGCTCCTGTGTCTACCAAACAGTTATGCAAGTTCTTACCTGCAATTCTCAAAGTTAATAAGAATTGCGGGACATCCCTTCTCTCCTTTCACAAAATCAGATGGGATTCAGCTCTTTTTTCCTTCCACATCGGATCAGGTGAGTTCAAAGCTCTTATCAACGCCTCCTTTTGACCAGGCAATTTAGCTGCGTCCAGGAATGAAAGGCTATATTTGGACTTCTTCATATCCTCCACTACGTCATAATTTGGTTTTTCAAATTTGACTATCTTCTGGACGTCATTAGACATTTCTCTTCTGAGTGGAGGGGGAGGGTTGTTACTTGCCTTTGTATCTGGAGGAAGAATAGAACTGTTTGGAGGTGTTGATGAGGTTTTAGGGGCTTTAGAATTACTCCTCAAATGGTACCCATGAGTCCCCTTTCTAAAATCTCAAAAATCTTGCACCTCCTATTCCAAAACTTCTTCTTCCTCCTCGCTCTCACCCTCTTGGTGATATACTGTTTCCATCACCATAATATTTTCATCTTGCTGATATGATGGATCCTCATTTGATACCAGTTCCAAATCATCAACTTGTGCCTGAAGACAATGAGTGTATCTAGCGATCTCAGGACAATTCCTCTCATTGTGTTCTTTTGTGTTATGTAACCTGCACCCTCTTTCCCATGCCAAATCTGAAAGATTCAAAAGATAATTGGATTGGCTAGGGCCTGCAGAAGCATCTAATTGATTAGCAATGGGAGCAGGAACTCCCACATTGTTTGGCTTAGTGTTCCAGTGCCTACCTCTATTGTTAAAATTCTGACTTGGGTGAGGGGCACGGGACTCATGCTTCTGTTGTTGAACCCTGTCATTACTTAGTTTATGCACTAGTTTCTTGAGCTCTTCGACTTTCGAAAAGACATCCTTCGATGGAACCACATTGTTGTTAACCCCCATTGGATTTGCATAATTGATGGGGTCTTGATTCCACATTTGGGTGGGGTTCTGAGGAATTAAATTCCCATATGGATTGATACCTTGAATTGGGATTGGATTCGAAACAGGAACTATGGCTTGAGGATTGACTTGACTAGTTTCTTGCGTAGTTGATTGACTGTTCTGCAAAAATGCAGGAATAGGTGGAATGGCTGTGATTGGTTGGATTGGAATGGGTGCATATGCGGGTGCTGGTGGATACGACTGCTGATATGGGAAGGCATTCATACTTGGCATTTGTGGTGCCATGAGTTGATTTGCCTGGGGAACTTGACCATATGGGGCACACTGTCCCAACATAGGCATCTGGGTAAACCCGTAGCCTTGCGGTGTCAATTGCTGCTCAATAGTCATGGCTTCATTATAGGCCAAAGCCAGCGTGGTGACCTGAGGATTACGCCTTGCAAACATGGTTGTCATGGGTTCCAATGCCCCAAAATATATCTACAAAGCTACTGCAGGATCGATGGCAAAATGTCTAATTGCTCTGTTATAGTTCTTTTGGAATCTCTTATTAAACATTCGGATTGGTTCCCCTTGGCCCCGTTTGCATGTAATAAACTGATTGTAAATAGTTGTGGGATCTAAGGGCGACCTAAATTGATTGACAAATGCATTTTCCATTTGTTTCCAAGATGTGATTGAACCAGTTGGCAAGCATATATACCATTCATATGCTATTGGATCCAAGCTCATGGGGAAAAGTCTGCAGGCTACATCTTCATGCTGAACTTGCGACCTAATTAAAACATCTCTATAGGCTTGGATATGTTCTTCTACTTGTTCTTAGGCCATCCGGCTTGTATTTAGGTAGAAATATTTCAATGTTCTTAGGGATTTCATGGATATCCCCAGCAATATTCAAAGGAGTATTGTTAGCTCCATACCAAGGAGCTTCTGGATCTTGAGCCATTTGACTCAGAATTGATGTAGACAGACCTACAATAGCAGAATAAATATTACAAACTATAGGCACACTAGGGGCAACGGATATTATCGGCGTAGGTCCACTCGACGTTCTCGGAGAAAACAGGCCTTTTGCTACTGGAGTGCTTACGACTTGCTTGACTTTACCCTTGGGAGTACCAGTAAGGTCGTGAAAAATGGTTTCTCCGGTTGTTTGAGACCTGGTCGCAATACGGTGTGGTGGGTCCAGCCTGCCTAAGGAAACCCTCGGCTAGTTCGAAGAAAACCTGCAACAAACACAAAAACAAGTGTTGCAGTTTAGCCGTAAATAATTTCAGAATTAAATCAAAAACAAAATATTCAGATATAAAAATTGAAATAGATAAACCGATTCGGCCCTCCTTCTAGCGCCAATCTATTGAGTGGTGTTTTAACCCGATTGTGAAAACACACTCTCCTGTAGGATCCAAGTCCCAAATCCTCTGCTTGCAAAGAAAAACGATTTCTCCAAGGTTCTTATTATGCTAATTATTGATTATCAAGGATGTTGTTTAAAATGAAATGCTAAGAACACCTTAGGGTTTGCAAGTGGATGTTAACAAGGGGCACTGTGGTTTATTTAATTCTGAAAGTGCAATGGACTCTAAAATGAATAAAATATGTTTTAATTTTGGTTCTGTTGGATTTTTAGCTCTGTATTTAAATACATTACTTGAACTACTGAAAGCAAAATACGGGTTTGAAAAGCAAAGCAAAATAAATAAAAACGTAAAATAAATTACAGTCAGAAAGCTGTCATTAATCGGATGAAACCGAAGATACTGAGGCTTTCTACATGCAACCTAACCTAATGAACCCGCACATCCACACAATCCAAATAGGCCAAAGTGCGAGTCTCGATGGTTTCTATGGTAATTCCAAAAAACAGGCATTCGCATGAAGCAACCAAGAGATATTGCATTAACTTCACCTAAAAACCTAAGAAATCTGGAAGGGAAAGATAGACATTAAATCATGCATGCAGAAGTAACTCCTTTCTCATCCAAAAGAAGCCAACTCTCTGTATTTTGTATTAAAGAATATTTCGATTACATTCAAAAATGTTCCAGGTGTAAAAGAAAATCCCAGAACAAAAAGGGTTGGAAAATGGATCCTGAGAAAGTGAAGGCTATCCTTGAATGGCCTACCCCAAGGAATGTAACAGAGGTAAGATCATTTCACGGTCTTGCAAGTTTCTATAGAAATTTTATTAGAGACTTTAGCAGTATTTGTGCACCCCTAACGTGAAACTATGAGAGGGGATAAGAGAGAATTTAAGTGGATCGCCAAGGCGAGATACCAAGCATGAACATATTGAAGAAGAAAGTGACAGAACAGCCCATTCGGCACTTCCAGATTTTAATAAAGTGTTTCAAGTTGATCGTGATGCCGATGGCAGTGCCATTGGAGCTGTGTTGAGCCAAGAAGGTAAACCTGTTGCATACTTTAGTGAAAAATTGAATGATTCTAGAAAGAAATACTCTGTTTATGATCAAGAATTCTATGCTATAATTTAGGCTCTTAAGAAATGGAGACATTATTTGCTAACCAAAGAGTTTGTTTTATATACTGACCATCAAGCTTTGTAGTATATAAATAGTCAAGGTAAACTTAACCAACGGCATTTGAAGTGGGTTGAATTCTTGCAGAGTTATACCTTTGTACTAAAGCATAGAAGTGGCAAATCTAATAGAGTTGCAGATGCCTTGAGTAGAAGGCATAATTTGTTGATAGAAATGAGAGTGCAGGTTGTTGGGTTTGATGAACTCAAGAGTTTATACCCAGAAGATCCAAATTTTGCAGAGGCATGGACAGCATGTGTGTCTCCTACTACTGTGGATCGCACTAAGTGGTTGGATTTCATGATCCAAGATGGGATGTTGTTTCGACAAAATCAGTTGTGCATTCCACGAAGTTCCATGAGGGAAAATTTGATCAAAGAGAAACATAGCGGAGGACTAGCAGGGCATTTTGACTATGATAAGACCATTGCTCTTGTTAGTGAGAATTACCATTGGCCGCAGTTGTAGCCAGATGTGACCAGATTTGTGCAGGATTGCAGAGTGTGCCAGATGGCAAAAGGGATCAGCCAAAATATAGGAATGTACCAACCATTTCCTGTACCAAGGAGACCATGGGAGGACATTAGCATGGATTGTGTTCTTGGTCTACCAAGAACACAACGTGGACATGACGCCATTTTTGTTGTTGTTGACAGGTTTTCGAAAATGGCCCATTTTATTCCATGTCAGAAGACAAGTGATGCGGTTCACATTGCCAGCTTGTTCTTCAAGGAGGTAGTACGCCTTCATGGTCTACCCCAAAGCATTGTCTCAGACAGAGATACCAAATTTGTGGATTATTTTTGGAGAACCCTATGGAAGAAGCTAAAAATAGACTTGAAATTCAGTTCTGCGTACCACCCGCAGACTGATGGACAAATCGAAGTAGTCAACAGAAGTTTAGGTAATATTCTACGATGTCTAGTAGGAGATAAACCCAAGGGATGGGATCTGATTTTACCACAGGCAAAGTTTGCTTACAACAATTCTATCAATCACAGTACTGGTAAATCACCATTCCAGATTGTGCATGGGTATAGCCCGAGAAACGCTTTTGAGTTAAAACCAATGGATAAAGCAGACAAGTGCAGTGCTAAAGCTGAAGACTTTGCAGCACACATGAAGACTTTACATGAAGAGGTACAATAGCATATCAGTCAAATGAATGCTACATACAAAGCCAAAGCAGATCAAAAGCGACGTTTCAAAGAATTCCAAGTAGGGGATGAAGTCATGGTTCACTTGTGTAAGGAACGTTTTCTTAGAAAAACTTACAATAAGTTGAAGATGAAGAAGTTTGGACCATGTCGGATCATAGGTAAACGAGATTCAGGCAATGCCTATGAAGTTGATCTACCAAGTGAGCTGAATATTTCACCTATCTTCAATATTTCAGACTTGGTTGAATATCATGCAAGAAGTTGTAGTGAACCACCCAGTTCGGATCTGTGGAAAATTCCTGCATCCACTCCAAAAAAAGAAGAAATTGAAGACATAATCGACACTCGTGATGGCAGAAGTACCCGAAACAGGCAATATTCGAAGTATTTGGTCAAGTGGAAGAACCGCCCTGTCAAAGATGCCACATGGTTGTCCAAATCAGAGGTTGATCGTCTAGGTTTTCCTCTGACCACCTAGAAGTGAGGATCACTTCTAAAAATCTACCTCGGGTGTCTGATGCAGGAGCATCTAGGGCAGCACAACAATCTTGCATCATCGAAAAAAAATACAAACAAAAGAAACAAGAAAAAAATTCTAAGTTTGAAAGAAAGTTCTAAGTGTTATAACTGGTCGTGATATCGCGACATAAAATTCGTCGCGATATCGTGACGTATTTAGAACTATGGCGAGCACAAAATAACTGGTCACAATATCATGACACAAAATTCGTCGCGATATCACGACGTATTTAGAACCGTGGCGAGCGCAAAATAACTGGTCACGATATCGCGACATAAAGGTTGTCATGATATCGCGACACCAACAGCAGAACGGTGGGCGCAAAATAAAGTGTCACGATATCGCGACACTTTGGCAGCCAAAGCCAAAAGCCAAAGAAGTGTCGCGATATCGCGACACTTTGGCAAGCAAAGCCAAAATCCGAAGAAGTGTCGCAAAATCGTGACACTTTGGCAAGCAAAGCCAAAATCCGAAGAAGTGTCGCGAAATCGTGACACTTTGGCAGACAAAGCTAAAAGTCGAAGAAGTGTCGCGATATCACGACACTTTGGCGAAAGAGAGCCAAAAGCAGAAAAGTGTCACGATATCGCGACACATTGGTGAGAGAGAGCCAAAAGCAGAAAAGTGTCGCGATATCGCGACACATTGACAAGAGAGATCCAAAGGCAGAAAAGTGTCACGATATCGTGACACATTGGCGAAAGAGAGCCAAGGGCAGAAAGGTGTCGCGAAATCATGACATGTCACGTTTTCGTGACCTGGCTAAGAAAGAGATGACAGGTTTTTCATGGACTATTGCAGAACGACAGTTGGCGATTCCAGAAACTGTTAAGGCAGTTCCAAGTGGCAGTTCCAGAAGCCATTAAGGCCGTTCCATGTGGCAGTTCCAGAAGTCGTTAAGACGGTTACGAACGACGGTTGTAGCAAGAAGCCGTGATGATAAAAGGGGATTGTTTTGAAGGATTCAGGAGGCTGAAAAGACGTAGATTGAGACTACATTGTATTTCCCTTCTGTACTTTCTAATATTTCCATGTTCTCTGAATAAAATTGAGTTTTCTCTTGTTGTTACCATTGGCTCCCCATCAATGGGTTGCCTTCATAACTCCTTGTATGCCTTGGTAAATAAATGGTTGATTTATCTAAATAGCAAAAGATATTTTTTTAAATAAATGGTTGATTTATTTAAATAGCAAAAGATATTGTTTTAAATAAATGGTTGATTTATTTAAATAGCAAAAGATATTTATTTAAATAAATGGTTGATTTATTTAAATAGCAAAAGATATTATTTTAAGTAAATGGTCTATTTATTTAAATAACAAAAGATATTGTTTTAAATGAATAATTTATTAATTTAAATAAGCAAAAGATATGCAGAATCTGGAAAGCTCTGGAAGAGAAAACTAGGGCATCAGTTAGGTAGCAAAAGATATTTCTGGTTACTATGGATTTGAAGACAAGATTGCTGCCCCAGGAAGGCCCAATGGGGACACCTTCGGATCCTCTTATAGAGAGACATAGTTATTTTATAGATTTTTTAAAGGATAAATCTCCATCAAATACTGAAGAAGCACAAAAAATTGCATTATAAATGCTCTTTACGACTGCTGGAAATAGATCAACATCTCAACGAGTTAATGGATGTTTTCCATAGTCAGAATCAAGGCCAAAGATTGTCATTGAGCAAAGTATGGTCGAAGAAACAGTTTTATATAGAGCCAATCATGATTTTATCTATAAATTCATAGGTATTCGCCCTACCCTAAATTTTTTGCATTCCTAGGTCCGGCAAAACTGGGAGCCTCTTGGTGAGTATTCTTTGTGGTTTATTAGCAATGGATATTTTATTGTTAGTTTTTCTTCACTTGTCGATAGAAATAGGGCTTTCGAATCATAAAAGAGGAATCATGGTCCGACAAGATTATTTGTTCAACCCTAGAGAGTGGGATTTGATCCTCGAATCTGTTGTCCTATTTTGGATCCATTTGTATGCACTTCCAATGGAGTTTTGGAGTGAGCAGGTATTGGAAATTATCGATAATTCCCTTGGAATACATTTGGGTGTTTCCAAAGATACAATAGAAGGAAACGCAGTTGTTTATGCAAGATTATGTGTGGAAATGGATCTTAGCCAACCTCTACCGATAGATGAGGAACTTGAACTTGCAGGACTATCTTGGATTCAACGACTGGATTATGAGGCATTGCCCTTCAGATGTAGAGTTTACCACAAATATGGGCATTTGGCCCAATCTTGCCCAAATAATATGAACATAAAAATGGAGGCTCCTCTAGGAATGTCAAATCTTCCTAAGGAGGGTAAGTCAAAAATCAACAAAGAACCAATCAATATTTCTCAGGGTAAAGAAGCATAGGGAAATGGTTTTGAATAGCCCAAAAGAAGGAGAAGGCAAAAGAAAAAATATGGTAAAGAGCAAACCAAACTCAAGCCCTCCAATAGGTATGAGATATTTAAGACACTAATGGACCAAGAAGAAGAACAATTCATGGAAGGAATGGATGGGAATAATGAAAATAATAACAACCATGTTCAAGCTCCTCTTTCATCTCCCCCATCATAGAGCAGGTAATTAAGTATAGTGAGTTACCGTAGTCATAGAGTGCAGGGGCATTGATAGTGCATAACCAAGAGCAACCAATAATTAAGGATGTCAGCATGGACAATGCAAAAAATAACAGAGAAAGGCCAACTCTAGGGATAACTCGGGTGGAAAATATATCAAAAAATAGTAGCTCTCAAGGAGTGGGTAGAAAATCAAATAAGGAATTGATAGCAGTTCAAGGAGACAAATTGGTCACTGGAGGATCGGTGAGGCCAATAGATTTTTACTGATCTCAAGATAACCAATGATTATACAATCATGGAATGTTAGGGGTTTAAATAGTAGAACCCATCAATTTGTTGTTCGAAGACTCTTAGAAAAATGTAAAACAGATTTTTTGCTTATCCAGAGACAAAAATGTCGTTGGATATTATGTGTAAAGCAGTTAACAGACTTTGGATGGGTGTTGGTCATATGGAAGTGGCTTCCCAAGGGGTATCAAGGGGGATAGTTACTCTTTGTAACTCTCTTGAATGGACTGCAATAGAACATATAGCTTGGAGGGGTGTTCTCACATCACATTTTAGAAATAATGTCACAATTGAACATGTTTTAATCACAAATTTTTATGGGGCTCAAAACCTATATGGTCATATGCATCAATGGAAAGTTGTGCATAACATGAGAGTCTCAAGAGAAGAGTTAGACTGGATTTTTGATGGGGATTTTAATGCTAAATTATCCTCTAGAGATCAGGAAGGGGGAACCCCAATTTTGGACCTAGGGGATCGACTTATGATTGCCCAAGTCCAGGAATTACACTTGGTGGATATTAAATGCCCTAGAACCAACTATACTTGGACTAATAAGAGGAGGGAGCCACATAGTAGGAAGGTGAAGTTAGACCATTTTTTGGTTTTAAAGGAGGCATTTGTAAAATGGAATATAAAATTTCAGATTTTGGAGGGTCCAATTTCATATCACTTTCCCATTTTGTTGGAATGAGGGATCAAAATAGTGCAGCATCACAAACCATTTAAATTTGAAAACTTTTGGTTACAAAAAAAGGAACTTCGAAAGTAAATTCCACAGTGGTGGGAAGAAGGTCACCCAAAGATATGGGACAGCAATGTTTATATTCCACAAACAACTTCATTATGTCAAAGATCAACTAAAACAATGGAGGTAAGCTAACAAGATAGACTTCCAGGTCCAAAGATCTCCATTGGTAGCCAGATGGGATGAGATTCAAAAACACTTTAGGGAAGGAACAATTACAGAGTAGCTTAAAGAAGAGGATGATGCATTGCGTAAAGCAGTTGAGGACATTGACAACCAAGAGGAGACCTACTAGAAATAGAGAGCAAGAACCACTTGGTTATTAGAAGGTGATAAAAATACCAAATTTTTCCATCGGACTACTTGTGCTAGGAGACAGATGAACAACATGGAAGCTCTTCAAGATGAGAACGGATACTCCTTTGATACAATTCCAGGTATGCATTTCTATTCAATGGATTATTTTTCTAAACTATTTAAGGAAAGTATGGTGCAAGATGAAGAGGCTCAAAAAGAAGTTATTGATGTCATACTCTCTGTTATCTCTGAAAATAAAATCAGACCCTACTTAAACCCATTGATAGAGAGGAACTAAAGAATGTAGTCTTTGGAATGAGCACCAAAAAAACACCAGGTCCAGATGGCTTTCCAATTGAGTTTTTTAGGCCTTTTGGGATAACTTGGAGGAGGGTGTAATGGCTATTATAGAGGAGTCCAAAGGTAGTAAAAGAATTCTTAAAGCATTAAATCATACTTTCATTACCTTAATTCCAAAATGGGAGAAGGGGTACATATTTCATATTATAGACCTATTGCTTTATGCAATGTTATATATAAAATAATCACAAAGGTAATGGCTGAGCGGCTAAAACCTCTTCTACATAGCATTATCTCCTCAGAGTAAGGGGGTTTTGTAGAGGTTAGGCAGATCTTGGATGTTGTGGTTCTAGCTCAAGAGGAAATCCATTCAATGTAAACATCTGGTAATAGAGGAATGTTCATAAAATTAGATATGTCAAAGCTTATGATAGGGTGGAGTGGAGCTTCTTGTCAAAGATTATGGCAGCTTTTGGTTTCTCTTAGGATTGGATAGAATGGGTCATGAGTTGTGTTTCTACTCCGACATACTCAGTTTTAATCAAGGGTCTTCCCTCATAATCGTTTGGAGCTACTCGAGGCCTTTGTCAAGGATATCCTTGCTCTCCCTATATTTTTCTCATATTGGCTAAAGGATTGGGTAGACTCATCTTGAGGAGAAGACAACAAGGTTTGCTAACAGGTATCAATGTGGGTGAGGAAGTTTTGACTCACCTACAATTTGTGGATGACACAAGATTGGTGGGAGTGGCCAGCTTCAAGGAAGCAAGAATGATTAGAGATACACTTAATGTCTACCTTAGGGCTACAAACCAAGTCATCAATGATAAAAAATCCAAAGTAATCGTTTTCAATCTTGATCAAAGGCTTCAGGACATAATTTTATATATCTTGGGATTCACAAGGTGGTATACTTGGGGGTCCCTTTGCATTTTAAAAAACTAAAAATAGATATCTGGAGGAATATTTTGGACTGTATCAAGGATAAAATTAATCATTGGTCTCATAAATGGTTAAGCTATGGGGGTAGATTAACTTTTTTACAGTCAGTCATTCATGCCATGCCAATCTATAAATTTTCTATCCTTGCTGCCCCACATACCATATGGAAAGAGTTGGACAAAATGGCTAGAAAATTTTTATGGGAAGGAGTAAAAGGAGAGAGGAAATTGGCCTTAGTAGGTTGGGATAAAGTAAGCCAACCCAAGGTAAAAGGAGGTTTGGGACTGAGAAGATCAAAGTTAAATAATAAAGCTTTAGTTGGAAAGCTTTATTAGAGGTGGATTTCCCAACCAACTTCTTTATTCAGTAGAATCTTAACTAGTAAATATTTGGGATAGGTAAACCCAAATGAGGTGGGTCGTTTCTCTTTGGATGGTAATGGATCCTTAGTGTGGCAAGCTCTCAAGTTAGGATCTCAGGTAGTAAAATATGGATTATTTTGGAAAGTGGGGAGAGGGGAGAAGGCACAATTTTGGACAGATTGATGGGATCAATACCCACCTATCATTGTTGAATTTCCTGAACTGCAACAAATAAAAATAGCCATAGAAACCATGGGGTGGGTCCAAATTGAAAGTTATTTCAACACTAGTCATATGGTAGATTATAAGTTTAAGCAGTTTAAGAAGTTGGATGAGTGGCCAATTTCAATCCCTCCGGATTTGACACCCATCATGACTAAAATCTTGGCAGAAAGATTTCTCACATGTAGATATGAGTATGAATTATATTGGGGCTATGGGAGCCTTGGTGCCTACACAGTGAAGGATGGATATGATAAGATCCTTCCAGAGCCTCCTCCTCATACATATAAGGTTGAGGATTGGAGAAATATTTGGTCCAAGGGTTGGCCGAAAGTAAACTTTTTTGCCTAGCAGTTCATGCATAATGGAATTCTTACTTTTGATAATCTCGGATGTAGGGGAATCATTGGTCCATCTCAATGTGTTTTATGCTACAAGAGTGAGGAAACAGATGATCAGTTGATGTTTGAGTGCCCATTCATGTGCCAGATTTGGGAGAGATGGTTTTTATATTATAAAATTTAAGTTAATGGTGATTTGAATCCGATTAATATTTGGGAAATATGGAAGAGGGCTATATTTAAATCTAAAGCTCTTTGTATTGTTTGGTAGCTTGGATTAAACTTCATTTGGTGGCAAGTGTGGTTGGAGAGAAATACCATAATTTTTAGAGAAACTTTTTCTTCTTTAGATGGAGCTTGGCAGGTCATTTGGAGCAAAGTCACAGAAACTGTGGCAGTATATGCTAAAGAGGAAACTTGGGTTGTTATTGGGGTAATGGAGAAGGAAGTTGAAGTGCAAGAGGGATAGAACATAGCTAGTTGGAAACCACCCCTAGAAGTTTGGATTAAAATTAATACTGATGGAGCTGCAAAAGGCAATCCGAGTAGAGCTGGAATTGGAGTGGTTTGCCAGAATCATGTTGGAATAGTGCTCTATTGGGAATTGTAAGGCTTGGGAAGAGCCACAAACAATGAAGTAGAAGCCTTAGCTATCAAATTTGCTTCTATTTGGGTAGTAAAACAAGGTCACAAGAGGATAATCCTAGAATCAAATTCTCAAATAATGGTTGGAGCTCTAGATTCCATGAGGAACTTTGCTTTAAAAAAATAGAGGTTGAGGATTCTTGTCACTCAAATTAAGGAATTGTGGAAGGAATTAGATGATGTGATTCTAGTTTATGTGAGTAGAGATCTAAATAAAGTGGTAGACTTCCTGGCTAAGATGGGTACTAAGAAGGAGGTAGGGGTTCAATGGCATAGTGACATGGCTATTGAGGATGAGATGATTAGGCAAGTTAGTGAGCAGTGCTTAGCTAATTTGGATAACCATTCCAAAAATACTATTTAGGAGATTTGTGCTTCAATGTAGATCTTCTTTTATAGCTATAAATAGGTGAACAGTCATTGTAGAAATATGGTTTAAGAGATTTGTCTCCAATGCAAATCTTCTTTTACTGTTGTAAACATGTGTTCTCCTTGGCTAAGGCTGGGAAAAGTCTCATCCCAACTTGTAAATGATCTTTGTTTTAATACAAGTTTTTTTTAATTATTTTTCAAAAAAAATAAGCAAAAGATATTGCTTTAAGTAAATGGTTTATTATTTAAATAAGTTGGTGGATGTTATTGAAATAAGTGGTTGATTTATTTCATAACATTGGTTTATTTAAATAAGAAAAGAAAAGATCAATTAAATTAAATATTGACTCATCTAAGCAACGAAGAGCCCATCTTAAAATAAAAAGAAATATAAACATAATTCTTTAAGCTTCAAGGGTCGGGTTTTACACCATTGAATTAAAGGGAAGTCGTTGCATTGCCAACGATTGATCCATAAGGTGTAAATGCGATAAGATGGCCTTTTGTAGAATGGATCGGGTTGCCCTTTAGAGGTCTGATTGGACCATATATGTGAACCCTCTTTGATGTGAGAGAAAATATTCTTTATGGTGATCACCTTGGGAAGAGAAAAGAGCATTTTTGCCCTACTAGCCTGATGGATGTGGTCAAAGAGTAATGGTGGATAGGCAGGAACGTAGACCAAGGAAGAATAGAAATGCATAGGGAGTGGAGTGGGTAGAAGGGAGAGGAAGCACAATGAGCAGAGGAGAGCACCGTGAGCAAGGAAGAGCATGACAAGCAAAGCTAAGAGGGAGAAGTGGATGACGAGCATCCATTCAAACAAGCGTAGATGAACCAACAGTCACGAATGTACGAGGTTGGTCTTGTATTTTTAAAATATGCTTAATAATTTTCTTTCGTTGGTTCACATTGTTATCGGGCCATAGGCTCTTTCTTGTGCATCAACCTCCCAAAAGCTTACCAAATCATGCCTTGAGTGTTATGCATATTTGTATCACCTTATGGTCCAGTTAGGTGTGTTGGTGTTACTAGGAAAGCATTGTCGTTGGCTATCATATTTGTATCACCTTATGGTGTAGTTAGGCATGTTGGCATTGTTGGGAAAGCACTATCATTGGTTGTCATATTTGTATCACCTTATGGTGTAGCTAGGCATGTTAGTGTTGCTGGGAAATCATTATCATTGGTTGTCATATTTGTATCACCTTATGGTGTAGTTAGGCATGTTAGTCCTACTATAAGAGCATTGATGTTGGCTGGTGGTATTAGCTCTAATGTTGACTAGAAATCTACACCAAATATCACATGTTGCCTTAACCATTGTTCCCTATATATAAACCATTGTTGTTTGAATAGGCATCTTAGGTGAGGTTTTACCTTCGAAAAGAATGTTCGATTAGGCATCGCGATTAAATCTTTCCAACATCATTTGTAGTCTGGTTTGGGAAGTCTCCTCATGAATCATTGACACTATGGATGACCTGACCACATTGTGGCAACCATTGGCATCGTAATGATTGAGCACATCACCTATTCCTTGGGTCGTGGTAGGGCGAAAGTCACCTTGGTTGAAATCCTTGTCACTTTTGCTTCGCAAAGCATGCTACACTAATCTATCCACCCTATGTTATGTCAATCGAAAGTTCTTTGTTGTTTAGAATGAGCTTCTTAGTGATTGTTTCATTATCTAAAATTGTAGATTTTAGGGTAATGAAAGTGTAGAAGCTTTAATTATTGTTTCATTATCTAAAATTGTAGATTTTAGGGTAATGAAAGTGTAGAAGCTTTAATTATTGTTTCATTATCTAAAATTGTAGATTTTAGGGTAATGAAAGTGTAGAAGCTTTAATTATTGTTTCATTATCTAAAATTATAGATTTTAGGGTAATGAAAGTGTAGAAGCTTTAAATGTGATTATGGTTTATTTTGTAAATTAAGGGTATGGGACCTTATTTTATGAAATGAAGAAAAAGGTTTATTTGAATATTAGAGTAGTTGGCTTTAATTGGATAATAAATATGATTATGGTTTGTTTTGTAATTTAAGGGTATGGGACCTTACTTTATGAAATGAAGAAAAATATTTATTTGAATATTAGAGTAGTTGGCTTTAATTAGATAATAAATGTGATTATGGTTTGTTTTGTAAATTAAGGATATGGGACCTTACTTTATGAAATGAAGAAAAAGGTTTATTTGGAAAATTAAAGTAGTTGCTTTAATTGAAAGGATGTGTGAATCCATTTTATTTAGAAATTAAGGGTATGGGAGTTTAATCATTAAGTAAGGGTTAGTTCATTTATTGAAATTAGGGCATATGATCTAAGGTATGGTTGATTGAATCTCATGAGTAGATGAGAGGGGAAATGGAAAGAGTAGTTTTTATGATAATAAATATGCATTAGAAATTTGAATTGCTTGGGTTATTTGTATAGTTACAATTTGGCAATAAAATAAGTAAGTGTATTTAGAAGCATGTCTATCCAGATCCATGAGTGTCTTGATCCCCTACTATCCTCACTTGATCGACGGAAGAGCGGGAGGACCAAAGTCATGAGATGGACCAATGCACAAGTTTGCTCTCTACCTTACATCTTGCTTAATTATGCAATAGATTATATTGTGGGAAGATTTCCCCGATGAAATGGATGCAAAGTATTGCTGAAAGTATGGAGTGTACCATACATATGTAATTAAATGAACATTAGGATTGTTGCACCTCACACTTCCTTATTGAATGTAATTGTATTTAAACCTTTTATCATATGTTTATTCTTTAATCGTTGCTTTATGTTTTGGTTATCCTTGCTTGTTTGATAATTCATATTTGTTAGATTTAGTATCTAGATATTTTATTCTCTTGTGTTGTTGAATTTTGTTTAAAAAAAACATTAGTAAGTTCTAGGTGAACTTAGAGGATGACCTAAGGGCTTGATACCCCCTTAGGGATATTGGTAACTAGGTTTAGAAGATCATACCAAATTTAAGATAGCTTTTTAGTGGATAATATTGATAGCTTAACTCGTAGTACACATAGCATACCCACACATGATGGTTTGTGTGGAATATGGAGATGCGTGTATACCTTCCAATGATCGAGGGTGGTAAGTCTAGCTCATCAAGGTTGATGAGATGGATGGACTTATGTGCATAACATGAGATATGCATGCACAGAAGGAACTTGTGTGAGGGGAATCTTGTGTGGTATAGTTCTTTAAAAATTTAGGGGATGTCAAAAATTAAGTTAGTCTAAGGTTGGGTAGGGATTTTGAATCCTTCTCCTTGGTTAACAAAAAAATAATTGTAGTTGTGTGTTTCTTGTTTCTTGATTTTTGAGTCATTACAAAGGGGTGTGTCTCCTTTGGATTATTTTAGATTGAAAGTGACCAAAGGGGTTTTGTTCCTTTGGAGCCTTTGAAACTGAAAGTGACCAAAGGGGTTTTGTTCCTTTGGAGCCTTTGAAACTGAAAGTGACCAAAGAGGTTTTTCCTTTGGAACCTTTTGAATTGAATTGACCAAAGGGATGCTTCCTTTGGAGCATTTTGGATTAAAAATGACCAAAGGAGTTTGGTTCTTTTGGAGTCTTTTGAATTGAAATATGATCAAAGGGGTTAGATGCCTTTGGGGCTTTTGAATGAAAATAATGACCAAAGGGGTTAGGTGCCTTTGGAGATTTTGAATTAATGAAATGATAAGTGTCCTTATGGTAATCTACTCATCCTATTGGATTGCTTGGATAACCAATCATTGCAATCGCCAGGTGATTAGAGTAGAACACTAGATATGAGGTTCACTTGAGAAGCTATTCTAGTGAATTGAATTGATGAATAAAGGAAAGTAAATGGAATTAGATGTGTTGTATTTGTGAATGTGATGTAAAGGGTGCAACCTTTAACAAAAGGGTGCAACCTTTTGAACCTAGAAAATTATTTGTTGTGATGTGAATGCAAGGCAAAGAGTGCAACTTTTGAGAAGAGGATGCAACCTTTTGAATCTAGAAAATTGATTTAAAATGTGAATGCAAGGCAAAGGGTGCAACCTTTCACAATATGATACAATATTTTTGATCTTGGCAGTTGTGATCATTGGGGTAGGTGTGAGATATTGAACCCCTCCCAATTGGTGTTGATGATGTGATTTTTGGGGAAGGTGTAAGATCTTGAACCCTCCCAAGTTGTTGAATTATCTAAGTGTATGATTGGATTCGATCAATTAGTGGGGAAGGTGTGATACCTTGAACATCCTCAAGTTGCTTGATTTATTGTTTTATATGACTGATGGGGAAGGTATGAGAACTTGAACCCCCATAGTTGGTGTTGATGATATGATTGTCGAGGGAGGTGTAAGATCTAGAATGCCTCCAGGTGGTTGATTGCTTGATGTGATTATTGGAGAATGTGTGAGGTCTTGAACCCCACCTAGTTGGTGTTGATGATATGATAATCGAGGAAGGTGTAAGACCTTGAATCCTCCTAGTTGGTTGATTGTTTGATGTGATTATTAGGGAAGGTGTGAGGTCTTGAATCCTCCCTATTTGGTTGATGATGTGATTGTGTATGTATATGTGTAATGATGGAGTTCAGATTCTTTTTTTTGATGTGCAGGTGATGAAATGAATGTATTATGAAAGAATACAATTGATGGTGATGTATACAAATGAATAAATGGTGTTGCCTTATTTATTGTCATTGGAAGAGGTTATGGACCATTGTTTAGCATACTTTACTTTTATTACTTAATTAGGGGCACCAATACGTTAGGATTGGTTTGACCATATGCTACAGGATGAAATGGACTATGATACATGTGTGATAATGCGATGGTGGTATGGAATGGAACCTCACTTATGACTTTGTTTGCCTTAGGGATAAATGATCTAGAGTTGTTTTACAAAGACTCAAACATCCTAGTGATCTCAAACAAACTCATCTACTGATATCACAAATCCATATGATGTTAATGGCATCCTAGCGCAGTCAAATATCTCAAGGACCAACTATGTATGCAATGAATGTTTATTTTCCAAAAATTTTGAGTAAGGTAACGACGCAAACCAATCAAGAACCATTGTGTGTGCAAATAATGAACTCATTTACCAATATTGAGTAATATAATATTAAATTGGTCATTAAGAGAACCAAAAAGCTAGCTTTTCCTTATGAGTGTTCAAGGGTCTCTTCAACAAATATGTGTCACCACACATGAGCATAGTCCAATTCTAGGGTCTCCAAGATTTGGGGAATTGGATTCTCAACCACTCAAATCGAGTCCTGATGAGAATTAAACCCTATCCTTACTACTTGAAGGCCTATTATTACTTTGTGTTTATAAAGAAAGAGTTTTGGGGAATCGGATTCTCTACTACTCCAATTGGTCCTGATGAGAATTGTATCCTATCCTTACTACTCACTTTTTTAGTATTATTGTTTTTTTGGATCTTTGGGGAATCAGATTCTCAAACACTCGAATCGATTCCTAATGAGAATGTTACCTTATCCTTACTACCCACTCTTTCATTTTTGTAAATTTTTTCAAAGATGTGTATTTATTTTATTATTGGACTATGTGCATAATGGGACAAGCAAAAAGAACTTTTCGCTTCAATGTTCAATATAATCATGGCATCATCTCTTCTTGATGCAAGATATCATTAATAAATGTGATATGTGTTTGGTTCAAAAGTAGTAGAGTCAATTCCCAAAACTCAAAATTTTCTTAGTGAAAAGTATTTTGGTCCAAGAGGAAACCTGATTTAACTAGGAACAACCTATAGCACCTAAAGCCTATTTGACGTTCAATGGAGGTTGCTCAAAACACTAGGAGTGGTCGAGTGATCAAAAACACCTAGAGATTCCTCAAACCATACCAACGATGCCCCTAATTAAGGTAACAAGATTTGATGGATTAATAATTATCCAAACTAACCAAATGATGATTAATACGACAAGTGACATGAATGGATGCAAATGATACGAATGCATAAATACAATGTATAAGAAAATGAGTGTGGAATGTATACATGAGTTATGAATGCATGAACATATGTATGAAATGCAATGTGAATGATTAAGCTATATATTATATATATATATATATATATATATATATATATATATATATATATATATATATATATATATATATATAATTGGCATGGGGAAGGTGCGATACCTTAAGCATCTCCAAATTGTTTTATGGCTGGTAAGCGTGGGGAAGGTGTGATACCTTGAGCATCCCCACAGTGGTTCTGGTGGATACCAAGGTTTTTATTGGATGGGGTGAGTGGAATTTTGATGGAAAATACCACTTTTTCAATAATATCTTGGACCACATTTTTAAATTCCATCCAAGTATTGATGTTGTGACCTGATTTTCGATGATAGAGGTAATAATCATCTTCCCTATATGACCTAGATTTTGTATTTTAGTGTTTGTAGGATGTATATCAAGTAAAAAAATATGTTTTCATCCTATAACTTGTGAAATATTATCAAAAAGGGCTCAATTAAGGGGGTCCTGGTATGGAACTGATGATTTGAACGAGGTGGGTAAGGTGGATGAGGTTGATAAGGTGGACAATGTTGATGAGGTTGATGATGACTCAACTATAGCTCAATATTCATGCGGTGATTCAAGATTTGTAGAATTATATGGGTGTGTTGGTGACTCCATCATAGCTCATCTTCGCTTTTGAACTTGTCAAACCTAGGCATATCAAAATAAGATGGATATGGGGGTGAAGTAATAGATGGATGAATGGGATGATTGACTAACTACCTTAGAGTGGGTTTTTGATATACAATTTCATGTGTCTGCATGGCAAAGTTGTCAATATGGTTTTGTAAAAACTAAAATTTAGGGTTTTCTAATGGTGATTGAAAGCCCTGATTTACTTGTTGATTGTACAATTGATGTGTGTTGTTTGTTGGAACATGATGATGTGGGATGTTTTGTTGAAATTGGTGGTGAAATATTTGTTGTTTATGAAATGGATGTTGTTGATGAGGAGATGGGGGTATGATGGTATGTTGCACTGATGAGGTGGCATACGTGTGTTGAAGTGGATGAGTGGGTATGATTATGGTGGGTGGTCATGACCCCTAGGATGGATCTTGGGTGAAGAATGTGTTTTGGATTGAGGTGGGTTGAAGGTTGAAGTTTACCACCTATGATTGTTGTTATGAAATAGTGTGAAGCTTTGGTTGGTGCTACCCATAAGCAATTGTTGTAGATGTAGAAAAGCTTACTATATTATAATCGCAAATGCAGACGGTGTGGTCATATGCAGGGTAGAATATTGAGTAGTATGTGTGGCAATAATATGAGTGGATGTAGGTGGGAGGTAGGTGGTGAAAGGTATCACAACTAAATAAGATATGGCATGATGCATGGGATCAACAAATAATGTGGATGGAATGGATGATGGCATCTATGAAGCAACATTAACTTGTGCTTCATAGAGTGGGTTAGAATAGATGATGTTTTGATGGGATGGGATGGAGATATATTGATGGGATGATGATGGATAGGTTTGGTTTGTGGTTGTAATCATTGATTCAAATAGGGGATTGGTGATGATTTGATTAGTGTGTTACGAATGTGAATAGATGGCTTCTTGATGTAATGTGGGGATGGTTCAAGGTGGGATGGTGAGAGGAGATAATGATGGAAACCTGTTGTAGTCAAGTAACTAATATGGTATCAATATTCAAATACATGATGTGTTAATCAATTGGGGAAGAAGGTTCGATGCGGGGAGTCTCTAAAATGGTAGCATGTGTAGCTCCATGCATCATATCCATGTCCAAAGTGGATGCATGATTGGACAGACCAACGGATAATTCTAGATACATAGTGTGTGCCACACTGGATTACCCAACCGCATATGTAGTTGGGTCTTGGGAGGCTTGAGAAAATTCCTCTATGGGTGAAGGTTTTTGTCTTGTGGGTAACTAGCTCAAAGCTCTAGCTTAATATCGGGTCAATACCATAAGTTGTGGGGATAGCGAGTGCGCAAGGTATGTGTGTTCCAATATGTGATATCTACACTATGAACCAAGCAAACAATGACACCAAGCAAACAAGAGTTTTCAAATTTTGCAATGTTTTGTTTTGAATTTGAATTTTTTATTTTCTTTTCTTTCTTTTTTTTTTGAGTTTTTTATTTTTTTTGAGTTTTTTTTGGTGTTTTTTATGTAAACCCTAGGTCTAAAAAATATGCAATATGGATGTTCGAATGAATATAAAAATGTGTGATTGCACCCACCACTCTAATGAAGGATGAATCACGAATGGCTAAAAGAGCTTCCTAGATGAGGCTTGGCAATGGGTGTAACCTAAGAAATCAAAATTACCTGTCGAAATAGGTCATGATGTCTAAGTCCTGGTACCGATTGAAATATGAATTTCCCTTCACACTCAGGCATGCTTGGATAAGAACGGCATTTGTGATCCACTAATTATTTAGCCCTGTGATTAAAGGGCATATAATCTAGTGATCACTCTGAGCTATCCTCAAGAGTAACCATACCCTTGGTGATGAAGTCCAAGTGACTATTATACTAACTATGGATTATTCTAGGGCTCTAATAATGGTTGGTGATGAAATCCAACTCATTTAGGAGGTTTTCCTTGCACTTGTCATGTAGTGGTGTGGCATATTGAAACATGCAAAGTGTGTGTGGTGGTTTTTTTGTTTTTGGTTTTCTATGTTTTTGTAAAGCAAAAGCACAAAATTACCCTAAAATTCAATCTATTATGTAATTCTAATTTCTTGCCTAAAATGTAGTCAAAACACAGATAGAAAGCATATAGAATAGAAAAATAGAGAAAACCCTATATTAAAATGCAGCACACAAGCTCCCAATAGGTCCTATAGTGCCTCTAAAATATGGATTTAAATGCAAAGATGCATTTGGTATTAATCATATGCAAGTCTACGTATGGTCAAACACAGATCTATATTTTTGACTGTGTTAGAAATAGAACAAGGTGAGCCCAAAACCCTAATATGATCTAAAATGCATGCTAGGATGCAAAACTAACCTTAGATGCAACTACTATGCTTCTGGTAACCTAAAAATCCAAAGAAATGCTCTAAATTACAATTTTAATCTGATTCCTTTTTTTAAAAGATACCTACAAAAGATTTTAAAATGCTTACAAAACACTTAATCTAAGGCCTATAATGAAACAACTATAGAAAACAGGAAAAAAAATTCTTTCTTTTTATTTTAAAAGTAAAAATTTTTGAGCTAGGGTTTCACAAATGGCCTACCTAGAAGCCTTACGCTTTCTTCCTCTAGCTCCTCAAATGCAGTGCCGCATTTATACAGGTCTTCCAAACATAGATCTATGTTTGCACAAGTATAGGGACAACCCGAACAAGCTCTGAATGTATTATGACTTTTCTCGCATCAAAGCTTCAAACACAAATTTATGAATTTTCTTGCATCAGAGCTTCAAAACCTACAATCACAAAATAGACTGAAATAAGCAAGGAAAAAAGCAAGGAAAATCAATATAAGACCCTTTGGGGGTCTCACCGTGATTGCCATTTTTGTAAGCAAATAAAGAATATGCACCCAAACAATGAAACACCGAAACAAGCGATTGCAAGAATAAATGAATTTTATATTAAAATTTTTGGAGCCTTGGTCTCCTTTCTTTTACAAATAATTATTTACCTCGAATGACGAGGACTTGATTACAATGCTTCGCTTGTTGCTTTCATATTACAATAGATCCAAATGGGTGAAAACTCCCTTTGGCAATTTTAACTAGAAATGGGTGCTTGTGTTCTCCTCTACTACAAATCAGTTTGGTGAGTGGGCTTGTGTATCCTTGGTAGGCCACTCTTGCCTCAACAATTGCTCATAGATCTATTACCTACACATGTATGGATGCAAACATAAAAGATATTAGTAGCACTTGTAGAGCCTCCACTATGTGAGGCCCTATTTTATATGAATAGAAGCTACCAAAAACCCTAATATAAATGCTTTCAAAATGTATGAAATATGCAAAGAGAAGAAAAAATAATAACCTTTATACCTTTTTGATTTACCTACTTTTATCTAGGTTTGTCGACGACTGAATCTGATCTCGTTCAAACATAGGGCTGCACTTGGATCTCTATTACAATAATTGATCTAAAAATTGGTGGAGATGTTCTAGGGTTTGTCAACAACCTTCCCTCAAAATTTTAGCTCAATCAAATTATGGATGATGAGATATAGCCAAATCAAGTCAAGCAGTTTGAGCAGTTCTACACAAACGTGGGTAGTGTGATGGTATGATTCCATCCTCTCTTCTTCATTCATAAAAATGATGGGATTTTTATAACCTTTTGGAAGGTTAGGGTTTGGTAAATGGATTAGGTTTTGTGAAGGGTAGTATTTGGAAAGTGGCTAGAAATTGGTGTCTACATGAGGATTGAAAACAATACAAAAATTCTTCTCCCAAAAGTTTTCCTTGGAAGAATATTTGGTCATTAGAGGCTCTCCTTAAGGCCTCAACATTTTTTTGGTTAGCAGCTCAAAATAATATTCTTACAAGAGATATTCTACAAAGAAGAGTATATTATGGACCCTTCAAATGTGCCTTGTTTGAGAAGGATTTAGAAACATCAGATCATTTACTTCTTCATTGTCCATTTGCTCACACCATTTGGGGTTATTTTAAAAAATATAAAATATTATACTAAGTAGCTCCATCAACATTGAAAGAGTTGATACAATTTTGGATCAATTATTTCAAATATAAAGCATTAAGTATTCTTTGGAGGATTTACCCCACCATTGTTTGTTGGAATTTATGACTTGAAAGGAACAACATAATTTTTAAACATAAATCTCAAAATCATGCCCAAGTTTGGAACCGTATTATTGCCTCTCTTGCAAAATATCTAAAAACATGGTGCTCATCATGGGAAGTCTCAGTTGCATAAAAAGAGGTTTTAATAACTTGACTATATGATTTGATAATACATAGAAGAGTCATCTGTGACAACAAAATTAAAACAAAGGATCTACTTTGATCTATGGTAAAATGGAAATGTCCAAAAATTGGGTTTATCAAAATTAACTTTGATGGTGCTTTTAAATGAAATTCAATAAAATTTTATGGATGTGGTGTTTTTAGAAATAGTGAAGGAAAAATTATCCTCACTTATTCAGAATCATATGGACTTCAACGAACAACTATTTAGAGGCTAGGGAACTTCTTACATGGATTAAATTTGTGGTAGAAAAGAATAGAAATATATTTCAATTGAGGGGGACTCACAATTTTTTGTCAATTCTATTAAAAAAAATGGATGTGGAGATTGGATAAAAAATAATGTTATTGTTAATGTTCATCATCTATCACTAGAGAAAATCTCTTGGAAGTGTGAGCATATTTATAGAGAAGAAAATAGGGTAGCAAATAAATTAGCGAATTGTGATGTTGATATTTATCTTAGTAAAATTCAAATTTTAGAAGGCAACTGGCCAGGTGAGATTTATCAAATGATGTCAATGAACTGATTGTAGAAATATACCATTTCGAGGAAGTTGAAGAATATATTTAAGAGAAAAAAATTTAAAAAACTGTGATAAAAATGTATACTACAACAAATATAATATTTTGATGTTTTGATGGGAATGGCTCCAAATAGAAGCCAAATATAACTTATTATTTTTTTTAATTTATAAGGGAATTAATAATAACCACATCTTATTTTAAGGTTTAATTTTAGTTGCTTCCATTATAAAAATGAAGACTTTAAAAATTTTAATAAGATATCTAAATTTGAGTAAACAACATCCTCCACAATGATCATGATTATCTAATATACAATAGATATTAAAATCTATTTTACCTACTCTTGGTAAATATATTACAACCACCTATATTTAAGTGGCATCTACACGAGATAGACCACCTACCTTCAAATAAGTTGAAGAACCACCTCCCTTCAACCACTCATATTTATATGACATGAAGTAGGCCACCTACCTTCAAGTAAGTCGAAGGACCCTCACCTTCAAGAACATTGAACTGAGATTTAAATATAATAAAAAATTCATATAAAAATATTCTCAATATAGGAAAAAGTTTTATGTAATTTTCATTATGCTTTTTTTAATCTCACAAATACAGGCTGCATAGAGGGACCCTCCCATTACCCACTCTTACCTAAGTGAGGTGGACCACCTACCTTCAAGGAATTTAAAATGAGACTTAAATAAATAAATAAAAATTCATATAAGATATTTTACATTAAAAAAAAAATTATGTATTTTTTATTATATATTTGTTTAAATGTGGGCTTTAAAGAGGGACTTTTCCATTATCGACTCTTGTTTAAGTGATATGGACCACCTACCTTCAAAAAAAAACTAAAACAAGATTTAAATGATAATAATAATAAATTAAGTAGTATTGAGGGAGATATGGTCATGTAAATATAGGTTCAAAACTAGGGTAGTATTAGGAAAATTTTCTTGTAAAACGTCTCACCTTTTTGGAGTCATTTCTTTATGAAGGGTTGTTTGATTCAGATGATTCTTGGATCAATTTGTGTGGATTTTGAAGATATTTAAAATGAGTGGTCATATGAAGTAATTCAAGCGCTATTGAGGGAGATATGACCTTGTGAAGTTAGATATCTAGAATAAGGGCAGTGACAAATTTTCAAGTTGTAAAAAATGAAATTGCATATTTCTATTGAGGGAGATATGACCTTATGAAGTTAGATATCTAGAATAAGGGCAGTGACAAATTTTCAAGTTGCAAAAAATGAAATTGCATATTTCTATCGGTTAGGGTTCAGATTATGGAAGGAGCAATGAAGGGCTAGGGCATCAACGAGGTAGGACATTTTATCTAGATGTAAAATTTTTAGCTAAGTTTATTTTTCTCCTTTATTATCTTGGAAATGCAAACTATTATAGGTTTATTTTCAAAAAATATAATTGTTATAGGATATATTGGTAACTTTTAGCAGATGAGTTATATGTTCCTTCGTATGGACCTATTTAATGCTAAATCCTTAGAATCATACCTAGTAGTAGAGGTTAGTGACGACTTCACACAAAAGTTATCCTTGTTGCTTAAAGATAGATAATTTTTTAGTAAATTTAATGGGTCTTGGCCAAGGGCTTCGACAATGAGAAAATGGATAAATTGGAGTTGGAAGTCTCTAGGAGTGAGTCTATCCTTTCTTCCCAAAGGTTTCTTCCTAGCTATTTTTTGTTCCAAGAAGGAACGAGATAGAATCCTAAAAAGGGGTCATTGGTTTATGGGAAGAGGAGGACTCTTCCTTACTTGCTAGTATGAAGGCTTTACACCTAAAAATATAAATATATCCCTAGTACCACTCTATATAATGATGTATGGGTTATCCATTGAATTTTAGGAAATGGATACCTTCAAGGGAATAGAAAGTACTTTGGGAGAATTCTTTGAAATTTTAGAAACTATAGAAGATAGATTCTTGGCTATTTATGCTCGGATATTGGTCTTGATTTTTATAAGTAACCTTTACTAGAGTCAACCATTCTTAAAAATGGGGGTAAATTATGGATCCAAACCATAGATTATGAAAACATATATTTTATATGTAGAAGATGTCATGAGGTGGGACATATTGAGATATCATACCCTAAGAAGAGTCCAATAGAAACATATGTAGAAAATTGCAAGAGAAACTTACAAATGGATATGGATGAGGATGGTTTTCAACTTCCAAAAAAAAATGTCCAGATTAATGAAAGTAAATAAATAGTGGAGATCAGTAAGGAAGGATACTAGAGGAAATACCAATTTTTTTGAGGCTTTATCCTATGAAGAAAAAACATAACAGAACTTAGAGTACATAGTACATTGTACAATATGATCATAATATTAACAAGGAACTATCTAATCAGTATGATCATGATTTAGGGATGAAAATTCCTAATGAACCTATGGAATGTGCCTTATATAATTTTGAATACTCTCTTGAAGTACCATACACCATTCAAGAGAAGAAAAGTGGTAGAGAAAATGTAGTGTTAGATGTTAATACCTTTATCATTACTAAGAAAATACTAGAAAATGAGCAAGACAAGTCAAAAGCTTCTATAGCAAAGCCAGGAGAGGATAAATCTAATGGAAAGAAAAATTATGAAAGAATATTGAGGAATAGAATAATAAGATCTATTTATAGCATAGGTAAGGCAAAAAGGAAACCATGAAATTATCAAGGGAGAGCCAAGGAAGCAAGAACAAACATAGAGAAAGGAACACAATCTATGTTGGTTGAACTTCTTTTTACCAAAAACAAAATGATATTGGTGATTCACAAGTGGGATAGCCCCTAATGAAACATGATTAACATCTCATGGAATATAAGGGGTACTAATGTCTCCTCAAAGTTGTTAGTCTCACAATGACACTGAGAGGGGGGGTAACTCAGTGTAGCTCTTTTAAAACTTAAATATTCAACTCTTAAAGCTGAAACAATGAAAACTTGAAACCAAATAAAGCAAGTATAACAAGATAACATCACACAACACAAGATGTATCGAGGTTCACCGATTTGGATACATCCTCAAAATGACTGTTTGGACTCCCATCCAAATCCATCCTTTGCAAATCACCAACTTTACAATCAATTTACCAGCACCCACTGGAAGGAGCACCAACCCCTGATTTATCTGCACCAACAGAAAGGAGCACCAACCCCTAATTTTTCTACACCAACAGAAAGGAGCACCAACCAACAAGTTATGGCCTCTTTGAATGGTGTATTTAAAACCTCTAAAAAAAAAATTGTTTCTCCTTCCATGACTGTTCGTTTTCTCCTTCGATGACTGTTCGTTTTCTCCTTCCATGACTGTTCGTTTTCTCCTTCGATGATTGTTCGTTTTCTCCTTCAATGACTGTTCATTTTCTCCTTCCATGACTGTTCATTTTCTCCTTCCATGACTGTTCGTTTTCTCCTTCGATGACTATTCATTTTCTCCTTCCATGACTGTTCGTTTTCTCCTTCCATGACTGTTCATTTTCTCCTTCGATGACTGTTCGTTTTCTCCTTCCCTTGTGCATGCATGTGTTTTGGTTTTCGAAAAGGCTTTTCGTTTCTATTTTGTGGCCCTTCATTTCCTTTTCTCCACATGGGCATGTGTCCACTTATTTCCATGTGTAACAACTATCTTAAATGATTTCAAATCATTAAATATTCCTTATGTAACGTTTTGTCTTATTCATTGAATTTTGTCCTTATGTGACAAATTACCTTATTCAATATTTGATTTATTCCTTATAGGTCCACGTCACTATGCAGTCTTCAGTTTCACTATCCTGGTGTTCATCACTAATATTAGACACACTGTCAACTACTTTTCTCCTTTGGCAAAAATGCAACATGTCACGATATCGTGACACTTTTATTTCTCTGCCTGCCTGCCCTTTTTGAGTCGCAAAAATGCAACATGTCGCGATATCGCGACACTTTTGTTTCTCTACCTGCCTGCCCTTTTTGAGTCGCAAAAATGCGACATGTCACGATATCGTGACACTTTTGTTTCTCTGCCTGCTTGCCCTTTTTGAGTCGCAAAAATGCGACATGTCGTGATATCACGACACTTGTTTCTCTACCTGCCTACCCTTTTTGAGTCACAAAAATGCGACATGTCGCGATATCGCGACACTTTTGTTTCTCTGCATGCCTGCCCTTTTTGAGTCACGAAAATGCGACATGTCACAATATCGCGACACTTTTTCCTTCTTGCTCTTTCTCTTTGCTTTGGACCACAAAAATACATGTCGTGATATCGCGACACTTTTTTCTCCTTGCTTTTTCTCTTTGCTTTGGACCACAAAAATGCAACATGTCGCGATATCGTGACACTTTTTTCTCCTTGCTCTTTCTCTTCGCTTTGGACCACGAAAATGCAACATGTCACGATATCGCGACACTTTTTTCTCCTTGCTCTTTCTCTTTGCTTTGGACCACGAAAATGCAACATGTCACGATATCGCGACACTTTTTTCTCCTTGCTTTTTCTCTTTGCTTTGGACCGCAAAAATGCAACATGTCGCGATATCGCAACACTTTTTTCTCTTTGCTTTTTTAATGCGACACTTTTTTCTCCTTGCTTTTTCTCTTCTCTTTTTGTCGTGAAAATGCAACATGTCGCGATATCGCGACACTTTTTTTCCTTGCGATGTTTTGCTTTTTCTTTGATCTTTAGCATATGGGCCACTTCGGTCTTCTTGGAAAATATACAAAAAGGTGGGTCAACATCCTCATAAGCATTTAACATCACTGTACATACTCTGAATAACCTCTAAACTCTTGTCCACTACATCAACCGATCTATCTGACTGTGTTGACAACAATGACAATATTGTCGCTACACCTTGCTCAACAAAAGTAGAGGTGTATCAAGGACCTTTGTTTAAGTAATAAACCTAATATTCTTTGTATCCATGAAACTAAAATGACAAAGAAAGAAGTTTTTAAAACTATGAAAGAAGTATGAGCAAGATATGAATGGGATGTTGTGGATCATGGAGTGGCAGGGATAATTCTAACATATTAAAATCTTGTTAGAACATCCTATGCAATCATTCATAAAACTAGACATTGGATAACCTCATTAGTCATATGCTACTTTGAAAATATTCATTTCATCCTTATCAATGTCTATGGACCTAAAACTCAATCATGTTTATTAGAAGTATGGATTGGGATTCAAGCCTTTATGAGAAGTAAAAATAAAGAAATCTTATTCATGATCATAGGACATTTTATAACCAAGCTAGATGAAACATTTGGGGCAATTAGGAAAATAACCTTAAGTATGAGAGATTTCTTCACTTTTATTTAGATCAATAATCTATGGGAAGTTGATTTGAAAAGGACAACTATACATGGACCAACAATAAGAGAGGCTGAAACCTAATAGCAAAAAAATAGATAGATACATACTCTCAGATCATTGGCTAAATGAACAAACTTGTGCTAAAATTTATACCTTGGCAATGATTGGTTCAGATCACTAGCCAATAAGAGATAAAATGATGATAAGTGAATTCAAAAAAATATCCTATCTTAAATATGAGCAAATGTGAAAAGAACATCCTCAATTTTTTGATATGATAGCACAAACATTAAATTATTTAGGAATGAAGGTTGTATACACTTCCAAAATAAATGAAATCAATGATATCTAGATTAAAATAATGGAACAAGAATACTTTTAGAAACATTTTTGAGAAGAAATAACTAAAAGAGAAACTTTCAAAATTCTAAAAAGGTGAGCATAATAATCCAAGCTTAGAGTAAAGGGATTTTCTTAGTGAATATCATAATATTTTGAGTAAGGAAAAGAAATTTTGGAGATTAAAGTCAAGACAAACTTGGTTAAAAAGAGATAAAAACACATTTTTTTCATAGGATGGCAATAGTACAAATATCAACATCCAAAATTAGTAGAATTAAATAAGAAGGGATTTGGATTGAAGATCAAAGTGAAATTAAAAAAGGAGGTAAGATTTTTTTACCAAAATATTCTAGGATTGGAGGAGTTTGAAGTTCTTAATGATAAACTACTATAAAAAGTACCTTTAGTCATAAAAAATGAAGACAATAGGAAACTAATGGAGCCTATTACTCTGGAAGAAGTTCATTTAGCCATTTTTATTTTTGCTAAGGATAAATCTCTATGTCCATATGGGCACTCTGTAACATTCTATCAACATAATTAGGATATAGTGAAGGATTCTTTATTGGTAGTAGTGGAACAGACTAGGATAAAACAAAATAAACCTTATAAAATAAATGCAACATATATTACCGTGATTCCAAAAAAAAGGATGTAAAAATGTTTGATTCATTTTGGACCATAAGCCTATGTTATGAAATATAAGATAATATCCAAAGTGATGGAAAATTGGTTAAGACCACTGTTTGACAAAATTATTTTAGAAAAGGAAAGAGGATTTGTGAAAGGGAGACAAATTTTGAATGGGATCATAGTAATTCATGAAGTTATGCATTTAATAGCTTCAATAAAAGAGAGTAATGATCTTAAACCTTGATCTGAGTAAATCCTATGATAGGGTTAAATGGGATTTTCTTTTTGTAGTATTAGAAAAGTTTGGATTTGGAAAGAAATAGGTCATATGGATTAAATATTGTGTATCTACAATATCATATTCAATGTTGGTCAATGGGTTACTAACATAATCAATTAAATCTAAGAGAGGTCTTATACAGGGAGATCCTCTATCACCACATATATTCATTATTATGACATAGGTATTGGGTAGGAACTTGAAAAATGTTAACAAAGATAGGGTAATAAGTGGACTTAAGGCTAGTAATAATATCAACAACATCAAGCATGCTCCTCTTCAGCTGGGATGAGTTATTCAGGTGCCTTTTTCTTCTTCTATGCCCTTTGGGATCTCTTAGTAGATCCAGTTCTTATCTTCTCCTAGTTCTTCGATGGAGTCGTTTACCTCAATATTTCCTTTGGTCTTGGTTCGGGACCCTATGCTTCTTTGTGTTGCTATAGTGTGAGCTTCAAAGGCTTTCCTGGAGTGAACATCGATGGGATTGAATGTATATTTGATACAGGTGATTGTCCCTTGGTTCAACTTTGTAGTTTCTTTCGGGTATTTGGATGGGTATCTTGTGCTTTCTTATTTGTTGCTATTGGACCCTTGTTGACAATCCTTGTGCCCAATTTTTGTTTTAGTCATGGGTCATGGTTTGTTTCTCTAGATGTCTCTCCTTACAATTTGCATGTTTAATCCCTTTGTAGAGAGGTCTCATAGCCTATCAAGATCTCTAGATACTGGTGACTCACTTTTTAGGCTTTGTTTCAGTTTTAGATTTTCCCAAAGGTGAGAATGGAAGATGGTTTCTTTTTCGATGCGAGATCCAGCTTCAACTATGAGTGGGACTGATATCTCACTTAGTGTTCAGATATCCTGGCCCATTCTGGGTAGGTTGGAATTTTTTTACTACAGTTGGGCTCTCAAATATTTTTTAAGGTACAACAATCGATGGGAAATCCCTTCTATTTTTGTTTTTAGTTGCTTTTCCTAGGCTCCCACTAGATGGGTTTTCTTTTTTGGATGGATCCTACGTAGGATCAAGGTCTTGGTTTCTTTCTTACTGGGAAATTTTTGTTTGTCTCCTAGTTTTCCTTATCCCCTTTGGGTTAGATTCCTTGACAGCATGTGGTAATTTCTTTCCCAAGCCCCTCTTGGGCAGGATTCTATTTTTAAATGTATTTTAAATTTTATATCAATTTAGTTTTCCTAAGCCATTCTAGGTGAGAATTTTTTTTTTAATGTTTTTGAAATTTCTATTTGGGCTCCCACAAGCTGGGTTTCTTTGATTTTAGTGCTTTACCATGCAGGGTGATCAAGGTAGGATGATCTCATTTTTTAGTTTGATTGGTGCAGCGATGGTCCTTTCGAGATGTGTTGTTGGTTTCTCGGGCCCCTCCTGGGTGAGATTCTTATTTTTCAACTTGGCTTTTGCTGCTTGGGTTGAACCTATATTCAAATATGATGGGTTTGGAGATGGTCCACCCAAGACTATCTTCTTGTGCAGTTTTCCTCTTTGTGGAGATTGCCTCCCTGATTCATGTTGTAATATTTTTTTGGAAAATGTTTTAAGGTCCTTTCAAAACCAATTCCATCTACCAAAAAAATAATATCAACAACATCACCCATCAATATTTTGTAAATGATACAACCTTTTCTAGGAGGGTAGGGATAAACAAGGCCAAAGCTTTGAATAACTTATTAAAGGAATATGAAAGAGCGTCAAGGCAAAAATTTAATAGGATAGAATCCAAAATTTACTTCCTAAACACTTTAGCTAGAATCAAAGTAGGGATATGCAGGTTACCTCAAATGGAGGAGGTAAATTTACCTATAACTTATCTAAGGATACCCTTATTTAAAGGGAGAATGAGGATGGAATTATGTAATCTAGTTATAAGAAAAGTTCATAATAGACTATCGGTATGGAAAGGTAGATGGTTATTATTAGCAATAAGAGTGCATCTAATTAAATTGGTCTTATAGACCATTCCAACATATCACATGTCCTTGTATATTATGTCAAAATCGATAGAAAAATTTTAATCTATATTATGCGATCTTTTTGTGGTCAAGATTACATGATAAAAAAAAAAATCTTTAGTGAATTGAGCAAGGTTTGTGATAATAAAACTATAGGAGGCCTTGACTTAAGAGTTCTTGCATATGCAAACTTGTCTTTTAAGGGAAACGTTATTTGGACATTATACAAATAAAGTCAAATACAATGGACAAGAATTCATATAAGTATGTTGAACCCATTGATCCAAGCTTAATTTTTATTGCATTCTCACTACTAGATGGTTTTACACTATGGAAAAGTGTGAAAAAATTAATTGATCTAGTGATAAAATATCTAATATGGGTGGTGGTAATTTAAGAAAAAAATCTATTTGGATGGATACTTGGTGTGATAAAAAACCACTCAATCTAAATTCAATTTTTAAACCATGGATGAGATTACTTCAAGAGAAATTGGTGATAGGGTTTCAAATATTATGTAAAAGGATTAGGAAGAAAGTTACAAATGGAAAGAATATTTTTTTACAAGTATACAATACATTGATGATAGGAGGTAGTTGAGCAAAAAGAACCTACAAGCTCCATAATGTGTCACATGTTGACTAGATCCAAAAGACCTTTCCTAGCGAATCATCAAAAGTTTGATGATCTAAATGCTTCAACTTAGTTGCATAAGAAATAATCTAATGAGCAACCAAGGATAAAAGTACCTAGAGCTAATCAAGAGAGATCAAATAACAAGCCCTGAGGAAGCTATGTTCCCCCTCGATCACAAGAAAATGAAGGCAAGAAGTAACACAACAATTTCAAAATAGGTTTAAGAAGCCAGTCCAAAAGGAAGAAAATTTTCTAAAAGCCTTTGAATATAGTATTGAAGAACCTACAAGCTCTAAAGTGTGTCACCTGTTTACTATATCCAAAAGACCTTTCCTAGTGAATCACCAAAATATTGATGATCTAAAGGCTTCAACTCAATTGCATAAGGAATAACCTAATGAGCAACCAAGGATAAAATTACCTAGAGCTAATAAAGAGAGATCAAAGAACAAACCCTGAGGAAGCTATGTTCCCCCTCGATCACAAGAAAATAAAGACAAGAAGTATTACAACAATTTCAAAATAAGTTTAAGAATCCAGTCCAAAAGGAAGAAAATTTTCTAAAAGCCTTTAAATATAGTATTGTAGGATGGCAATAGTATAGAGATCAACATCCAAAATTAGTAGAATTAAATCAGAAGGGATTTGGATTGAAGATAAAAGTGAAATAAAAAAAGGAGGCAAGATTGTTTAACCAAAATATTCTAGTATTGGAGGAGTTTGAAGTTCTTAATGATAATCTACTACAAAAAGTACCTTCAGTTATAACAAATGAAGACAATAGGAAACTAATGGAGCCTATTACTCTAGAAGAAGTTCATTTACTTATTTTTGTTTTTGATAAGGATAAATATCTATGTCCAGATGGGCACTTTGTAACATTCTATCAACATAATTAGGATATAGTGAAGGATTATTTATTGGTAGTAGTGGAACATTCTAGGGTAAAACAAAATAAACCTTATAAAATAAATGCAACATATATTACCATGATTCCAAAAAATAAGGATGTAAAAATGTTTGATTCATTTTGGACCATAAGCCTATGTTATGACATATACGATAATATCCAAAGTGATGGAAAATTGGTTAAGACCACTGTTTGATAAAATTATTTTAGAAGAGCAAGGAGGATTTGTGAAAGGGAGGAAAATTTTGAATGGGATCATAGTAGTTCATGAAGTTATGCATTCAATAGCTTCAAGAAAAGAGAGTAATGATATTAAACGTTGATATGAGTAAAACCTATGATAGGGTTAAATAGGATTTTCTTTTTGTAGTATTAGAAAAGTTTGAATTTGGAAAGAAATAGGTCAGATGGATTAAAGCTTGTGTATATACAATATTATATTCAATGTTGGTCAATGGGTTACTAACATAATCAATTAAATCCAAGAGAGGTCTTATACAAGGAGATACTCTATCACCACATATATTTATTATTATGATAGAGGTGTTGGGTAGGAACTTGGGAAAGGTTAACAAATATAGGCTAATAAGTGGACTTAAGGCTAGTAATAATATCAACAACATCAAGCCTGCTCCTCTTTAGCCAGGATGAGTTTTTCATGTACCTGTTTCTTCTTTTGGGCCCTTTGGGATATCTTAGTAGATCCAGTGCTTGACTGCTCCTGGTTCTTCGATGGAGACATTCACCTCAGTATTTCCTTTGGTCTTAGGTTAGGACCCTATGCTTCTTTGTGTTGCTATAGCATGGGCTTCAAAAATTTTCCTGGAGCGTATATCAATGGGATTGAATGTATATTTGATACAGGTGATTGTTCCTTGGTTTGGCTTTGTAGTTTCTTTCAGGTCTTTAGGTGGGTATCTCGTGCTTTCTTGTTTGCTGCTATTGGACCCTTGTTGATAATATTTGTGCCTAATTTTTGTTTGTCATGGATCATGGCTTATTTCTCTGGATGTCTCTCCTTATGGCTTGTATGTTTAATCCCTTTGTATATAAGTCTCGTAGCCTATCGAGATCTCTAGCTACTGGTGACTCACTTTTTAGGCTTTGTTTTCGTTTTAGATTTTCCCAAAGGTGAGAGTGGAATATGGTTTCTTTTCTGATGGGAGATCTAGCTTCAAATATGAGTGGGACGGATGTATCACTTAGTGTTCAGATCTCTTGGCCCATTCTGGATAGGTTTTTGGTATTCCTAGACTTTTTGGACGTGATTATTTTACTACAGTTGGGCTCTCAAATTTTTTGAAGGTGCAACAACCGATGGGAAATCCCTTCTATTTTTTTAGCTACTTTTATTGGGCTCCCATTAGACGGTTTTTCTTTTTAGGATGGATATTAAGAAGGATCAGGGTCTTGGTTTCTTTCTTACTGGGCAGTTTTTGTTTGTCTACTAGTTTTCCTTGTCTCCTTTGGGTTAGATTCCTTGACTACAAGTGGTACTTTCTTTCCTAAGCCCCTCTTAGGCAGGATCCTATTTTTAAATGTAATTTAAATTTTCCTCTGGTTTAGTTTTCCTGAGACATTCTAGGTGATAAAATCTGTTTAAATGTCTTTGAAATTTCTATCCTGGGCTCCCACAAGCTAGGTTTCTTTGATTTTAGTGCTTTACCATGCAGGGTTATCTGGGCAAGATGATCTCCTTTTTTAGTTTGATTGATGTAGTGATGGTCCTTTTGGGATGTGTTGTTGGTTTCTTAGGCCCTTCTTCGGTGGGATTCCTTATTTTTCAACTTTGATTTTGCTGCTTGGGTTGAACCTGTATTCAAATATGATGGGTTTGGAGATGGTCCACCCGGGACTATCTTCTTGTGCAGTTTTCCTCTTTGTGGAGATTGCCTCCCTGATTCATGTTGTAATATTTTTTTGTAAAAGGTTTTGGGTCCTTTCAAAACCCATTCCATCTACCAAAAAAAATAATATCAACAATATCACCCATCAATAGTTTTTAGATGATACAACCTTTTTTGGGAGGTAAGGGATAAACAAGACCAAAGCTTTGAATAACTTATTAAAGGAATATGAAAGAGCGTCAAAGGCAAAAAGTTAATAGGATAAAATCTAAAATTTACTTCCTAAACACTTTAGCTAGAATTAAAGTATGGATATGTAGTTACCTCAAATGGAATAGGTAAATTTACCAATAACTTATCTAAGAATGCCCTTACTTAAGTGGAGAATAAGGATGGAATTATGGAATCTAGTTATAAGTAAAGTTCATAATAGACTATCAGCATGGAAAGGTAGATGGTTATCATTAGCAAGAAGAGTGCATATAATTAAATTGGTCTTTAGGCCATTCCAACATATTACATGTCCATGTATATAATGTCAAAATCTATAGAAAAAATTTAATCTATATTATGCGGTCTTTTTGTGGTCAAGATTACATGATAAAAAAAAGTCCTTTAGTGAATGAAGCAAGGTTTGTGATAATAAAACTATGGGAGGCCTTGAATCAAGAGTTCTTATAGATGCAAACTTGGCTCTTAAGGGAAAAGTAATTTGGAGATTATACAAATAAATTCAAAGACAATGGACAAGAATTCATATAAGTATGTTGAACCCCTTGATCCAAGCTTAATTTTTATTGCATTCTCACTACTAGATGGTTCTACACTATGGAACAGTTTGAAAAAATTAATTGATCTAATGATAAAATTTCTAAGATGGGTGGTGGTAATTTAAGAAAAAAATCTATTTGGATGGATACTTTGTGTGATAAAAAACCACTCAATTTAAATTCAATTTTGAAACCATGGATGAGATTGCTTCAAGAGAAATTGGTGATAAGGTTTCAAATATTATGTACAAGGATTTGGAAGGAAGTTACAAATGGAAAGAAGATTTTTTTACAAGTATATAATACATTGATGATAGGAGGTAGTTGAGCAAAAATATAACAACAACGATTATTTCGAGAGGAGCCAAGAATAAGTTGATTTGGGAGTTGAATAGTTGAGGATAATACACAACAAGAAGTAGATATAATGTAAAGGACCATCAAAATAAGAATATTGTAAGAATGTGGAGAGGTATTTAGGATAGCCCAAGCATTCCTAAAGTTAAAATGTTTATTTGGCTGGTAGATCATAAAAGAGTTTTATCCTGGGATAACTTTATGAAAAGGGTTTTTCATGGTCCCTTACAATGTGTTCTATGTAATAAAAAAGAGGAGAGTATAGACCATCTCTTGGGACACTACTCAATAGTCTGGAAACTATGGCAATGGATTCTTAATATATTTGATAAATGCATGGTGATGAATGGTAGAATTGAAAATTGGTTAAAAAAATGGTAAAGCACTTTTAAAAGTGAGGCTTTATAGACGATCTATGATATATCAAAATATACAATACTTTTGATTGTATGGTTGGAAAGGAATAGAAGAATATTTAAAGGAAAGGAAAGCAATTTAGAGGTAATGAAAAGGAATATTTATTTTTCCATATAGGAGGTTAAACCAACCCTATCAACTCACCCAATCCCTAATCTTGAAGTAGAGAGCCTTGATAAATGAAGTCAAGTCATCAAATGGAATTATGATGTTGGATATAGGAGAAATAATAGGAAGGCAAAGAATATAAAGTGGAAACCACCAACATTGGAGTTGATCAAATTGAATTTTCTGGAGCATCTAAAGGAAAACTAGGACTAGCTAGAGGAGGAACAATTAGAAATAATAGGGAAGAAATTTTATCTCATTACACTTTCATTAATGGATTTAAGATAAATAATGAAGTTGAAGCTTGGGTAGCTTTGGAAGGGTTAAAAATATGTAAATAAATGAAATGGAACAGAGAATATATGGAAGGTGATTCACTAATAGTAATAATGCAAGTTTGAAAGCAAAGGCTACATAGAACATACAAGAGATAATTATAGAAATACAACCTTACTACAGAGTTTGAAGAAATCAGGTTTACACATATGTTGAAGGAAGGAAACAAATGTGCAAATAGGCTAGCCAAGAGAGGGGTTTTAATTGAGGATCGTGAAGTTTAGAGGAGGTAGTAAGTTTAGATGAAGCTAATAAGATGACTACCTAAATCAAATAATGATTAAGATTTACTTTAATGTTTTCCATTGGTAATATTTATTTTATTTTATAACATTAATGTGTTTTCATATAAACTATTTATTACTATTTTTGTGGTTACACTTATGCTTCAGGAAGGAAACTAGCAATCGAGATCTAGTGAAGTGGACTATGATAGCGTGAATTTTTGGAAATATTACTCTAGTAATATTAAATATCTCGACAAAAGAGGTGTAGTTTTAGTATTGTGAAGGTTGTTGCAGGAAAATATGAAGAAGGATGTTGAATTTTAGAGTATTTGTATTCACACAAAAAATTAAAGAAGATCCAAAAAATAAAAATTTAGAATTTAGAATTTTTATGAAAATTTATGTAGGTATCTAGCTATAGCAACTCAATTGAGATGAGAGTTGAATCTGTTTGTAAACTCTCAAGCTCTAAAGAAGAGAGTTGTGTTTTGTCAAGGGTGGGGAACCCGAGTACAACTTCTTGTTCTCCAGTAATTTTTTATTATAATTTTAATTAAACCATATTTAATTTATTTTTTATTTAAGATTTTTTATTTAATTTTTTATTAAATATATTTATCTTCTTAAAAATACTATTTTTAATCAACTCTTGATATCTTTTTATTAAGAGATAAAATCTCACTAGTCTTATTGTCTATTAAAATATGAATTTTAATGGCTAAAATATCTACTATCTAAATTCCATATCTATAAATATGTTGGCTATAACCACTTGTAAATTCCCTAATACCTTTTTCCAGGGTTTTTATTCATACCCCTAGTATTCCAAGATATTGTTTTTCATCACATTTTATTTTTATTTGTGGGCTTAGCCCCACTTTTTGTTGACACTTACTATCTTTACTTTCATTATTTTTCTGCATCTCATATCAATATCCATTTTAAGTTTCTTTTTTATATTTGTTTTTCCTTATTAGGTCTTCCTCTCTTTTTTTCATTCCCACCAAAAATTTTATTTTTATTAATCTATTTGATTTTTTCATATTGTTCATAATGAGACTTATCATCTACAGGTTTGTCTTGTAAGGCATAATCCTAAAAGTATTTTATTCTTTAAAGTGCAAGGACCCTCCTCCATAGCAACTACCTTATTATGCAATTCTAAAAACCTTTTCCTCATTTGTTTATGATGTTGCTCTTGAAACCCTAAAGTGCAAGGGATAACCTCTACACTACTTTTATTTCTATTGTTAGGAGAGGATTTTATACTATTTGAGGAAAATGAAGACAATTTACTTGGAATAAACTTGACCTCTTTTATTTTCTTTGTTTTAAATTTTTCCTCTGCATCTTCCTTTGCACCTTTAATTCCTTCTAGATTTGAACTTGCACATTAAACTCTCTCACCCCTTGTATTCTCCTTTGTTTCTTTTAATGGTTGTTCCAAGTGAATTGTGATGGCCACTGTCATTTGATGTTGTAGATAACCTTTTTATGTCTCTTCTTTTGGAGAGGAATATCCTTGATCTATTCCAACTTCTACTACACCATAATTTACTTCATCTATAAGTTTTTCTTATGAACATAATTTACTCTTTCTTCTGACCATAATTTACTCTTTCTTCATCAATTCCACTTTGCAATATTTTGTCCTTTGTCGAGTATCAAAAAAATTACGACATTATAATTGACTTATTGATTCCATTCTCTTGATTCAAGTTTAATATTAATGGATTGTAGCAAAGGTTTTGAAATATTCATAACAACACATATACAAGTATTTATTTAATGCTTTTACTTCTTAGTAGTTGGTCCCTCCTTAATGAATTCCCCTAGGGTATTTCCAATATTCTTCAAAACATATTTATTGATATATTCTTATTGAAGTCCAAAAAACCTAACCCACATCAAAATATTTTTAGTAGTTTCTATCTAAAAAAAAAAAATCTTTCTCCATAGTTTCAAATAAAGGGTATCTCTCCCCCTAAACCATGGGCCACCACCCATTATTTTATCCCTTATTTCTAAAATGGATAAGATAAGGAAAAACCCTTTAAGAAGAAATTATGGAGTGATTTGAATTCAATTCCCACTTCCACTTAATCCATTTTTAATCTCTAAAAAATTTGGCTAGTATCCATGGAACTTACATATTAACCCTTTGTTTTTAAAAACAATTATATTATGCTCGATCATCTGATCCTTGATAATCACTTCTAGTGTAACATCTACTCCCTAAATCAAATTTATCATATATTCACTATTCCTCTTGTATCCAATTTCAACGTCCATACTTATAGCTAGGATATCTTGACTAATTAGGATGTTCAAATATAACTTTTCTTACATGCTACTTAGTGAGGCTTGCTCTTGGATAACACACATTGCCATTTTCATAATGTTATTTTTATTTTTATTTTCTAAATTATTTTTTAAACAATCAATAAATTTTATGACATTTTTAATATTATTTGATTTTTAGTTATAATTCAAATAACCCTACTAAGAATAATTTGGGTCTAAAACAAGTTGATCTAGTTTTATTTTCATATAGTAATTATAATAGAAAGCAGGAAGTATGAGTAGGAAGTAGGAATCAAAGTGCAAGCAAGGATCAAGCACCACTTCTTATTCTAGATCATAGCTCAAAAACTAAAGGATTCATATGATGAGAATATAAATACCATAGTAGGTAAATCATCTTTGAAATTCCTTACTGGAATTAAGGATGCCCTAGTTAGTGATAAGAGGAAGGATGAGTCTATGGCAAACCCTATCAAGATAGTGCATACTGCAAAAAAAATTATTATCAAGGATGAGGTGATCAAGCATGATATAATGATTCTTAAAACCATAAGTTTTATATATAAGTTCCATGGATACTAGCCAAGTTTTGTTGAGATTCAAAATTTGACCAAGTGAAAGTGGATATTGAAATCAAATTACTCCATGAATTTTCCTTCGAAAGGATATTTTTTTATTATTTTATCTAGTTTAGAAATAAGAGATAAAATAATGGATGGTGGCCCTTGGTTTAAGAACAAAGATGCATTATATTTAAGACCATGGAGTGATAATTTTTCTATGGAGATAAAGACTATTAAAAGGCTTCTTGTATGGATTAGGTTTTTTAGGATTCTTTATCAACTCATTAATAAGAATATTTTGAAGAATATTGGTAATACTCTAGAGGATTTAATCCAAGAAGGACCAACTACTAAGGAGATAAAGCATATTGTATACACTCAAATATGTGTTGCCATGGAAATTTCAAAATATTTACTATGGTCCATTAGGATTAAATTTGAAGAGAATGGAATCAACAAACAAATTATGAAGACATTACACTATGATGTCACCAATATCATGAGACTAGACTCATGGTAAGAAAAGTTAAAAATAATGGAGAAAGAGATGGAAAAGTTTGGGCGTGAGGCAAACTTCAATATGAAATAAGGAGATTATATCATAGTAGAAGTTGGGTCAAATCAAGTATTTTTACTCTTAAGAAAGTGGCAAGAAAAAACCCTTTACATCATCAAATGAAAAAGACCATTATAGTTCACTCAAGTCAACCATTAGAAGAAAAAATTATAGATTGGATGAGAAAGTACAACATGTAAGTTCAAATACAAAATAATTTAAAGGTGCGAAGGAGGATGGAGAGGAAAATTTCAAAGCTAATAAGGTGAAGGAGATCAATTTTAATTGAGGTAAATCATCTTCATTTTCATCAAGTAGCATAAAGTCTTCTCCTTGTAATAAAAATGAAAGTAGTATAGAGTGTATCCATTGCATTTTAGGGTTTCAAAAGTAGCATAATAAAGAAATGCACATGGAGGATATCCATGAAATTTTAGGGTTTCCATGGAAGCATAAGAAAGTAATTACTATGGAGGATCATCCTTTAATTTTAGGGTTTTAGGGGTAATATAAAGAAAGATTTTTTAAGGCTATTCCTTGCATTTTAGATTCTTTAGGGTAATATAAATCATTAGAAGATAAGTCTCATTATGAACAATATGGAAAAATAGAAGATATTTTGAAGATGAAAGTCTTTTTTGGAATGGGAAAAGGAGATGAAGGTTGTCAAAGAAAGAACAAAGAGAAAAAAAAAACTCAAATGGATATCTATTTGGGAAGCCAAATAAAAATGTCACATGTTAACAAGAAGTGGGGCTAATTCGGCGAATAAAAATAGAAAGTGATGATGAAAATGATATCATGGAACATTAGGGTTATGAATAAGACCCCTAAACAAGAGTCATTGTGGAATAAATAGGTTGTTATAGTCCTGAGTTTATTTTAATACAAGAGATAAAATTAAGTAGTGGTGAATGTAAGGATGATTTAAAAAGATTTGGAAGATAGGTGATTGTCTATCAGTTTCTTTTGTAGGAGCTTTAGGTGATATTGCAACAATATAGCACAAACACAAATGAGATGAAAAAATATTAGAAGTAAAGATTAATTGGGCTTTTGAACTATTTTGCAAGAATGAGGGAAACATCAAATCTAGAGTTATAAATGTATATGCTCCAACTATAGTTTCTCCTCATGAAATATGTTGGAAGGACCTTAGCATATTTTTTTCAAACACAATGGTTATTTATAATTTTGATCTATGGATTCTTGGGGTGACTTAAACATAGTTCTATCTCCTTTGGAAAAGAAGTATGGTACTCTAGGATGGTCTAAATCAATGCAATATTTTGCTTCATTTGTCAATTCACATTGGTCAAACTCATATAGCAAAAAAATTGGATAGATTCTTGTTATCCAATACATGGTTGCAAACAAAGCATACAATCTCTTTAGATATTTTATTACAAGCAGGATTAGATCACAAACCCATTCTTTTGACTTATGATTTATCCAATAATGGTCATCCAAAGTCATTTCACTTCTAATTTGTGGATCCAAGACCCTTACTTTTTCTAAATGGTAATATTATAGTAAGATGAAGCAAACATTAAAGGATCACACACACACACATACACACATATATATAAATTAAGGTTTTTTCAAAAGATGAAATATTTAAATAAGCAAATGAAGATTTAAAATTCCCAATATTTTGGTAACATTTTTAGAGAAAATAAAGAAATTGAATCCATGCTAAAAAATTTACTGGAGATAATAGAAATCAATGGAATAGATAAGGATTCTTATGTGAAAGAAAAATAATTACTTTGTGATTATCATAATACATTGAAAACGAGTCATATTGGTTCTTGTAGTGAAATTTCACTGCATCAAGAAAATCTCATTAGAAAGGAGAATTTTGAGCAAGATTATCACCTAAAGATGATTTTGAAAAAAAGCAAGATGAAAATGCCTGAAGCCCTATCAATCTATCAAGTAGCTAGTTCCATGAAAATGCCAAAGATGTTAACAAGAGAAGACCTTCACTGATAGTTGCTAGCACATTTTAAACTCCCTATGCCCTAAGGCTACATTGACCAAACATATTGGACAAACAATGACTCATAGCCTTTTTTGTGGAAGCTAATCTAGACCATACCATTGGTAGGTATCTAAAAGCCTTTTTTATGATAGCTAAAAGGAATCTACCTTTGGCAGAGTTTTATCCCATACAACGGTTGTAGAATCACCCCTCATCCAAATAGGTGGGTTCAAAATTTGAACTATCTTCCTTATCCAATTAGGTTTAGAGTGTGTATCCAATTATGCACTATTCCCTAGTGCAATTATAAAACAACACCACAAAGGGGCCTCAAATAATAAAATCCAAGAAAAATAGAGAAAAGAAAGGAGTCGTGAGTTATCCAATGGAGGAACCAACAAGATAATCTTCTATATTATAATCAAAAGGAGATTAATACCTAGCGATTTATGGAAATATAAGTATCCTAGAGATTTTAAGTTGAGAAACTTCTACAAAAAGCTTAAGTTTGCTAATCCATATGATGGTCACCCAGGAAATTTGTGGCAAGAGAGCATAAAAGAAGCCTCCTACATTATCATTATATTTTAAAAATCATCATCCTATTAAAATATTTCATCCAAAATCTAAGGAAGCAAGCCCAAGATTGGAATTTATTAGAAAGTGTTTATTCATTCAAGTTGAAAGCTGACTAGCTTGGTGTTGAACCTACAAAGGAGGCAAGTCATAGCTTTTTTAAAGTGATGTCAACAAAACATCTCAAAATATTTGGCATAATGCAAAAGCTAGTAGATTGAATACTTTTCGTTTTGCAACCAGGCAAGATAATAATTTATAAGTGATGACATCATCTAGGCTTTAAAAAATTTTGGCCTGATGAAAATCCTACAAAGAGTGCAAAGAGCTATCTAGAGCACAAACTAAAGAAAGCAACATTCCAAACTAGATCTTCTCAGGCAAGAATAATAACATCAACATATAAAAGGTCTAGTATGCTCATATTGAGCATGATAAGAAACCCGTAATGTGATTCAAGAGGTTGTATTCCAAATTGGAGAGTCTTAACATGAAATGTGTCTAGTACTTTGAAAAATAGTAGTTAGAACACATGGCAATTATCAAATCTTAAGGGTGATAACCACCTCATGAAAGCATAACCAAGGATCTTGCAAATCATAACCACTTGAGTGTTGAACATGCTAAAGATGTCAAGTGATGCCAACTCATCCCTAATCAGTAGGACTTCGCTCATGATTGTACATAGTATTTAGTTGTATTTTATCTCAAGAAAATATATAAATAGGGGAATTCCCCTCATTGTAAGATGTCAAATATTATAATGAATATCTTGGTCTCATAAGTAGATAAGTAATTCATTCACCCAGAGACTCCACAATTGAAGAAACCAAGAGCTTGTGGAAACTCCATTGGAAGGTATAGACCCAAAATATTATGATCATACGATTGAAAGCCAAGAAGCTTAAAGAAATCCTATAGTTTGTTGAGTCGACAACTATTAGGAAAACTAAAAAGTTAAATCCTTTTCACTTGGTTCGAAGTCCTACTTCCCTACAATAAATATCTCCAAAATCACTTCTACCTCTCCACCTAGAATCATGGATGGAAGAATCAACCCTAGCTAGAATAGTGTTGGAGCCCTCAATCTCCAAGATCTCCATGACATTCTAAAATCTACACTAAAAGCATTACCCTACTATGATGGTAGCGATAAGACTACATGTAAATATTGCCAAGATCTAGCAACCTTAGCTACTATGCATAATATATTCCATGAAGATGTAATGGTGAGGTTATTAGCCTTGTCCTTTGTAGTGAAGGTACTGGCCTAGTACAACTCTTTAGAATAAGGTAGCATCAACACATGGGCTAAATTGATTGAGCATTTCATTATGAAATTCAATGATCTATGGGATTCCTTTTTGTTTCTCACATAATTTACTTCCATACAAAGGTATCCTTAGGAGAACATCATAGATTTCAACATCTAGTTTAGCAAGACCTAGAGTAGAATACCTTAAGAGGTGAGACCTTTTCAAGCTCAAGCCTACATCTACTACCTCCATGATTTCATTCTATATCTAAGATTACAAATTTGGTAGTCACATGAGATGAGATTTTCTCAAGTATTTCAAGTTGTTATTTCAGAAAACAATACCCTAATCTCAGTTGGAAAGCTTTCTCCAAAGATTGTGATGCCATACTTTTCATAATTTTTTAGCAAAATCAATAATCTTTGCTTCTAAATCCTTCAAATCCTTCACTAGTTGTCTTACCTACACCATGGAAATACCATCAAACTACCACTCTACCTATCATAATGTAGTCTCTACTTTCTCTAAAATCAAAAGAATAACCAAATATAACAAACAAGATCACTACAATGGAGTAGCAAAATGCTAAAATAATATTTGAAGGGTACCAATAGAGAATATACCCATATGTCACAAAATACAAAAAGGCTTCAACTAGAAACATGGCTAAAAAGCAAATTGCTATTGCCAAAATCCAATATGGGGAGACATCTACAATCCAAGAGGATTATTGATGGTTAGTTTATAATGGTCTGCATAATGCTAACACTTGTATGGTCTATCAACACCAATGCTAATTGGCTATAGCTTAGAAAGTTAAAATATAATCAAAAGGGCTTGTGGGAATTCTTATGGATCCATATTAGAACTTCTTAGTTGAATAACCTACAAGCTCCAAAATTTATCACATGTTGACTAGATCCAAAAGACCTTTCCTAGTGAATCACCAAAAGGTTGATGATCTAAAGGCTTCAACTCAGTTGCATAAGGAATAACCTAATGAGAAACCAAGGATAAAAGTACCTAGAGCTAATCAAGAGAGATCAAATAACAAGCCCTAAGGAAGTTATGATCCCCCACAGTCATAAGAAAATAAAGGCAAGAAGTAACACAACAATTTCAAAATAGGTTTAAGAAGCCAGTCCAAAAGGAAAAAAAGTTTCTAAAAGCCTTTTAATATAGTATAGTAGAATAGTTGAAGAAGACTCCCTCAAGATCCAACATGTATGATGCTTTACACATTCCCAAATAGATTGATTTATTAAGAGCAACCCTGAAGAACACTTCATTAGGCATATTAACCTTCCCAGATCTACACTTGGCTCAATATCAGCAAACCCTAGGGATGGGTAAGAATAGGTTGTCACCCTTCTATATGCCTTTGTGTATGGAGGGCGAGGTTGTGCACAACTATATGGTAGATTTTAGAGTAGCAACAATAGTTATGCTTAAGGTTGTTTATGATCCAATGGACATGGAATACACCTAAGACCAATTTTGACATGTTGTAAGTAGATAGGACCCTAGTCCAGATGATAAGAGCAATCAAATATGTACCTATAATGTTGCAAAAAAATCTAGAAGTCAATGTGATCCATGATGTAATAGTAGTTGATCTTCCTCCTCTTTTCATACTATGCTTGTCAAGGGAGTTCACCTCTAAGCTTGGAGGGTACCTATCTCTTGATTATACACACATGGTGATTTCCCACAAAGGAACAAAGGTCAAGATCTATGTAGAGAAACCTAACCCTTACTATATTGAAAATCTAGAGGAAGATAACATTAATCTGGTTTAAGAGGATCTAGACTACCTAGAATAATTTATAGAGGATCTATATATGGAATATGGAGTTCTCACTTAGTGATTTTAATGTAGTAATTGACACCAGAAGAGTAAACTATTGCTCATTTAAATCAGATAGTTATAGGCTTTTGCGTACCATAAATTAATTGTCTAAGAAGATAGACAAAAGCATCAAAATTTTATATCACTCTGGTCTAGACATTGCCAATTCTAATAGGTGGAGAACATTTGAGATATTTGGAATGGACAAGTGTGCCAAAATTTATACTATATTGCAAATATGTACTAAAAAAAATACTTTCTTTTGATGTGTTTGTCTAAGTCTTGTAGGTAATCAATGAGCAAGAGTCCTATTTTGTGGTTCACTAGAAGGGGACAATTTCTTTGTAAGAAGGCCATTACCAACATTGTTATATTTTTTATTTATTGCACCTTGCTAGGGTTTGTTTAGTTCCTCTAAATTATTCATTTTGTCATCACCAAATAAGATTTAAAATTGTGTTGATGGAATTCTTATGAGTTGAGGATTTTTTTCCTACTATTTATGAATTTAATTCATAAGGAAATTTATAGAAATTTGTAAAAATCAACTCTTAAAACCCTTAATTTTAAAGCGTAAAGCTAGCTATTAAGGATGGGATGCTACAAATAAAAATAGGACATACAAAACCCAATCTGCCTACATGAAATTCAAGCCAATTCAAATTGAGTAAAATGCACTTTGAAGGTCATGTGATGTTGCATGTTTAAGATGCTAGCACATGTGATGTATTTACTTTCACATCACACTAATTCAAACAATTCAAATCAAAGATTTCCTTTTTAACATGAATGATAGGTCTAATTCTAGTTATGTTTATCATTAAATTAAATCTACAAGAAATCAAATTTAAAACTCATGTCATCTATCTACATGTAACTAATTTATGCATAATAATTTAAAATCTTCCATTTGCACCCAAATAATAAAAAGTAAGATAAATTAAACATTTTAAACTACATTAATGAAAAAAAAACATGGAGAAGTAGTTTTCAAATAAAAAAGAAACATGGCGAAGCAATACTCTAAAAATGTAAACTAGTTTTTGATTCACTAGATCACAAATATGCAAGTGAAGAGCATACTCCTAGTGCTACAAGCTTTCTGGTTCACCAGATCACATTACGTGCAAGTGAAGAGCATAATACCGGAAACAAAAACATATTAGAAAATAGAAGGAATAAAAATGAGGGATTATAAACTTAAAGAAAGAGACAAGTTAGGAAAGGAATAAAAAAATTTGATTGAATTTTTATTTCAGAAAAAAAAGAAGTGATACATCTACAAAACTCCGAACGTGTTTTGACCTACAAGTCTCATCAGCGAAGTGAGTTTCAAAGAGGTACAACCTCTCTTTATAATACCTAAATATAGGGGGAGCTAAATAGTAATGCATGTGGGATAAAAACACCCAAGCATTATTACAAACCATAGGTTTATAGACCAAGACGATGAAAATAAGAGAAGTCTCAAGCTCAACCCCCCAAAAAAACACCTACCCACAAAAGAGAAACGTATTAAAAAATGTGAAAATACAAGGTGGGAAAGAGTACCTCAAACAATTTTTTATTTGCAAAGATAAGAACGAAGAGGTTTTTAGTTCCTTCAACAAATGATGCCTTGAGCAATTTTCTTGAGCTCTCTATCTTTTCTCCATTTTACAAACATTGGAGAAACAAAATAAGAGGAATTGTTTTTATTTTGGATCAATGTCTGCGTGTTGCTCGCTCTAAAATTCTGGCCAAAAGTGAAGATCTACCATCAAATTAAACTTTCTCAAACAAAGGTAGGAGAAAATTAATTTAATATCCCCTAGCTCTGAGTCTATTAAAAAAAAAATTAACAAAAATAAATCCATCCCTGGAGCTTTCTCTAAAAAAAAATATGTTCAGTTCACTCATGATAAAGGCATTTTTTTGATGAACTAGATGATGGGAGGAAGCAGGGATGTATTGATAGGCATTCATTGGATTTTGAATAATTTGGTGCAAAGAATTCTAGTTTGAGCAAAATCAGACCCTTTAAAAAACTTAGTATCTAGAAGTGTTACTTCATAATCATAAACAAAAGAAGTAATTTTAATACTATCATAGAAGGAACCGTAGGCAGCAAGAAAACCATTAATATCCTCCTTAGGGACATGCCAAACTCTAATAGCATCATCAATGTATCTTTTAAAAAATAAAATATTTTCCACAACATTATTAAATACGTGTTCCTCTAGATGACAGAGAAATAAACAAGCATAAAACAAAGCAAAATTACTTCCCATGGTTGTTCCTCTTATCTACCTATATGTTTTCCCTTTGAATTCTAAATAGTTTTGTGTTAACACGATCTCTACAAGCCTTACCACAAAGTTTGTGTTGGTCGGATCAAATTTGTCCCTCAAAAAATGACGAAGGGCTGCCAATCCTTAAGAGGTGGGGATGTTGGGATAGAGGCTCTCAACATCAAAAGAGAAAAGAATAATTTCTTGAGGAAAAGTATGGCCATGCAGATATTTAATTAGAGATATGGAATATAAGAAATGATTTTTTTAACAAAATTGGCAAGAGTGGATGATGAAGCCATTTGGAGGTAAGTTCGAGCATGAAACCATAGTAGGAACAGATGGGTTGACTAGAAATTCTAGGCTTGTGGATTTTGGAAAGAAATTAAAAGACACACACTCTGGCAAAGGATGGTGTTACCTAGAGCATAAATTTCCTATGATTTTTTGAAAGCAAATTCCTCCTAAAAGCCTAGTCAAGCAAGTCTTGGAGCTGATAAAAAATATCCTGCCAGGGGAATCTGTTCACTTCAGAGTAAACATTTTGATCTAAAATCTAGGAAAAGCCTTCTAAAATGTACCAATCCATGGATAAAATACAAACACCCAAGTTTTTATCTACGGGTCTAATGACAATGGATTTGTCATTGGCAAGGGAAAAAATGGTAGACCATATATGGGATGGAAAGGCACGTTGGTGAGTGGGATTGACAACAAATAATTTTTTATTGAGGAATATTTCACCCATTTCAATAACTTCTTCCAAAGGCCTATAAAACTGTGAGGGAGTAAAACTTTGGTTGGAATCACGAAAAATTTATGGAAAGCAAGATTTATGATTTTGCCATCCATAGCCCAAAAAAGACTCCTGTATAAATGTCGATGGCCAAAATCCTATGGGCTAAAAATTGTGAACCAAGGGGTTATTTTTGGTTTTTACCACCATTTAAGCGACAAAAGAACCCTTGCCATTATTGCTTCTGAATCTATGGGGCAAAACCCTTTCTTGGATTCTCGAAACCAAAGCTACAGAAGTTAATTCCATTATCCTATTGCAATTGTTGCTACACGTAGGGAGTGTATTTCTAGAATTTTCTCCCCTTATTTCGTCTTCTTGGAGAAGGGCCCTAAAATTTTAAATTATGTTCTATTGTTGTTTCTTCCTTTGTTCTTGTTGCTACTTTGGCTATTTATTCCTTTGTTGTGGTTGTCGTTGTTGTTGTTTATTTCTATGTTGTGGATTTTGTTGTGATTGCCTTTTTTGTGTGGTAAAGACTCTCCGGTTTGGCCCTCTATTGTGACTTTTATTCTTATTGTGTTGAGCAGGAAAGTTCTTTTGTGCACCTATGATTAGTTTTTCCATGCGGTCAATTTGTTGCTTGATTTATCTTTTAACCAAGTCACCTACGCTTTCTGTAGCTTTTGATATTAACTTTTAGGACTTTTGAAGCAGCATTCTCTAAAGCAGCTTTGGCTTTCTCTTGTATATCTTTTTGAATTTGCATTTCAACTCTCCATGCTTGAAGCTTTCCCTCAAAAAGCTCTTTAATCTAGGATTCTCATTCCAAAGTAATTTCTTGAGAAATTATCTTATGTTTATTTATGGAATCTGCAAGAATTTCCTTAATTACAAGCAATAAAATATAGGGAATATAATCATTGGCCTTAGTAACTAATTTATTTATATATTTTTTGAAATTACAGATGTAAAATTTAGCCATTTGCAAATGAAATTTTTCTATGAGTGCTTCTGACTCATCAAAAAATAATTTATTAATATCTTCATCTCAAAGTTGAAGATGTGGTTTTTCCATTCGTAGGGTATGGAGAACAATACCTATGCCCAAATTATCTTCAAGTTGGGCTAGCATGGAATGGCATTTTTCTACCTTTCTGCTCAAAATTTTGAATTCTTCGAACCTTATTTCCAATAAATTTTCCAAAGACTTTGATCATGGAGGAACATCGTGCATTACACCAATTCCATCTATGAAGGTCCTTCTATCCTATGTAGAAGGAACTCTTCCATTTTTTTATGTCGAACACCCATTATTCAAGCTCCCAACTTTGCTATCATGAACCCTCTTGTTTAAGATGCTTGCGAGTAAAGAGCATACTTCTAGTCTGTAAGCTTTTTAGTTCATCGGATCACATTATGTGCAAGTGAAGAGCATAATACCAGTAGAAAAAATGCATTAGAAAATAGAAGGAAGAAAAATGAGGGATTATAAAATTAAAGAAAGAGACGAGTTAGGAAAGGAAAAAAATATTTGATTGAATTTTTATTCCAAATAAAGAAGTGATACATCTACTGTTTGGAGGGAAAACTAAAGGGATTAATGTTATTGATAGAAAATATTACAATATATAGGCATAAGCCTATATTCAACACATGACACTTGTCAAGAGAAACTGACTGTGAATAATGCTAGATTCACTGTATATACATCTCAATCTGTTGCCTCAGGGTCAGCCACTTCCATGGGTCTGTTGCCACTGGGTCAGTCGTCTAAGTGCCTCAGGGTCATCATGGGTGCCTCAGGGTCAGCCACTTCTGGGTCTGTTGCCTCTGCAGGTCATCCTCAGAGGATGTTGCCTCTCGTAGGTCACTGACTAGATCCACCATGAGTATGAAATCCCTCCTCATGGTGAACTCAATCTAGAAGGTGTCGGTCTCTGCCGAAAATGCACCTAATACAAAGGAAAAATGAGCCATATAAGATTGTCGGTCTCTGTCGAAAATGCACTCAATACAATAAAATGAGCCATAGATCAAAATAGGAGGAGAGAAGAATAAAATAAGAGAATCTTCTGAAGTGTCTTCATCTGTAGTCTTCAGAAGTAGATCCAGAAAAAACGTCGGATAGAGTCTAGGGTGTCTTTGTCTGTAGTCCTTAGTATAAGTGTCCTTATGGTGACCATGTCATCCCACCGAAATGCATGGGTAACCAGCCGTTGCATTCGCCAAGTGTATAGAGAAGGTCACTAGGTACAAGGATCACATATAAAATTACCTCGAGAGTGTCAGGTACAACCGAGAGTGCACTCCAAGGTATAAGAACTTTGAGGCTAAAAAACTTAATTGAAATAGCCTCAAAATTACAATTTGACACCATCATTGTGTTCGTCGCTGAAAAAACGTTTCCAACGACTATAAATACCCCTATATTCCACCATCAAAGGGGCCTTCATCATGTGAACAACAATAGCATGCCTCTCTAGGCAGCAAAATAAACAACATCGCTCAATGGTGGCATCGCTCTCAGGCAGAAAAAATAGCATTAAAACTTCCCTCGCAGGGGAATTACACTTTCCATCAGTCATTGCACTTCCACTCTCATGTGAAATAAAAATAGGCCAATTAAGTTTTACTATCAGCCACTTTCACCATGATTAAAATATTTCCCTCCAAATGTTAGGAGGGAAAACTAAAAGGATTAATGTTATTGATAGAAATGATTACAATATATAGGCATAAGCCTATATTCAACACATGACACTTGTTAAGAGAAACTGACAAGTGTCAAGGTGAAGGCATAGTGCACTTTAACTCTAACATCTACAAAACTTTGAATGTGTTTCAACCTACAGGTCTCATCAACGGAGTGAGCTTCAAAGAGATGCAACATCTCTTTATAAATACCTAACTCTAGGGGGAAGCTAAAGAGTAATGCATGTGGGATGAAAACACCCAAGCATTATAACAAACCGCAGGTTTATAGACCAATATGGTGAAAATAAAAGAAGCCCCAAGCTCAACCCCCCAAAAAAACACCCACCCACAAAAGAGAAACGCATTAAAAAATGCAAAAATACAAGGTGGAAAAGAGTCCCTCAAACAATTTTAATTTTTAAAAGATAAGATTTAAGAGGTTTTTGGTTTCTCCAACAAATTATGCCTTGAGCAATGTGCTTCAACTCTATATTTTCTCCATTTTTCAAACATTGAATAAATAATATCTATGTCGATTCGAAGATCTCTGACAAAATTACAGTTGTCCAGCTTCAAAGAAGTGGAATTATTTTTATTTTGGATCCATGTCTGTGTGTTGCTCACTCTAAAACTCTGGCCAAAATTGAAGTTCTACCATCAAATTTAACTTTCTCAAATAAAGACGGGAGAAAAATAATTTGATATCCCCTAGCTCTGAGTATGTTAAAATTTTTATTTTTAACAAAAATAAATCCATCCCTGGAGCTTTCTCTAACCAAAAATTGTTGAGTTTGCTCATGATAAAGGCCTTTTCTGATGAACTAGACGATGGGAGGAACCAGGGATGTATTGATTGGCATTCATCGACTTTTGAAATAATTTTGTGTAAATAATTCCAGTTTGAGAAAAATCAATCCCATTAAAAAACTTAGTATCCAAAAGTGTTACTTTACAATTAGAAACAAAGGAAGTAATTTTAATACTATCATAGAAGGAACCATAGGCAGCAAGAAAACCATTAATATCCTCCTTAGGGCTATACCAAACTGCAATAGCATCATCAATGTATCTTTTATAAAATAAAATATATTCCACAAAAACATTATTAAATACTTGTTCCTCTAGATGACAAAGAAATAAACAAGCATAAACCACTGTAAAATTACTTCCCATGGTTGTTCCTCTTATCTACCTATATTTTTTTCCTTTGAATTCCAAGTAGTGTTGTGTTAACACTATCTCTACAAGCCTTACCATAAAGTTTGTCTTGGTCAGATCAAATTCATTCCTTAAAAAATGACGAAGGGCTACCAATCCTTGAGAGGTGGGGATGTTGGGATAGAGGATCTCAACATCAAAAGAGGAAAGAATAATATCTTGAGGATAAGTACAACCATGCATATCCTTAATTAAATATATGGAATCCAAGAGATGATTTTTTTGCTTCAACAAAATTGGCAAGAGCAGATGATGAAGACATTTGAAGGCAAGTTCGAGCATGAAACCATAGTAGAAATAGATGGATCGATTGGAAATACTGTGATTGTGGATTTTGGGGAGAAGGTAAAAGACACACTCTAGCAGAGGATGGTGTTACTTGGAGCATAAATTTCCTATGGTTTTCTTAAAGCAGATTCCTCCTAAAAGCCTAGTCAAGCAAGTCTTGGAGCTAATAAAAAATATTTTTCCAGGGGACTCTGTTCACTTCAGAGTAAACATTTTGATCTAAAATATGGAAAAAGCCTTCTAAAATGTACCAGTCCAAGGAAAAAACACAAACACCCAAGTTTTTATCTGCAGGTCTAATTACAATGGATTTTTCATTGGCAAGGAACAAATGGCAAACCAAATATGGGGTGGAAAGGCACGTTGGTGGGTGGGATTGATAGCTAATAATTTTTTATTGAGGAATATTTCACCTATACCAATAACTTCTTCCAAAGGCCTGTAAAATTTTTAGGGAGTAAAAATAGGCTTAAGTGGCTTTGGAGGGCCACCTCTCAGTCCAAAGAACCATTCAAGACAAAGACGTCTACAAAAAGCTAAAAACTCCTATTTTAGAACCTCTTTAGCCATGGGAGGAGGAACAGGGAGGAACTTTAAACCCAAGATGAGGACCTCAATTTTATTTTGGGTAAGTTTTCTAGAGGAAAAATTATGGACAACAAGATTTGTGATTTTGCCATCCATAGCCCAAAAAGGACTCTTGTAAAAATACCGATGACCAAAATCTTGTGGGCTAAAAATTATGGACCAAGGGATTATTTTTGGTTTCCATCGCCAATTTGGTAATGAAAGAACCCTTGTCCTTGCTACTTCTGAGTAGATGGGGCAAAACCCTTTCTTGGATTCTTGAAATGAGAGCTGCAAAAAAATTCCATTGTCCTATTGCAATTGCTAATGCATAGAGGAAGTGTGGTTCTAGAAGTTTCTCTCCTTATTTCATCTTCTTGGAGAAGGACCCTAAAAGTTTAAATTATGCCCTTGTTGTTGTTGTTGTTGCCTTTGTTGTTATTGTTACTTTGGCTTTTTATTTCTTTGTTGTGGTTGTCATTGTTGTTTATTTCTATGCTATGGATGTTGTTGCGATTGCCTTTTCTAGTTTCTAATACACTTTTGCTATCGGTATTATGCTTTTCACTTCCACGTAATGTGATCTGGTGAACCAGAAAGCTTGCAGAACTATAAGTATGCTCTTCACTTGCACATTTGTGATCTGGTGAATCAGAAACTAGTTTTAGATTACTAATTCGCCATGTTTCTTTTTTATTACAGTCAAAGAAAATGGGCAGTAATTCTTCTAAGTATGTTGATCCCAATGACCTAAATTTAATATTTACTGCATTATCTCTTCCAAATGGTTCTACTCTTTGGAATGGTTTAAAAAAAAACTATTGATATTATAATTAAAGGTTTAATATGAGTGGTGGGAACTGGAGAAAAAATTTCTATCTGGATGTATACTTGGTGTGATAAAAACCACTCAATTTAGATCAATATTTGAAACCTTGGATGAGATTGCTTCAAGAAAAATACGATGATAGGGTTTCAAACATTTTGTACAAGGATCGAGAAGGAAGATACAAATGGAAAGAAGATTTTTTACAAGTATACAAGATATTGATGCTAGAAGGCAATTGAGTAGAAAGATAACAACTGTAATTATTTCAAGGGGTGCCAAGGATAAATTGATTTGGGAGTTGAATAGCTCAGGAGAATACACAACAAGAAGTGGATATAATGTTCAAAACCAACATAATAATAATATCACTAGAATATGAAGAGATATTTGGGATAGCCCGAGCATTCCTAAAGTTAAAATGTTTGCTTGGCTAGTAGGTCATAGAAGAATTTTATCCTCGGATAACCTTATGAAAAGGGGTTTTCATGGCCCCTCCCAATGTTTTTTTTGTAATAAGGAGGAGGAGAATATAGAACATCTCTTGGGACATTGCTCAATAGTCTGGAATTTATGGCAATGGTATCTTAATATGTTTGGTAAATGCATGGTGATGAATAGAAAATTTGAATATTGGTTAAAGCAATGGCAGAGCACTTATAAAAGCTAGGTTTTACAGACAATATGGGATATATCAAAAGATGCAATACTTTGGACTATATGGTTAGAAAGGAATAGAAGAACATTTTAAAGGAAAGGAAAGCAGATTAGAGGTAATGAAAAAGAAGATATGTTTAGCCATAAAGGAGTCTAAACCAACCTTATCAACTTATCCAGTACCTAATTTGGAAGTAGAGAGTCTTGATAGATGGAGTCAAGTAATTAAATAGAATTATGATCTTGGGTACAAGAGAAGCAAAAAGAAGGTAAAGAATATAAAGTGGAAACCATCGGATGTGGAGTGGTTAAATTAAATTTTGATGGAGCATCTAAAGGTAATACAGGTTTAGTAGGAGGAGGAATAATTAGAAATAATAGAGGAGACATTTTGTCTCATTATGCTTTCAATATTGGATTTAATATAAATAATGAAGTTGGAGCTTGGGCAACTTTAGAAGGGTTAAAAATATGTAAACAAATGAAATGGAATAGAGTATGGATGGAAGGTGATTCTCTCGTAGTAATAAATGCAATTTTGAGTAAAGCAAAGGCTCCATGGAACATACAAGAGATAATTATGGAAATTCAAGATCTTGCTAAAGAGTTTGAAGAAATTAGGTTTACACATATATTAATGGAAGGAAATAAATGTGTAGATAAGCTAGCCAATAGAGGGGTTTTGATTGAGGATTGTGAAGTTAAATTTTCCTTTCCATGGTTAGAGGAAGTAGAAAGTTTAGTTGAAGCTGACAAAAAAATATTAATTGCCTAAATCAATTAATGATTAAGATTTACTTCAATGTTTTTCATTGGTAATATCTGTTTTATTTTGTAACAATAATATGTTTTCATTTAGACTATTTATTATCATTTTTGTGGTTGCACTTGTGTTTCAAGAAGGAAACTAGCAATCCAAATTTGGTATAGCAGACTATGCTAGTGCGATGTTTTGGAAATATTACTCTACTAAAGGCATAGATAGTAGAGGTGAATTTTTGGCATTGTGAAGGCTGCTATAGAAAAATGTCAAGAAAGATGCTAAATTCTAGAGTAATTGTATTCATACACAGATTTAAAAAAATCCAGAAAATGAAAATCAAGAATTCAAACATTTTATGTAAAATGATGTATGTTTCTAGCTATAGCATCTCAATTAAGATGAGAAGTGTATCTATTTGTAAACTCTCAAGCTCTAAAGAAGATAGATGTAATTTTTCAAGGGTGAGGGACTCGAGTACAACCCCTTAGTAACCAACAAAAAAACATTTTAAACTACATTTTTAGAAATGCATATAATAAAGGGGAGATAAATATAAAACTATATATTAACATTAAAATAATTTTTTATATTAGGTGCTAACATAATACACATGTTTGTGTGCTACAATGAATTCTATGTCAGGTCTAGTTGTTTATGACATAAGTGAATCCTAAAAGCTTTCTATTTTATTTGAATGCAATGCTTAGGTGCAAGCAACATAAATGAAGATAAGATGTAAATTTTAGATACAAACATATTTAAGTGGAGGCTAGTTTCTAGGTGACACTTGTTTTGATTATCCTTGATTTTCCATAAACAAAGGATTCTACATTTGTAATACCTTAAGATTACACCTTAATATTGTTAATATAAGAATAATTTTAAAAATGAGTTAACAATAATAATAATAATTATGTGATTGAAAAATATCTTTATTCATATTGCATCATATTATCATAGTATTTTAATAGATTATGCTTGCATTACCTTCTAATATTTGAACTCATATCATTTAATTATATTTTTTGTTAATGAATTATTTTATGTGCATAGGAGAATCACTAACTACCTATTTTTATCTACCATTGATCAAGAGTTTGATTTTAATTGTTGCAACTATAAACTTACCTATTATCAATAAACATGCAATGATTACTTATTTTTAAACAAAAATGAGGTAGACCATCAACATTCAAGATAATTAAACCGAAGTTTCCCTCTAACAAGCACTCAACTAAAACCAATTGACCTACTTATCCGCAAAAATGTTTATTCTTAAATAATCTTTCATTATTATACTTCTATCTATAATTGCAAATAAAGTAAAGCAGATTTTTAACATTCACAAGTCCATATATCATATGGAATAATGTTTTATGGTCTTAAATCAAGTCATTCAAGTATGGTATACCTCCTTACCTCTTTTTGCTTCAAACCTTGGGCCTTTTATTTGAAGTGTCAAAGTTTCTTTTATTTGAAGTTTTAAAGTCTTTATCATTAAACCCATTTAAGTTATAATATAAAAAAATACAACTTATCTTAAACATTGTTTTTATTTTCAAATAATATTATTAAATAAATAAATATATAATATAATATGATGTGATGTGTTATATAGGTTGAATGGGAAGGTTTAGGTATTATAAATAGGAAGTTCAAGGTTTGAATCCTAAAGGGATAAGATGAATAACATAGCACGAGTGCCCTTTTTTAATTTATTAATGTACAATAGATCAAAATAAAATATAAAGTGACATAATAAGCTTAATCGTTATGAACCTTTAAAATTATTTAATTATTAAAAATATATATATATATTGATAAAAATTATAAAATTTTAAAATCATTTAACCTTTTTCTTTGGAGGTTCAAGGTTCAAACCGTGATGTAGGTGAGTGTGTGATGGGGTGGGTGTGTGTATGGATGTGTGTTTGGCCCCTATTGATAAGTTTAACTTTCACCCTTATTAGAGGTCATGGTTGGGATGGGGATGCCCAACCCTGAGTGTTGGTCATAGAGGTTTCTCACACTAACCTCAATAAAAAACATTCAATCTCAACCCATGAGGGATACTTTAGTGGTAAGTCCTTAGGTTTTCATTTAGAAGATCTAAGTTTAAATCTCAATATGAGGGGACAAATATCCCCCATAAAAACATATGTAAACTCAATTTATTTAACCCAACCACTAACGATTTACCTCATACAGTGCAACCATAATTACTATGACACCTCCATAACCTTCCAAGCTACTCGAAGTGTGTGTCTTGAGAGGTGGTAGGTTTAGATTGCTCAACCATAATCACTATGATACCCCCATAATTGCTCGAAGTGTGTGTCTTGAGAGGTGGCAGGTTTAGATTGCTTATATGGGGTGGTGATAGGTGGGTTATTAAATCCCACCTTAACTTCACTTATGCATGCAATTAGGTTGCACCAGGTTGTAGGTGGAGAGAAAGCAAGAGTTGAGGAGAGCTACGAATACCATTGGGGGATCTAGCAGGTTGTAGGTGGAGAGAAAGCAAGAGTTGAGGAGAGCTACAAATACCATGGGGGGATTTGTGAAGGACAGATCCATAAAATTCTCTAGTATAATTCAAAAATGATTCAAAGGTTTGGTCTCTAATCAAGGAAGGAGGGCTTGAACCATTTTTAAAGCAATGCATGGATTTTGAGCCACAAATTTCTAGGGTTGTGGGAAAAACATGGAGAGTTATAAAAGATGTTGATTACAAATATTAGTTTTGATGAGCAGGATAGAATATTTTTTGGCATTTTTTTTTTATATTGTGTCTTTGTTGCAACTTTGTAACACCTTTGTAAAGCCATTTGTAATTACTATTACAACTTTTGCTACATCTATGCAATACTTTTGTAAAATCCATATGTAATGTAGACACAAAACATTGATCCACTTTTAGTGGTAATCTTCCTTAGAACCCCTAAGAGGTATCTAACCCTTTCCCTAGGCAAGGGTAGGCCTATTTTCCTCTTGCCCTACCTTCTTTACCCTTTTTAGAAAAATCGAGTCCAGTTGCAACGGGGCATGATTTTGCGAAAGCGATATCGCACCTAGTTGCGATGGGGCATGATTTCACAGAAGCGGTATCGTGCCTATTTGCGATGGGGCATGATTTCATAGAAGCGATATCGTGCCCCATCGACACGGGGTGTGATTTTGCTATTTTAGGATTTTAATTATTAAAACCTATGTTTAAACCCTTCCAGCATGTTTTGCATCAGCCTGTGTTTGTTTTCCTGCCCCTTTCACCTCAAATTTTATCTATAAAAGGAGGGGTTAATCTCACTCTTTAAAAAAAGATACGATAATTTTCTAACTTGATATTACTAAGCTCAAAATTTTTATGATTGCTCGTTTTCTTCTAACTTGCTCGCATTTTGCTTTTGCTCTGCTTCCTGTGTCTTCTGTAAGCTAACCCCAAAGTGCAAATTTTGGATTTGATCTTCTACTGCATTGATTGGATTGTTGTGTGGTTTGGTGGATTTGTGTTGTAGTTTGGAAGGAAAGAGAGTGCCCTTTTAGATACCTCGATCTCTTTTGTCTACTTTTACATCATCCATCAGGTTCTTCGCACTTTGTTTTCTGCATTTATTTACGTTCTACATCTATATTTTATTTTTCATGTATTTGAAACAAAATCACGCTCGGTCCTAGCAAGGTGTGACTTCACTAACCCTAATTTAGGGTTTTCACTCAAAAGTAAAATCGCATCTTGTTCTCACATAGCACGATTTTACCTATAGTATTATCGTGCCCGCTATCTGCGATATAGGATTTTGCCCAAGACTGAATTGGGGGTATTTATCACTTTTTGATTACATGAGTATTTTCTAAATTGCATCTAGGGCACGTTAGCATAATCTATTTTTTGTTTCTTTGTTGTTGCATTGTTTTTTTATGATTAATTCTCCAAAAGTCAATTTCTACTTTTATTTTCAAAGGTCATCTAAAGGACCTAGGGGTCTTGACTATTGCACCTTCAAGCACTATTGTACAACGGCCTAAGCAGGCCCCCTAATGCTGACCACATTTTTTTTAGTGTTTCATAAGTTATCTTGCAAGAACAAGTACTTTTTTAACAAGAGGCAAAAAAGCTAGGATCAACCATAGATCTAGATAAGAGCTATAATTATTTTCTTGGTTGAAGATATGATCTAAATATTGATTCTTAGGCATCTTAAAGTGAAAAGCATTTAGTGTGCATCTAGGTTTAATTCTTGTGCATTTATATTTATGTTTTTGCTTTAAATATTTTTTGGGTAAAACCCTAGGTTAGCAAGCATTCAAAGAAAGAATCATACTAGGCTAGCTCTTGTATTCTTGCATTTTGTTTTTTGCATTGTCCTTTATCTTTCATAGCATAGATCTAGAAAGGCCAAACTTAGGTGATTGCTTGAAACTGAATACATCAAACTATCCTGAAATCCTAAGGACTTGGAGCAAGTTCTTAAACCGTTCCTGGTGAACCCATCCCCCTAGCACCGAGTGTAGAGAACAACATACCCCCATGGTTCACCCCATAAGGCTTTCTTCCTGTGAATCTAGTCTTTTTGGGAATTGTACACGATAGGGCATTTTTCTCCCTCTACATCTTTGATGAACCCGACTTGAACACCTTTTATTTTGAAAACAATAAGCAAGATCATTAATTTGTCTGTCAAATATTTAAAAATATAATTTCCTTGTGTGAGTGTGTATGTCTCTTTGGTCTTAGTTCTTTTTCTTATCTTTTTCCTTTTCCTCAATGGCTTCTGACCTTGGGGAAGGATGAAGACTCCTTAGGTTTGATGAGATTTTCATGAGAATAATCAAATTGATAGAGAAAATCATAACCTAGAAGAAGAGATTGATAATCATCTTGATCCTATTCAAGATCCCAATGGGAATCTTATCTTTAAATATTTTGACCATGTATGGAATTTTTATAAATATCATAAACATGCATTAGATCTAGCCTTAGAGGAAGAAGCATTACTTGAAAAGGATATCCCACTTCAATAAAATCCTTTGAGTAAACCTTTGAATCATGTGAATCAAACATGTAAACCTACTTATGCCACTACTATGACCACCAGCATTGGATGGAATCCACCAGTTCCTCCAACTAGTAATGGAACCCAAAATTATTTTCAATTTTCTCCTTCATCTTCTAATGTCAACATTATTGCCTTCGTTCCACCACAAGTTAATCTTCCATTATCACAAGGCACCACATATAAAAACAACCTCCTCATGTCCAACCTAAGTCAAAGGAATATTGGGAACACGCATAATCTAAAAATGCAAAACTTGGCAAATATGGTGAATCAGTTGGTTTCAAGGATGGATATGATTCAGCCTTCAGGGTTTACATACAGTTATAAGGAAATGTGTAGTCAGCCATTGGATCCTATTATTGTTGTTAGATCTTATCCCAAGCATTTTCCTATGTGATTTTTACCAATCTATAAAGGGATAGAAGATCCAATAGAGCATCTAAGAGGATTCATAATAGCTTGTCATGATCTTATTTATGATGATATGCTCCTATTGAAATTATTTCCAAAAAGTCTTGTTGGCATGGCATTAGAATGGTATTATCGATTTCTTAATTATTCTTTGAAGAGTTTTGAGAAGACTGCATAAATGTTTGTTCATCAATTTAGTGCATATATTGAAAAGGAAGTGACCATGAGAGATCTATATGATCTAAAGCAAAGTAAGGAAGAATTTTTTTTAGAAATTCTAGATCGTTGGAGAAGTTTAGTTGTGATGAGGCCTGGATAAGCCTCATTTATAGCATGTTTTTAATAGTTAAAACTACCTAAAACTCTTGTGAATTATCTTATATGCTAGTTAAGTTGATTTAATATGTTGTGTATTAACTGTTTGCATGATTGAAGTGTTAAGGACATTATATTCTGATTTTTAACAATTCTTGTATAGTTTTATGTTATATTTTCATGCTTAGGTTGACAGCAGCATTTCAGTAGTCTTATTTTGATTATCATTAAGCATTAGTTTCTCTAAATTTAGAAAATAGTACAAAGACTTATTACTATGCAGCAGAAAACTAGTTTTTCCATATAAATTCCAACAAGCTGCCAATGAATGGCAAGGCATGGAATTCACATCCAAGGAAGAATGAAGACTATTGCAATCTGATCCTAAGGGCTAATCCACTTGAGAAATGCAGCCAAAACCATTTGGAGTCAACACAGTTGGTCATTCTAAAGATCTTTGGAATGAACATAGTGTCTTCGAAATGAACACAATGTCTTCGAAATGAGAAAACATAGTGTCTTTGGAATGAGCGGATCTTCGGAATGAGAAATGCAGTATCTTTAGAATGAGAATTGCAGTATCTTCGAAATGGGAATTACAGTATCTTCGGAATGAGCCACTTATCTTCGGAATGAGCCACTTATCTTTGGAATGAAAACAAAATGCACTTTTTGAATTTTTGACTGACTTTTGGCGGTGGAAAAGGGGATAAGAAGGTTGAGAAAGTTAAGGGAAAATATCTCCCATCTAACTTTGCCATCCTTGCCATCCAAAGCCACCATTTATGGAAGAGATCAAATTTGATCTTCTTCTAGGATAAACCTAGGAAATTCTGCAGGATATCAAGACAACATATTTTCTGTTTGTAATTAGATTTTAGGCATCTATAAAAGATAGCTCCCGTTTAGGTTGAGCTAATATATTATTATATATTATTATTAGATTAGATAGAGGAGATAGAAAATAAATAGGGAGATGATAGAATAGTGATTTCAGACCTGTAACAAATTTCAGCAGAATTGTAATTATGTTTCTGAAGCAATAAAAGTGTAGTTTTCATTTCATTTATTTTGTTATGTCTGAGTGTGAGTAAGATTTAAAGAAGAATTCAAACCTTCTTCTGAGAAAGGAGGTTGGCCACTTCCAGATCTAGGAGGAGGACCGATGGACAGGTTTTATTCTCGATTTTGTCGCAGTAGTAATAAGTTGTAAACTTGTTAATTTCATTATTTTACACAACTAACATTCCTAGTTGTTTAATTATTGTTGATAATGTTTTTGTGATATGATTAGTGGTAGATCTAGTTATTATTTTCATTCCCAAAGAACTTTCCAATTCATCGCAAATTTCCATTTCCAAGAATTTACAAGATTTTCTGTAATTTCCTGCATTCTTTTTTTTGTCATTAAACACCTCACGTAAGATTGACGACCTTCTGTTTTAGAGCATTGACAAGATATAGTTTTTATTGCTTCATCTCAATTATTGCAATATTAAATAGACTTCTCATTTAGCAACTATAATTAGACAGATTTTCCATCTGCAATTTAATTAGATTTCATTCTTGCAATTGTAACTAGGGCTTTATTTATGCAATTAGCAATTAGTTTTTCATTCTTGCAATTAGATTAAGGTTTAATTTATGCAATATAGGGATAGAAGTGACACAAATCCCCCACACAATCAATCCTACCAATAAAGACCTACTGCTCCCAAATGAACTGAACTACAACCCTGCTTGAACTTTCTCTCGTAAATAGCCTTGGACACCACCTCGGATTGATAAATTCATTGAGAATTAATGATGTGCTTAAGGACAACTCATCATTTTGGCACCATTTCCTGGGAACACGGTGTTGTTAGAAGGTGAAAAGCAGTCCAATAATTATTAAATATGCTAAGTTGTGAATTTTAGAGTAAAATCTAAATGTAATGACTGGTATAAGTAATTGTTATTGGTAAATTGTATTTCAGTCCATTTAGGAAATAAGCAAGAAACCACAAGAAGAAAAATTTCACAAGAGGTTGAAATTATGTCAAAAATGTCTAAATTTTTTATTTCCAAAAATGTTGGAATTTTCAAAGAATCCCAATCATCCACTTCCAGACCTGCAATATCCTTTGAGAAATCATTACAAGGAGGAAAATTAAGTAGTTCAACACCATTTTCTCTTGACAAATCCATACAATCAGGAAAATTTGACAAGATTTATAATTGTTTTTGGGAACCTACAATGGAAGGCTCACAAGAGAATCAAGGTAGAGCCAACAATGTGCTCCACCCTACTGCAACTAGTGCACCTACCGAACTTTTCAAAATCCCATCCAACTAGATCTTAATCAAAATGCTCCCATGAAGGTCATTTCACCCGCAGTATTACCAACTTTCAAGGGAATTACATCCGAAGATCCTGATATGTTTTTGTTTGAGTTTAAAATTGTATGTCAAGCTCATGATTACACTAATGACAATCAAAAGCTCAAACTATTTCCTTCCACTCTTAAAGAGTTAGCTCTACGATGGTTTATCACCTTAGCACCCGACTCAATTAGAACTTGGGATGAGATGGAAAACATATTCTTGGAGAGATACCAAGAATATTGTCAAGTCAAGAATCAAATTGATGAAATTCTTACAATGAAACAAGAGGAAAATGAAATATTAGAAGATTATATAGACAGATTTTCTTTTGTTCATAAGAGATGTGGAAGTGTTGAACCTGAAATTTGCAAAGTCATATTCTTAAGGGGACTACAAGATGAATCTAGGGATGCATTGGATATCTTGGGAAGAGGAGATACAAATTCACTTAAATTTTAGGAAATTATTAAACTCTGTAAAAATTACTCTCATTCAAGGCATAGAAAACACAGAATTGGTAATGAAAAACATGATTTGAAAGAATGCATAAAAGAGGTCGATGTTTTAGTACATGATAGAACATTAGATGAAAAAAATGAATCTATTGAATCTTCAGCCATCTATTGTTCAGAATGTAAAAAGCAACACTCTCTTCATGATTGTCCTTTGAACAAAATATTTATACCTGCTACATGTAGCATTTGTCAATTAGGACACCCCACAGATCAGTGTAGTTTATTTCCAGAACTTAAAAGTGTCTTTGAAAAACAGTCTCAACCTATGAAAAAAACCAATTTTGTAGGACAAGGACAAGGGAATAATTTTCATAAATTTCCATATCATAATGCTTCTCAATTTCCTACACATTGGGGAAATAATCCTTGGTATATGCCATGGTCTGCTTTAGGTCCACTTCAACAATGTTGGAGTCAACCACCATGGGCATACTCCCAAGCATGGTCTCAACATCGTTGGATGCAACAACAATGTAATCAACAACATCCACCATGGTTACAACCAAATTTACAGGGATATCAATGGGTACAACATCAAAATATGTACAAAGGGCAGCAACATTGTCAAAAACAAAAATCAAATTTGTTGCCTAATTATATCCATAATTTCTATCGTGGACAACAACAACAAAAATTGAAACAACCTCTGTTTTCAACTCAACTTGTGGTCAATCCAAATCATGTTAAACAGGTAACCCCTGTCTCTTTGGTTGAATCAAAAAATATAGCCCTAATAAATGTTAGTGACTGTGTTAAAACTCGCTTGTGTTCGAGTGAACCATTGCTTGAACCTATTCCACTTATCAATGTAGAAAGTGAAGTTAAAAAGAATGAACATGAAAACAAATCCACACTAAAACAACATCAAGAAGAACAAGATACCTCATCAAATAAAGTATCATATTTTGAACAGTCCGAGATATCAAAAATAACATCTTCACAATCAGATTTGATAAAGGAATTAGAACATTTAACTATTACAATCCCTTTACCTCAAGTTGTACCAATCATTAATAGGATTGTTCAAGAAATGTGTTTTAGAAAACCAAGAAAAAAGAAGAAAGTATATCCTAAAACCATACAAAAAGGTGGAAAATTAGTTAACTTGCTTTCAAGTAAACTTATTACACCTAAGTATGATTGTACAGAAAGCCCACAGTTTCTTAGAACACATAAGGAAAATGAAAAGAATACTTTAGTTTTGGCCTCCATTGGTGTAAATAAAAATGTTTCTCCAAGAACCAATTCAAATAAGCCTGGTACAAAACAAACTCGAAACACAACCAAAACAACCTTTGAACAACAATAGTTGGTTGACTAAAAACCAGGGAGCAAATTTGTTTGATATATTGGTGCAACATCCTAATGCTTTACTAACATTTTATGCATCTTTAGCAGCTGGCATTGAGTTGTTGCAGGTACAAAAAAAATAAATTTTGCAGTTGAATGCATTTGATGAACTTTGGTTGGAAGCACTTCACCAAATAGAGTTCACTCAACAAAAATGGAAAATGTGGCATGATGATCACATTAAGAGCAGAAAGGATGAACCAGGGGAGTTTGAGAATGAAGTTGTTCAACTTTCTTTAGTTGATGATTTAAGGAGGATATTAGTGGTGAATGGACATCTTTTACAGTTGTACCATAAACCACTAACAAAGGTGGAATTTGCTCGGTATCTCACATAGTTACATTTGATAAAAGAGGCTTCTTCTTCTTATGAAGATTCCAAATGATCATATCTTTGAATCTTAAAAATAAAAAGAAAAAAAAATTAGAAAAAAATAGAAAACAAAAATATGAATAAATTTTGGCTATGAATTCCTTCATGGGCATGATTTTAGGGAAGTCATGAAATCCTTCATGGGCATAATCAGAATCAAGAAAAAAAAAGAGAAAAAAAGAAGAAGAAAAAGGAAACCAAGAAAAAAAGAGAGAGAAAAATGAATAACTCAAAGATGAAAACCTTTTCTAAGGCACTACTGAGTTGGTATGCATGAAAACCAGTTTTCTGGCATGCATAACCTTGAAAGTTTTGAGTCACCATTGTACAAATTCACCAACTGCACTTGTTTTTGAAGTGTTGCAGGAAGCCTCAATAGAATATCAACAAAAGTAGTCATCTTTCAAAACTTGCATTAACTTGTTTTAACCAGGTATATATGTTTCTTGCACTTTTCTCATTATAAATATTTGATATATAGTATATGACAATTAACCATTAGTATAAAAGTGTTCATAAGAGTTGGCATAAACAAAACATGCTTGGAGAAAGAGAAAAATGTTGGTTTCTACTATGTCTTCAGAATGACTATTGTATCTTCAATAACCGAGGTTATCTTCAGATTAAATGCCCAGCTTAGTCTTTAGAATGAAACATAAATCTTTAGAATGAAGATTTGACAGTCTGTTTCCATGTGGCATCCAAGGAGGAAGAAAAATATGTTGTTGATGCTATTGCAGAAGAAGAAACAACTACTGCAGAAGCTATTGCAGAAGAAGAAACAAAAACTGCTGCAGAAGTTGTTGCAAAAAAAGAAACACACCCAGCAGCAGCAATAGAACACCTTGCTCCAGAACATTCAACTTCACGAGCCAAGAAGCAAAAGAAAAGAGGGTCTAAAACTGACAGCAAAAAAATAAAATAGAAGAGGGTTCATTTTTCTAAAGATGTTATTTATCTGTCAGAATAGGAGAGTGAAGTTCCTAGTGAAGATCCTAAAGCTATCCCTACATCCCTTGTTACCACAAGAAAATAGGGCAAGAAGAGAAAATATACATTAAGGACTAGGAGGTCTGCAAGACTCCAACAAAAAGAGAAAAGAACAAATTATTGAAGAGAGGACCAGACAAGATAGCCCCGATGTCATAGAAGTGCAACAAGCCACTGAGAATTTGGATGTAATCATAGATAATTTCATGGAACCTCCTGTATAGGAGTAGGGGTCTGAAGCAAAGGATGAGATCATTGTTGAGCAAAGAACTGCAGCTTGATTTGTCAGGTATTAGGTTCCGAGTCAAAGAAGAAGAGGAGGTGGACATCACAAAACAACTGAGAGCAGCCAAGAGTGTTATAAAAATACAAATGAGATGGATTGAGGAAAGAGAAGATGTTATTGAAAAAACATGAAAAGAAAATTAGAGAATTATAGCAAAAAGTGGAGAAACTAAAAAGCAGGCTGTCACAAGTTGATGAACAATCAACTACATCAGATAAAGAGGAGGATTTGGTTCAGTTACTACTTGGATTATCTAGGGAAGATGAAGACACAGGTGCTCATTCTGAAGTAGTGCCCCTCCACTTTGAAGCAATGCCCTTCCATTCTAAGGCATTGCCTTCTCAATCCAAAGAAATACCTTTATGCAACATTATTGGGTAGGTCTCGGATTCAGGCCTCCAACCATCATTACTCTAGTTTTATCCTATTTTGAAGAGGATTCCCAACCAGATGATTAGTTTGAAGGATGACACAGAAACCTTCATGAGAAATTACACATGCACTAAATTATTCTATGAAACATGGAATATGAGTATGGACATTTGTGACTCCATAGCCCATCGCAATGCATGAGGGCATGCATTAATATAAGTTTGGGGGGAATGATGAGGCCTGGATAATCCTCATTTATAGCATGTTTTTAATAGTTAAAATTGCCTAAAACTCTTGTGAATTATCTTATATGCTAGTTAAGTTGATTTAATATGTTGTGTATTAATTGTTTGCATGATTGAAGTGTTAAGGACATTATATTCTGATTTTTAACGGTTCTTGTATAGTTTTATGTTATATTTTCATGCTTAGGTTGACAACAGCATTTCAGTAGTCTTATTTTGATGATCATCAAGCATTAGTTTCTCTAAATTCAGCAAATAGTACAAAGACTTATTATCATGCAAAAAAAAACTAGTTTTTCCATATAAATTCCAGCCAGCTGCCAATGAATGGCAAGGCATGGAATTCACATCCAAGGAAGAATGAAGACTATTGCAATATGATCCTGAGGGCTAATCCACCTGAGAAATGCAGCCAAAACCATTTGGAGTCAACATAATTGGTCATTCTAAAGATCTTCGAAATGAACATAGTGTCTTCGAAATGAACACAATGTCTTTGGAATGAGAAAACACAGTGTCTTCGGAATGAGCGGATCTTCAGAATGAGAAATGCAGTATCTTCGAAATGAGTAATCTTCAGTGAATCTTCGGAATGAGAATTGCAGTATCTTCGAAATGAGAATTGCAGTATCTTCGGAATGAGCCACTTATCTTCGAAATGAGCCACTTATCTTCGAAATGAAAATAGAATGCACTTTTTGACTTGTTGACTGACTTTTGGCGGTGGAAAAGGGGATAATAAAGTTTAGAAATTTAAGGGAAAATATCTCCCATCTAACTTTGCCATCTTTGTCGTCCAAAGCCACCATTTATGGAAGAGATCAAATTTGATCTTCTTCTAGGATAAACCCAGGAAATTTTGCAGGATATCAAGACAACATATTTTCTGTTTGTAATTAGATTTTAGGCATCTATAAAAGATAGCTCCCATTCAGGTTGAGCTATTAGATATTATGATATATTATTATTAGATTAGATAGAGGAGATAGAAAATAAATAGGGAGATGATAGAATAGTGATTTCAGACCTGTAACAAATTTCAGCAGAATTGTAATTATGTTTTTGAAGCAATAAAAGTGCAGTTTCATTTCATTTATTTTGTTATGTCTGAGTGTGAGTAAGACTTAAAGAAGAATTCAAACCTTCTTCTGAGAAAGGAGGTTGGCCACTTCTAGATCTAGGAGGAGGACTGACGCACGTGTTTTATTCTCGATTTTTCTAGCAATGTAATAAGTTGTGAACTTGTCATTTTCATTATTTTGCACAACTAACATTCCTAGTTGTTTAATTCTTGTTCATAATGTTTTTGTGATATGATTAGTGGTAGATCTGGTTATTCTTTTCATTCCCAGCAACTTTCCAATTCACTACAAATTTCCATTTCAAGCAATTTACAAGTTTTTTTGTAATTTCCTGCATTCTTGTTTTTGTTGTCAAACACTGCATAGAAGATTGACGACCTTCTGTTTCAGAGTATTGACAGAATTTGATATACTTTTTTTCATCTCAATTATTGCAAAAGTAAATAGGTTTCTCATTTAGCAACTGTAATTAGGATTTTCCTTCTACAAATCAATTAGGTCTCAATTTAGCAATTGTAATTAGGACTTTATTTCTGCAGACAGCAATTAGTTTTTCATTCTTGCAATTAGATTAAGGTTTAATTTATGCAATATAGGGATAGAAGTGACACAAATCCCCCACACAATCAATCCTACCAATAAAGACCTGTTGCTCCCAAATGAACTGAACTACAACCCTGCTTGAACTTTCTCTCATAAATAGCCTTGGACACCACCCCGGATTGATAAATTCATTGAGAATTAATGATGTGCTTAACGACAACTCATCAAGTTGGTTGATTAAGACATCTTGTGTCTCAAAAATATATGCTTGATATATTCAATGGTAATTTACAAGAACAAAAATCTTATGCACTAGAAACTACTATTGTCACATATCTTGATTAAGCATTTGAGTTAGCAAGAAAAGTGGAACAAGTTGTCATTAGAAGAGGTCAGCTTAAGACTAAAGAAGAAAAGCCTACTAAGTCTCAACATAAGAATAAGCATACAAGAGGTGATAATGATAGTAGGCCTGTTAATAATGTCACCAATAGCCTACAAAATATTGTACTTCATAAACCTCCCCAAAGAAGTTTTACAAGACTTAATATGCCTATGAAAGTAGTTTTGAAGTAACTATTAGAAGCTAAGGCAATTGAACTACCTCTTGTAAGATAGCTAGATACTACAGCTCACTGATATAAAGCTGACCTAACCATAGAACGGCGCACCTAGCTATTGTATTGATCTATATTATCATGAAAGCATAAAGATTCACACAAGTACATAATTTGAACAAAACAACGTAAGTAAGGTTTCTTGTATTAATATTTAAATGGGCTTTGATTACAAAAATGCCCTCTTAGGGTCACTTAAAATATGATACTGATATTACAATTGCCAATGCCCTCAATAGGGTAGACGCACTTATAGTGCTCTATTGATTAGTCACAAACTGCCTTTGGGTGGAGCCGACCCCCTTCTTCGTGATGTGGAAGGATTATGACATAAGCTCCTCTTGCACCTGTCTCCCTATGAACAAGAAAAAATAGCACACAATTAAAAATATTGATAGCCTCTCATGATGAGGCCCTTTAAGGAAATATGTATGTAAATGCCATTAAACTAGTAAAACAAGAAAATATAAAGAAAGACTTTAAACTATTCTAATTTGATCAAGAATTATACTACAACATGAAGGACATGAATAAGCAAATGATGCATGGATCAAATATCAAGTTAGGAGCAATAAAGTGCATAAAAGATCCAATATTATCCCACTTAATACAATGCATGAAATGACTAATTCCTACGGTCATAGTTTCTCTAAGATGCAATTAAACCTATGAAAATATTAATATAACCAATCTATGGGGTCAAAAGCAAAGCAAGTGAGGAGATCAGTAACCTATTGCAAACCGCAGCTATGGTGGATGGTCTGCACTGTGAACTATAGCTGACAACCATGGTTTGACCTCTTATAGGTTTACCCTCAGAATTAAGTGCATTGGGCTTGACCTCCATATCCAAATTGATGTTCAAGGGTCGCCTTTGTTGTCCTCTAAAATATTTGGTGGTCAAATCATTGTGAAGGGCGTTCGTTTGCTCAGATTTGTGTTTCTTGAATCTCCTAGGCACCTTGGGCATCCATGGCTAATTGGTCTTTAGGTGAATAGCAAAGGGGCTAACAATTGCACAAATTTAGTATGTAATTTGATAGGGCTTTGCTGCTTTCTTGATCAATTAACTCTCTCTTTTTTCTCCTCATTTGGAGGGGGTATTTATAGCATGCTTCTAGGGCTAGGGGTGGCTTCATGGAGAAGCCAAGACCAATAAGGGTGGTTAGGACAGTTGGGATCGAAGCCTCTAGAATCTTTCATCCTTCAACTACCTCCTTCTAGATCTTTTGACCGTTCCAATCGATTTGGCTCAAATGGAAGGCCTAACTGAACTTCAGTTAAGACTGCAGGTCACAGTTGCGGTCTAGACTACAGACCGCAGGTGTCAACCATGGTTTAGACTATAGACCGTAGATCTAGGCTGCGGTTCATACTGCTTAGGAAAAAATGCCTAAATTGAGTGGTTAGAACCACTACTCTATCTTGGAGTCTATCCAAGATCCTCCATATGGTTTTGTAGCATGTCCATATGAGTAGTCGCCCTCGACATGACTCATTTTATGTGTCTACAGATACCCCTTTTGAGATGCGTTGTGAGATCGAACAACGCTGAGCAAAAATATGCATCCTAAAATGATGTCGAAGGTTCTATGATGATCATTAGTCTGATCAACATTAGATGCCCTAGGTCCAGCAAAAGGATGTGCATCCTGGAATCATTGCTTCCAACTTGGAAAGGCTTACATTTGAAATGTTTGCACTCGCCATTAGACATTCGGGTAGCTTTGGTGCTACAATAGGAGTTAGGCCTATATAACCGAAGTATGAGAGCTACAAACAAAATTTCATATTTGCTATTTTCCCCAAGCAAAGGGGGAATCTTATGATAGTTGTTAGCAATGATTTGCAAGAACAAACACAATTTTGACAAGATTAAGGGATCTACGATCTCTGGGATCTTCTATTGATTTTGATTATGACATGAAATTATGACTACCCCCTCAAGCAACAAGTCGATGAGGGTAATGACAATGTATGAAGCGACGAAATCGCTTGAACATAATGAATGATCCTGAACAGCTTTAGATTCGAGCCTTTTAATGCCTTGGCTAGGCCTAGTTTAGCTTATAATTGTAACTCTTAGTAGTATTTGTACATCTCTATCCCATGGAGCAGTCAAGCTACGATAGTCGTCTTAGGGAATCAAAATAATACAAATGCAATTAGACTTGTGTTGAATCATATTGTCGATGATTTGCTAAAATATGTCATAAAAGAAATGACAAGTTTGCCCCAAATGTCCTTATGGTGATTTACTCATCTTGTCGGATTGCATTGATCGCAAGTTGTTGCAACCGCCAATTTTATAGGATAAATCACTGAATATGAGGTGCATTTGGTTTTTCATTATTTGATTTTTTTTGTTTAATTTTGCATTTATTTGATTGATCCTGGTGCTTTTAACATCACCAAATTTACAATTTTAATCATTGATTTTGAATTTTTGTCTGGTGGAAGTCAGTAATTTGTCTTTTTAGACCTTCCCACAGTTGGTTTTGAGTGCATTTATTGTTGGTTGTAGACCGCGGGTACAGTCTGTGGTTTACATTTCTAAATTTTGGGAACCGTAGGTCAGACTTGCGAGCGAAAAACCCTAGTTCTGTGATCGCAGGTGTCATTTGCGGTCCGCAGAGACTAGGAGGACCTATAAATTTAATTCCCATTTGAAATTTTCATTATTTTTCTTGCAACTACTAGCAATTTGGGAGCTTTGAGAGAGAGAATATTCCTCGATCCGAAACACTGCCAAAATCTATTGCAATTACACTCCTCTACCTCGATGGTGGATCCTGATCAGCCATCTACTAGATGGGGCCAGGGTGAGAACAGGGTAACTTGAAACTGAGACCATGCACTGAATACCAGTAAAATGAACTACATTAAGAAATGTAGAAAATGAACCTCACTTAACTGTTGGTAATGAACCTCACTAGTTTAGGCTAGTTGTAGGATTTAATTTGATGCCTTAGTGGTCTAAGAGGGTACCCAAAATGGGTGTCGCTCCTAAACCACAACTGGTAGACATGGTTCCCAGTTGGCAAATTGGGGACCGTAGGTTTTAGCTATGGTTCCCAATTTGCAAATTGGGGACCGCAGGTTTCAACTGCGGTTTGCTATTGCTATTTTTTTTTTTTTAGGTTGTCTAATTAAAAAATTTTAATTTTCTTTAACTCTGCTTAGCTAGATTTAGCTTACAGTATGCTATTTGTTTGTAAAAGTTAACTTCTAGAGCGTGGGAGCCTGACCTTATGAAGACTCTCTATGAGGCTTTGTCTGATGATGATCAAGCTTGGTTTCAAGCTGTCGGGTTTGGTTACGTCATGGATCTACCCACCATTAGGGTAGATCAAGCCTATCTTACTGCATTGGCTTGACGTTGGAATGCATGGACCAACACATTCCACCTTCCTCTCGGTGAGATGACTATCACTCTAGAGGATGTCTACAGGATCTTCAGGATACCCATCGATGGCGAGGCTATCGTCTCCTCTGCCTCCATGACAAAGGATGTTGTCTTTGCCACCATCTTCGATGACTAGAGCATAGATGCACAGGATGATGTTGACCACGGAGGGGTGCACATCGATGATTGGTATCGCAATGATGTCTTTTCTACATGAGAGGCCCTCTTCATGCATCTCATTATGCAGATTGTCCTTCCAAACTCCTCGAGCACGATGATTCCCTAGAACTTGTTAGCCGCTGCTTAGAGGGTGCTTCAAAGCTCTATAGAGGAGCCACTACGATTAGCTTTGGGGAGCACCCTATTATGCCAGCTCTACAAGGAGTTATACCAGATCATAGAGTGTAGCCGTAAGGGCATCAGCTATAATTTTTTGCTATAGATCTAGGGGTGGCAGCACATCTGGATTGAACATCCTGTGGAGCTACCACTACACATCACCGCCATAGATGTCGAGCACCAGTGTTACACTGCATGTTGGCCTCATGCTAAGGAGGGTATCCATAGTAGGGCTCATGCTAGGAACATTGAGCACTACATTATTAGGTTTGCATCACTTGGGCTAAGGGACGTTGTCTAGCACCCCTACATGGATTACCCTACATGGCCTGAGGTGGATGAGTGGCTACGACGAACCCGTCGAGATAGATGGCTTATCTGGCGTAAGCTAGAGATCAGAGAGTATCAATTTTTTTCTCATGTTCTACGATAGTTTGGCATGGTGTAGGACATACCAGAGATGCCACTGAGGTACAAACACCTGGCTCTGGAGAGGGACCTCCCATTGATATTTCCTCCACCACTAGGAGATGCACCCGATGACTTCCAAGAGTCGGGGGTTGAGACATCTAGGACCACGCCAGACTATGATGGGTTGTGGTCCTTATTTAGACAGTATGGAACAGGTCCTCTGGGCTGAGAGTTAGCTCAAGTAGAGGCAGAGGCAGATCCTAATGAGCGCAGGGTGCATCAGCGTACAAAGGGTGGTTAGAATGCAGAGGCCACCATCGAGGATATTTTGGAGATTAATCCTGATGAGGATACTCCAAAGGAGGGTGAGGTACCTTCTAACAGCGCAGAGGGATGGTTGCTGGCTTAGGTGGCTGACTTGCAGAGTCAGCTTGGGTGGTTTCACACATAGTAGCTCAAGAGATATACTACCATCACCACTTTGGAGGTGAAGGTGGATGATAGGGAGTGGTGCCTGACTGAGGCGTAGGGCCAGGTACAAGAGCTTATGACTCGAGCCATAGATGTAGAGGCCCAGATGCAGAGACTATAGACTACCCTAGAGTTCACACAGGCATAGTGGACTGTAGTAGAGGTAGAGCGAGATCTTACTCGGGCATGGAGGGGGGCTATGCCACCTCCTCAGGTGACTATGGGGCCTCCTACAGCACCAGTTGTAGGTACAGTAGCTACACAGGATTCGATGACTGAGGTAGAGAGACTACATGGTATGGTCATGAGGAACAATGAGATGCACATAGCTTGGCTTGCTCGTGTCGATCAGCTAGTTGGATACATTGATATGCATGGGCTACAGGTTTCGAAGGATCCTTTCTCCTTAGAGTCACAGTGTACTAGGTCTAGGACCTCAGGGTAGTCGACAGCGAGCTTGAGTCACAGGACTCACAGGACTGAGAGGATGCACAGGTCCTCTAGCACACACACAATGAGATCGTATGCCAGGACTAGAGATCCAGGGAAGACATCAGGGGCCTCCAGCCAGAGGACTAGCCTGTTATAGTTACCAGTTTCCTGTGTGTTCGGTGCTTTAGGATTTGGAGGCAGGTAGTTTCCTGTGTGCTAGGTTTTTTAGGCTTTGGAGGCAGGCAGGATCCATAGTAGGATCCACCACAGGTGCTAGGTCATCCAGGTGAGCATGCTCCAAATCATAGCACTGAGGGAGGTGATGAGAGCTCTAGTACAGGGGGAGTAGCCTAGATCTGAGTTATAGCAGTTATCGACTACATTTTTTTTATATATCATTTTGTGTGTAAGGTCGAGGACCTACATAGTTGTAGCTTATGGACATTTTGTACTCCCTATGTACACTTTTGGACACATATATATGATATGATCATTTATGGCTCATTATGTGTACATGTTTTATTTTATGTTTATTTGATGCACATGGATGCAAGGCTTGTGTAAATTCTATGTTTATATGATGTGATGTATGGATGACATGCACTAGATAGCTATTTTACTTTATGATGATGATATGCAATGATCTAGATGATTAGATGTGCGAGATATAATATATGCATATGGATGAGATGTTTATTTTTAAACGCATATTTATATATTGCTTAGTGGGTATGCATTTATTTTATGCAATTTATAATATGCTATGCAATGTATGGTAATGCATTATGTACATAATCATAATCTAATGGAAATGAACCTGTATGCTTTAATAACTTAAAACATAAGGAATGAATGTAAACTGTGTCTATCAATTTTTAAAATATGACACCACATAATGTATAACAATCATGCAAAATAATTGATAATTCTCATTATAAGAACTTAATCAATTAATCACCCATATATGAAATCTAGTGATATGGATTGGTATATTGCTAATGATTGAATATGTCATTTTGTAAATTTCTTCTTTGTTGCACTAAATAGTTAGTGGTCTTCTAAACATCATTTCTGATATTCATGCGGTATCTATCCTATATGTTTGATTGTGCTTTGTAAAATGCATTCTGATGGATGAATGACTTGTATTTCTAAAGTTTAATGATATTTTGTATCTTGTTGCTATTGGAGAACTTTTTTTGGGGGTTTTCCTTGAGACTCAAACACCCTAGTAGAATTCTCTAAAAATCACATACTAACTGTACAAGGCTTATATTGGACAAAGCTTTTATCGTGACAGACCCAACAATTCATTATCCCTGTGTGCATGTGAGTATTTTCAGATAGATCATAAGCATACCCCGTATGTCAGTCGAGACTCTTTCAACCCATATGTGAGATAGGGTTCCTCATATGATCGTACCATCCTTGTTTTAGCTTTGATTAGACTTATACAACTAGACAATCCTAGGTACCTAGAGCTAGCTCATCTTGCAAATTGATCAAGGCTACCCCTCCAAATGTAGGCGGGACTCTTTCAATCCATTGCTACGTTTGGGGATCACCCAATAGAACTACCCCTTCGATTGTAGGTGGGACTCTTCCAACCCATTGCTGCGATTGGGGATCACTCTATGGCTTTCAAAAGGTGGAAAATCTAGGGATTCAAGTTCTCACCCTTCTTACTTACTCATATGTAGTGATGAAAATCACTGTTAGTCCACGTTTTATCATTTTATGTGAGCAAGGGATTTTTATAGTGCTTTTGATTCACTATGTCACTTTACATTTTGAACTTGAAATTTGTACTTTTGCACTTCGTAACTTGGGATTTAAACTTTATGAATTTGGGATTTATAGGGGAAATTCTTGTCCTTTTTCCAAAGTACACCTTTCTAGACCGACTATTTACAAGATAAGCAGGTCATGAAACCCATCTCTCTAGATACCTAAGACTGCTTTCATAGCTTTCATCCTCTCTTGTCTTAGAAGGATTTTATATTGTTTTTCTTAGTGACAGGATTTTGATATGTTGAAGCACTATCCCAACTAATGACCTTGTCTATAACAACAAAGCAAGCTTTCTACAATATATGAAGAACCCACTAAGTATGGCTGAGTGACTGGAAAACTTAACATATATATATATTTCTCCGCAACAAGTATCATGTATGAATGCAATGAATTATGATAAATGCAAGGGTGCATGATTGAAACACAAACGTGCAATCGTTTGTAAGATTTTGATAGACGCATTACACTCTACTATGGAATGCAACGAATGACAAATTCCTAAATGCAATATGATGATGTGAATGCATATATGAAAATGCAAACTACAAAAGCAAATGTTTTTGGATTTTATGCTTTACAAATTTTTTTGGAATTTTATATATTTTCAAATTTTTATACATTTTTGAGCTTTCATATTTGACCAAATGATGAGTACATGTCCTTGAATATTTTAAGGATGACCAAATAGCGAGGAATCACCTTTGGAGCTTTTACTTGACCAAGCTACTCAACAGAGGGCTTAGGGCATTTTGGGATGACCAAGAGGTTGAGACAAAACCCTCAGATATTTTGGGTTGACCAAAGGGCTTACAGATGCCTTTGGTGCATTTACTACACTCTCAAGCATAGAACACCTTAAGATGGATGATATTGAGAGGCTCAAGCTCTTCCACACCCTCTAGCGACGTTAGGCGATAGGTACCTAGACCAATCTTTTCAAATATGATGTAAGGCCCTAGCCAATTAGCCATGAATTTGTCTCGCATATCAGGAAATAAATTTGAGTTATGTTGGTTTTCTTTCAGCATAAGATCTCCAACTTCAAAGTCTCTCTAGTGTACTTTGACATTGTAAGCTCATTTTAATCGCTCCTGATAAACATAGAGGTGCTCGAGGGTATTCACGCGACGTTCATCGAGCAATGTCAATTGATCGAGGCGAGTTTGTCGTGCGGTTTCATCATCGATGAACTCTTTCAATGCGACATGTAGCATTGGAATTTCCAACTCTAAGGGCATAATGGCCTCAATGCCATATACTAGTGAAAATGGCATTGCCCTAATGGGCGTCCGAATGCTAGTCCTGTAAGCCCATAATGCAAGGGGTAACTATATATGCCAATCCTTGTGGTGTTCTTGCACTATCTTTTTCAAGATTGCTACCATAGTCTTGTTTGAGGCCTCAGCTTGCCCTTTTGCTTGCGGATAGTATGGAGTTGCAAAACTATGTTTAATGTGATATTTAGATGTTAAAGCCCGCACAGTTTTGTTCTTAAAAGAAGTTCGATTATCCAAAATTATTTTGGATGGTATCCCAAAATGACATATGATATGCTCGAGAATAAATTTTGTGATGCAAGATCTAGTGGTCGTTGTAAGGGGAATGGATTCCACCCACTTTGTAAAATACTCAGTAGTCATGATAATGAATGTATGTCGTCCTGACAATGGAGGAGAAATCTTGCCAATAAGATCTAGTCCCCACTGAGCAAATGGCCAAGCCGCTTGAATGGGTTGTAAGGCCTGTGATGGCAAGTGCGTAAGATTAGCATGATGCTGACATTTAATGCATTTCTTGACATACACATTGCAATCCTTCTCCATAGTGGGCCAATAATAACCCATGCGAAGGATGCGTTTGACGATAGCCATGCCATTGAAATGGCCACTGCATGTACCATCGTGAGCTTCTGAAATTGTCCAAGATGAATCTTGGGGTTCAAGACATCGAAGGAGAACTCCTTCGTAGCTACGTCGATACAAAATGTCTCCTATCAATACATACTTAGTCGCTTTTTGTTTGAATGTGCATCTTGTGGCATACGATAATCCCTCTAGGATCATACCAAGTTTTAAGAAGTATTGGATTTGCAACATCCAGCTTTGACAATCCTCAGCTTCGACTGCTAAGACTACTTGCTCCCCCTATGTATTTAACTTTGTAAATGCATACTAGAAAACAACCTTATGGTGAATGGTAGTACCACTCCCCGTAGGACTCTGAGAAGTCAATGACTCCCAAGGTGCCTGCTTAAGAAAGTCTTTCGCTCTACGAAACCAATCAGTTGTTGGTTCCACGATAATCATGTTGACTGACTCTTTGTTATCAAAGGTTGCACGCTCCGCTACTGGGTGCGAGAGCGTTCTAACATGGATGGTAGTAAAATCGACAGACAGATTCTGAGGGATCAAGGACCCAAATATGCCATGGTGTCTATGAACCTATTTGATGATCGAGGGATTGCATCGATGTCATACCATTCAAATTTAGCCAGATAAATGGCAATAAGATCTTTGTAGGCTTTCAGTACGGGACATCGACATTGAAAGAGCCCCTTAACTTGGTTAACTATGAGCAAAGAATCGCCAAAAATCTTCAATATTTTAATACCCATGGCGATGGCTGCATGGAGGCCCAAAAGTAGGGCTTCTTACTCAGCATTATTGTTGGTGCATGAAAATTCTAATTTGAACGACAAGGGCATCGGAGCTCCTTGTGGCATAAAAAACACTATTCTTGCACCAACCCCTTGCTCACACTTCGAACCGTCGAAGAACAATGTCATATCAGCATTATTCTCTGGTTCTTTGGGTTCGGGAGCTTCAGATATTACGAAGACCATATCATATGGAATCTCAATGGTTAGAGGCCTACTATTGGATAGTGGTACCTCAGCCAGTTGATCATCTATGACTTGTCCCTTGATGGACTTTTGGCTGATGAATTGCAAATCGAATTATGTCAATAGCATGATCCACTTTGCAGTACGTGTGTTATGATATGTCTTGCTCATCATATATTGCAAAGTATTTTGTTTTGATATAACATATGTTGTATGACTTAGCATGTAATGCCGCAATTTCTTGGTAGCGAACACCACTGCTAAACAAAGCTTCTCAACATATGCATATCTTGACTCATAACTCACCAAGGTGCGACTGATGTAATATACGGCTTGCTCTTTGCCTTGCATGTTCTTTTGGGCTAACATGGTCCCTAATACAAAGTTGGTTGTTGATATATATAGCATAAAATGCACATCTAGACTTGGTGGAGCTAGTATTGGCGACATTGCCAGGTATTGCTTAATCTCAGCAAAGGTTTCTTGGCAGTCCTTGTCCCAATAAAATGGGACCCCCTTGTGTAGCAATCGATTCATGGGTCAACATTTATCCAATAATTGAGTGATGAATCGCTTTATGGATGCTACTTTTCCCTGAAGGCTTCTTAGTTTTTTTATATTAGTGGGAGGACGCATCTCTAGAATAGCCTTGACCTTTATTGGGTCTACTTCGATGCCTCGTTTAGAAACGATGAATCCCAAGAGTTTACCTGAAGTTATGCCAAATATGCACTTCTTAGGATTCAACTTGACATTATGCTCTATCAGGCGATCGAAGACCTTCCTTAAGACCTCTGGATTCTCTGCTCGTAGCAACGACTTAGCTAGTAAGTCATCGATATAATCTTCTAATATTTTATGCATGTAGTCATGAAAGATATATGTCATTGCTCGCTAATATGTGGCACCAGCATTTTTAAGACTGAATGGCATAAATTTATAGCAAAATGTCCCCCATGGTGTTATAAATGCGGTTTTATGCTGATCTTCGGGTTTAATTTATGTAGATTAAAGATACAACGCCAAACAAAAATAAAGAAATCACAATAAAGGAATGCAGAACAGTTGTACAAAATGAATGATTTTTATTAATCAATGGAGTTTAGAAACTCCTTTTAAGTACAACAGGGCCTGTAACCCTTTTCGTGATACAAAGTTACAATTTGTGCTAGGGTTCTCCGAAACCCTAGCTGGCACAATGTGGTGGCGTCTCCGAAGAATGTATCCTTAACCTTAATAGAATGAGTGGGCTTCGTTGTATCCTTTGGCTCGGACCACTCCAGCTTAAGCAACTGCTATCAACAAATCAGATCTACCACTAGAATCCTGCACACATTAAAATTATCAAAGAGTTAGAAACTAATAAGAGGGCTCCACTATGTGAGCCCTCAGAAACAGTCTAAAACCCTAGATTTATGAAATAAAAATAAACAGAATGCAGAATTCAATAGCATATTAATACATAAAGAAAGATTACTTGCTTTAGACGAATCTATACCTTTTCCTGTTAACGCGGCGAGACCAGGCGGCGGCGATGGATGCGATGAAAGGGTTTAGTTCAGACTTAGGGCCGTAGAAGACTCAGAAGACTCAGGATTAACAGCAATAGACAACTCCAGACTTAGATAAAGAAGATAAGTAGGTTTAGCCCAAGAGATAGATAGGGTTTGAGCCATCAAGGTGACTCAATTTATAATCTACTCTTAGGGCACACTTTAGGGTTTTAACGACACTTTGAACGTGTGGCTAAGATTAAAGTGGATCCAAGGGTAGAGAATAAATCTAGGTTGTGAAACGGATTAAGATGGATGGACGGATGAGATTAAATAAAGGATGGACGGCTCAGATTAAATCACTTAAACTTTATTTATATATATATTAAAATATATATATATATATATAAATATTAATTTAAATAAATTTGGGGATGAAAAATGGCAAGAAAAGTGAAATTGGGCCAAATAATGGTGGGAAAGTGTGGATTTGGGCAAAATAATGGCGGGAATGATGGATGACTGACACGTGGCTGGCAGGAAGGTATAAGTGGCTGGATTTTGGTGTCTACAGATGCCCCTTTTTGAGCTGCTTTGTGTGAAGACACAATGTAGCACAAAAACTTAAGACACCTGAAAAGCTGGATCAGACACAACTCTCTCTCAAGACTAAAGCACAACTTTGAAGACCAAAGAATAAAAGAATATTTAAAATTTTTTAGCTTACCCCCTCAATTGACGAGCGAGAATGGTTCTCATAAGCCAATTGGAAGAAATTCGGAAGATAATGAACCGTTTTTGCCCCAACGGCAAAAAAAAAGGGTTGGTGCATGCACCATCTATTTATGTCCCAACAGAAAAGGGGTTGGTGTACAAACCAGAAAAGAATATGATTGAAGACGATATGAGTGATGTGAAAGATGGACCGTTTTCCGCCCCAACGGTTATAAAGGGATTTTTGCCAAACTCGTAAATTCCATGATCATGTAAGATGAATTCCACTATAGGAAAATTAGAAATTGATAACGGATGCCCCAACTCCCGTGTGTGAATCCATACTGTTGATGAAATTGCCTTGTTGGCGCCATTGATATGCAAAGATGAAAGATGCATGAAAGAGTCCAGAACTCAGAGATGCTCCTAGTGACTGTATGGATAATTCCTCGGGTCGGAACCAATCAACCTAGGTAGCCACAATCTCTAGCAAGACTTAAAATAATGACGATATGAAAGATTGTCCATGTTTAAGGCCCCATGAACTAGGCCATCAATGACAACCGTTGAGCAAATTAATCTTGGTATGAGGTCACTTGAAAAGTAGAATATCCAAAATTGGTTTCCAATTTTCAAACAATAGAAATAATTGATGATGATAAATGGTAAGTGTCCTTATGGTGGTTTAATCCTCTTACCGAATTGCATGGATGCAAATCGTCGCAATCGCCAAGGTGATAGAATATACCACTAGATACGAGGTTTATTTTAATTTGATTTGGCAAAAATATGCATGATGAAAGAAGAATGAATGAAATTGACGATAGATCAGAAGAATTGATGAATGTGGTTAATTTTGTGAAGGTTTTGAATATTTTTAACCCAATTTGTAAAACAATGATAAGAAGAATGGATAAATGCAATTTGATGAAATTTGGAGGAGGTAAGCTTCAATTTTGTAAGTTTTGTTCCTTTATTCAATACTGACACCAAACGTCGGTCTGCGTTTGTGGTTGGCAGAGACGCCCGTCGGTGTTTAGGCGCTCTGCAAATGCAGGACTGCATCTGAATCCGCCATGAAATGCCCTACTGCATTTCAGGGCGCCAAAATCAGCTATTTAAACAGTTTCAACGAGAATTTCGCTCATTTGTGCGTTCGAGCTTAAGAGAAGTGCGTCTGAGGGAGTGGAGTGAAGTGGAGTGAAAGGTTGTGTGGGAGAGTGAAGCACGCGGGAGCTATGGCGGAGATGGGAGCGGACGCGCCAGTGCAGCCAGCTGAGGTATTTGTTCATTTAAGCAAGTACTTATTATGTGTTTTTTTTTTTTTTTTGGAAAAATTTGTAACAAATTTTTGTTTTGTTGTTTTGCAGCTTAGGGTGTTAGAGGCACAACACCGATTCTCCCCTATCATTTCGAGGATGAGGAGGTCGTCGTCCCAGGCATACTGGGATATATTGGATGCAGTGGGGCTAGCGGAGGCAGCCCGGTTGGAGGTAGTTCGGGCGGATGAGGGGTACCTCTCAGCTTTGGCCGAGAGGTGGGATCCAGATCTGGGGACATTCCAACTCCCGACTGGAGAGATGACGATGATGCTTGAGGATGTATACCGCATCCTCAAGGTTCCCGTGGAGGGGGCGTGGGTGGAGGTTGGACGAGATAGGGCCACGGAGATGGCCAAGGTGTTTGGGGATGACTGGAGGGAGATCCGGACGGAGAGCGGGGGGATCCCATACTTGGCCATGTATACGGCCAAGGAGTTGGGAGCGGTGGAGGCTCTAACGATGTTCGTGTTGGCCAACATTGTGGCCCCGAATAGCACCGGGTGTAGGTTCCCATGGAACCTGATGGGTGTAGTGAGCGAGATGCTCACTAATAGGGTAGTGTATGGCAGGAAGGTATAAGTGGCTGGATTTTGGTGTCTACAATTTGAATCTGATTGTATCCAAAAAAACTATCCATAAGGGAGTGTATTTCGTGACCTACAGTAGCGTCTACTAGAGCATCGATATTTGGCAACGGAAATGAATCTTTGGGTGTTGCCTTATTGAGATCTCTAAAATCCATACAAATACGGACCCTTCCATCTGGCTTTCCTACGGGCACCATATTGGACACCCATTTCGGATAGTCGATGGAGACAACAAACTCTACGTCCAACAGCTTTTGCAACTCGTATTTCACCATTAATGCTACTGTTGGATGCATTTTTATGAGTTTTTGCTTGACTGGCTTCTTCGACAAATCTAGTGAAAGGTTATGAGTAACCAATTTTAGATCTAGACCTAACATGTCTTTTTAAGTCCAAGCAAATAGATCAGGTCTCTCTTTTAGTAGAGGGATGATGCTATCATGCTCATCCAGAGTGAGACTCTCTCTAAATCTAACCTTCTTTGTATTGGTAGGATCTTTACTGATATCCACATCGAAGATTTTATCTACAAACATATGTGATCCCTTCGAAGATTTTATCTACAAACATATGTGATCCCTTCTTAAGTTGGTGAGGCGTAGGACTCAGATGGATGTCATTAGCTAGGTTCACATGTTCCTCGTGGGAAGCACCCTCAATGTGATAAACATCATAAGCACAACCCATCGCAAAATGAAACGGTTGCAGCATTTCTTCATTAGGGAAGAAATCTTCAGGCTGGATCGATGATTCAGTGCGATCCCAATTGATAGCATCCATGTTCAGATGTAGCAGTTTGGACGAATCTTCTGGATTATGGAGTGGAGTGGTCAAATCAATGGAGACCATATTGATGGAATGGAATTGATCTCCTAAACCACATGGACAAAACTCTATATCTGAAGCGTAGCTTTTGTACCCAAGATCTGGCTTGGATGGTACGGGCACAAACGGATCCTCTCTGTGGGATGCCCGTATAACTGGATCCTCTCGATGCACTAGTTGTAAAATGGGATCTCTCAGCTCAAGGAGCTTTGTGTACGTAGGTAGATGGGGAAAGATTTCCTGATACCTCTCTTCGAGCTCTCTTGTTACCCTCAGGCTGTGATGGAGATTGGTCTCTCGACGCAAACTTGGAGTTGTAATAGGTGGGGGACCTCAAGGTGGAGGCCTATTTCATAGGTGATGAGGTCCCAAATAGGCCATTTCCAATGAATCCTCATCATCACTGTACAAATACAATCTGTCACTTACCCCCTCTTCTAAGGAGCGATCTATCAGATGTGGCCCCATGTATCTGATTCTACGGTCACTATCATCACTATCTAGATAAATTCGATAGAACGATCATATATATGATACTACCATGTAAACTGGTGTTGCTTCTTCCTCAAAGTACTCCCTCCGTAACATGCTTTGATTCCCTAGGCAATAGATATTGTGGATACATGAGCCTAGAATCGGTCCTCTCATCTACGTCACTATGGTCACTACCATGGATGGACCACTCTATCATGTCTATGAGCAGTGGGATATTAGTTGGGCGAAGCCTTAGATAGGCCTCCTTTGTTTCATCTTTATAATCACTATCGGCTATGAAGCGCTCATTCTTTTCTTCCACTTGTTCCATAGGCAATAGATGGCATATAAATGCCAGACCTGGAAAGGTCGACTCGATTTCCTCCTCAGATTGATCATCATTTAAGGACTCATCATCTGCATCATAACTAGGTCCACTCATTTTGGAGGCAGACTCCTCTCCATCATCATCACAAAAATCTCCTAACTCAAGATTGCTTACTATAGTGGGGTTATGCCCCTGAATACCAGTTTTGTCAATAGCACTATGGATTTGGTTACCCAGGTTGCCTCTAGGGTTATCCTCTAAGGGCCCATCATGATATGAATTAGGTGGACCTATGGTAACAAACGATACTATTTGGCAAGTCCTCCAACAACTGGAAGGATTAGGGTGATATGGATTAAAATCCATATCATCCCCTAGACTCAGGTACATGCGATCTAAGGATGCGATAAACAAATCATCATGATATTGTACCTATAACCCTAACCTGAACCTATCAGTAGCTAACTGATAATGAGGTTCGATCGGAGTCCTACGTCCTTGTTCAAAAATACCAAGGTCATGTCCATGCCAATGATACGACTCGAAAATGTGTATGGCGTATTTCGGGTTGGACAGATAGCGCACGTTCACAGCGAATGGCTCGTCATTGTCCTCATCTATGAATATTTTGGTGGGAGCTTGATCTAGCCCTACGTATACAAAGGTTTTTTGGTTGGGTGGCTCACCCAACAACACTACAGATCCAATCGTAAATTGATACAAGATAGTCTTTAGGATAGGTCTGAAAGTAACATTTTGTGCAAGATACTCACCTAACCCTGTGCTAGCCAAATGAACGATCACATGCGGTGCAGAAGAACGATCACATGCGGTGCAGAAGACCCTACTGAAGATGCAGGTGAAGTAGGCTGAGGTGCCTCCTTGTCTTTGTCTTAAGGCTCTTCCACATCCATGGGAGTGGGAGTCTCATTGGCGACTGGTCCGGGCATATGATCTTCTAATTTCTCACCCAATTTCACCTTTAGCTTTTCATCTTGTCGATGCATTGTCGATGTAGTCAGTTTTAGAGAAGTTGCAGTCGTATGCTCAAATCTGCATGACACATATGTCGATGGTTGAGCAAGGGCTATTGGTTTACCTCTTGGAATCTTAACTGGTAAAGCAGGTCGGAGTGCATCGATGGGAGTACAAAACCCCCAGGCAAATCTGCTAGGTTCACGAACTTGAATGGTTTTTCATTCGAGGACACTACGTGAACCTTTCCCTTATGAATGTACTTCACGCATTGATGCAAGATCAAGGGGATGCAATGCATTTCATGAATCCAAGGCCTTTCGAGCAGAATGTTGTACTGCATGGTGCCCTCTATCACATGACACATCACAGAGATGGTCTTGAGCCCCACCTGACCAAGCAGAATAATTGTACCAACCGTCGAGCATAGTGCATCGTTAAACGCTCTCAACGTAAATGTGGTAGGCACAATGTGTGATTTGGGTAACATGAGATGGCTCAATGCCTTGGTCGTAATTATATTGATTGAAGACCTAGTGTCAATCAAGAACCTTTTGAAAGGCATATGGTTAACACATGCGATAATATGCATCTGCGAGTCAACCGTCATAGTAGGAACCATCTTCACTTCATGATCATAAAATTGTATCATGGGTTCCTGACACTGTTGTACATGTCCCACAAAATTTGTAAATGCGTGCGCATCTTGGGACTATGCCTTAATGGACCTCAGAATGTCCATAAGAGTTTCCCTATGTCTAGGGGACTGCTGAATAAGCTCATATATTGACAACTTCACAAGAGTTGTCTGCAGGTTCTAAACTAACCTGCTCCTTATGGTCACCACCGGTCTAGTTGGTGGGCCTAGAATGTTCTGAGATGGTCGTTGATCTGGCATAGCTTGTATTCTAATGGGAGCACGAGGTTGATTCTAGTGATCGTACCTCCTGTGTCTAGTAACAATAGTGACCATGCCTACGAACCCCTGGGTAGATGGTTCGATTCTCACTTGATTGACCTGGTCGACGTTATTACGAGGCACATCGTGATTAGGTAGTGGATTCTTGAAAATCCCCATGTTTCTGTTGTCGAGCGCCTATGGATTTCCTGGTACTATAAGATCTCCTTTTTCTATCATGTTCTACACAATGTGTTTGAAGAACCAACATGTCTTAATTTCACTCTATGGAATATGTAGAACAGATCGTCTTGAAGCCACTTTGACTTTGGCACATTCGAATCTATTAATTTGATCTCGAGTAATTATATGGCCTTGGCCTCACATAGTTGATGGAAAATTGAAGTCATCGATTTTGTCAGAGGTGTGAACTGGAGATGTGGGCGCTCTTCTCTGTTTTTGCCTTTATAGTTGTTTTTGCGTGTCTCATAACACATAGGAGGAGGTTGGGCCTGATAATTAGGCTTTTGCTATCCCTTGTCCTCTCCTCCAAGATTTAGTACCACTTGATTCACGTGGGCCTGCTTGCCTTGCTACTTTGTAGTGCTCTTTTTAAACCCTTATTTCCTGGTCTTGAGCTTCAATTTGCCTTCTTACAACTTGATGTCCTTGATCACCTTGGCTTGTGCCACAGCTTCCTCAAATGTAGCATATTGTTGTAGCTGCAACAGTAGCGAGATGTGCTTGGCATAACTCTTTGTGAACATTCAGGTCAATTCGACTACAGGAATGGGGAATGGCAGCTTTGCCATTATTTTATGCCACTTCTTTCTGTATTGCTCGATGGGCTCATTGTCGCACTGAGCGAGCATAGCCAAATCAGAAAGGTTGGCCTATTTCTTGATGCTAAATGAATAGCGTTCAAGAAATGCATCAGCTAACTACTCAAAACCAATAATATTGTGTTTCTTTAGCTGGTTGAACCACTCTCAGGTCGGGTCGGAGAGTGTCGTAATGAAGGTGCGCAACAACAAGGCATCATGACTCTTTATCTGGAAGCAGGTGTCCAGAAAACTCGTAATATGCTCTTGGGCATCCTCATCACCCTTGATTTTTTCTAACCTAGGCATATCAAAATGCTCGGGATATGGAGGCGTAGGCACCGAGGGGTCTAGAGGTTCATTGTGTATCTTCCTTAGTGTCGACTTTTGCATAGCCGTGTCTTGCCTCTCTATTGCTTTGACCTTATTAGCCAAAATCTTGTACACCTCAAAAGACAAAAAGTCATCCTCCCTAAGCTGACGTGGAGGCGGTTTAGGAGGTAAGGTCTTCTTCGGGGGAGGTGGAGGATGTGGCTCTTCCTCCTCCTCAACTCAATAACTCTCAGGGTACTCCTGATCGTATCTATCTACATCTACATGTTCATGTTGCCTCTATTTAAGATCATTGAATGATGGTAGTCACTCCTTCTATTGGGCACTGACATGAGCACGAGCGTCTCTACGCTCCTCATGCATATCGGCTAGGGACACCGCCCTCCTATGCACACGCTCTCTTTGCTCCTCGGGAGGGTATAGGCCAACCCTGGCTAGCTGATCCTTCTGTTTTATGCTCTCCTTCTGAGCTAGAATACGCTCCTTGCACATGTGCTGCTCATATAATCTCTGTCATAGGAGCCTTTGCACTTGAATATTTTCATCTTCAATATGTTGCCTCTCTAGGCAAGCATCCTCCAATTGATCTTGGAGGAGTTGACGTCTTTGCTTAGACACCAGTCTATGTGATCTATTGATCTGGTCGGCCATTGGAGGCCTCTGGTATGTATGCTCTGTGTGATCTACCTTATGGGTTATATACCCATCGAACAAATGTGCTGGTGGTGGACGTGTGACATGAGGTTGCTTAGAAGCCTCTCCATGCTCTCTAGTGATCTTGATACAACTACCGCTATGCTCACTTGGAGCAAGGGTGGACGAAGCTGTAGGCTTGCAGCCTAGCTGCTCAAGAACACTACCTACACCATCTAAATATCTAGACCTTCACCGCTCATGCGATGATGTTCCATTAGCTCCCACCTTTGATATATCAATGGTGATCTTGTGTGGCGTGCCACATGCGAGAGTATGGGTGGACCTATGATCGAAAGCGAGCCTGTCCTCTTGCCCCTGAATGGGAAAATCTCTGGTCCATCTATACTCTGAATGTGGAGTGTTAGAACCTCCTGTGGACCTAGTACGTATGGGAACCAACTTGGTCCCCTGCACAACATATTCCTTGATTGATCCCATGGATGCGCGTGCAGTGTGGTCTCGATAATGGATTTGGAGTAGAGTATCCTCATGCTGAGAAGCCCTGTGCTCAGTCTTGTTTCTAGAGGAGTGTAATGAAGCTCCTCTATCGGGGGTTCACTCAACAGGATCTCCCCGTGTCGAGTTGTCACCTCTAATGCTCGTCGAACATCGTTCGGTTCGCTCATGTGTATAAGGACTCGACACATGTTGTAAATTAGTTGGGGGTTGATCATAGGCATCAGTCCTAGAACTTTGTCGATCACCCCGTGTGTTCACCATTTGTGTACCTAACATCTAGATGTGTTTTATTATGCAAACAAGGTATACAAATGATGATTATCTCCTTTTAAATTTTTATTGTTGGCCCTAAATTGTTTGATGTTGTTTTCATATGTGTTGTATCAGTGTTAGAAACTCTCGCGTGTTTTGAAATATTGTTGGATTTTATACTTAGTTAAATTGGCTTTCACCTGTATACTCGCAGCTCGACAACTTGGCGATGAAACCCAAGTCACGTAAACTAACCTATAATGCGTGGAAGTGAAACCCACACATGGTCAGGGGGCACAGGTCCTCCCAGTTCCTCACCCATTTTTCCCTAATCAGCGTCATACCCTCCAAAGAGGAGTATATGCAAATTTTTTAGGGTACGAAAGGATATTAGACCCAATATGGTCTAGTATCACAAGGTATGTGGGATTTGGGCCAATAGATGGAAATTACGCCCACCATCGTTGAACCCTACTAGTGGTTGGAGATGAAGCCCAACTCACTAGCGTTTAAGTTCCAGGTGGTGTGTGTGGTTCCTTTTACTTTGCAAAAATGACAAATTTATAAAAGAGCATAATGATCATTCCTACATGATATGCATGAAAAGAAAGGAACGTTTCAAATTCAGAAAGAATGCATGCTAATGTCCTATATGATATTTTGATGATGCAATTATAATGACATGGCCACTAATTCGGCCTCAAGCATGTAAACAACACGCAATCTCTATCAAGGTCATTGTATTTAGGGGTAGAGTGCACTCAGAGGTTCGATGTTCCCAACAACGCCTTTCTAATGAAAGGAAAATAGAAACAAACTAAGACTTGTTCATTGATTTTTTGGTTTAAGTTCCTAGTTTGCACTAGTTAAATACTTTCTGGAAAAATACAGAGCAGAAAACTCAAAATAGATAGTGAAATTGGGGCCTACCTTAGCTCCTGCTCTGCTGCCCACTGAGTTTCCTGTTGTTTGCATTTTCCTTTGTTAACCGTAGGTCCGATCTACGGGCTACAGTAATGACCGCAGGTTATAGGCGCGGGCCAAAAAATAACCCGTAATTGTTAGTTGCGGTTAGAACCTAAGATGAAAAAACCAAAGATGTCAATACTCAAGAGCTAGAAATGTGGATTTTCGCTGTGATTGCCTTCTGACCTAACCACGGAGCGGCGCACCTAGCTACTGTATTGATCTATATCATCATGAAAGCATAAAGATTCACACAAGTACATAATTTGAACAAAACAACGTAAGTAAGGTTTCTTGTATTAATATTTAAATGGGCTTTGATTACAAAAATGACCTCTTAGGGTCACTTAAAAGATGGTACTCATATTACAATTGCCAATGCCCTCAATAGGGTAGGCACACTTATAGTGTTCTATTTATTAATCACAAACTGCCTTGGGGTGGAGCTGACCCCCTTCTTCGCAATGTGGAAGGATTATGACATAAGCTCCTCTTGCACCTGTCTCCCTGCAAACAAGAAATAATAGCACATGATTAAAAATATTGATAGCCTCTCGTGATGAGGCCCTTTAAGGAAATATGTATGTAAATGCCATTAAACTAGTAAAACAAGAAAATATAAAGAAAGACTTTAAACTATTCTAATTTGATCAAGAATTATACTACAACATGAAGGACATGAATAAGCAAATGATGCATGGATCAAATATCAAGTTAGGAGCAATAAAGTGCATAAAATATCCAATATAATCCCACTTAATACAATGCATGAAATGATTAATTCCTACGGTCAGAGTTTTTCTAAGATGCAATTAAACCTATGAAAAGATTAATATAACTAATCTATGCAGTCAAAAGTAAAGCAAGTGAGGAGATCATTAACCTGTTGCAAACCACAGCTATGGTGAGCGGTCTGCACTGTGAACCGTGACTAACAGCCACAGTTTGACCTCTGATAGGTTTACCCTCAGAATTAGGGGCGATGGGCTTGACCTCCTTATCCAAATTGATGTTCAAGGGTTGCCTTTGTTGTCCTCTAACATATTTGGTGGTCAAATCACTGTGAAGGGTCTTCATTTTTCTAAATTTGTGTTTCTTGAATCTCCTAGGCACCTAGGGCATCCATGGTTAATTGGTCTTTAGGTGAATAGCAAAGGGGCTCTCAAATGCACAGATTTAGTATGCAATTTGATAGGGCTTTGCAGCTCTCTCAATAAATTAAATTTCTCTTTTTTTTCTCTCCATTTGGAGGGGGTATTTATAGCATGCCCATAGGGCTAGGGGTGGCTTCATGGAGAAGCCAAGACCAAGAAGGGTGGTTAGGACAGTTGGGATGGAAGCCTCTGGAATCTTTCGTCCTTCAACTGCCTCCTAGATCTTTCAGTCGTTCCAACCGATTTGGCTCGAATGGAAGGCCTAACTAAACTTTAGTTAAGATCACAGGTCACAGTTGTGGTCTAGACTACAGATCAGAGGTGTCAACCGCAGTTTAGACTGTAGACAACAGGTCTAGGCTACGTTTCAAACTGCTTATGCCAAAATGCCTAAATTGAGTGGTTAGAACCACTACTCTATCTTGGATTTTGTCCAAGATCCTCCATATGGTTTTGTAGCATGTCCATATGAGTAGTCACCCTTGACATGATGTATTTTAGGTGTCTATAAAAGCATATCAACATTGTGCATATCATAGAGTAGAAGGACATTGGATAAATTCTTGTAAAATATTGAAACATGTGGTTTAGGATTTAATTGATGCTGGTCATATTGACACCAACAATTTTTAGTCTTCAAGCAACCAACATGAAAAACACAAGCTTATACTGAGAGGGGGTGAACAGTACAAGACCCCTTTATAATTTTTCTTTCAATTCAATATTATGCAGTGTATAGATAGCAGTATCAATAGCAGTAATTAAAGCAACACACAAAACACCATACACAATAGAGACACCACAATTTACATGGTTCACCCAATGTGGGCTACTCCACAGAGAAAATATTTTACTAAAATTTTCTCAATCAATCTCTTTGGGAATCCTTCCCAATTACAATGTTTATGGACCTCTGTCCAAAGGATATGCTAATCCCCTAATCTCAAGTTCGTGGATCTCTTCCATAGGAGAACTATTTCCCCTTTTTCTTTGGCTAGTGATCTTCTAGAAGACTTTGTCTCTCTACTACACTGACTGGTGGATCTCTCTCCACTTGAGACTCCTCACTCAGATCTGTCTTCAATTGTCTTGGCTGCTAGATCTCTATCCACTAAGACTATGTCCTCTATACTCTATCACCTCCAAAGCTATGTCTCAATAGGTTCACTCAAAACCTTCTTAAATATGCTCAACAAGCTCACTTAGAACTTGTTCAAATCTGCTCAATAGGTCCACACAGAACCTATTCAAATATGCTCAACAGGTCCACACAGAACCTGTCCAAATCTACTCAACAAGCTCACTCAAAACTTGTCCAAATCTTCTCAACATGTCCACACAGAACCTGATCAAATCTACTCAATAGGTCCACACAAAACCTATCCAAATTTGCTCAACAAGCTCACTCAGAACTTGTCCAAATCTGCTCAACAGGTCCACATAGAACCTACCCAAATTTTCTCAATAGGTCCATATAGAACCTGTCCAAATTTGCTCAACAATTCCACACAAAACTTATCCAAATCTGCTCAACAAGTCCTCTCTAGGACTTGCTCAAATATGCTCAATAAGTCCTCTCTAGGACTTGCTCAAATCTGCATAGCAAGCTTCCACAAAAGCTTACTCAAAATCAGTCCACAAGCCTTCTCAAAGACTTGTCTCAAATCTGCTTAACAAGCTCACACAGAACTTGTCCAATCTCATAGAATCATAAAGAGAATTGTTAGAGACTCAATATGTTATATACTTAATGCTCAATCAATATCTCAACTCAATCTCATAGAACCATAAAGAGAATTGTTAGATACTCAATATGTTCTATACTCAAATCCCAATATCAACTCAAATCAATCTCATAGAAGCATAAAGAGAATTGTTAGAGACTCAATATGTTCTATACTCAAATCCCAATCTCAACTCAAATCAATCTCATAGAAGCATAAATAGAATTATTAGAGACTCTATATGTTCTATACTCAAATATCAATCTCAACTCAAATCAAGAATATAGAATAGTTTGTTTTATGGAACTTGAACAACCACATGCATCCACTTGACTAGGCTCAATCAACTCAACTCAACCAATCACCTCAATGAACAACCCTTTCTCACAAATCCTAGTCCAAGCATGTATCAATCAACTCAAAATGTTTCCAACAATGCTCAACAACAAATCTCACATAATAATGATACTCATGTTCTCTTCTAACTCAAGTTCAAGTTCTTTGCACAAAAAATGGGCTCCAACAACAATGCTTATAAAACAGGGTTTAATCACAACTCTCAATCCAAAAAACCTTGAAGCATTAAACCAATCACTTTCGAAAAGGAAACCACAATCAATCCTTTTCACTCCAAAGATATTTTCAGAAATCAACCACCATAATCAATCAATAGGATAATGTGCCCATACCTTTTATGAAGATGAAGAAGCCTCTTTGGAAATATGCCACAAATACAATATTCTTTTACCAATATTCACAAGGGTTAGAAGATCACAAAATAATCAACATTACTCCACTTCACAATAATATTTACCAAGGCTTTTAATTGGAAAACCTTATTAAGAATAAATGCACAACTTCCACTTGTACCATAAAATAAAATAAATCAAAACATTGCATAACCTTGTCACTCCAAAAACCACTTATACCATAAAATAAATCAAATATTTTATATCCTTCCTTTCAATACTTTTGCACTCAAAAATAATCACAAAGCTTTCTTAGGCAATATCTCACATTAATCAAATATCAAACCTTATTAAAATATTAAAGCTTGCTCAACCTTATATCTCCCACAAAAATTATAATCAAACCTTAGAAAGCAAATATTTTAATTAAAATAATGACCCCCACAAATATCAGAGTCGGAGCGCATACCTCAAAGGAGCCCTCGAAGGGCCTTGGCATTTTTAACCTCTGCCCACCATGCTACCAAGCAGCATTTAAGTCGTGTGAGCTGACACTGCCCACGTGAGTGCTTTGGGCACTCTCTTCCTTAAGTCGCATGCACTTTCCTCACAAGGCGTCAAAACTTGCTCGTCCACGACTTGACTGCCCATGTCAACTCCAAGAAATTTGTTACGCAATATTCGGATGCATAACTACTTTGGGTTTTTGAAAATCATGCGACACGAATTAGGTTTATTAAATGGAAAACCTTTGGCTTATTTATATAAGCCATCCTTCAATGTGAATACGTCAGGACTTTTAACATTGCCCTCATGATGTCGGCAGCGCTAATAAGAAAGGAGGGAAAAACCTTTTATTTAATTTTAAAATTTAAATTTAAATTTTAAATAAATTAAAATTTAAACTAAACCTTTAAAATTAAATTTCTCCATCACCGGGGCACCTTTTTTGATGAAACGAAAAGCCAACTTGTGTTTTAAGAAAAATCCATTTCAAATCTGCCATCCATTAGTTTTAAATAAAACCTTTCCTTGCCTTCATTGGTTTTCATAAAAACCTTTTGCTAAGCTTCCCTTGAAGCTCCTTTTGGAACCAAATGCCATGCATCCCTTCTAGAACCTTTGATCAAAACCTTGGCTTCTCATGAAGCTCTTTGTGGAGCAAAATCATAGTGCTTACTTACATAGGTCCTTTTGACATCAATGACAACTTTTAGCTTATGGACTCAAAATGCCGAACATAATAGAATCATAATAGAACTAGATAAACCAACCAAGTGTCCTATAAGAGTGTGCCACATCAGTATGATAACAATATGGTTGGAATGATAACAACTACTCTAGGGAAATTAGCACAGAGTCAGCAAATTCAGTGATCTCAACAGGAGATGAGTGTGTCAACAAATATTTCTCTCTTAGAACTTCTACAGAATTCTCAAGCCCATGAAGAAGCTATGGTAAATATTTTGAAGCAATAGTCGATACCTCCAGATATTTCTCCTAGTGATATGGCAAAGGTTGTAAGTTCTCTTGGGATACCCCATCTCACATTTTTAGATAATGATATGTCTTCCTTAGAAATACAAGAAGATTCATCTCTATATATCACTGCTTTTATTGGGGATACTCTCATCAAAAGGGTTATGATTGATAATGGTTCTTCACTTAACATATGTACACATCATTTCTTTCAGAATTTTGGATTGAAAAAGGAAGATTTAATTGCATCTAGTGACATCATTAAAACTTTCAGCAATGAGTCTCAAAAGGCTTGTGGTACTATATCACTCCCTCTTAGAGTTGGACCTAAAATTTTGAATACAATGTTTTATGTGGTGTCTTGTCCTGCATCTTTTAATCTTCTTCTTGGATGACCATGGATTCATGCGATGAAGGTCATCCCTTCTACTTTTCATCAATGTGTGAAATTTGAATTTGAAAACCAAATCATTTCTATCATGGGCGATCCTCATCCATTTGAATTTTTCTCACCAGAGGATTTAGCCCAAATTCATTCCTCACAATATTCCTCTAAGAAATTTTCTACAAATGTTTCATCACAGGATCAAGATGACTCTTCTTGTTTAGATCTTCTCTTTGATGAATCTCATCAAGGTTTAGAGTGGAGTGTTGAGGATGAGGGTCCACCCTCTCCTGTGGTCTTAACCCTAGAGTTGCATGTTATAGATGAGGCTTTACCTCAAAATGACATCTACTTTGATGGGTTTGTCCCTTGTGCAGTGTAGGTTGAGTCTTCTAGTTCTCAAGTGGACTTTGGTTCTATGTCTCCCGAGGACCTTGAGCAATTAGGAGTGATTCTTGCCCCACCTCCTCTTGAGGATGATTTGTCTATCCTCATTGAGGAGACCATAGATGTGAACATAGGTTCTGAGGAAGCCCCTAGAATCCTTAAGTTAGGCAAAGCCTTGACCATGGATGAGCGGGAGCAATTGACCAATTTATTGAAATAATATCAAGATATTTTTGCTTGGTCATATGTTGACATGCCAGGGCTTGATCCCTCCCTTGTCATGCATCATTTGGTAGTTAAGCCTAGTGCTAAGCTTGTTAAGCAGAAGCTTCAAAATATGCATCCGAAGGTCACCCTTTCAGTCAAGGAGGAGCTCCAAAAACTCCTTGATGTTGGTTTTATAAAAGCCATCGACTATTCTGATTGGATTTCTAATATCGTTCCTATAGCTAAGAAAGAAGGAACAATCAGAGTATGTACCGACTTTTAGGACATTAACTTAGCATGTCCCAAGGATGATTTTCCCTTGCCCAACATAGACCAGATTGTAGATTTCACTGCCAAATGTGGAATGCTTTCACTCATGGATGGTTTCTCAGGTTACAATCAGATTATGATTGCTCCTGAAGATCAGGCCAAGACAACATTCACTACTCCATGGGGTACCTTCTGCTAGAAAGTCATGCCTTTTGGCCTGAAAAATGTGGGAGCTACCTATCAACGGGCCATGACTTATATTTTCCATGACATGATGCATGATATTCTCCAGGACTATGTGGATGACCTTTTGGCTCGTTCACTAGAATGAAAGGATCATGTCCATGATTTAAGGTGAATCTTTGAAAGGCTTCGACAATATAAAGTTCATCTTAAACCTGCTAAGTGTGTGTTTGGAGTCACATCTGGCAAGTTGCTAGGCTTCATAGTGTCTAGGCGAGGCATTGAAGTGGACCCTGCTAAGATAGCAACTATCATTGATATACCTCCTCCCTGCACCCTGATCAAATTGCATAGTCTACAAGGTAAGTTGTAGTCTATTCATCGGTTCATTGCCCAGTTAGCCGATAAGTGTCAGCCTTTCCTTCGGCTCCTTAAGAAGGATGTAGTTTTTCTATGGGATTTTGAGTGTCAGAAAGCTTTTTATGACCTCAAAAGGTATCTCACCTCCCCACCTATTTTAGTTCCCCCTATGCCTGGTAGGCATTTGTTGCTTTACATAGTGGCCACTGCTCATGCTTTGGGAGCCATGCTAGCTCAACATGATGATGAAAATAAAGAAAGAGCTATCTACTATATTAGTAGAAATTTGGTCAGCTATGAAACTAGGTACACCCCCTTAGAGAAGCTTTGTCTTGCCATAGTGTTTGCTTCCCAGAAGTTAAGACACTACATGCTCAGCCATAAGACATTAGTGGTTGCAAAGTTTGATCCTTTACGCTATTTGATGTCTAAGCCCCACCTGTCAGGTCGAGCTGCTAAATGGGTGTTGGCCCTTAGTGAGTTTGATCTGACTTTCATAGGTCATAAGGCTATCAAGGGTTAGGTGATTGTTGATCAGTTAGCCTCCACTCCCCTAGAAGCTGCCCATCCTATAGTTGTTGAGTTTCTCGATGAGTGCTTCAATGTTGAAATTGAAGAGTCCGAGTCTTGGACTTTGTTTTTTGATGGAGCTCGATGCATGAAGGGCGTTGGAGCTGGAGTCGTTCTAGTTACACCATAAAAATAGCTCATCCCCTTGTCCTTCAAGCTTCATTTTTCTTGCATGAATAACACTGTAGAATATGAAGCTTTGATCCTTGGTCTTAGAGTAGCCTTAGCTTTGTAGGTTAGGGTCCTTTCGGTCTTTGGTGACTCTCAACTTGTGGTTAATCAGATCAACGATGTTTATCAGACTCAGGATGATAAACTTAAACCATACAAGGAGATTGTTACCAAGTTGTTGTCTTCTTTTGAGAAGGTAACCATAGAGTCTATCCCTAGATCCTCAAACCGCCATGCAGATGCCATGGTTGTTGCTACATCTTTGTTCCCTTTGGAGTTGGAAGATGATCAAGCTTTGATTATCATTTGGCAACTCTAGGAACCTGCATCTTTGAGTTCTTGTTTGGTTCCCCTAGATTGTTTGACCATCGAAGATTCCCCATCTGAACCATGGTATAATGACATCTTTAATTTCCTTAAATATGGATCGATGCCTGATGGTTTAGATCACAATCAACGTAAGCTATTACGCAAAAGAGCATGTCAATTTGTTATAATTGGAAATACTTTGTATTGATATTCTTTTGAAGGTATCCTCTTGCGATGTCTTAACTCCGATGAAGCTCGACTTGCTCTTAGTGATGCTCATGAAGGTTCATGCAGAGGCCATTTTAGCGGTAATGCTATTACCAAAAAGCTCCTTCAGATGGGGTATTATTGGCCTTCCATGGAGAAATATGCATGTGATTATGTTTGGTGCTGCGACAAGTGTCAATGCCATGATCATCTTATTCATGCTCCTTCTCAAGACCTTCAGGTTATCTCTTCCCCTTGGCCATTCTCCATGTGGGGATTGGACATTATCGAGAAAGTTAACCTAGTGTCATCTGATGGTCACAAGTTTATCATTACTATGATAGAGTACTTCACTAAATGGGTTGAAGCCATGCCCCTAGCTATGGTGATTGGAACTCAGGTTTCCAAGTTCATCTTCAACCAGATTCTTTGTAGGTTTGGGATTCCTTCGATGATTATTTCTGACAATGACACTCCTTTCAAGAATAAGGATATCCATAATATTTGTGCTAAGTACAAGATTCAGCATAGATGGTCAACTCCTTATTACCCTCAGGGTAATGGACAAGCTGAAGCATCCAATAAATCCTTGATCAAGATTTTGAAGAAGTTGGTTAGTAAGATCGATCGTGACTGGCATACCCAGCTTTATCCTACCTTGTGGGCCTACCGTACTAGTGTGCGTACTCCCACAGGGGCCTCACCATATGTCTTGGTGTATGGGTCTGAGGCGGTGTTTCCTTTTGAGCTTGAGGTTCCTTCTTTGTGCATCTTGTTGCAAGATGTTGAGGTCGGTGATGAGTATCATGCAGACCGTTTGCACCAATTGGAGCTATTGGATGAGAAGTGCATTCATGCCTTAGAGCATTTGCGAGCCTATCAGGATAGGCTCTAACGATCTTATTCTAAGAAAGTTTGCAACCATTATTTTGAGGTTGGGGACCTTGTCCTCAAGGAAAACTAGAAGAACACTAATGCTCGTGTTGATCTTCGAGGTAAGTTTCAGCCCAATTGGTTGGGGCCCTTTGTCATAACGACTAAGTTTGGCTCAGGTGCTTATAGGTTGGCTTCTATGGATGGTAAAGAGCTTAAAGAACCAATGAATATAATGCATTTAAAAATATATTATGCTTGATTCATTTTTTATGTTGCACGTGCATTTAGCTAGGTCATACTGCATGTTTTCCTGACATATTCTGCACACTTGCCTATCATATTATGCATGATTGCTTGACATTTTATTCTTGCATATTGCTTGTCATATTTGCATTGTTTCTTGCTCATAACTACTTGTTCATATAGTTTCTAGGGATTCACGACAATGGCATGTGATGATACCTAGTTAGGTTGTAGCTCACATGCATTGCATTCTCACTAGGGCTCTGATGCCTAGCGAAACCCCAACCTAGGACCCCCATACCTTTTTCTTCTTTTCTCCTCGAATTCTCTTCTTGGTTTTCTCCTACATCTTTCTTCTTCTCTCCTCTTCTTGTCTTCCTTGACTTTGAAAAGTTTTTATAATGCCCATCATCTCTCATCAAAGTCAAGGAATACAATTCTCCTTTGGTATATTCTTGTCTTTTGCATGATTCTTACTTCTCTTTTGCTTTCTTTGATTCAGACGAGGATATACATTCTTCTCTTCTTTGTTTGATCACTTCCTCCCTCTTGACTTTTTTCTTGCTAAAACTTCAAGCAGGGGGTACACACACACAATTCTTTGCTCCTCATTTTCTTCCTCTTATTTCTTCTAGCACATGCACACACTCATATTGTGTTATGCTCATATTGATTGGTTCATACATACATCCGCATACACCCTATCGGGTAGTACTAGCATATACATCATTCACATCAGCATACATTATATATCACCCCTATCGGGTTACATCTCTCTTTGACTCAACGGGCTCAACACCCCATTACAGGATCAGCTCCTTGGCCATTTTAGTAGGCCTCGACATACATCCTAGCGGGTAATCACCCCACAATAGTCACTAGCGAGCAATCATCCATAGCGGGTTACGCTCCAACCACTTGATCATTTTGAACAATCACCCATAGCGGGTTCTTCACTCCATACATGGACCATATTTTGAGCATAACACCCTCTAGTCAGGGTTCTGATTTAGCCTTCTTCTCACTTTCATATGGTTGACCTTTGGAGCTTCTTTTTCTTCTTCTCATTCTTCTTTTCTCTTCCCTTCTTCCTTATTTCCCTTTCTTCTATGCATTTCATGCTAGCTGCATTAGATTCATGTTGTACCCAGTAATATTTGCTTTGTTGCTTGCTTGTTTTGTTCTCCGTGTTTCTGTGTTCTGCTTTTTCTTTCTTTGCCTTTTCGAGTTTCTTAAGGAAGTTCCTTTCCTTTCGAAACTCGAGGGGGCACCCTAGCCATAGAGGCATTAGTGGTAGTAATGCCTCACCTAGTGTGCAAGAGTCCAGAGTGTCCTTCCGTGGTACCCCTCTTGCACCACCCCTTTGTCCAAACCTGGCCACCCCTTCTTTGTGTTTGTTGTCTTCTTGCCTTTTAGGAGTCTACATATTTCTTTGATGCATTTACTTGGCCTTAAATGCATCAAAGAGGGGGAAAATGTAGACACGGAAAATTGACCCACTTTTAGTGGGTAATCTTCCTTAGAACCCCTAAGAGGTCTCTAACCCTTGCCCTAGGCAAGGGTAGGCCTCTTTTCCCCTACCTTGCCTTCCTTAGCCTTTTTAGCGAAATCACACTCGGTTGCGATGGGGCACGATTTCATGGAAGCGATATCGCACCCCGTCGGCACATGGGTACGATTTTGCTATTTTAGGGTTTTAATTATTAAAACCCAGGTTTAAACCTTTCTAGCATGTTTTGCATCGGCTTGTGTTTGTTTTCCCACCCTTTTCACCTCGAATTTCATCTATAAAAGGAGGGGTTAATCTCACTCTTTAAAAAAACATGATGATTTTCTAACATGCGATTACTAAGCTCAAAATTTTTATGATTGCTCACTTTCTTCTAACTTGCTCATATTTTGCTTTCGCTCTGCTTCCTGTTTCTTCTACAAGCTAACCTCGAAGTGCGAATTTTGGATTTGATCTTCTATTGCATTGATTGGATTGTTGTGTGGTTTGGTGGATTTGTGTTGTGGTTTGGAAGGAAAGAGAGTGCCCATTTGGATACCTCGATCTCTTCTATCTGCTTCTGCATCATCCATCAGGTTCTGCACACTTTTTTTCTACATTTATTTACGTTCTGCATCTATCTTTTATTTTTCATGTGTCTGAAGTGAAATCATGCTCGATCCCAGTGAGGCGTGACTTCGCTAACCCTAATTTAGGGTTTTCACTCATAGAAGCAAAATCACGCCCTGTTCTAATGGAGCATGATTTTGCCTGTAGCATTATCGCACCCGCTATCTACGAGGTACGATTTTACCCAAGACTGAACTAGGGGTATTTGTCAATTTTTGATTGCATGAGTATTTTCTAAATTGCATCTAGGGCATGTTAGCATAATCTATTTTGTTTCTCTATTGTTGCATTGTTGTTTTATGATTAATTCTCCAAAGGTCAATTTTCGCTTTTATTTTCAAAGGTCATCTAAAGGACCTAGGGGGCTTGATTGCTGCACCTCCAAGCACTATTGTACAATGGCCTAAGCAGGCCCCCTAATGCTGATCACATTTTTTTAGTGTTTCATAAGTTATCTTGCAGGAACAGGTACTTTTGATATCATTGGACAAGAGGCAAAAAAAGCTAGGATCAACCACCGGTCTAGATAAGTGCTCTAATTATTTTATTGGTTGAAGATCTGATTTGAATATTGATTCTTAGGCATCTAAAAGTGAAAAGCATTTAGTGTGCATCTAGGGTTAATTCTTGTGCATTTATCTTTGTGTTTTTGCTTTAAAGGTTTTTTGGGTAAAACCCTAGGTTAGCAAGCATTCAAAGAAAGAATCATACTAGGCTAGCTCTTGTATTCTTGCATTTTATTTTTTGCATTGTCCTTTATCTTTCATAGCATAGATCTAGAAAGGCCAAACTTAGGTGATTGTTTGAAACTGAATACATCAAACTATCCCAAAATCCTGAGGACTTGGAGTGAGTCCTTAAACCATTCCTGGTGAACCCATCCCCCTAGCACCGAGTGTAGAGAACAACATACCCCCATGGTTCACCCCATAAGGCTTTCTTCCTATGGATCCAGCCTTTTTGGGAATTGTACGCGGTAGGGCAGTTTTCCCCCTCTACATGTAAATATAGGTTTTGGGTCCCTGTATAAAAAAACTCCTTAAGTTTATCCTTATAAAAAAATCAATTAACCTCTACTTTTTAACTAAATTAATTGCAAAATCTAAAAAAACAATCATATAATATAATAAAATCAAGATTTCATTACACCTACCTAGGTGTTGTAGGTGAGTTGGAGAGGAGAGGGTAATCCTCCAAGGGAGGTCCTAGGTTCAAATATCCACCCTACCAAAAAGTTGAATTGGGTACCCAAAATCCAATTGATAATGTTGGTGTGGGCAAGATCGGGCGCAACTCCCGGGTGACTTTGACGGTGTAGAACCCCCTGTTTGTGGTCTCTCAGACCAAGGCGGCCCCGCAAGGGGTTTTTCGCTAAAAAATATATAAATTTCATTACACCTAGAAAGATACTTCTTAATTTAATAAACATAAAATTTAACATGAATGAATAGATAAAGATTATATTATTTTTTCAGTATGTCACATATAATTTCATTCTTATTTGTTACTTTGTATTTTTATTCTATTGTTTTAATCATTTGGATATTTTTTGAATAGGTTATATGAGATTAATATAGACTCTATCAATATTACATTGTAACCGCATAATGGTATTATGAAAAACACAATTATGCAAGTATTACTAGACAAGATGTCTCTCCTTTAAATTTATAATCAAATAAACTAACACATATGTTATTATTATTTTAATAAGTTATATGTGGCTTCTATTGGGGTTCACTCCCATAAAAATACCAAAATATTACATTTGCTGCAACATACCTTTTTATCACAAAATTTTCATTTTATTTCTTTTTTCTCTTAAATATATTCTTTAACTTCCTTGAAATGTTATGTTTCCACAATCAGCTCCTTGATATCATTTTTATTAAGAGATAAAATCTCACTTGGCTAGTTGCTTTCTAAAATTTTAATTTCACTGGGATAAATATCAACACCACAATTTGCTAATTTAATAGCTACTTGATTTCCTTCTCTATAAATATGCTCACACTTCCAAGAGATTGCCTCTAGTAATAGATGATGAACATCAACAATAACATTATTTTATATCCAGTCTCCACATCCATTTTTGTAAATAGCATTGATGACAATTTGTGAGTCCCCCTTGATTGAAATATATTTTCATCATTTTTCTACTCCAATTTTAATCCCTTTAATAAGCACCCATGACTCTACATAGTTGTTAGTTGAAGTTTCATATGATTCCGAATAAGTGAGGAGAATTTTGCCTTCACTATTTCTAAAAACACCACCTCCATCAACTTTACCTAGATTTCCTTTAGAAGCACCATCAAAAATTTTTTTTTTTTTGAAAAATAATTTGAAAAAACTTGTATTAAAACAAAGATCATTTACAAGTTAGGATGAGACTTTTCCCAGCCTTAGTCAAAGAGAACACATGTTTACAATAGTAAAAGAAGATTTGCATTGGAGCCAAATCTCTTAAACCATATTTCTACAATGATTGTTCACCTGTTTATAACTATAAAAGAAGATCTACATTGAAGCACAAATCTCCTAAATAGTATTTCTAGAATGGTTATCCAAATTAGCTAAGCATTGGATTTGCTCACCAACTCGCCTAATCATCTCATCCTCAATAGCCATGTCAACGTGCCACTTGAACCCCTACCTCCTTCTCGGTACCCATCTTAGCCGGGAAGTCTGCCACTTTATTTAGATCTCTACTCACATAAACTGGAATCACATCATCTAATTCCCTCCATAATTCCTTAATTTGAGTGACAAGAATCCTCAACCTCCATGTTTTCAAAGCAAAGTTCCTCATGCAATCTAGAGTTCCAACCATTATTTGAGAATCTGATTCTAGGATTATCCTCTTGTGACCTTGTTTTACTGCCCAAATAGAAGCAAATTTGATAGCTAAGGCTTTTGCTTCATTTTTTGTGGCTCTTCCCAAGCCTTGCAGTTCCCAATAGAGCATTGTTCCAACATGATTTCGATAAACCACTCAAATTCCAGCTCTACCCTTTTGCAGCTCCATCAGTATTAATTTTAATCCAACCTTCAGGGGTGGTTTCCAACTAGCTCTGTCTTGTCCCTCTTGCACTTCAACTTCCTTTTCCATTGCCCCAATAACAACTTGAGTTTCCTCTTTAGCATAGACTGCCACAGTTTCTATGACTTTGCTCCAAATGACTTGCCAAACTCCATCTAAAGAAGAAAAAGTTTCTCTAAAAATTTTGGCATTTCTCTCCAACCACACTTGCCACCAAATAAAGTTTAATCCAAGCTCCCAACCAATACAAAGAGCTTTAGATTTAAATCTACCCCTCTTCCATTTTTTCCAAATATTAATCCGATTCAAATCACCATTAACTTGAATTTTATAATATAAAAACCATCTCTCCCAAATCTGGCGCATGAATGGGCACTCAAACATCAAGTGATCATTTGTTTCCTCACTCTTGTAGCATAAAACACATTGATATGGACCAATGATTCCCCTACATCCGAGATTATCAAAAGTAAGAATTCCATTATGCATGAACTGCCAGGCAAAAAGTTTACTTTCGGCCAACCCTTGGACTGTCAAATCTTTCTCCAATACTCAACCTGATATGTATGAGGAGGAGGCTTTGGAAGGATCTTATCATATCCATCCTTCACTGTGTAGACACCAAGGCTCCCATATCCTAAAGCTAATTCATCCTCCTCGTCTCTACCTATGAGAAATCTTTCTGCCAAGATTTTAGTCATGATGGGTGTCAAATCTGGAGGGATTGAAATTGGCCACTCATCCAACTTCTTAAACTGCTTAAACTTATAATCCCCCAAGCTGACTAGTGTTGAAATAACTTTCAATTTGGACCCATCCCCTGGTTTCTATGGTTGTTTTTATTGGTTACAGTTCAAGAAATTCAACAATGATAGGTGGGTATTGATCCCATGAATCTGTCCAAAATCATGCCTTCTCCCACCATCAAAATTAATTTTGATAAACCCAATTTTTGGACATTTCCATTTTACCATAATCGAAGTAGATCCTTTGTTTTAATTTCGTTGCCATAGATGACTTTCCATGTATGTTCAGATCCTATAGTCAAGTTGTTAGCACTTCTTTTTTTGCAATTGATACTTCCTATGATGAGCACCATATTTGTAGACATTTTGCAAGAGAGACAATAATACGGTTCTAAACTTGGGCATGATTTTGAGATTTACTTTTAAACAATTTTTTATTTCTTTCAAGCCATAAATTCCAACAAATAATAGCAAGGTCAATCCTCCAAATAATACATAATGATATAGCTTTGAAATAATTAATCCAATATTTTAGCAACTCTTTCAATGTTGATGGAGCTATCCAATATAATTTTAAATTTAAAAAAAAAACATCCCCAAATGTTGTGAGCAAATGGATAATGAATAAGTAAGTGGTTTGATATTTCTAAATCCTTCTCACACAAGGCACATTTTAAGGGTCCATAATATCATCTTTTTTGTAAACTATCTCCTGTAAGAATCTTTCTTTGAATTGCTAATCAAAGAAATGTCGAGGCCTTATGGAGAGCCTATAATGACTAAACGTTCTTCCAAGAAAAATCTTTGGGAGAAGGAAATTTTGATTGTTCTAAATTCTTATATCCCAACTTGATCGAGTATCCATCATCCTTTGATAAATTTCAAATCAACTCATCCTTTCATGTAAAATTGGCAAATAAAACTCTTGAAGCATATTTTGAAGTTCATTTGCAATTTTTTTAAGTTCCTCTCCTTCAACCAGGTTACTAAAAGAAATCCATTATTTGGAGTTTTTGCTCATAATAATATAGTCTTTGACCTTTGGACCTTTACATGCTAGGCATGCTTGAGCCAATGGTTGTCATTTTGTGTCAACAATAAGAGGATAAGGCTTCAACCAAGCATCAGACCAGAAATTTGTATAACTTCCCTCATTGACTGACCATCTAATATATTTCTTTATCAATTGTAAACTCTTTGATATGAAGTTCAATGTTGGCAATCCTTTGGGTAGAGTTATTTTCCTAAATAATTTCATTGCATCAAGAGAACCTATATATTTTTGAAGTAATATTTTTACCCAATTCTTTCCTTGATCTCTAAATAATATCCACCCAAGCTTTGTTCCTAATGCCAAATTCATAAGTCTGCAATTTTGCAAGTCTGCTCCTCCAATATTCTTTCCTTTGTAAACCCTATACCACTTACAAAGAAGAAACCTATTTTTTTCCTACCATGGTTGAGAACTTACCTTTACAACCTATCAAGCAAGCTTTCATTCTATCTAAAATAGAGATCTAAAGCTTTTTTTAATTTCCTTTATTATACAAAGGAACACCCGAGTGGGTTGATGGAAAATTTTCAATTTTAAACCCTAAAATATTCACAATAATTTGTTGTAAATCTAAGGTAGTATTAATGAAAAAAACCTGGATTTTGTAGTATTTACCAACTATCCGGGTAGCCTTTTCATAGCATGATAATATTGATTTAAACTCCATGGCCTCACTAATTGAGGGATGGCCTAAAAGAAAAGTATCATCAAAAAATTGGAGATGAGATTTTAAGGGACCATTTTTTGCAACTTGAATACCCTTGATTTTTCCTTCCATTTTTGCCTTTGAAAAGACTCTCCCTAGTGCTTCTACCAAAATAATGAATAGATAAGGAGAAAGTGGATCACCTTAACAAAGTCCACAAGATGACTTGAAGTAACCAGTAGGAGAACCATTGATCAAAATAATAAAAAAAATTGTAGAGCTATAACAACATTTAATCCACTCACACTAATAATAGTCAAAGTCAAACTTTCTAAGAATAACATGCAAATAATTATAGGAAACCCTATCATATGCTTTGTTCATATCCAATTTCAAAAGCATACCTGATTTTTTCATGGAATGAAGAGAATGTATGGCCTCTTCTGCAATAATTATACCATCAAGAATTTGTTTACCATGAACAAAGCCACCTTGTTCCTCTTAGATAAGACACCCTAGAATGCCCCTTAACCTGTTTACCATAACTTTTAAAATGATCTTATAAATCATATTACAAAGGCTTATTGGATGAAAATTATCAAAATATTTTGTTTCCTTTCTTGGGAACCAAGGTAATAAAAATAGCATTGATCACACTTATTATAACCTTCCTTTTTTGGGTCTCTTCAACCACAACTAACATATCACTCTTCAATAAATCCCAAAATATTTGAAAGAAAAATGCAGGAAATCCATCGGGGCCAAGTGCCTTGTTAGGATGGAAAGAGAAAACTGATTTATGGAGCTTCTCCATAGATATCTTCTTCATCAAGCTTTCATTTTGCCCCTGAGTGACAATTGATGAAATATTTTGCAAAAAAAAATCTTGTGCCTTCTTATCTTGCCTAGTATATGATAAAATATTTTTGAAATAATTAATTACTTCCTTCCTTATATCTTCTTTGTCCTCATTCTTAAGTATGGGGATAAGATGTGGACACAAAATATAGATTATAAAAACATATCTTTTAGATGTAGAAGATTTCATGAGGTGGGGCATATTGAGAGATCATGCCCTACGAAGAGTCCAGTAGAATCATTTATAGAAAACCGCAAGAGAAACTTACAAATGGTTATGGATGAAGATGGTTTTCAACTTCTAAAAAATAGATCTAGAAAAATAAAATAAAATAAACAATGGATACCAATAAGGAAGGATATTGGAAGAAATACAAACTCTTTTGAGGCTTTAGCCTATGAATAAAAGGTAGATCAAAACTTAGAGGACACAATACAAAATTTTTAACATATTAACAAGGAACCATCTGTTTAGTATGATCCTAATTTAAGGAAGAACATTCTCGATGAACCTAAGGAATGTGCCTCATCAGATTTTGAAGACTCTCTTGAAGTACCATGCACCATTCATGAGAAAATAATTTGTAAAAAAAATACAATTTTAGAAGTTAATTCCTCTATCATTAAAAAGGAAATCCCAGAAAATGAGCACGACAAGTCAAAAGCTTCTATAATAGAGCCCAAAGAGGATAAATATGATGAAAAATAAAATTGTGAAAGAATTTTGAGGAATAGAATAATAATACCTACTTCTGATATAGGCAAGGCAAAAAGAGGTAAACCCTTAAATTATCAAGCAAGATCCAGGGAAGCAAGAGCAAACATAAAGAAAGGAACACAAACTAGGTTGGTTGAATTTATTTTTACCAAACAACAAAATGATATTGATAATACATAGGAGGTGCCAATAGCCCCTAATGAGACATGGTTATCATCTCATGGAATATAAGGGGTGCTAATGCCCCCTCAAAGCAAAGGTGTATTAGGGACCTATGTTTAAGTAATAAATCTAATATTCTCTTTATCCAAGAAACTAAAATGATAAAAGAAGAAGTTTCAAAAACTATGAAAGTAGTATGGGCAAGATGTGAATGGGATGCTATGGATTATGAAGGAGCAAAAGAGGGAATTCTAACTTGTTGAAATACTTCTAGAACCTCTTGTGTAACAATTCATAAAACTAGGTATTGGATAGCCTCTTTAGTCACTTGCTCCTTTGTAGATATTCATTTCATCCTTATCAATGTCTATGGACCTACAAATCAGTTAGGTAGATTGTAATTTTAGAGTGGGATTGAAGCCTTTATAATAAGTAAAGACCAAGAAACGTGATTCATGGTCATTGGAGATTTTAATGCCATAACCAAGTTGGATGAAAATTTTGGGGGAATTAGGAAATTGACCCAAAGTATGAAAGATTTCTCAACTTTTATTCAAAACAATAATCTATGAGAAGTTGAGTTTGAATAAGACAACTATACTTGGACCAAAAATAGGAGAGGCTAGAACCTAATAGCAGCTAGATGCATTCTCTCATATCATTGGCTAGATGAAGGAACTTGTGCTAAAATGGTTCATATCAATGGCCAATAAGAGTTAAAATGGTGGTAAGTGAATTCAAAAAAATATCATATTTTAAATATGAGCAGATGTGGGAAGACCGTCCTCAATTTTTGGATATGATAGCTCAAATGTGGAATTCTTTAGGTAGTGGTGGGTTGCATACTCTTCTAAACCAAATTAAAGCTATGACATCTAGATTGAAATATTGGAACAAGAACACTTTTGGAAATATTTTTGAGAATAAAGAAGAACTAAAAGATAGACTTTCAAAATTGCAAAAAGGTGATGATAATAATCCAAGCTTAGAGGAAAGGGAGTTGCTTAGTGAATATCATAATATTTTGATTAAGGAAGATAAATTATAGAGATTAAAATCAAGATAAACTTGGTTAAAATAAGGAGATAAAAATACAAAGTTTTTTCATAGGATGGCTATAGTACAAAGATCAACTTCCAAAATTAGTACAATTAAATCAATATAAGGGGTTTGGATTGAAGATCATAGTGAAATTATAAAAGAGGTAAAGTCATTTTATCATATTATTCTAGGTTCATAGGAGAACAAAGTTCTTAATGATAAAATTCTTCAAGATGTTCCTTCAGTTATAACGAATGAAGACAAAAGGAAACTTATGGAGCCCATTACTCTAGAAGAAGTTCATTTAGCTCTTTTTTTTTTTAATAAGGATAAATCCCCAGGTCCAAATGGGCTCTCTGCAGTTTTTTACCAACATAGTTGGGATATATTGAAGGATTATTTATTAGTGGTAGTGGAACAGTCTAGGGTAAAATAATACATACCTTATCAAATAAATGCAATATATCTTACCTTAAATCCAAAAAAGAAGGATGTTAAATTGTTTGATTCCTTTAGACCCATAAACCTATGTAATATGGCATAGAATATTATTTCCAAAGTGATGGCGAATATATTAAGGCCATTGTTAGAAAAAATCATTTTAGAAGAGCAAAAAGGATTTGTGAAAGAGAGACAAATTTTGGACGAGATCATAGTAGCTCATGAAGTTATACATTCAACAACTTCAAGAAAATAGAAAGAAATGATCTTAAAACTTGATATGAGTAAATCCTATGATAGGGTTAAATGGGATTTTCTTTTGCAATTTTAGATAAGTTTGGTTTTGGGAAGAAATGTGTTAGATAGATTAAATCTTGTGTCTCTACAATTTCATATTCAATGTTGGTCAATGGGTTAGTGACAAAATATTTTAAAGCCAAGAGAGGCCTTAGACAAGGAGATCCTCTATCTCCTTATTTGTTCATTATTATGGCAAAAGTTTTGAGTAGGAACTTAAAAAGGTTTATAAATATGGGTTTATAAATGATCTTAAGGTTAGTAATAAAATCACCCATCAACAATTTGTAGATGATATAGCTCTTTTTGGAATGACAAGGATAAATGAGGCCAGAGCTTTAAATAACTTTTTAAAAAAGCACAAAAGAGCTTCAGGGCAAAAGTTAATAGGACTAAATCCAAAATTCACTTCCTTAACATTCCTGCTAATATCAAAGCAAGAATTTGTAAGTTGCTTCAAATGGAGGGGGTAAATTTACCAACAACTTATCTAGGGATGCCTTTAATTGAGGGGAGAATGAGGATAGATTTATGAAATCCAGTTATTAGTAAAGTTTAGAATAAACTTCCAACTTGAAAAGGTAGATGATTATCGTTAGCATGAAGAGGGCAGCTAATTAAGTCAATCTTACAAGCCATTCCAACATATTATATGTCATTGTATATATGCTAGAATCACTTGAAAAAAGTTGAATCTGTATTATGCAATATTTTTTATGGTCAAGTTTACATGATAAAAGGAAATTTCCTTTGGTGAAATGGAGCAAGTTGAGTGATGATAAAACTAGGGGAGGTCTTGGTTTATGAGTTCTTACAGATGCAAACTTAGCTCTTAGGGGAAACATTATCTAGAGATTGTACAAAGAGAGTCAAAGAAAATGGGCGATAATTCTTCTAAGTATGTTGATCCCAATGACCCGAGTTTAATATTCACTTCATTCTCTCTACCAAATGGTTCTGCTTTTTGGAATGGTTTAAAAAATTCTATTGATCTTATGATTAAAGGTTTAATATGGGTGGTGGGAACTAGATTAAAAATTTATATTTGGATGGATACTTAGTGTGATAAAAAACCACTCAATTTAGATCCAATTTTGAAACCTTGGATGATATTGCTTCAAGACAAATATGGTGATAGGGTTTCAAATATTTTATACAAGGATCGAGAAGGAAGATACAAATGGAAAAAATATTTTTTTACAAGTATACAAGATATTGATGCTAGGAGGCAATTGAGTAGAAAGATAACAACTGTGATTATTCCAAGGGAGAGCAAGGATAAATTGATTTGGAAGTTGAAAAGCTCAGGAGAATACACAACAAGAAGTGGATATAATATTCAACACCAATAAAATAATAATGTCACTATAATATGGAGAGATATTTGGGATAGCCCAAGCATTCCTAAAGTTAAAATGTTTGTTTGGCTAGTAGGTCATAGAATAACTTTATTTTGGGATAACCTTATGAAAAGGGGTTTTCATGGTCCCTCTCAATGTGTTTTCTGTAATAAGGAGGAGGAGAGTATAGACTATCTCTTCAGAAATTTCTCAATAGTCTAGAATCTATGGCAATGGATTCTTAATATGTTTGGTAAATGCATGGTGATGAATAGCAAAATTGAATAGCTGAATTGAAGACTGGTTAAATCAATGGTAGAGCACTTATAAAAGTGAGGCTTTACAGACAATATGGGATATATCAAAAGATACAATACTTTGGACTATATGGCTAGAAAGGAATAGAAGAATATTTTAAAGGAAAGGAAAGCAATTTAGAGGTGATGAAAAAGAAGATATGTTTAGCCATAGAGGAGTCTAAACCAACCCTATCAACTCATCCAGTCCCTAATTTGGAAGTAGAGAGCCTTGATAGATGGATTCAAGTCATTAAATGAAATTATGATGTTGGGTACAAGAGAAGCAAAAAGAAGGTAAGGAATATAAAGTGGAAACCACCAGATGTGAAGTGGGTTAAATTAAATTTTGACAGAGCATCTAAAGGAAATCCAGGACCAGTAGGAGGAGGAGGAATAATTAGAATAATAGAGGAGAAATTTTGTCTCATTATGCTTTCAATAGTGGATTTAAGATAAATAATAAAGCTAAAGTTGGGGCATATTTAGAAGGGTTAAAAATATATAAACAAATTAAATGTTATAAAGTATGAATGGAAGGTGATTCTCTCATAGTAATAAATGCAATTTTGAGGAGAGCAAAGGCTCCATGGAACATACAAAAGATAATTGTGGAAATTCAAGATCTTGCTAAAGATTTTGAAGAAATTAGGTTTCAACATATATTAATGGAAGGAAACAAATGTGCAGATAAGCTAGCCAATAGAGGGGTTTTTATTGAGAATCGTGAAGTTAAATTCTCCTTTCCATGGTTAAAGGAAGTAGAAAATTTAGTTGAAGCTGACAAAAAAATGTTGATTGCCTAAATAAATTAATTATTAAGATTTACTTCAATGTTTTCCATTGGTAATATCTACTTTATTTTGTAACAATAATGTGTTTTCATTTAGACTATAAAATTATAATTTTTGTGGTTGCGCTTGTGTTTCAGGAAGGAAACTAGCAATCGAGATTTGGTAAAGTGGACTATGATAGTGTGATGTTTTGGAAATATTACTCTACTAAGATGCAAGGCATAGATAGTAGAGGTGAATTTTTTGCATTGTGAAGGCTGTTATAGGAAAATGTCAAGAAAGATGCTAAATTTTGGATTAATTGTATTCATACACAAATTTGAAAAGATAAAAAAAAATGAAAATCAAGAATTCAGACATTTTATGTAAAATGATGTAGGTTTCTAGCTATAGCATCTCAATTGAGATGAGAAGTGTATCTATTTGTAAAATCTCAAGCTCTAAAGAAGATAGATGTAATTTTTCAAGGGTGGGGGACCCAAGTACAACCCCTTATTATCCATCATATATATATATATATATATATATATATATATATATATATATATATATATATATATATATATATATATATATATCTTCTTCGTCCTCAATATTTCTTCCATCTGGAGTTATAATATTTTTGATATGATGAACAAAAAAATTTGTTTTTGTTGTAACATGAAAAAATTGTATCTCTATCTCCTTCCTTGAGTCATTTCTCTCTAGATTTTTGGAACCAATATGACTCATTTTTCAATGCATTATGATAATAAAAAAGTAATTGTTTTTCTCAAATAAGAATCTTGATCCATTTCATTAATTTCTACTATCTCTTGTAAATTTTTGAGCTTGGATTCAATTTCTTTCTTTTCTTTAAAAATATTACCAAAATATTTGGCATTCCATATCTTTATTTGCTCATTTAAATATTTTAACTTTTGAACAAACCTGTACAAACATGATCCTTCAAATTTTGATTCATCCCACCATCATATAACCATCTGCAAAAAATAGGGTCTTGGAGCCATGTAGACAGGAAGCAAAATGGATTTGGATGACCATTATTAGGTAACTCACAAGTCAAAAGAATGGGTTTGTGATTTAATCCTGCTCGCAATAAAATATCTAAAGAGATTGTATACTTTGTTTGCAACCATTTATTGGATAACAAGAATATATCTAGTCTTTCTACTATATGATTTTGTCTAATGCATCTATTATCCCATGTATATTGAAAACTTGAGGGAATAACATCCCAAAGGTTATTTTAATTGACAAATGAAACAAAATCTTGCATTGATTTAGACCATCATGGAATACCACATTTATTTTTCAATGGAGATATAATAGTATTACAATCACCCCCAATAATTCATATATGACAATGAATCATCATTGTTTTTGATAAAAATATGCTAAGGTCCTTCCAACATCTTTCACAAGGAGTAACTATAGTTGAAGCATATACATTTATAACCCCAACTTTGATGTTTTCCTCTTTCCTCCAAAATAATCTAGCAACCCAATTACTTTTTGCTTCTAATAATTATCCACCCCATTTGCATTTGTCCCATATTGTTGCAATACTTCATGCAGCTCCTATAGAAGAAACTACAAAACAATCACTCTTCTTTCAAATTTTCTTAAAATCATCCTTACATTTCTCACTACTTAATTTTTTTTCTTGTATTAAAATAAACTCAGGACTATAACAACCTAACAATTCCTTAATAACTCTTTTTTTAGGGATTTTATTCATACCCCTAATATTCCATTATATCATTTTCATCATAAACATTTTTTATTTTTATTAGTGGGCTTAGCCCCACTTCTTAATACTTGTGATATTTTTATTTGGCTTCCCAGATCAATATCTTTTTGAGTTTCTTTTTCTCTTTGTTCTTGCTTTGATGACCTTCCTCTTCTTCTCCCATTCCTGCAAACACTCTCAATTCATCAATAGCTTCTATTTTTTCATATTGTTCATAATGAGACTTATCTTTTAAAGATTTATGTTACCCTAAAGAGTCAAAAGTGCAAGGAATAGCCTCATTAGCATTTTCTTCTTTATGTTGCCTTGAAAACTCTAAATTGCATAGACAATCCTCCATGGTTATTACTTTCTTATGTTAACATGGAAACCCTAAATTTCCTTGAATATCCTCCATAAGATTTTCTTTACTATACTACTCTTGAAATCTTAAAGTGCAAGGAATACACTCCGTACTAATTTCATTTTTATTGTAAGGAGAAGCTTTTTGTTAGCTTTTGATGCTATATATTAAAGGAAATGCAACCACAAGGACTAAAATAAGCATGCAATATTATATCTATGATAATGGCAATATAATAAGCAAGTAAATAACATGAGAAAATTTTGAAATAACTCATAAAATAGCCATTAATGAAAGCTCACAAAAATAGGAACTTCATACAAAATGTGGAGATCTCAAATGCTCCATGCTTCATACAAGTTCTACATTGTATCTACTCTAGTCTATCTTATGCTTCTCTAGCTCTACCTCTCTCTTATATCAAATTCCTATATATAATAAGATGTATATCTTGGCCTTTCACCTACTTATGACTCTTCATCTTCCTATTATATGACTCATGGACATGTGGACTACATGCACATTTTCATCATCAAGTACTTTGCACATTCTAACACTTGTGCATTTATTACATTGCATAAAGTAATTACTCAAATCATAATCTAAGACAAACTCCTAATTTAAACATATACCCATGGTGGTACATTGGCATGTACCAAATAATGTAATATATTCCAACACCCCCTTGTATTATATTATTTGGTTATTGAAGACTTTAGTCTTCAATATGGATCTTTATCTTAGTTCTAGAACTTGAGCTTTTCTTTTCTGCTTTCTTTATTTTGCTCTCTGTTTGTATCTTGATCAAGCAAATAATTAGTATCTTCATAAAATGCTATTTTTGTTGAAAGAACTTTAACTTCATGTTCATCTATAGGTTCTTCCAGTTCTTGAATTTCTTGAATCTCTTGAACTAAGTGTCCTTTTTTTTTCCTTCTCTATATTGTAGTTGAGGATGATTATATTAATTTTGAGAAGTATATGGACATTGAAATTGTTGTTGATGTGTATTCTATTTATTTTGATATTGTCTTTGTTGGAATGGCCTATTTGATTGACTTCTAAAATTCATTTGATTTCCTTGATATTGGTTTCTTGGATTGAATCTACAATAATTGGTACTATGTCCTTTCTTTCTACATACTTGACAATATCTATTTTTCCATCTTGATCTACCCTTTGAGAATGAAGCAACATTTCCTTATGGATTATCTTTTGAGACTAAGGCATTATTAGTCATTTTATATTTTACTGATTTTTCTTCCTCATATTCTTGTAGGATATTTACTAACTAATCAAATTATGTATCTTTACTTATAATTTGCAAAGATGTGACTAAATGCTTGTAGCTTTCTAGAAGTGCTCTTAGGATTACTTGAACAAGAAACTTATCTTCAACGTTTTCTCCTAAGGTTAATAATTTTCCTTTTATATCTACTACTTTCCTTAGAAACAATTCTATACTTTCACCACTATTAACTTTTAGAGAATGCAATTGAGTTTGAAGGTTCAAGATAGTGGCTTTATTCTTTTCTTCAAATATCTTGGCTAAGGTTTTCCAAGCTTATGTAGAAGTTGTTGTTGAACTGATATAGGGTTGTATTTCATATTTAATTACAAATGTTATTATCATGAGTGTTTTTGCTTCATCTTCTTCAAAATTTTGAATCTCTTTATCATCTGTAGTAGGTTTAGTTTTTGCTCCTTTAACAATATCCTAAATCTTTTCAACTATCAATATTGCCCTTACTTTGTTTTTCCATGAAGAGTAATTAGGTCCTTTGAGAAGTTGGGATTATGTAAGAATGAATTTATTTGTTGTCATGATGATACTTGTAGACTACCTTAAATCTCCCTAGTTTTGAGTATGAGATAAGATCTTTCCAATTTTGTAGAATACCTTGTATCTACCAAATGTTTTGAATATACTATGGTCTTGATAAAGTACTTAGCTTTCTTTTGAGTTGAATTCCTTTTATCTCCCTAATGTTCAACTTCTATTCTTCACCTTATTTCTCCCTATTAATGAATAGAAAGCTAAAGATAGATTTGATGCAATTTCAATTGGTAAAATTTTCTATCTTCAATACTCTAAAGTTGGATTCCTTATGTCTCATTAATTTGAGCAAGAGACTAATTCAAAATGCAATTTTCCAACTTTTCAATAGCTCTATGTTTTGCTTCTTTCAATTTTTCAATTCTCAATAGTATAATTTCTAAATTTCAATAATTTATTTTGGTGTTGAACTCCTTATATCTCCCTAATTGGAAATTTAGAAAATATGAATATTTGCAAATTTAATGTTTCAATTTTCTATGTAGAATTCCTTTTTCCTCCAAATAAGTTATTTGCAAATATTTCTTATGCTTGAATAAAGTAATTTCAAATGCTTCTCAATTAAATATTTCTTGCTTCAAAAAGCTTTCAAACCTTTCAATAATGCATCTAAGGTTATAATATATCAATGCAATTTCTTATACCTCCATTTATCTAATTAATCTCCAGCATAAAATATTAACTAGGTTTGACCTTAGCATTAATGTTCCTTATTTCTCCTTTAACTTTATAAAAATGCAAGCTTAATTAAATAATTCCAAATACCTTCTTGACTTGGGCATGCATTGAGTATGAAGTCTAATTCTCCTTGACTTCTCTGCAACTTGCACTTGAATTAAAGCATTGTTCACTTCTCCATATTCAATGCCTATGACACCTTTCTTACAACATTAAATGCTCTCCTTTTTGGTGCCTTCTACGTTGTTGACTATCTTCCTCGTGTTGTTGGTCACTCTCCTTCCACTGTGTTGTGCTACATTCACTTGCATTACCTTCTTATTGCAAGAATGGTTTGTGAGACTTGTCACTCATGCAAAGAAGACATTCTCTCTTTCCTTGGAGTTATCTTTTGCACTGTGACACTTGGCAGCATAACTCTTCACCTCCTTGTCCTTCCAAGTGATGGCACTCTCTTCTCTATAACGTTCCTTCACTCCTAATGTGTTGTCTCTCTTCAACGTGGCGTTAACACTCCTTCACTTTTCTCTGCTTGGTAGAGCGCTCACTCTTCTTTACGTGGCATTATTCTTTGCTTTGTAACACTCCTTTTACGTGGTGCTATCCTTTGTAACGCTCCTTCTACATGGTGCTATCCTTTGTAATGCTCCTTCTACGTGGTGCTATCCTTTGTAATGCTCCTTCATGTGCTATCTCCTCTCTACGTGGTGCTATCCTCTACCTTGTAATGCTCCTTTAAGTATTGCCTCTTCTCAACGTGGCTCCTTTGTTGATAAGCTCCTTTATAATGTTTGTTTGCTCCTTTTTCACTTAGTAATGCTTGATGTTGCACCTTACCTCCTTTGCTATGAATGACACCTCTGCTTTGCATTGATTGATGTTGTTGGTTGGCATTTTCAATATGGTGTTGTATTTTCTAACCTTCAATAGGTGAATAACCTTGGCTCTTGCACCACTTTACTTGCTAATGTTGCTTTGTCTCCTCTCAAACACTTTGGACATCCCTTTGTTGGAATACCACTACTTCAAACTGAGTGTAGGTTGGATTGTTGTCCTCGGTGCTCCAAATATGCGTTAGTTTTGTCACTTTATGTGTAGGCACTTTGCTTGGCTCTATGATGCTTGTTGGCTGTTGTACGTAGCTTTAGGGAAACACAAGCTTGTGCCTTTCAATTGCTTGCCCCCTTGTACTTTCAACTATCACCCTTGCTTTCTTGAAATGGTGGTTTCTCCTCTTGAATGTGGTGGTGGTGCCTCTCCTTTTTACTACTCCTCTGGTGGCTCCTCTTTACCAAGATGTGGTAATGGTGGTTTCTCTTCCACATTGCCTTTTCCTCTTTGGCTACTCTTCTACTACATCTCCTTCTTGGCTCAATGCTTGGTGATATCTTCTATGGTGACTCCAAGCTTCTAATTTATGCCAAAAATTTTACCTTTTGGATAGTTTATTATATCCAATATTTGCTATATAGTATTGGCTTATTTATTTTCCAATAGATAGTAAGGAGTTGATATTTTATTTTCCTTGTATTATATCTAACTTCTCCTTTCTTTTGTGCAGGTTTTAATTCCTTGTAAATGCAATCTACTCCAACCTTGAAGACATAAACTTGAGACCTTTCCTCTTGCTACTTTAAAACCTCAAATGTGGTGCTTTTAAAGACTTAATAATAAGCTAAATAATGAACTTTTATTGCACCAATATTGCATACCTTTTGGTCTCCTTTTGTAGCTAGATTTCTTGGTGATTAGACTCACCTATTTGCTGCCCCAAGTTTGTAAAATTTGCAGCTCCAATTCCTTATGCTTTGCTACCCTAAACTTGTCTATCTTGCAACTCTATCTTTCTTTTCAAAAATTGCCCAGTTTTTTTTTACCTTTTAGCCTCTTCAATTCTCCTCCAACTTTGTTCTCTCAGACTCTAAAATTTGTAGCTATTAGTGCTGCCCTCTTGCTATCCTAAACTCTATATTTTTTTAGCTTCTAATGCAGTCAATTCCTCCTTCGTTTTGCTATCCTAGAATATCTCAAATCTTCTTGGAAACTCCTCCAATTTTTAGCTCAATCTTACTTTCTAAAACCCTTCAATTTTTGCTATAAAAATCAGCAATATCCTTCTTGTAAATCAACCTTCAAATCCTTTGTGGTTATCCTTAAAACTCTCAAATATGGTGGCCTCTTCTAGCTTCTTTCTCCTTCAATCTCCTTATCAAATTATGACTTCAAATTTGACCTCCTCAAGAATATGAATGTCTTGAAATCTTCGAAAAACCATTCCAAAATTTGGCAAACTTCTTGTCAAATCCTTCTTCCTTTTGGTCTTGTTGTCGGATGGTGATAATTGTCCCAAATCCTTCTTATTAGGAACTTCTCCTTGCTTGCAATCTTCTCCCTTGAGATTTCTTCAAATCTCCTTTAATGACCACTTCTTCAATTTCTTCAATGGGGTTTTTCTAGCCTCCTTATTCTCCTTTCAAGTTTGCTTGAGACCTTCTTCTCTTGGGCCTTCAAATTTTGTAGCTCCTCAAGTCTTCTTCTCAAAACTTCAATGAGACCTTTCCTTGATCTCTCCAATCTTCCAACTATGGAAGTTCTGCAATGAGATCTCTTTCTTGGATCTCCAAATTTTGTTGCTTCTAAAATCTGCAATAGGACCTTTTCTAGTCCTTCTCTATCTCAGGATACCACTATCTAAAGGGAAGGATAAAATCTGGGATAGTTCTTCTAGGATAAAATCTGCAATAGTTCTTCAATGGGACCTTCTTTGGGTCTCTTCAACTTTTTCAATCTTCAACTTGTTGCTTCAAGTACTGGATCGATTCCAAAGAAGATATTCTTCCTAGCTATTGTAGGAAGCTTCTCAAATTTATTTGAATCAACTCTTCTCTGCAACAAAGTATTAGAAAATGATAATGGAAATTTCTTTAAATCTAAAGATAATGAACTTCACTAGTTGATTTGTCAACCTAGTGGAATCAATGTTGAGTCCTAGTCTTCATGAGTTTTCCTACAACTCTATGGAAAGACTCTAGCCAAAAAGCAATTCCAAAAATTCTAAAAATGAGATTTTCTATCTCCTCTCAATATCTCTTGTAGCTCTCTCTATCTCCTATCAATCTACCTTGTGCTTTGATACCACTTGTTAGCTTTTGATGCTATATATTAAAGGAAATGCAACCACAAGGACTAAAATAAGCATGCAATATTATATCTATGATAATGGTAATATAATAAGCAAGTAAATAGCATGAGAAACTTTTGAAATAACTCATAAAATAACCATTAATGAAAGCTCATGAAAATAGGAACTTCATACAAAATGTGGAGATCTCAAATGCTCCATGCTTCATACAAGTTCTACATTGTATCTACTCTAGTCTATCTTATGCTTCTCTCTCTCTCCCTCTCTCTCTCTCTCTCTCTCTCTCTCTCTCTTTATCAAAGGTCTATATATAATGAGATATGTCTCTTGGCCTTTCACCTACCTATGACTCTTCATATTCCTATTCTATGACTCATGTACATGTGGACAACATGCACATTTACATCATCAAGTACTTGCACATTCTAACAATACTTGTGCATTTATTACATTGCATAAAGTAAATACTCAAATCCTAATCTAAGACACACTCCTAATCTAAAGATGTACCCAAGATGGTACATTGGCATGTACCAAATAATGTAATATATTCCAACAATTTTATGCTACTTAAGGATAATTAAGGTGATTTACCTGGATTAAGCTTGACCTCCTTCACCTCATTTGATTTACAATTTACCTCCTCATCTTCCTTTGTTGTCAACTTTGCCTTCCCCTCTTCCTTCACACCTTTAGCTATTTCTATATTTGAACTTCCGCATTGTACTTCTTCATCCCCTATATCATTTTTTTCTTCTAATGACTGAAAAGTGAACTGTAATGGCCTTTGCCATCTAATGATGTAGAGGGATTTTTTCTAGCCACTTTCTTAGAAGTGGAAAATCCTTGATTTGACCTAGCTTCTCCTGTGACATGATCTCCTTGTTTCAAATTGAATCTACCATCATGCCCCAAAATTTCCATCTCTTCCTCCATTTTCACTTTGCAGTCTCTTGCCATGTGACTAATTTCATGACATTTGCAACATCATAATGCAATGTTTTCATAATCTACTTGTTGATCCCATTCTCTTGATTCAAATTTAATCCTATTCGACTATGGTAAAGGTTTAGAAATATCCATGACAACACATATTCGAATGTACACAACATGCCTTCTCTCCTTAGTAGTTAGTCCCTTCTAGATGAATTCACCTAGAGTATTACCAATATTTTTCAAAACCTCCTTTTTGATGAGTTGATAAGGAAGTCCAAAAATCCTAATCCATACCGGAAGCCTTTTAATAGTTTCTGTGTCCACAAAAAAATTATCACTCCAAGGTCTTAAATATAATGCATCTTTGTCCCTAAACCATGGGTCTCCATCCATTATTTTATCCCTTATTTTTGAATTGGAGAAAATAATGAGGAAAAATCCTTTTGGAAGAAAAGTCATGGAGTAATTTGAATTCAATCCCCACTTCCACTTGATCTAATTTTGAATCTCAAAAAAACCTAGCCAATATCCATGGAACTTACATATTAACCCTCTGGTTTTAAGAACCATTATATCAAGCTTAATTATCTCATCTTTGATAATCACTTTTGATGTAGAATCTGCTACCTGGACTGGTTTTGCCATAGATTTGCTCTTCCTCTTATTGCTAGCTAGGGCATCCATTCTTCCAACTTGACCATCCATACTTTCAATAAGGACTTTCATAAATAACTTTCTTTTCATGTTACCTGGTTTTCTTTAAATGAATCCTTTAAATTCGCTTACGATCTAGAACAAGAAGTATCACTTGTTCCTTGATCACACTTTGCATTCTGCTTCTTGCTTCCCTGCTCACACTTCCTCCTCACCCCTGTCTCGTGCTCACACTCACTTTTGGCTGCACTCACTCCTAGATCATGCTCGCACATTCGTTTCCAACTGCGCTCACTTTCAACTTGTGCTAGCATCTGCGTTCGACAGCACTCACTCTTGGCTCATGCTTGCATTTGCTTATGGTTGTACTCACTCTTAGCCCATGCTTGCATTCGATTATGGTTGCACTCACTCTTGGCTCATGCTTGCATTTGCTTCTGGCTACACTCATTCTTGGCTCGTGCTTACACTCACTTCCAACTGCACTCACCAATTAAACAAATATATTTAATTATTATTTAAATATATATTTTAAATATTATTAGAATTATTTTTTGATACATAGGAAAGTTGGTTACATCCACACTATTTTTAGTAATTGTCAAATGTAGGGTTCAAACCACACCACAGACACACACTCATAGGATTTGGAGCAGACTACTACCTTTGCAAATAGACATGCCCCCAAGGTTTGAACCTAGGTCTCTTTTGGGTAAGTGCTTGGCCAGACAGACAATTGCCAATCCACCTAGCCCTTGAGGGCGAAACTTTAAGGTTAGAAAGAAACCTCAAGAGATGCTCTTAGGTAGCCGACAATACCATCCCATTCGAGGATACCACTATCTAAAGGGAAGGCATAAGAGATTTTTTTGTGTCCCCATTTGCATCATAGAGGTTCAAACTGTGGACCTCTCGTACAAGAGATTTTTTTGTGTCCCCCTTCGCCTCACAGAGGTTTGAACTGTGGACCTCCCGTTCAACAAAGCCAGGCTTGCCTTCTCCACTTACACTACAAAGGCGAACAAAAGTCAAAGATTAATATTAAAGGTGTTATTATCTTATCATCTCTCACCTAAGATGTTTTTTATCATATTTTTAAAATTATTATATGCCCTAAATACTATTTACAATTCTTTTAAATTCTTGTTTATTTTATAAAAATATGCCCTATATGCTATTTAGTTATTTTACATTATTGTTTATTTTATAAAAAAATAAAATTAAAAGGTATTCAAACCTTTAACTTCTTTTAAGAAGATCCTTTACATATTATTTTGTAAAAAATTAAAAGTCTTAGTGATAAAAGATAATTTTTTTTGGTTTCAAATCTCTATAATCCTTAACCCCATAACCATTTCTAAACTATTTTGTGAAAAATTAGAAGTCTTGTTGAAAAGATTTTTTTTGGTTGCATGGAAAACCTCTATAATCCTTAGCCTTGTTGGATAAAGATGAAGTGGAAGGGACTGACCCTGCACCAAATAAAACTGGTGCAACCCACCTACAAACACTCTCTGCTATTACCAACTTGCCTATCTTTTTAGACTTAATGATAAAGATAAACCTCTATAATCCTATCTTTTTGGACTTAATGATAAAGATAAACCTTTATAATCCTATCTTTTTGGATTTAATGATAAAGATAAACCTCTATAATCCTTTAGCCTTGTTGGATAAAGATGAAATTAAAAGAACTGGACCCTGCACGAAAGAAAACAAGAGTAACCCACTTACAAACCCAAAGAAAACCGATGTAACCCACCTACAAACACTCTCCTATAACCAACTGGCCTATAATAAAGATAATTAGAAACATTCCTGCACAAAACAAAATCCAAGCTTTCAAGCAAATTACTACTTGTGGATAGATCCAACGTCAAGGACGCCTGTAACGCCCAAATTAAGAGCTGGGGACCCTGAGGTATTCCCCTCGTATTAACTTGGGTTTCATCTTATCTCGATATAAATACTGGCCTGGTGAATGCTAGAGCAATTCACTTCATTCAGGATCCAGTAGACTTCATTTGAAAAATGGCCAGCTCCATTCACCCGTCTCAGCGATCTAGGTAAGGCTATTTTGACTACATATTGCAGTATAGATCTTTTATAATTATAGAGCACACTTTTATTGTGATTATAGAGTAGAGTGGGCGCTCGCCTATAAAGAAGTCAAGGGTCGGAATTTCTTGATAATTAGTATTAGGGCCTTTTAGTAGTCTCAGGTTCCTGTATACATAAAAATATTTAAATTTTTTTATTTTTTATTTTTAGTATTTACAGATGGAGAAATTTGCAAATGGTACTCCCCAATCAGCATAACATCAGGAAATCCAAGACTAATGGAGGTGGGCTTCTATACTTTGTCTATATATTAAAAGAACATATTGTTGTTGCCAATGAGTTCAGTTGAGAAGTTTTTTAGTCTGACTCTCTGTTTCATTTACATTGCTACCTTTTCAATGTAGGGAATTATAGCTAGGGAACAATATAAATGCAAATATATACAGTACAAAGTTGTAAGCCACATTGAAAGTGGACTCTGAGATCATAATTCATCCAATTTTGAGTAGTCATTCCCCAATTTACAAATGATTGCCATGATCGATATCCAAGAATCGGATTTACTCACAGAATTTAAACTGTGAGAGGCTACAAATTTAGTATTAGGAAGTTTAACTGATAATGGGAACAACGTTCCAACTGAACCTTAACATTTTAATCAAATGGTAGGAACTCAATTGGTTAAATGCATTGACTTTCAAGACAGACACCAGCGTTCAAAATTTTCCAAAAGAATATATTCATAATTGCCCAGATACTGGAAAATTATCGTAACACGATGATGATTTAATACATATGGGGCATTTCAATCCCATATAACCAATTTTTTTTAAAATTCTTTTAACTCCTCTTTGGATGAGGAAGACCCTAGAGACATTAGATATTGGCAGGCAAGAGTATAAAGTACCAGGTTTTCCTGTTAGAATTCATGCAAGAGGAGAGGAGTTGGGAGGAGGTAGAGATTAATAAGAATGCATGCAAGATATGCAGAGGCCTAGGGTTAGAGAAAGGTCCCAGTATCACCAGTATTATTTTATTACTGTGAATGAAGAATGCCATATATGCTAGCACAACATGCAGTTGCACCCTATTATACCAGATATGACAAGTACTTTTTCTCCAACGGGCACAATGTGCTTAAAATATTGCTGGGATATTGTATTCAAACCATATCTATATGCTAACCGTATCCAGATTTAGATACATGTGGAATACCATATGCTAACCATATTCATATTCATATGTGTACAATATGACTATATCTAACAAATCTAATAAAAAATTCTTAAGATAGTAAATCAAAGAAACAGAAATGGCATTAAAAAAAGGGAAATAAAAAAGAAGCAAAAAGGCACATATGTTTTCCAAATGGAGGACTTGACAACCACTACATACTGTGGCACCTTCATACAAACAGCTACACTTATCTGATTGGGATCCTTTTTCAAATTGTACAAGCAACAATAATTCCTAGAAGTTTACAATAAGGAACCATAAAGGAGCTTTTCTTTAGGTTTAATCATAATTTGGCTTAACAGTGCAAGTTCATGAATTTGTCTTGGGACCTGAGGTGTGTATTTGTTTAGGCATAGATTAACTCTTTATATAGGAATGCCTTGAGGTTGTTAATATTAACAAATTATTCAGTACGTTCCGGAACAGTCTGGGGAACAAAAATTAATTGTTGAATTTAATATATAAAATCATAAATGTATTCATGTTCACATTTGGAAACAAGTAGCAGAATATACAAAAGAAACATGGAACCGTTCATACATACGAAAGGCATGATATTGACAAAAATAAATCATTCATATATATATATATATATATATATATATATATATATATATATATATTTTGATAGTTTTGTAGAATAATGTAAATCTTCGAGAAGAGATGTAATGCCATGACAATTTGTCTTCCACTATTGTGCAACAAATTTTTATCTAAGCTATGTATAATAGGAAATGACTAGACACTAGTGGAAAATTGTTTGGTTTATTTTCCACACTTAGAATGTTGGTGCTATGCTCAGATTGTTGGCGCTAAATGGAAGATGCTATAGGGATGTTGTGGTAGGCCTTGAGGGATGGGGGTTGAGATGATGATGATGTATATGAGGTTTAGTGTTGCTGGTCATGGAAATGCATGCAGGTGTTGCTTTTTAACCTTGCAAAGAAATAAGGACAATAAAAAGAGATTTGGTTGGGGTTGGTGTGTGCTAAGAAGGTCGTCACATTGAGCTACCACCTGGATTAATGTGATTTTTTGAAAAACAGTTGGTTGCTGAAAAGTTTAAACAACATCCTGTTATAGGGTAAATGCCACTCTTCATCAAAAAAGTTGACTTTAGCTTGCCCTTTTAATGCCTGATTTGGGTGTATCCGTAATCAATAAATATATATTTTTTCTTTAGTAGGTCTCCAAATGGAGTATCTCATTATCAGTGGAATCAGTTTCTTCATTGTTTGTGTACATAAGTATGATGTTGTCCATTCTTCATTGATTGTTTATGTTTTTAACTTAAGACTAGTTATTCTGATCCATAATTATTTAGTCATGCTACATTTGAAGACTTGAAAGTGACCTTAGCTGTGTGAAGCCATTTATGCCTTGACAAAGCATTTCTTACGTACTTCAACAAGGTAATGACAAAGAACTCAGTAACAAAGTTGCGTACTTGAATCTACATCTTTTAGAATTGAAAGATGTTGAATGCTGAAAAGATCAGAAATCCAAAGTTTTCTTTTCACTTGAATGCCAAATTGATCAGACATCCAGAATGTAAACTTTGTTTCAGTTACCAAGTTGATTGCCTTGTTATAAGCTTCCCTGTGTGAGGCAGACACAATGACATTCAATTTAGATCTATTATTAGGCAATAGGGTTTCAATGAACCACTTGTAACTTAGATTTTCAGTTGAGGCCTTCTTTAATCTACCTATCAATTCGTTGAGATGTTTGTTATATGCGTTGGTTGGCATGAAGGCCAACAATTGTATATTAAGCATAGACACAAGCAAAAAGTATGTATAGACACAGAAAGAAAGAAACCTTTTAAAGTGGCACAAAGTATCAAATGCTCATACATAGAAACTCTTCCTTGTAGTATATCCAATCTTCTTTCACATACACTCTTCCAGTTCTTTGAGATGAAATTAAGTGGAAATAAACACACACACAAAGAGCATGAGTGAAAAACCAAAATTGAAAGTTTTGTTGATCAAAACATTTACTCAAGAGGAGGTTACAACAAAGCTCAATATAGAGGGCAAAGGGCGCTTATACAAGTGGAAGTCTTGCATGGGCTAGAAGCACAAAAACAAAACTCTAAGCCATCCAAGTCAAAACCTTTCATGGGCTAGCACAGATACAAGACATCAACCTGTCAAATTCTCAATTCCTGGCTCATTGACTACTATTTGCGGTATGGCTGGACGGGCTGTGAAGAACTGAAGTGCAGTGAATCCAATGGAGTGCTATAGCATAAGCTTATGCCCCTATCTCTCTTCCCCCTCACTCTTCCCCGCCTCCCCCCCACCTCTTCCCGATCCTTTGAACTTTGAAGCAATTTTATCCTCCTTATATAGTTTGTGCACCCTCACGTTTTAGATTGCCCTGTGCTTTTTTTTTAAATTCGTCTGTACATGAATACAAAATTTGTAACTTGCACTGTCAATTTATCCTCTGAGCTCTGAGCTTTTTCAATAAATCCATGCACAAAAGTACTAAATTTATCCTTCCTTAAAATTATCCCCTTGCTTTCTTGTTGTGCAAGTAATCATTCTATTTTTGGAGGCTGTTTTCGAAAAATAGACAAACAGAATAGTAAAAAGCAAACAGACAAATTTTGAGCTAAAAATTGGTGGAGACATGCACCCTGTCTCCAAGATACTTGTTTTTTTCAATTGGTTATATGCAATTGAAACGGGCCCCACCTGTATTACATCATGACCACATAATGGTATTACAAGAGCTTGGCAATTATGCATATATCACTTGACAAGATTCGAACCTGATTCTCGTCCTCTAAAGTTGAGATATTTAACCGGTTGAGCTCATGCCATTTGGTTCTTTAAGATACTTGTTAAAATTTGAGTTTGATTTAATCTATTTTGAAGATTTTATGCTAAAAATATGATATTTTTGGTATATCTTGCTCATTTTGATGATTTTTTGGCTTAAATATTAACCCCAAATAGATCACTGAGTCCTCTTACTGGAATGGTCTAAAAATATTATGGCATGAAGAAGTTATACCAAAAATATGACAAACTCTTTGGTAAAATTCTGTTCTGTTCAACTACATCTTTAGATGGCTATTGAATTATGATCTAGAATTTATACTGAATATGCTCTCTAATGTTTTTAATATTCTCATATCATTTCAACCCAAATCATTTCATATCATAGAGTTATACCTTCTGCATGCCGTCCCTGTCAAAGCTGTTCCAGTCAAAACTGTCCTGGCAAATGCCCCTGTAATTCCCTGATCAATAAACACTGTAAAAACCTGTTCTAATTGATCCGAAACTTAGAATTTTGACTGATCTGAAACTTCGAATTTCAAGTTTAGGAAGATCAAGAAAGAGCACAATTCAGAAATAACAGAGTATAACAAACCAGAATACAAAAATATATAAGCAAAATAGCATAATGATTTTATTGCTCAGAAAACAGAGTACAATGCAAGCAACCTCTGAGAAGAGATGTGAGGCTATAACATTGCATCCATTACTCATAATTTTTACAGTCATGGGTGCGTCTCTCTTTATACAATAATTGGAAGATCACTCATATGAAAATGTGACAGTTCACCTTTCATAAGTTAGAAAGTCACCCATATGCAAATAGGGTGATTCACCTTCTATGAGTTACAAAGTGCATATTAATTTCAAATTACATACATATGACTTGTCCTTTTGTGTTTTGTCTTTTACAGATGTGTCAACATAGCTAGAGGTGCATTTTGGCTACAAAAATCTAAAAATAGCAAATTCCTATTTTTAGTAAATATTTTGTTGTGCAATTTTTAGGCCTCTGAAGTGTTTTTTTCCACAAAGTTGTTGGCAACTCTGACAGAGTTGCCTTCTGAAATTGTTGTTCTCCCTCCAATCTTTCCAACGCTTATTGAATGGATCAAAACGGAGTCCCGATCACAAATTTATGCCCCTAACGGTGTGGTGAGGATCAAAAAAAAATATTTTTGGGCATAAAGCCATGCCCTCAAAAAGTCATATGCCTGGATCACTAATGGCCATATGATCTTATTAATAGTAGAAAGTGAATCCCTGAGATGATTCACATCCTTAAAACAAACGTATGAAATTGGATTAAGAAAAAGAATAAAATCAGCAAAAAATAAATTAAAGGGGGTGTTGTGAATGGTTACAACACATTCCCCTCCATCGAAACTACTTTCTTGTCCCGAGAGAACTCAAAAATACAAAATTATGCCCTTGCACTGGTACAATGTTGATCTAGAGATGTATACCTGCAAGTTGGTAAGGAGATTTGCCACTCAAAGGTCTAAAAATTCTTGTTGAAATCTGGCCTTCATCTTGATCCAGTCACTTCTTTGGTGTCTGCTCTTAGTGTGGGCCTGCATCTGGTTTTGCACAGCTTGAATGGCAGTTGTTGGAGAGTTTGGTGGCAGAGTTTGGCTGTTGACTTGATTTTGATAGTTCTGCAAATGAGTAGGGAATTCTGCGGAGAAAGGCCGCAGGAGTTGCTTAGTTTCATCAAGGGTCTACACCATATTAAAGTTGGTTTAAAGGCTGCAGGAGGTGCTTAGTTTCATCAAGGGTCTACACCATATTAAAGTTGGTTTGTGCCCAAGTTGGGTCATCTGTTGTTTATTTCTTGATTGAGCTGTTGGAACCTAGGGTCTTGGAAGTTCAGTTTGGCCGTCTTCTCTTGAATTGTCTTTTACTCTACATGCAGGGCTTGATGAATTGGTGCCATGTAGCTTTATATCTTGTAGGTTTATTTCAGCATAGCTTGTGCACCTTGGTAGCATTTTTTTAGATGTATAAATACTAGTTGCAGGTTCTGGTGGGGGCTAAGTCATTTTTGTCAGCCATTGCTGCAGTTGTTGGCTCTCATAAGTAGTGATATGCTCTTGAGATTTCTGATATTTGTTCAAAAGATCAACCCCTGCTGCTTCCAACTGATCTTTGATATCTGTTGAGGTGCCAATTTGAATTGTAGGCTCTGCTGCTTGTATATTCTGGAGCATTGTCTGCATGTTCATCTCCAAAACATGTACTTTGACCATGCCTTGGAGCATGTCTGCTGTTGTGCTTCCCTCTAATCCTCGCAGATGCCATCTGTTCTTGGGGATTCATCAGTCCCAAGTTCACCAGAAATTAGCTGCTTGTCCAGGTTATTGCTGTGGCGTCAAGGCAAATATGGCTAGCAACTGTTTTTTCAAACAAGCCTTGCCTCCTATGGGTGTCCATGTTACTTGCACACATTTTGGTCTTGCGGCTCCAAAACTGAACATGGCATCCTTCTTGTAGTCTGTATGCTTGTTGACATGCCTGTTCAAGTCATCATGACTGTAGAAGGTATCATTGTTGTGGCTGGCATTGTAGGTGAGCTTGATGCCATGGATGTAGAAGTTGCTGTCAGTATCTCCATTGGAATTGCTGGCCCTGATTAAGCTATGGCCATTGGCACCACTGACACTGTAGGAGGGAGTGTCGGCAGGAATGAAGAGATTCCTAGGACAGTGTTGGCTGTGGTAGGCAACAGATTCAGAAATGTTGAAATGGATGGGCAAGTGGTGGTGGTCATACTGTATGTGGGCCATGCTTCTGGTGGCACTGCAAATGTGGGAATAGACCACACAATAGATATGATGAATGGGACATATAGAAATAGTGTGGATGGTAGTGAAAATGAGAATGGGCACTGTTGTAACTGCTATGCCAGAACTAGGACTGGGCATGCTTCTTTATGGGGTTGACCTAGGCGATAGGGAAGGGATGCTTGTCACAACAGGCACTGCTCTTGTGCTGGGATTTTATTGTTGATCAATTCATACTTCTTTTTTATTATAGATTTTGACAGCTATTTCATTATGACCTTACAAGAAAATGAATTATTTTTCAAAGACTTCTTTTACTTCTTACCAACCTTTGAAGTGACATTTCTCAAACTCCATATACCAATCATTACTCAAGTATTGAAATCGAAATTGGTTTTAATTATTTCCACGACACCAAAACAGTCTATTAGATCTATGGGACCATATGGTACAAGCAAACTTCCAAAGTGACATGTTGGCCTCTTAACAAAGTAGACTTAAATATAGGAGGTCATCTTCTGTTTTTATAGTGTTATTCTATCATTTATTTTGATTAAGAATTCCCTTGCTCCCTTTACACTTTTCTTTTCAAAAAAAAAAATACCATAGAGTTATCTTCTAGTCTATCTGTGTGCCTGTCCTTGCTATCATTATATGCTAAAAATTCCATTATAAAGTCCCTCTCTCTTTCTCTCTTTCTCCCTCTGTTTCTATCACTCCCTCTATGCAAAGTTACTAAGGTGGAACAGTTATATCTTCTAGCAAAAATCAAGCATCAGGACTTGTTATACAACATAGATAGACAAATACATAACAAAATCACAGCTATTTCTCTTTGCTTTGGAGCTGATGGAGCTTGGGGTTTGAGGGTTTGCCATGCGAGCTAGGGTTTGATACTGGAGCTAAGGGCTTGAGGGTTTTCCATGTGGGCTAGGGTTTGGTACCAAAGCTTAGGATTTGAGGGTTTGCCATGTGATGTGGGCTAGGGTTTGGTATAGGAGTTTAGGGTTTGAGTGTTTTCCACACGTGCTAGGGTTTGCTTTGCCTCTACGTAGGAAATTCTCCTGGCTATTTCAATGGAAATTGGAACTAGGGTTTTCTTCGCCTTTGCACAAGAAATCTTGATTGTTCCAGTGAAAACTGGAGCTAGGGTTTTCTTCGCCTTTGCACAGAAAATTCTCCCAATTGTTCCACCATAAACTACAACCAAGGTTAAATTCATTTTGTCTATTCTAGCTTAATCCGGAGCTAGGGTTTTTGATATATCATGGAAACTCCACCTTCGCATGCTCTTTGAACAGTGTTAAATCCCAAAGACAAGTACATTCGCCTTACAAAATGGATTGGACAAGTCGAGCATTTTGGCATTGAGCTTCAACAACAAATATCACAACTCCAAAAAAGTCTTCACGAGAATGGCACTACCATTAAAGCCCTACAACGTCAACTCTAGGCACAAGGTGAAAAGATTGTCAAACCAGAACAATTTGAACAAACTCATGCATCTTCAATTGACAATCTTCATCATCTCCAAGAGATTTTTTGCAATATACAACATATGAAAACAAAGATCCTCATCCAACATGGAAATCTCAAAACCAAGACAAATGCTCCTCAATAGGCTCTTCAAAAATAAGTTGAGGAACATAATTCATTGGTTCAAGTGGTTAAGAAAGAAAGAAAGAAATATTATTAATGTCTGCGGTCGGCCAAAATAAGACCCAAGGGACTATAAGGACAATAATGACTGCCAGCTAGTAGGCTAAAAATCCCAACAAAGAAAAGAACTAAGATAAATACAAGATGAAAACCAACAACTGGGCCAAAGAGAAAGGGAAAAGAAAAGGGAGATCAGAGGGGGGAGGGCTGCAGTCCAGAAGAGAGGAGTGCACGCCAAGAAGAATGAAGAGAGAGAAGGAGGGGGGAGGGAGCATCCCAGGAGGGGCAAGCTCCAAGAACCCCCCAAAGACTATTCTCTCCTAACAATCGATGCCGAAGTACTGGAGCTGAAGAAATCTTTGATATGTCTCTGACCAGCAGTGTTAGTTCGGAACCTTGACAAACTGTGGGTGTGCTGTCTAGTGACCTTGCTTCCGTCCGAACTGGATGATGTGGGGCGTTTCCGTCCGGAGTCACCTGGTTCGTCGGAGCTAGTGAAGTATGTTGTGATGAGCCGATGTTGAGGAGGATGAGATCCATCTGGAGGAGAACTTTTATGTCGTCGAAGTTGAGTCCCTAAGAAAGAGTGCGAGACACCGCTGGTTTGGGTATCTGAAGAAGGTAGAAACATATCGAGAGTTGTCCCTAAAAGGGCAATGGTATCTACCCTGGATCTCATAATAAATGAGACAACAAAAAATAAAGTGATGAAGGGTTTCAACTTCACCCAAGGTGTAAAACAAGCAAATTTGCTCCTCCGTTGGAAGATGGTGATCTGACTCAATCCGGAGTTGGTGAGAACACACCCTGAGTTGCCCAATAGTGATCCAAAGACTATGCATTGTGTGCTGCTGAAGGTATTGTGGAGGAACTATTCTGCCCTCTTGTATCTGTAAGAAGTGCTCATGGTAGAAAGACAACTTGGGGGAAAGTGGGGCAACAGGAGAGATCCAAGTGCATCTGGTGTACTGGAGACTAACATCCTTTTGGATCTCGTGGAGTATTCTCTCCTTACTACGATGAGAGGGAGGGAGAACACCCAAAGAATAAGGGGAAGTCTGTTTATCTGTATTTGAATGTTGGCTAGGAGGGCAGAAACTTGAAAGTACCAGCTCCTCTGGCCTCCCCGAGAACTTGGAGAGAGTTCCATCAAGGAGCGAAGGGCGAGGTAAGGGTACCGCTTGCAACCATCAGGGGTATCTCCTAAAGTATGGATCCTGTGAAGATAACCGATAATCACAAAGATAATCTTAAGCTGGAGACAAGCCCCAAACTTTGCTAGAATAATAGAGCGGGGGACTGTGCCCTTGCAACGAATGAATCGTCGAAGAAAGAGTGTTTGGACTTGTTCAACCCGTGACCACTCAGTTGGGCCAAGACTAGGACCCTAAACCACTGACCCATAAGTAATAGTTGGCTTGACCAAGGCATAAAAAATCCTCATCTTCACAGGTATATCCTAAAAATGTGCTTTGAAGTAATTCCTCTCTAGCAAAGACAGAGCTGCATATCCCTTACACACCCGGGCCTAGGCGGCGGGTTTCATACCAAAAGTGGGACTGGTGAAAAGAACCCCCAAGTACACATAAGAGGTGGTGATCTCGACCTCTCGACCTTGGAAAGAGAAGTGGAGATGAGATAGAGCCTCTTTGGTAGTATTGAATACCATAACCTTGGTCTTAGAAAGATTCACCGTCAACAGTATCGAGTCACAAAAAGTGGCAAGCTTGTCCAAATGGCGTTGAAGCCCCTCAAGGGAAGAGGCCAAAAGAACATCATCATCAGCAAAGAGGAGATTAGAAATCAGCACATAGTGAAGAAGGCAACCATCCTCTGCATGAGCGTTCTCCTTAATAAAAGTCTCAAGCTCGTCGATGAACATCCCAAAAAACGTTGGGGAAAGGGGGCACTCCTATTTCACTCCTATGGTGCTAAGAATACTGTCTGAAAACCCTTGAGGGGAGTGAAACCGACCTTTCACAGTCTCATATAACCATGTAACCGCTGTCAAAAGTTACCCAGAGATGCCAACTGACCGAAGTCTCTCAAGAAGTAAATGCCTAGGCACCGTGTCGAAGGCTTTCCTGAAGTCAATAAAGCAATAATAAACCTTCGAGGACCTGGAACGCTCCTCAATAATAGCTCTAAAGACTAGAATGTGATCTATGGTTTGGTTATCTTGTCGAAAACCAAGGAGAAAAGTCATGATAGCATGACATTTTGAAGAGCCAGGAGCGAGCCAAGGAGAAAAGTCATGATAGCGCAACATTTTGAAGAGCCAGGAGCGAGCCAAGGAGAAAAGTCATGATAGCACGACATTTTGAAGAGCCAGGAGCGAGCCAAGGAGAAAAGTCATGATAGCGCGACATTTTGAAGAGCCAGGAGCAAGCCAAGGAGAAAAGTCATGATAGCGCGACATTTTGAAGATCAAGCGAACCATGATGTTTAAAAGGAAATGGGGAAGATCTCTGTAACAAGAATATCTTAACCTTTTTGGTTAGAAGCTCCATGACTTGAAGAATATCTCTGTAACAAGAAAGATCTCGATCTCTAACCACTCCTTTGCTAGAATAAGCCCACGGGCAGTTTGTTGTAACAACTTTCAGTTTTTTGTTATGTAAAACTCTATATATAGGATGAGCGACCTAATTTCATGGTCGGCTCTTAGGTGTTTACAAGGCTATGTATTCAGACTTCTGAAATATTAATAGAGATCATTCATCCTGGTTCTGAGCTCATTTGGTGTGCAAGTATGTATGTGATTGTCTATTGCTAAGTTTAAATCTATGTTGAATGTATCATACATTAATTCTTAATCTGAATTTTTGTATTAAATGTTCTATTAGATCTGCAATTTGCTTCACGGATAAACTACTGTAGAGATATATATACATTGAATGATCTTAGTTTCTATGCTTTGGGTCTCATTATGTTTTTTGCAAAAGGTTGAAGTAGTACTATGTTGTTGCTTAATATGTACCTCATTATCTCCTAGCATTGGCTATATTTCCCTCTCTTTAAGCATTCCTTTCTCTCTACCCTTTTCCCATAAAAAACAAGGAACCAACCTTCTCTGGAGACTGAACCAGGCTAACTCTGTTTGAGCCTGGTCGTTCAATGTTGATGAAGTCTTGGGCGCAAATCATAACCTAAGGCGGATTTCATTCCAATAGTTTTTGGCACGCCCGGTGGGACACAAATCCCACGCATTATATACAGATCAAAGTCCCGGTGAAGCCTTTGCCCTGTTAACCTTTTTATTATCACCTGGCGACTCCGCACCAGAAAGGAACCCTGAAAAAAATCCTTACCCAGCTTCTGGTTATGAACCATATTTATGATAACCAGATCCAAAGCTAAGAATTTAGAAGAACCCATAGAGTTCTTCGAACTACATCTTGGTAGCCTTCGAGCTAACCCAGTTTTGGTTGCTAGAACAATTTCTATTCACAATAGCAATTCAAGACAAACAAATACTCCTCGTACAACCTTCCTTAGCACTGCTACTATCGGAACCTCGACTCTAGTTACCAAAAAAAAATTCCCCCCCCCCCCCCCCCCCCCCCCCCCCCCCCCCCCCCCCCCCCCCCCCCCCCCCCCCCCCCCCCCCCCCCCCCCCCCCCCCCCCCCCCGCCCGGCGGCGCGCGGCCGCGGCCCGGCCGCCGCCCCGCGGCGGCCCCGCCCCCGCCCCCCCGCCGGCGGCGGCGGGGGGGGGCGGGGGGCCCGCCCCCCCCCCCCCCCCCCAAAACAAAAAAAACCCCCCCCCCCCCCCGCCCCCCCCCCCCCCCCCCCCCCCCGCCCCCCCCCCCCCGGCGGGGGGGGGGGAAAAAAAAACGCGGCCCCCCCCCCCCCCTCTCCTCTCTCCTCTTCCTCCCCCCCACACCCCCCCCCGGGGGGGGGCGGCCGCTTTTTAAAATAGGCCTCCGCCGCGCGGGGGGGGCCCCCCGGGGGGGCGGCGGCCGCGGGGGGGGGGCCCCACCCCCCTATTTAAAACTTTTAATTAAAATATGGCTTTCGAAAAAAAAAAAAAACCTCCCCCCCCCCCCCCCCCCCCCCCCCCCCCCGCCCCCCCCCCCCCCCCCCCCCCCCCCCCCCCCCCCCCCCCCCCCCCCCCCCCCCCCCCCCCCCCCCCCCGGCCGGGCGGGGGCGGGCAAGCACACCGCCAGCGCCGGGGGGGGGGCGGGCCCCCCCCCCCCCCCCCGCGGGGGGGGGGGGGGGGGGGCGCGGGGCGTCCTCTTTTCCTAAAAAAAAAAAAAAACCCCCCGCCGCCGCGCCCCCCCCGCCCCCCCCCCCCCCCCCCCCCCCCCCCCCCCGCGCGGCAGAGGAGAAAAAAAAAAAAAAACGCCGCCCCCCCCCCTTTTTTTCTTTTCTTTTCTTCTCCTCAACACCCCCCCCCGGGGGGGGGGGGGGTTTTTAAAAAAAGCGCCCCCCCCCGGGGGGGGGCCCCCGCGGGGCGGGCGCCCGCCCGGGAAGGAGCTATATACTACTATTTAAGAGCTTTCAATTCAAAAATAAGTATGGCTATTAGATAGTCTTGAGTGAATACCTTCCCTAAAATATATCAAGAAGCACAGAAAGTGGAAAAGGATTTGATCGCCATAGGAAGATTCCCTTCAAAGATGATTCCACCTATTTTTTTGAATTTCCCTCAAGTTTCAAGTGTTGCTTTCCCAGTTCCCCTTGCAGATCCTAATGTTGGTCTTCCCAAATGGACTGGATAGCCTAGCATCCCACTTCTACAAGCACCCCCTACCCTTTCGATGCTCCCTCCTAACCCTGCACCCTCCCCAACAGCAAACACGTCTACTCAAGATGCCCAGCTGGCGATCTTGCAAGATTTGCAAGCCTCTTATAAGACTCTATCAAATAAATTCATATCTATGGAGCGTAGAGAAGCGAAAAGAAACTCTCAGCCGAGACGTTATCCACAAGTGACCAGAGATCAAGCCTCCACTAGTGGATGAAATTATGAAAAAACAAGTACAGTTTATGCTAATGAAGAAGGTGGGCCCAGTAATGCTTCACCAGAATCATCCTTCTGGTGTTCCACATGCAATGATCCTCATGGAGAAACTGCTTGTATGATTCATCAACATCAGATCTAGAAGGTGGCTACAGAAAAAGCAGAAAGGTCCCTCAAGGGTCAGGTAAACATGATCAGAGAAGATGATCAGAATTTTATGATGCCCTCCCTAGAACAAGTCTCAGTTCTGACTAGATCAGGAAAGAAACCTTTTTAGGTTGATCCTAAGGACCTTAATCCTTTAAAGGTACCTATGCCTGCAAAGAGTCCTATTGAGAAAAGACCTCCACAAAATTTAGATCCAAAAGGAGCAGAGATCTGGAAAGAAACACCTCCGACTAAAGAGATAGAAACTCAAGAGCAAGCTAGAGAAAAGTTGAGGTATCCTTCACTAACTAAACGTCAAAGAGTTGATGCTACTCAGGGATACAGGAACAGGTTTGATACGATAGTAAAATAAAAGAGTGTTGATTCTCTTCCATTCAATATTGTTGAAGAAATGAAGAAGACTCCCTCCAAAGCCACTATGTATGAAGCCCTACGGATCCCAGGACAGATAGACCTACTTCAAGAATCATTGAAATCTTTAAAAACAAAGATAAAAATCTAGTTAAATTAGATTCTGCCCAAGCAAGTCTTACTTCCACCTCAGGAAAGAATAGACCTCCCCCTTCTATTTATCTCTCCAAATGGAAGGATGGGTAGTCCATAATTGTATGATTGACTCTGGAGCCGCAACTACTATTATGCCTAAAGCAGTATGCGATATTATGGGGATGGAATACACAAGGAGCACTCCAGGAGTCTTACAACTGGATGGAACCCCTATAAAAATAGTGGGCATGATCAAAGATATTCCTATAGTTCTTCATAGGCTCCCTCAACTTACAGTTATACAAGAAGTAGTAGTAGTAGATTTAGAGCCTTATTTTGGCATGTGCCTATCTAGAGAATTTACTACCAAAATAGGAGGATATCTCTCTCTTGATTTTTCACACCTCAAAATCCCATTCAAAGGAAAAAAGGGTGAAGATATTCAATGAGAAACCTTCCACCTTCCATGTCGAGAAGCTTGGAGAAGAGGAGAAAACCTCTACTACTGTAAACATGATGACTGAAGAACTGACAGACTTGAGTCTGATGGAAGAAGCCCTTAATGAGTTACAAGAAGAAGACCAGTTTTCCCTCCTGGATTTCAATGCCATGATCGAGACAGATCTGGGGAGTTACACCATTCAGAAACCCAAGAAAAGCAAATCTACTTCTTCCCCGCTACCTGATATATCCACTAATCAATTGTGGAAGCTTTTCTTTGATGGCGCCAGATGCAAAAATGGAGCTGGAGCAGGCATTGTCCTAATCGCTCCAACTGGTGAAGAGAAAGTCTTCTCTTACAGGCTAACCTGGAGCTGCACCAATAACGCAGCAGAATATGAGGCACTCTGTTTGGGTCTAAAAAAGGCAGAAAATATGGGCATTAAACAACTACAGATTTTTGGTGATTCTGAGCTAATAGTAAATCAAGTGACAGGGAAATGTGTAAGCAAACAACATTATCTTAAGGCTTACAAAAATAAAGTCTAGGATTTGCTAGAATATTTTGAATCCCTGAACATGAAAGCAATCCCCAGGGAGAAAAATACACATGCAGATTTGTTGGCTTCAGTAGGGGCAAACTTCTATCCTATAAGCAATGTTATTCAGAAATAAAAAATAGTCAGATTGATATACATGCCTTCTATACCTGATAGAGATACCTTCTGGCAGGTTTTCGAGAATGATCAACATATAGTAGACTTCCTAGTCCATGAGATGAATTGCTCCAACAATAGAGTAAATGAAGATGAAGAAGAGGCAAATGTCATCCAGTTGAAAAATAATCACATCCCTAAGGGGTTGGTCACACTTGAGTCTCTATTTGATAACAATGATAGGTCAACAGGCCATAAGATGAAAGTCGACAAACACAGATATAAGGAAGCTAAAATGGGACCCGACAAGGCCATCAAAGTAGGGGTGAAAACTACAGACGAGGAACTGGATGAAATCAGAGAATTATGTAAAGAATTTCCAGATACAATTGCCTGGACCTATGGTGATCTAAGGGTGTACTCAAAGGAAACAATCCAACATACAATTGAACTTCAAGAAGGTGCTAAGCCTTTCCGTCAAAAGCAATGACCAGTAAATCCAAAAATAGAAGCTTTGATGAAACAAGAGTTGTTGAAACTGCTAGAAGCTAAGATTGTATATCCAATCAAGCACTCGACATGGGTCGCTAATCTGGTACCAGTAAGAAAGAAAAATGGAGATATTCGACTATGTGTTGACTTTCACAATCTGAACAAAGCTTCGCTCAAGGATCATTACCCCCTCCCACAGATCGATCAGATCTTACACACAGTTGTAGGAGCTGAAAGGTTTTCTCTGTTAGATGGTTTCTTCGGGTACAATCAGGTATGGGTCAAAGATGAAGACCAATTTAAAATGGCGTTCACGACCAAATGGGGAACATTTGCTTACCAAAGGATGCCTTTTGGGTTATCAAACGTTGGAGCAACTTTTCAAAGAGCCATGGACGTAGCCTTTGGAGAACTTGTAAATAAAATAATAGTGATATACCTGGATGATATGACTATTTTCTCTCATAGGAAAGAAGATCATATAACTCACCTCAGGAGAGTACTGGAAAAATACCGAGAGTTTGGGATATCCATAAACCCCAAAAAATCTATTTTTGCCGTGGAGGAGGGAATCTTACTTGGTCATGTAGTTTCAAAATCTGGTCTAGCCATAGACCCCAACAGAGTAAAAGCCTTATTGGAACTCCCCTCCCCCTAAACAAAAAGGGCTTGCAGTCATTTTTTGGTCAAATCAATTTCGTGCACAAATTCATAGCAGATTTTGCACAAATTGTTAAACCTATGACTGAATTGTTGAAAAAGGATGCCATTTTTAAATGGACAGATGCAAGAAAATAAGCTTTTCAATAGATCAAGGAGCAAATAGCTCAAGCTCCTATCCTGGTAAACCCAAACTACTCCAAGGATTTTATCTTGTATGCCATAGGTGAACAGGGAAGCTACGCCACAGTACTCACTCAGAAAGGAGCTGACAATGAAGAAAGGCCTATTGCTTTTCTGAGTCAAAATATGCAAGAACATGAGGAAAAGTATAATTTCATTGAAAAATAGATTTATGCTATCATGAAGTCCCTAAAAAAGTTTAGGCACTTCTTATCACAGAGCAAAATCATAGTCTATACAATTCACCCTGATGTACGAAGCTTCATTACGCAAGGGGAGCTCGATGATACAAGAGCCGATTGGGTAACTAAAATACAAGAGTATGATATAGAAATACACCCGACCAAACTAGTCAGAGGCAGAGCATTGTGCCAAGAACTTGCAAAACAAGCATCGACAGATTATGTAGCTTGCCAAGCTCAAGAATCAATATCAGATGAAGATCAATCTTCAGAGCAACTTGATTGGGCGGATGAGTTAATTAGGTATTTTTAGACTGGAAGATGTTCGACAAGCTTGAATGCTTCCCAGAGAAGAAGATACAGGATTCAAGCTCTAAAATACACTTTATTTCCTGAAGGATTATATAGGAAAAACTTGGATGGAGTACTGCTTCGATGTGTGTCAGAAGAACAGAAGCAGAAGATTTTAAAAGAATTTCATGGAGGTCTATCAGGAGGACATTACTCCGGGAGAACTACCACACTAAAAATCATCAAGACTGGGTGCTACTGGTCGATGATTTTTGTAGATGCTTTCAAAATCACAAGGAACTATGAAGAATGCTAGAAATACATGGGAAGAAACAGGAATGCCCCATTACCCCTAAAAACCATTCAGGTTGAAGAACCATTCCAGCAATGGGGTTTAGATTTCATTGGCACCATAGAGCCAAATTCATCTGCAGGACATAAGTACATTCTCACGGCCACTGATTATTTCACAAAATGGTCGGAAGCAATACCCACAAAAAGGAATGACCAAGAAGTAGTGATAGAATTTGTAAAAGCCTGATCACAAGGTTCGGCATCCCAGATGCCTTGGTCACAGACAATGGCTCACACTTTGTGGGAGCCAAGATGGTCGACTTCGCAAGCAAATATGGGATATACTTAAAGACGTCAAACTATTATCCTCAGGGTAACGGATTAGCTGAGTCCATGAATAAAAATCTACTCAAGATTTTGAAGAGAACACTCAAAGATAATAAAAGGAGTTGGCATTCTTTGATAAATCAGGCGCTTTGGGCTGATAGGATCACAATAAAAAAATCTATCAACACATCCCCTTATTCTCTGGTCTATGGTAAAGAGGTTGTACTCCCAATACACATAGAGATACCAACTCTAAAATTGTTGGATCTAGCTGGTACCGAAGAAGCAGAACCAATGGAAAATAGGCTGATCCAACTCCTACAATTGGAAGAACAGAAGGAACAAGCCTATGATCACTATCAAAAACATGCAGTCACAATGAAGGGATGGTTTGACAAGAAGACAACTCTAAGGAACTTCAAAGTAGGAGATCTAGTCCTGAAGTGGAATGAAAAGAAGTCAAAACCAGGAAATCATGATAAGTTCGATACATTCTAGGATGGCCCTTTCGAAATCATTGAAGAAAAGTAACATAATTCCTTCCAGCTGAAATATGAATAGGGCCAAATCCTAGCCATTCCCGTTAATGGTTTTCACCTAAAGCTATATTACAAGTAACGGGTTCTGACCTATCCTTGTATATATTTTGTTTTTTTATGTATGTAAATGACCTTGTAGATATGTTACTTTTAAAATTTTTTTTTTTTTTTTTTTTTTTTTTTTTAGAGTGTTTTTTTTTTTTTGTGGGATGTTTTTTTTTTTTTTTGTTTGTTTTTTTATGTTGTGATTTTTTTTTTTTTTTTTTTATTTTTTTTTTTTTTTTTTTTGGAAAATTTTTTCAGGAAAATGTTATGGGATGGATGACTTTTGGGCATTCATGGCCCCCTTTCAGGTAAAATGTCATGATTTCATGACTTTTGGGTAGAAGTACAATGCATATTCTAAAATATCAGAATGCCATGTCAGACCTGACACCTTGGATAGTTGTGCGCCACGTCAGGCCTGACATTTTGTACAGTTGTGCACCATGTCAGAGTAGTCAAAAGTTTTGATAATAAAAGTAGGTGTCTCGAGAACACAAAAGGCACCACTCTTAAAAATGAAATCATACTTGCTGATTCGATCCAAGGATGACATTGTCTTATTGGCCCGGTACCATAGTAGAAACTTTTCATTGGCCTATATCATAAATGACAACTCGAGGTAGTTGGTATCCTTAAAAGTTGGCACACTAACCAAGACTCCCACCAATATTCAAAATCAGCATTGAGACGCGTACTGCCAATCACAATTACTCCACATCATCTAGGTGGTTTAATTGTGTATCTTTTGGCATGAGCATGCATGGCTATTTATATTTTCAATCTTTTGCCTCCCTCTTTTCATCTTCTGCTTTCTCAATCTTCCTGCTCTCTGTGTTCTAATAGTCTCCCAAAAAATTCTACAATTTTTGGATGACGTCCCTGTGTTCTGAGTACTCGAGTTATAGGTAGCAACATCACGATGGCTACCCCCTAGCTCCAGGTTCTACGTCTGCACCTTCAAAGAAGAAAAGGAGTTTGAGCATCAAAGTAAGTAGCTTTGTAGATCTTGATGGCCACATTATAGACATGAAGCTGACATGGAGGGATCCAGGATAAATCCGTAAGGATATAGCTACCAGGATGACCACAGATGCCTCTCCTTCGAACCTGAGCAATTTCCCCTACTACTCTATGCTCTACTGGTATGTATGCCCCCAGGTCCACCCCTGCCCAGAGTTAATTAGAGCAATGGCAAAACTATATGATGTGAAAGGCAGAGTTGTAAAAAATTACAAAGGAGAGACCCTTTTTACGATAGATCCCGACACAATCAGAGTCATTTTTTCCCAAGGATATAAACCTCTAGTTCCCCCATTTTGTTTGATCCAACCAACTCTACGAAGTATTATCTAAATACCCCAAACATAAGGGCTTTCCTCCAGCAGAATCTTGAAAATGATCTCCCTAAAGGTTCCATCCCCCAATCTCCCATTCCCTTGTCCAAGTTAAAAAACAAACAACTCTTCTCTATGCTGGCCATGGTAGCAGGGTTGGAAGATGACTCTCAGGTTCATGGGTGGCAAGTTGCAGTGGTGTAGTGCATTTCAATTTATAAGTTTTATGATAAAACGTGCCTGGACCCAAACAAAGTTCCACTTTTCTTCGACTGGCCATCCTACTTAGCTCAACAGCTACATGCAGGACTTTCAAAATTGCACACAGAAGCCCCGGATGCTTTCAGGTACTCCTCCTATCTGGTTTGGCTCTTCTTCTTTTTTCAATCAAAAAATTTGAAGTCTATATCTGTAACTCAAAAGGATGCAAGAGGAGAAAATCTGCCTGTATGTGAGTGGACTCCGCTCCTCTCAAACGAGGGTTCGTATTATCAATTCAATATGGAATTCCTGGGCCTTGCTCTACAAATTGTGCTAGGACCTATGCCGAGGATTCCTAAGCAAATGGAAGAGACCCTGAGACATCCTCACGTAGGAGAAGGAGACTGGTTCATCCTGACCCAAGGAGTGGTCATAAGGCTTTACGGCTTCACAGAGAAGCCTTTCTTGTTGCCCTACTATGTCACCAAGTGACTCTTCACCTTAGAGTATGTAAGGCAACAAGAATTCATCAACTATACATTTGGGACAGGTGCCCAAAAAACCCACACTTGCCTCATGCCCTTCCAGTTTGAAGGAGTAACCATGTCAAAGAAGGGAGATCATCAAAAAATTGCTCAAGTATTAAGAAACATGAAGCTGGTGGAGCTTCCATAGAGGTGGAAATATGATCCTGAAGACATATTCACCAAAAGGCAGGCCACTCTGAATAAGGCTCCCTTCCAAAAATTCCATGCCTCTGATAGGGACATTGAGCAAGGCCAAAATAATAGTGAGGATCAACCTCTTGAATGGCATGTCGAAAGAATGCAGCCACTAGCTCCGTGGCATGATTTCTATGAACATCTAGTGGATTACAACCTAGATTCTTGCCCAGCTCATAGAATTGACACCAAGACTTTCAATAAAATGAAGAAAAAGGGAGATGACTGGGATGATGCCAAAATCTCGGCATGGTGGCAAATGCGGTGCCACATTAATACTTTCACAAGATATGGGCTCAAAATGGATACAAAGTTCTGTACCAAATATGATGAGCACCATCAAAATTGGTCCGAAACTCTAGTTGACAAGGTCCCACTTGGTATATGTGGTGTTCTCCCCAAACAATCTGAGAAAGATGCTGATAAGGGAAAGGGGAAGGAAGTAGCTTTTGAACAGATAGAAGCCCCCAAAAAGAGATGCCGACTGTATCTTCCACGTTCAGGATCAGACACAGAATCTGAAGATGTTGCTCCACTCGAACGTAAGAAACCAGCATCTGGGTTGAAGAAAAGAAAAGCAGAATTAGAAAAGGGAGAAGGCCGAAAGAAGAGAAAAATATAAGAATCCTCTTCTGAAGAATCTGAAGAAGAAGAGGAATGAGAAAAGATAGAAGATAAGGAGGAAATAGGGGAAAACTCGAAGGAATATCTGAACATGCACAAGAAGAAGAACAAGTGGCTAAAGAAGTAGAAGAGGTTCCCCAAAAAGAGCCTCCAAGCCAACGAGAAAAGATAGAGGATAAGGAGAAAAGGGAAAAAAGAATATCAAAATGCACAAGAAAAAGAACAAGTGGCTAAAGAAGCAGAAGAGGCTCCCCAAAAAGAGCCTCCAAACCAGGAGCAGACCCCACCACTGGTAACTGATGGTACAGATATTTCATGTCTGAAACATATAGCGAAAGTCTACACAGAAAAGTCATAGGAGACTGGAAGCTCCAATCTACAAAAGGAACAAGGAAAATCTCTGATTGATCTTGATACTCCCTCTTCTTCCCCTCATTCCCATAGAATTTCCCCTTCTCGTTCAAAAGATAAAGGTGTTTTGAAGCCATCATCACCACAAGTTTCACCTCATCACACCCCAACCGGGTCTCCCTCTCAACAAATAAGCATGGAATCTTCCCTACCACCCACTCCGTTCCCCCTTTCCACAAATTTGTTGAGTCTCCAATCCCTACAAAGCACCTCTTCTTCCAATAATCCTACTGTCGCCAAGTTCCGAAAAATGAAGAAAGCCATAGTGAACGCCGCCACATGGCTGAAGTCACGAAGTTCTCCAAGTGCCACTAATATGGCCCGTGTTCGGGAAGGAACAGTACTAGACCCAATCAACATGCAACGGTCTACTATGAAGATGACTCCCCTGGTATAGAAGCCTAAAAAATAGATGACTTTGGATGATTATCAAGCTGAAATAATCATAGAAGACATGACCCAACTACCGATGGAGGAAGAGTGGAGCAAGGCTCAGACTCATATGGGGATGATTTATCTGAATGCGGAGCATTACAAAGAAAAATTCCTCAGAGAAGAACAGGCTCGAAAGCGGCTAGAGGAGGCTTTCAATCAACAAAAAATCACTGAAAAGGCTCTCAAGAATGATGCCAAGAAATGGGAACAAAAGTTCAATGAAGCCGCTTCCTTCCAAGAAAAGGCAGAGGAACAAGTCCAAACACTACAACAACAAATAGAAGATCTGAATAAGCAGTTGTTGGCAGTTTCAGAAAAGACCTAGGGGTTCTCCAAGGAAAAGGTGATAGCAGTTCGAAAAGAAAATCTTGCGATAGTTAGCAAGTTGGTCCTCAAAGTTAGACCCACTCTGGCCTACCTTTCCAAGGTCAATAGTACACTAAGTCAGGTAGAAAAAGAATTTGAAGCTTCGATCAAGCTCCTGACGCCAAGAGTATCTGCGGCTAACAAAATCCAAGTCCTGGAAAATAGTACACAAGCAATAGCTGGCTACAGAGCCCAAGATGAAAACTGGTCCCAAGCTAAATCAGTCGCTAGGAACTTTTTTAAGAGACATAAGTTGGTGACAATAGTTATAAAGATAATGCAAGAGTTGAAGGTAGAGGCAAAGTCAATTTCGAAGCACACTAATATGGCTGAAGGCTATGGTATGCCTAGCTTTTGGGATTCACATTCCAATCTCTTAGCAGAAGATAAGATAAAAGCTATTTGGTAGAATTTCTTTGATGATATATCAAAAATTAATAGTTGGGAAGAGCCGGTTCATGAAGATCACATTTTTAGCATGGCTCAAAATATCACCCAGATAAATTCTAGTCTGAATGAGCTATACCTCAAGTCAAAAAATCTATCTTATGATAAGGTAGAAGAACTGGAGTACTTGTATGCTACTTTTAAAGAAAAAGTAGATACTGATGAAGAGACCTGGAAGAAATCTTGTACCGCCTATAATGAGGTTGTTCAATCCAAAGACAAACAAGATAAAGAGAGGTAAGCCAAGGCCAAGAAGATAGCATCAAGCAGTACAACATCTTCAGGTCAAGAAGAAGCAAAAAAATCTGATGAAGAGTCTTTAGAAGAATGATCACTCCCAAGCTTGAATTTTGTTTTTTTTTACACTTGGTATCATTCCCTTTCTTTCCCCTCCTTTTCTTTATTTTTAATTCTCTTTTTTTGACTTCGTTGCCCAATGGATAAAGGCTCTAAGTTCTGACATTCAGTTAATAGAATTACCCTAGGAGGCACCAAGAATGTTGGTCAAAATGACAACACCTAGGGAAATAAAGGTACTCTCCTCAATTTTTGAGCAAGCCAAGGAGAAAAGTCATGATGGACATTTTGAAGAGTCAGGAGCAAGCCAAGGAGAAAAGTCATGATAGCGTGACATTTTGAGGAGAGCAAGGAGAAAAGTGGATAGCACGACATTTTGAAGAGCCAGGAGTGAGCCAAGGAGAAAAGTCATGATAGCATGACATTTTGAAGAGCTAGGAGTGAGCCAAGGAGAAAATTCATGATAGCATGACATTTTGAAGAGCTAGGAGCGAGCCAAGGAGAAAAGTCATGATAGCATGATATTTTGAAGAGCCAGGAGTGAGCCAAGGAGAAAAGTCGTGATAGCGTGACATTTTGAAGAGCCAAGAGTGAGCCAAGGAGAAAAGTCATGATAGCACGACATTTTGAAGATCAAGCGAACCATGATGTTTAAAAGGAAGTGGGGAAGATCTCTGTAACAAGAATATCTTAACCTTTTTGGTTAGAAGCTCCATGACTTGAAGAATATCTCTGTAACAAGAAAGATCTCGATCTCTAACCACTGCTTTGCTAGAATAAGCCCATGGGCAGTTTGTTGTAACAACTTTCAGTTTTTTGTTATGTAAAACTCTATATATAGGATGAGCGACCTAATTTCATGGTCGGCTCTTAGGTGTTTACAAGGCTATGTATTCAGACTTCTGAAAGATTAATAGAGATCATTCATCCTGGTTCTGAGCTCATTTGGTGTGCAAGTATGTATGTGATTGTCTATTGCTAAGTTTAAATCTATGCTGAATGTATCATACATTAATTCTTAAGCTGAATTTCTGTATTAAACGTTCTATTAGATCTGCAATTTGCTTCACGGATAAACTATTGTAGAGATATATATACACTGAACGATCTTAGATTCTATGCTTTGGGTCTCATTACATTTTTCTGCAAAAGCTTGAAGTAGTATTGTGTTGTTGCTTAATCTGTACCTTATTATCTCCTAGCATTGGCTATATTTCCCTCTCTTTAAGCATTCCTTTCTCTCTACCCTTTTCCCATAAAAAACAAGGAACCAACCTTCTCTGGAGACTGAAACAGGCAAGCTCTGTTTGAGCTTGGTCGTTCAATGTTGATGAAGTCTTGGGCGCAAATCATAACCTAAGGCGGATTTCGTTCCAACAGGTCCAAGAGGAAAGATTGATCCCATGAGCAATCCGATCATGGGGGAGGATAAGGTGCTAGATGGATTTAGGAGACTGCTGAAGGGAGTGGATAAGATCAAGTCGATGTTGAGAGAGGAAGAGATGCTTCTTCTTTTGAAGAAGCATCCTGTAGGCTTTGTGGAAAATGGTATAAAGTTGCGAAGGATTCCGAATGGCATATTTCAACCTTTGGTGGGCAGACTTACATTCCTCATCATACTAGATGTTCATGGGGCAATAACCAGGGGACGAGGATGGGGGGGAGGATGAATAGAGTGGGGGTACGAGTCCAAAGCAGCCTTCCAAATAGTTTGGACCAAGCAAGCAGAACGATCAAAATCATCGGGAAGAGAAGACACCTTGGGGAGAACCTAACACAACCGGTCCATGTAGGTAAAGGAATAATAATAGTCAAAGTCTATTATGACCCGAGGGGCTGAAGGGGAGGGAGGAGGGGGATGATTAACAGGAAGGGAAACAATGGATAACGTAAGAGAAAGAAATGAATGATGGGTAAGGGGGGGAGGGTGATCAGAGACGCTAAACCGGGAAATGAATGAAATGAGGGTGGTAGAGAAAATAGCATAGTCGACGACAGTGGCTCCACCACTATAAGGAAAGCAAGGAAACCCACCGGAATCCGGAAAACAAGATATACCATTGAGAAGCACTAGCCTGTTGGATTCACCCAACTCAATAAGATGCTTATTGTAAGCAGTAACCTGTGTGTCACTGGAGGTTCGAGCAAAACCAAGGTCCTTAGGATCCAATTCCCAAGTCTGCAACTCATCGGTTGTGAGGTCATGAAGAGAAACTTGCATAGGTTGGGTCCGAGCATTGAAATCTCCTAGCAAAAGTATCTCCCCTGAAGTTGAGTATCTAGTAATGTCCTCATAGAGATCTTGGAAAGGGTCCCCGTTCGTGTGAATAGCAAAATTGGATGTGGTGGGGGAAAGTAACAAGTGGCAATGTATATGTCCCAAAGAGGTGGGTGACGGTGGATTTTAATGCATAAAAACCTGGAGTGGGGGTCAGTCGAAACAAGGGATACTGAACCCTGGAGCCTATCCCTGATAAGAGCAGCAACACCTCCTGAACCTCGAACTCCCCCCGAGCGTTGAGTGAGTTGTTGACAATTGGACCACTAGAAGTAACCTGAGATAACTGGTAGGGCCCGCTTAGGACTCTTGTGCGTCTCACAAATAAGAAAGATGTCATGCCTGTCAATCACATCAAAAAGGGACCTTGGGGTAGACCATATCGTACCATTGCAGTTCCAGCAAGCTAAAACTAGCTTATCTACCACCCCCCTTCTGTGTTGATGGAGTCATTTGCTAGGCAAGGGTTTGGACTACCCAGGTGGGGAAGAGTCCCTAATCACTGCACACAAATTACAAATAACTGCCTATTTGTTGGCTTTCTTGGCCGTGGCTACTTGTTCCCTTGCTTTCTTCAATTCTTCAACTTGGAGTCGTGTAAGGTCCTCATCAAGGTATATCTTGTCTTGAAGAGTAAATAATTTCCGTTTGGCCCTCAACGCCTTCATACGCTCTTCCGCATTTTTGAAGCGTATAACCAATGTGGAGTCGGGAGAAAACCATGCTCTCTCGAGAGTAACGTCTATTAACTCAAGAGCATTGTGAATGAAGGCATTTCCAGCTTGAAGTGGATTAGTAGGTTTGGGCACCCCACAAACCCTGAGATTGAGCACTTTTGCATTACGGATCCTTTCTTCTTCAAATTTAGCTTGGACAACCAATTGAACTATGGGGGGGAGGGTTCTTTCCAGCTACAACTTGAACCCAAGATTGTTGGTCTCATCTCGAATTTTTAAAATTTCAGTGTAAATTCGCAGAATTTTGAGGAGGTTGTTCGGTATGTGTAGTTTGCAATTAAGTAATAATGGCTTGCTGATCCTAAAATTTATTTTGGAGGTCCGTGATAATGCGGCTACCGTCTTTCACTTGGTCTTGCAAGGAGAGTATAGTGCTAGCTTGTGTGTGTAATTGTTTCTGGAGAGAATTAATCTGTTTAGAGAAACGTTGATATGAAACTATAGTGTGAAGGCGTTGGACAGATTTAAGGGGAGAAGCTCACGTCTCATCCATTCTTCCTTCATCAAGAATCCCCATAACTAAGCTAGAAGCCCTAGGGCCGCTCAAGAAACGACAACGCTAGGGCTTGATGTCACACCTGAAAAACCCCTTTGTTCCTTGTTCAACCCGCGACACGGTTCACGTCGCGACATTGTCATGCCGCGACATTGTTCATGCCGCGACATTGTTCATGCTGGGACATTCACCCCATGACACTGTTTATGCTACGACACTGTTCACACCTCGACATTGTTCACCCCGTGACATTGTTCACCCTGCGACACTGTTCACCCCGCGACACTGTTCACGCTGCGACACTGTTCACGCCACAACACTGTTCACCCCGATATTCTGAACTAAATGATCTAGAGAAAGGGGAACAATTTCCTCCACTAAAGGACTAAAAGGCAACTCAATAGCAACATCTACAACATCTAACTAACTCAAGATAAAACATAGGATGGCTCATTAAAAATTGACTAAGAAAAAACATCAATGGGCACGAAGTGAGATAAAGACGAGTCATCAAGAAGAGCCAAAAGAAGTTTGAAGCCATGTAAGGGAAAAAAAGATTCCTCCCATTATGGAGTTAGTAGTGCAAACCAAATTTGATGAGGAAAGGGCACATCAAACCAAAGAACTCAACCTTTGAATTCAAGATCTTACAAAGCCAGTTGATCCCTTAAAGGCAAGGCGTGATCTTTTGCATAACACATTGGATATCAAGGATGTTATCCTTGATCAGGCTCGGGTAGCCCTTAATGGCACTCTTTTAATCTGATTCTCCTCTTTTGAGGAGCATTTGAGGGCTTTAAGAGCCAAGAAGAAATTTTTTAATTTGTCCATAAAAAGTTACTTGCAGGAGGACCTTGCGTGTCTTTAGATGCAGGAATTGCTGAAAGCACAAGCCCAAGTGATGGCTGCTCCAAAGGGAAACAAGTGGGCAATTATTTGTGACTGGAAAGTTGAAATTCATGACTCCCTTCCTCCATGGTGGTCACGTCCTTGGCCTATAAAATGAAGGTGTTCTCGGGTCCTAGTTGGTAATAGTAGCCTCTTTGTCACTTGTCAGAACTGTAATGCGGCGATATGGTCTTCCCTGGGTACATTCTAGCAAGTTATTTTTTCATGAGATCTTGCTTTTATCATAGATACCCATGAGATTTGAGAACGATCTCTTCCATCGGTCAGTGGTTACTTTTGGGTTTTGGCTTACAGGCTTGAGACAAGTCAATTAGGTGGCGTTCGTGGTTTGGGTGGTGTGGCCTACCTCATATAGGATCGCCTTCATCAACACATGTCATTGGTTGCATTAGATGAACACTCTAGATATATGTGGATTCAGATCTAGAGGGGCCCACCCCCTCTTGAAGACATCTTCATTGCAGCATGCTATTTTTCTATAGCATGTCTACTATTGTTTTCCACTCTGATGGTGACCCCTACTTGGATCTCTACTAGGATATTTCTACATATTCATCAGTGTGTGATGTCATTCTTTTAGGTGATTTTTATGCCCACATTGGGACTCACTAGGTATCTTTTCATGATCTTACAAGGGACAAGTTATGTCTCTTAAAACTCAATCCCAAGGATCTTACATTAAGTAGGACCTCTGTAGATGAGAAGCCTTTTGTTATGTCTTATGGAAAATGCTTGATTTAGTTGTCCGAGTCACATGGCCTCTTGGTTCTCATTGGGATTCTCTAGTTTCCTGCCTCCTTGAGGTTCACTTGTTTTCTGCATGTCATGACTATATCATCACCAACAGGACCTTGCCTTTTGATATTCACAACTTTTAGATTTGTAGTCAGCTTCCCTTGGCTGATTATGCAACATTGACTTTCTTCTTGAGTTCCTCCTCTTTTACCTTTGTCTTTTCCTCCTGTGTGACCTAGTCCTACCAACCATCCCATGATTCATTTTGATCATTGTTTTGTCAATGATTATGCTGCTCATCTCTTCCAATTTATATCCCAATACTACTTTCTTAATTCCACCACAACAACAGCCAAATATGATTTTTTCTCTTGCAAGTTATGGGATTCAGCCCTTGACTCTTTTCCCCACACTTTTCCTTGGCCAAAGGTTGTTTATCGCATTGGTGCTTTCCCCCATGAATTGTTGGTATGATGAGGAATGTAAGTCCATGCAGTAAAAGCTTTGTGTTGCTCTTATCAATGAGCCTACAACTATATCTTTCATCCTAAGGGAATATAAATGCCTCGTTCCATAAGAAGCGAGAGTTTGCTACACATTGTGAGCTTCTGGATGCTCTTCATCACTCTCCTAGAGCCTTTTGGCGCACTCTTCTTCCTTGGAAGTCCCACTTCATGTGCATCAATAACAAGTCTTGGATCTCCCATGCTAATTCCTTATATTGATATCCCAGGGCATCCTACCTTTGATATCCCTTCCCCCTACATCATGTCACCTCTTATCTTAAGGAGACATCAAAAGAGCTATACATAAATTATGCACTAGCAAGGCTGTTGATTTTGAGGGATTTCAAGCCGAGTTCTTGAAATATGGTGCTGAAGCTCTTGGTTATCCCATTGCAGAATCATTCAATGAGGTTCTTTGTTCTGGGTTCCAAAGCTCTTGGTCATAGCATATTATATACCACATCCACAAATCTAGGGACTCTTCAGATCTACAAAACTATCATGATTGGGCATACATTTGCTAAGCTTTATGCAAGATTTTTGAATATGAAACTCTCAGAACTGTTGTATCAAGGCAAGCTTAAGGTGAGAGGGCAGGCTGGTTTTAGAAGTGATCATTAGACTAATGATCATGTTTTCAGTCTCAGGGTATTAATGAGGAAGCTCGTCAATGGTCTTCTAAAGTATTTTGTTGTTTTATGGACTTTAAAAAGGCCTTTGACACCATTCCCAACCATCTTCTATTTTAGAGACTATATGACATTGACATCTTGAAGCTTTTTATCATTGCCATCAAGAGACTATACGAGGTAGTTGTTGGCTGTTTCTGGACAACTTTTGGTTTCTTAGAGGATGTCCAAAGCATTAGTGGCATCACACAAGGTTGCACTCTTTCTCCTTCGTTCTTTGGGGTCTACATTGACGAACTTGAAGAATTTATTTGTCAAAACACACATGTTGACAATGGTTGCCTTCTACATCATGTCTTCATAGCTATATTGCTTTTGCAAATGATGATGTTCTTCTTGTTCATACTCTTGAGGGCTTGCAAAGACAGTTGCTCACTTTTGTGACTTAAAACAATTGGAAGTCAATCTTAGCAAGACTATGGTGATGATCTTCAATATGCCAAAGAGTACCCTATCTAAGTTTCAATTGTACTTTAAGGGTGAGTCAATTGAGATCACCATTGCTTATACCTACTTGGGGATTCAATTTACAGGTCCTTCCCTTAATCTTCAACCAACTTCACAGTCACGGCTTTGCAACGATAAACATCTCTCTCACTTTTGGAATGCAAATGGTTCCAACAACACTTCCAAGACTTAGCTACAAAGATGCATCTCTTTGATTACATCATTGAACTCTCAATCATTCATGGATCTGAGATTTTGTGTCCAAGTCTAGGGTGTGTTGATTGGGTTCGCATTAAGAGGGTGTAGACTATTTTGCTTTAGTGATTTATCCGGTGTAAAAGAACAATTCCCCAATGTACTGCTCAGGCAGAGTTTGGCGCTCATCCTCTTCGCCTTTAGAGCATCTTCGGAATTATTTCTCAGCTTCATCACCTTAGATCCATGGGTGACTGCATCTCAGGTCGAGAGAGATACCCATCTCAAGTGGTCTCTTAAGCTATGTGCAGTCTTTGCAATTATTATGAGATCATTAGCATATAAGAAATTTTTAGTGTAGTTTTAACTAGATTCTTTACTCTAGTTTAGCTTATTATAACAGCTCTTTTCAATAAGTCCCATTGGCCTACTTTGGCCATCCATGGACATTAATAGAATTATCTTTGGATAAAGGGCAATCTCATTTCACCATAATGTTGCTCTCCAAACATTTTGACAACCCTTGTGTTTGGATTTTGCCTTGGACATGCTCATACAGCCTATGAACTGCTGCTCTGTACTCTTTTGGTGTACCTAACTCTTCCATTCTGCTCCTTAGTTTACTTTTGGACACTATGCAATTTTTTTTTTAAAATGCAATAAAACAACAATAGACTTCTTCCCTTACTTATTCCATAGCTTTTCAGTTAGATGCCTAAATGTTAAGCAGTGTTCTATTGTTGAATATTTTGTTCTAAGGTGTGTTTGTCCTATTGCTTTTTTAACTTATTCTTCAGCCCAAATTACTTATTGTGCACTTCACCATGCTCCAGAGTAATTTGCAAGAGAGGATTTATCTTGATGGTCTGATAGTTTGAGGGGTTATTGTCATCCTCACTCTTAAACATGGGTATGACTAGTCCAGTTTTCCTTTCAGCTGGAAAACCCTTATGAATAATGCTGTTGAAGATATCTATGATGTGTGGTGTCAAGTTCTTTAGCTCCCATTTGAGATATTCTTCCTGAAGCCCACTTATATCTGGTGCCTTCTCTGTTGCTAGCTTCTTGATACATACTTCCACCTCTTTTAATAAATACGCTAGTTGTAATGTTGATTTTTTTTTCCCCTTGTTTTTTTAAATTATTATTTGGTTGGTGGGGGGAGGGATGATGTTCTTTCCTTGCTCACTTTCATAGAGTTGCTTTGCATGCTGTAACCATTGTGCAGGTGTGATCTTACTTTCTGTTTATTCCTCACATTGTGGTAGTTCCATCCAAAAGGCTTTTGGATTACGCTCTCCTACGTACATCAGTTTATTACGTCTTACTTTCATGTGCTCTTTCTTTTCTGTTCATGTATCATTCTGTTTGCTCTCTCTGTATGTTTTTCAAGGGTTCTTCTTGCTGCCTTGCATTCTTTGTGGTACTGTATTGCCCTTTTGTGCTTCTTTGGTTCAGCCCCTTTTCAGGCTTTCAAAGCATCTCAGATCATGCTCATTTAATTTTTGCTATCAACATGACAGCTATCTGTACCTTCTTTACTTTTTTTATTTGTCTCTTGAACACTTCTCCTGCCATCCCAAATTGTTTATATGGGACTGAAACGGACTCCACCTGTAATATATCATGACCACATTATTAGAATGTTTCAACGAACGACATAGTGGTACTACAACAAACTGTATTATCATGGCACCCATGGAAATTGATCTCTTTTGGGCTCTTTGTGAGCAAATATTCCCACCAGTTGGACTTCCACCCCATGGGCATCTCTCAAACACTTTGCTTCAACTTTCTTTGGAAGTTTTCTTTATTCTCTTGGGTGATTATAATTCTTCATTTCCCTTCTAGTTTATTTCTCTAGCAAGCAGCCTGATTTTCCTGTTGCTTGTCCCGTTGCATGGAGATCTTTATAGCTATTGGGTTGTGGTCTGATTTTAGCTCCACCTGAGGGTCTTCAACTTTATCTTCCTGTATGCCACCCTTGAAGCAAATAACATAATCTATTACACTTTTACCATTATGTCTTTGCATCTATACTTTTCTGATTTCTATGAAATTTTGATGCCATTACATGTTATTAGGTTTCACACCCTGCATCCCTAGAAGCTCTTCACCAAAATTTGTAGCATACTGAATGCCTTGTCCACAACAGACTTTCCTCTTCATTTAGACATGGAAGTGAAATCATAACCTTGTACTTGTTGTCTGCTTCAGCATTGTTTATTAGTGCACTGCTTTATCTGTTCACTGTCTTTGTATTGAAATCCCCTACTAGTACTATTTCTTCTTGTTTGCAACTTCTTAGACTTCTGTCTTTCTTTAGATATGCATATGGGTCTTCACTGTCTACATCTTGCTTTTTATAGCTTTTGGTTTTATGGGGCAAGATGACAAGCTGCTATAAAGACAGTCCTTACCTTTTCTTTTATCTTAATCCAAACATACTGGTTATTTGGGTCTTCTTTTTCCACTTGAAATGTTCTGCCTCATGTTTGCTTTATTAGAACCGTCACTCCTGCATGACCTTTGTCATTTTCTGCTGCTTCATTCCATATTGGTGTTTTTCTATATCCCTCATGACTTGGAATTTTACATTCATCATTCTCATGTGTTAAGTGATTATAATCAAGGGTCTCTTATCCATGTAATCTCTATTTGTTTTGTGCCATTTTATTCCCAGTGCTGGCCTTACAATTCTTCAGCTATGCCCATCAACCTTCATTTCACGTTGCCTTCACCTTTTTACACTCATCTTTTCTCTTTGATAATAAATCATCATCTAGGAGTGATCTGTGGCAGCCCCCCAATTGGCTCACTGACACAGATCTTTTTTCATACAAAGTTAGACAACACCAGAAACTTTGATCAATGCATCAAAACAAGAGCAACGTAGCTGGAAATTACATAGGAAAAAAGCAATGAACTAAAACAATCATTGGCAAAGAATTCAATCCTGATGAAACAACAAGGATACCATGATTTAGGTGGGGAAAACCATCTAGGGGAAGAAAAGCCACTATAATATGCTGCTGCAACTTATATTATTGAAATGAGAGTACAATGTACATGATCCAAACAAAGTCTCTCCCAGAGAAAAAGAGGAGAGCACACAAATAAGCTCATACAACTCCAAATTTCTCCCAAAAGTTCCTGCCTTGCCAATGGCTAGAAAATGTAACAACATCCCCAATTTATGTTTTTCTAGAAATGGGGAAGGAAACTAGGGCATGAAAGGCCAAAAGTCATGCCCCTTTCTCTTCAACTGCTTCTCCAGTGACCTTTCATTTGCCCATTTCTCTTTAAATCTGAAAATAGAAATTCTTCTATTTCATCAGCCTTCAATCTTGATCACACCTCCCCAGTGAGAGGGTTTTGGTCCCCAAAAGCTCATTCAAAGAAACTGATATTTACTCAACAACTTGGACAGATGGAACAATCTGAATGCAAGCTGAATATGGAAAATTGATATAAACACAACAATGAATGCCTCTAGTAAAGTGGCAAAACTAGCAATCAGTGCCAACATTGCATGACCTTGTATCGGCCTTCAAACTGATTTCTGGCATATAGACCAACATTATGTAATGAGTCTACCTATCGCCGCACAAATGAAATCAAATAATATCAAATCTACAATCTTGTGAGACTTGACATGCTCCCAAGAACAAGTAAATAAATCAGAGCAAGACTCAAAAACAATTAGGAAACCATGGCTGGGCAGAATCTGAAACACATGGTTTTCCTTGGCCAAAATGTCTCTTATTGTAGGAATGGTTTTGAGCATGTGGTAAAGCTCACTTATTACTATTCTCTAGTCCATTCTAAAGGAAAAAATACATAGCAATGACGAAGATTCAGGAACTGCATTCAAGCACAACATACCTTGTATAATATAGTAAAAATCCAACCAATAAAGGTGCCATGAAATGCTTCCTTTTCAACAGGAGTTCCTTTTTTTGGCATGAAGATTCCTTAATGAGAGCACAAGTATGATTTAGTATGAAGCTTCCTTCCAAACTCTAAGCACCAAAACAGTCCACATAACCAGCAACACAAATTGTTCATAACCAGCATGGTGAAAAGAATGACGAACACAAATGATCCATCATAGAGAATTGCATCCCATGTTTTCTCCTTGTTTGGTAAAGTGACAGAGTGGCTACAATGCAGCATAACTTTAGAATGTCATGTGCAAAAGGCTTCTGCTGTCCACTCTGATTACATGAAGATAAATGTCAAGATCTTCTCCAAACTAGAAATTTTGTCTGTTTTTTCTATTATTGACTGAAATATTCCTTCGTACAAGAAAATGTGAATAACCTGCAAGTAAATAATCAATTGTGCTTCACTCTGGTAATAACTCATGAAGGTGGATGCTGATTCTCATCTTCTCAAACTCATTTTTTTAATCTACAAAGGACTCCACTCTATGAAGAAATCTGAAATTAGGATTTGAGATGAACCTGTCAAAAAAATTTTGCAAACAGATTTCCAATGGACTCCTATTCCCCTAGTTTTCTTCTCTGTCTACCTGGCAAATGAAAAAGAGTAATTTTCCTGATTGAGAAAGACAATCCACTGGTTATGAAAGGACTATCACAGATTAGTAGTTGAATATCATTGGTGCAAATGTGGTGTTGGATCCCATGCTTTACTACATTCAACTCCAATAATGTTGAGAAAATTATCTCCAGGTGCCATTATGAAGACCAAACTTGATTCCAATCAACAAAACCTCATTCTGAACTGTCTGTGGAAAATCCAAACAAAGAAGTTGATAGCTGGCATTTCCAATTTTTTTGACTATCCACAAATGGCTTGTCATTGAAAGGTGCAATTGGATGCCCCCTAACTGCCATCTTCCCAGCTGGTTTGCTAAAAATGATTTTGCTGAAATACTAAAATGCATCAAATGCAGACTAATGTTTTTTTCACCAACAATGAGCTCGCACTATTTAAACTCACAACTAACATCAACTGATACGAAAAAAACAGTATACTTGGATGGGACAAACTTGATGTCCCATTTGATGTATAACAACATTTTTCCTTCACATATGGTAACTCTACAACATGAGGGTTGTCATAAACTATTTACAATGGAGGATTTGAATGCAAACATGGTTATGAAACCTGTAACTATCACATTCCATTTGCTCAAACTGATCCATCCATATTCCAGCCTCATGGGCTTTACAATGAAGTGATGAGAATTTTCTTCTTCAACCTTTGCTTTCCCTTTAGAGAGCTCTTTACTGTATTTGGAAACCTAGAGGTTCCTACACATGCTGTTGTCATGATTTTCTTTTGCTACAATATTCACAAGGACAAATGGCCCAACAAAACTAAGATATATGCCCTTCCCATCCACAAGAATCACAACAAAATGGAAAATTGGAAGGTTGATGTTTATATTTCTTTTCATGGATGCATACTTGCTTGTGGTGTCCTTGCCTAAAGCTTGCATTACACCTTGATGCACTTCTTGTTTGATGGTTTCACTCCCCTTTTTATGCAAAGTGTGGGGCAATGGTGGCTTTTCCTTCTACACATTCAAATGCATGCCTACATTCTTCATGGAAAACTCCTCTTTTCCATAGTATCCAAGACCTATACATTGAGGCTAGGAGAACACCTTAATAGGATCTCTCATTCCTTGGCCTTGATAGCCCATCTTATTCAAAATCTTGGAACCTATTCCTTTAGTATGCATCTCAAAACTGACAAATGAATTACTGCATTTTTCCAAAGGTACAAGATCAGAATTGGATTTGCTAACCATAATTGTTTTTGTGATGGTGCTAGATTCTCTGATAGAAAAATGAGAGAGACTCTTCTCTTTCACCATAGCTTCACACTTGGCTTGGAGTTGGGCCAACAACTCTTCTTTGGAATCTATCTCTTTTTGCAGCTTCTCCATTGCTTGCAAACATCTGTTTTCCACTTGTGGGATTGAGTTATAAGCAATGCCAACAATTTCAGCACAGTGGCTCTTGATCTTGGGAAACTTCTTTGTACCCACAGCAAGTAGCTCTTCTTTCTCCTGGAGCTTCAACTTCAACATTGTATTCTCTTCTCTCAACTTTGCAATCTCTTGGAACTGTTGCTGGGTGGTCTCTAACAAGCCTTTGATTCCTGCCTTTTCCTTCTTGGAGCTGATTTTGCTGCTTTTTGCTTAGATTTTTCCATGTTTCAGCAAAATGCAAACCTGTTTGCATGTTAAAAAACAAAAAAAAAATCCAAAGGGCTAGCAAACATCTCAAAAGCCTTAAGAAAACTTGCTCTAACAACATATGATATCTGGCAGCCCCTCAATTGGATCACTCACACATATCTCTCTTTATACAAAATTAGACAACACAAGAAACTTTGGTCAATGCATGAAAACAAGGGCAAACATAGCAGGAAATTGCATAGGAAAAGAGCAATTGAGGGCTTTACACACAAAAGCTCATACAACTCCAAATTACTCCCAAAAGTTCTTGCCTTGCCAATGGCTGGGAAATGCGACAATGTACCCAATTTAAGCTTTTCCAGCAATGGGGAAGGAAAGTAGGGCATGGAATGCCAAAAGTTCGATTTCCTCTCCAATAACCTTTCATTTTCCCCTTTCTCTTCAAATCTGAAATAAGAATATTCCTATTTGATCAGCCTTCCATCTTGATAAAGGAAGAAGCATGAACATTTCAGCATCTTTATATTCCTTAATATTTGTGTTTTATACTCCAACCTCATCTTTATGTTGTGGATGGGTCTATCTCTCCCCCATTGTCCTGTCCATTGTAGTTTGTCTCGCAAGAAGTAGCTTGCCAGACATATAAGCATCTTCTTCCTCTCTATAATCTTTTTCCTTTGATAATAATATTTGTTGCTTGTCATATCTTTCCTTCTCCTTCAGGATTTGCATTCTGATTTGTTTGTGCTTCATTTCTTTATATTTAACTGATGCTTATCTTGCCACTTGTTACCAGGTCTTAGATTCATCCAGTTGGGTTCTTAGGTTATTCTCCTTCTCTTCCATGTTTGCTATTGCAGTCTGCATCTCTTTGACCTATGCTGTGTTACTTCCGTTATGTCATTCAAACTTATCATGTCTATGCCCCTTTGAGGCTGTAGAAATGGAATACAACATACTGCAATACAATTCCATTACCACTTAAATGAACAAAATATACAATGTGAATAACTTACAATTACAATGCATACATTGCACACACAACATATATCAGACTGCCCGACACAGCAGTTAAGATTGCTTGAAACAGCACTCAGACGGCCTGAAATAGCACTCAGACGGCCTGGAACAGCATTCAGACATGCTGGAACAACACTCAGACTTGCTGGAACAGCATTTGGATTGCCTAGAACATCACTTAGACTTCTGGAACTCAGACTTGCTGGAACAGCATTCAAACTACCTGGAACAGCACTTAGACGGCCAGGCACAACACTCAGACGACACGACACAGCAGTCCAGACCATAGTAGAGAAACTTGGACTCGACATGGCCAATTTTTGACTCAAACTAGGACTCGGCAAAAACTCGGCAAAAAAGAAACAAAAAATGACACAAGAAAATGCAAATTTTCGTTGGAATTTTTTTTCATGCATTTCACAATTAATTATTATTATACAAAATTAATACTGTAAGTGATACAACCTTAAACTACACATGAAAGTGACAAAACGCACATCAATGTAACTGTTAGATTCAGGCTTGGAGCATCTACAAGTTCTTTTGTGTCATTTAACATGCTGTTTATTTGTAATTACTTCCTCTTGATGAATATGTAGTTTTCAATAATATTTCATATTGAGTTAGAGTCTAGAGAGAGTATGTAAGGCTGGTACATATCCCTTCTAATTTCCATGGTTCTCAAATTGTGGCTGTACTATGGGATGCCTTCTATAGATGAATGGTTATATATGGGCTAGTGGCTACTGTTAGAAAATCCTTCAAGTCATGTTATCTCCCATTCTGGTTTTGTGGCCATACATAGGTACAATGCTCAAACCAACACTAAATATGGTTGATGCTATTCTCTGGCAGAGTATGGATAGTATATTATTCTTCAAAGGTTATAACTACATATCACAATTATTAGTCAACTTGTCTTCCTTAGAAAGAAACCTCAAGGACATTTTGTGCTTCTTCAAACGGCCTCTTGCTATTTTATGTGCGTCTTATAAATCCAACTAGGATTGTGAGAGGGCCCAAGCACTGTACTGTTCCAATATTTCGTGTCTAATTCTTGATGCCTTTGAGTTGTCTTAAACATGGTGAAAGTTTCCTATGTTGGTTAGGATTTTAGAAGCACTTGTTTGTTCCTAGGCCTAGTGGTTAGATGAATGTTGTAGCGAATGTATATTAAAAAGAAGTCTAAAGAAATTTTGCTCTTGATTATTGAAGGTGTTACACTTTGCATGGGGTGGGACATATTGCCATAGAATTCCATACAATATTGGTTTAGATTCCTCTTAATGTTGTCTACCCTTTTGGTCTTAACTTCCATTGTTGATCTTCTTTGACCTTATCCCTATGCTCTGCTGACTAATTTCTCTTTTCCTTCTATCTTTGGTCCTTTGTACTCAAGTGGGCCTTGTGACATTAGCCTTCCTTTTGGTTCTTTTCATTTCATTTTATTTCAAATGTAACTGTTGGGTGACTGTTAGATCATTGAAAACTAGGAAAAAATTGGGTTTAGTACACAAGCAAGTGTTTTTTTTGTGTCTGATTTCACCTTCTCTCTGCTCTCTCTACAAGTGGAAACAACAAAAATGAGGCCAATTTAGGGAAAAAAAATTTGATGCCGTTTTTCTGTATTTTTGCCGCCATAGCCGATTTTTTTTCTCAAAATTTAAGAGTCCAAAAAAACTTGCAAGTAACAGAAAAAAAATTGCGAGTAAAAGCAAAAAACTTGGCGAGTCCAGAAAAATTCATCGAGCCAAGTCAAAAAAACCCAGGAAAGCTGACTCCGGTGCGGACTCAATGAATTTTTCAAAAACCAGCTTAGTTTCGTAACTATGGTTCAAATGACTTGATACAACACTTCAATACCGTGCTATCCTTGATACCCATGTACCCTACCAACTGTTCATTCCATGCCAACAATACAAATGAATGAGACAGGGGTCTTATTTATACAACTAAGGATGTGGTTGCATCCTTCAACTTACTAACTACTTGACACCTCATCATTTTCTTAAATTGCATTTGACATGCATTTGACTTACATTTACATTTCATTTCATGACTCACTTTATGACTAATGACTTATCCATACATAACTAATACTTTACTTAACATTACACATTGTCACATACAATATTACATTATGACTTTATAACATTAACTCTTATCAAAACTCTTAATAGTACATGACTTATTCATTTATTATGCAGACATGAATTTGCCTGCCTGTAGTGGCACATATTGCAGGGTATCCTTTAATGCATTCAGTTCTTGCTGTTCTGTCTTTATGGCATCTTGTAAATATGTCATCTCCTTTGTCAGTGTTTTGTTGTCTTTTTCCAGTTTCTGTTTGGCTTCCTATATTTCTAAGAGCTCGTGGTTATTCAGGTGATCTCTAGTTTCCATGTCGTCCGTTCTCCGTTTAAGATGCATTGGTCCTTCAAAATAAAGGTCTGCTGACCAAAGGGGTGGGGTTGATGTTGGGCTATTCTCTTCTTCACTGCCTTGGCTCTTTTCATTGAAGTGATTTTCTTCTGTGGAGCACCTCTTTTCCTGCTCAGTGATATTCTCCATTCCCATGGTTGTTGCCAGAGCTTGTTCTTTGTCATTTATCTCCTTTAGAAGTAATACTGTTTGGTCACACATTGGGAAAATTATAATAAAACACTACTTGTCCATTATAATCTTTGATTGTCTGCATCTCATGATTCCCTAGCCATGTTTCCTGGTCTTTCTTCTCCTCTGACTTATTAGTTACCCTTGGAGATCCTAGTGTTTGGGGATAGAAATATGCTCCTGTTGTCCCACCCAAAAACAGGTTCCAGTAGAGGTCTGACTGCATAATATCTTGTGGGCTGTGTTATCCCCTCCTCCACCGTTGAAAGATATTTTTGTGCCCATTTTTCCAGTTAGTGGACCCTGTTAGTGGTTGACCTGTCACTTTTGGATTCTAACTATTGTGGGGACTGCCCCTCAATGTGCCACCCGATCTTATTTTTATTTTTATTTCTAAAGAAAAGAGATTTGACATTTTATTCTTAAATATAAAACAGAATAATATTCTGCAAGTGTACCAAATCTGAGGCCTGTTGTACTCACTTGGATTCTATTCTCATAAGATTGTCGGTCCAAGCTATGTGTAGAGTTTCTACAAAGAGCAGCCTCCCATTTCTGTTCTATGCTTCCTGTGAACTCCTCCACTGTATTTATTTTCCTTTTTTTATGGCTTTCCCACCATTCTTCAGTTCCCCTTCTGTTATGCTGAAAAATATTCAGGAGGTTTTTGTTTTCCTCATGCTGGTCATAAAGTTGCAGTGGCCATTTGAAGCTGCTGCTTCTTCCAATTTGTAGAGCTATTTTCCAGTTCAAATGCTAGGTGTATCCAGTAGCAGTAGCAGGCGACCCTTGTTTTTTGTTTCCTGTGAACTGTAAAAACCTCTAATAGTCACTGTGTTGGACTTTAATGTTATCTGTTTTTCTTCCAAAGATTCTCCTGTGCTTTTTCTCTCGGTCCTATATCTTTTCCCTTAGTTGCCATTCTTCTTTTTCTCTAGAACAGATTAGAGTTAGGATAGATTAGACTTGATCCTCTCTCTAGAACAAGCAGTCTCATTCTCTTCCACTTGATCCACTAGGCTCTGAGCATTATTTGTAGCCTACTATTCCGAGTTGTCACAAGGTCCTGAACTTTCTTCAACTTATGGATTGATAATTGATTCAGTTATTTGGCTAGCCTCATTGTTCCCAACTTTCCATAGGAGCTGTACCATGATTCTTATGTTGACAAGGATTAAGCATCCTTCTACTTCTTTTCCTTGAAAGCCTTCTACCATGATTTTTCATGGTTGCGGTTCTTGAACTTGCTTATCAGGCACCTTCCTTTGCTTATCCTCTATCATCTTTGTCTGTCTATATTTTTTCCTTTCTTGTTTAGTCTTTCATGGCTTCGTAGGATCCTTTTCAAGAACTGGGATCAATCTATCCTTGTGATCCTTGAAGATAAAACTCATAAGTGTCTTTTGCATTACTTCTTTTTCTCCTTTTGCAGTTCATCTTCATATTAATGCTGACTTTCAGCTTCATGATCACATTGCTCGTGGATATTTTGCAAAGTCATGACATGCAAGGAACCTGTTCAAAATGTTATCAGCTGTTCTGTGTGTTTATTCCACATAGGGTTTTTCACCTTTTGCCTATGGTGTAATGCATGTCTTTTCAGTTTCTTGTTGGATGAAATTATTAATCACAGTCTGTTAGAGAATATATTAATCCTCTGTTAACGAATCTTCTCATCTATGATTTGCTTTTATAAATTGGCTTCCTTTTGGTTTAATGGTTTGTTTCCCCTTTTGTTTCTGATTTTCGTAGATTTTGATTTTTTTAGGATAAGTTATTAACTACAGGGGTGTTAATAGCTATAATGGGTGGCACCAACATGGTACAGGTTCACAAGTGGCAATCAAACAAAATGACAACATTGCTAAAAGAGTAGCCATACAAACAGAAAGCATGTTTGTAGGTCTGATGGTTGCCTGTTCCATTCACACGTGAGCTTGCCAACCAGGCTTGGAATTTGATGGGAACCCCTATCTTTGAAGTTAAAATTCACTCACAGTCCAATAATTTGAATGCCTGTAATATTTACCTTATATGAAGAAAAAAACGTTGCACCTTAGACGGCTCAAACATTCTGATGATACAAAGCACCATCAAGTATTGGATTTAAATTTTGTAACCTAATGCACTCAATATTTTCACTGAACTTTGTTATAAATATATTGAAAATAATTGTTATTCAGTTCCTTTTTATACAGAATATTATGCTATCTATCTATTAATCTATATTAAACTGTATGTATCTATATTAAAGTGTTCATCCAAAACTGTAAATTTGTGCCAGACAATCAATATGTCTAACTAAATGTACAATTCCAGGCCTCTTGCCAACCCATCAGAACTCCAAAATTAAAATATGGCACTAAATGCGTTTCAGAGATGCATACCATTTCTTTATTAATGATTTATTTAACTTAATTTATGGTTATTATGTGATGAGGAAACTTCAGCTCTATACTCGTGTATTTTAGCCATTGCAGAAAGGTATTGGTACAATTAATGGTATAAGTGTATGAGTATGGGTTTTGGACCTCTGCATAGTCTCATTTTTTTCCATCTCAATTTTGACTAATATTTGTTTAGTGCTTCTGATACCAATCATAATTTCTTGCCATGCATTGGATTCCACGGCAGATTCAATTTATCCAGGACCATTTCATGGTAGATGCCATACTAGGAAAAGAGGTCTGTCAACTTCAGCTTCACCATGCATCAATGCCATCAGTAAATCAGACCATCAGAAAGTAAGTTCAAAGCCTTATGAGAAGCAAGGATACCCTGTTTGAAAAGTTGAACTGGCCTTGCTTTTTAGTGTAAATTGCCAATATGTTTTGCATAATATGCCTGATGTTAGAATTTTGTTTGCTATCACAGGATGTCTTCAGTCCTTGTAAAGAACCTTTTGTACTGAAAGGAAGGTATGCTTTGTACTCGTTACTTTGTCACAAGGGAATCATGTAAAAGATTTCATCTTGTCACCACTTAATATGGATAGAAAGATATACTAATTTTGTTCCCCATCCAGCTCTATGGATGAAATTTATGATGCACTAATCCAGCGGCTTCTTCCAGTGGCAACTGAGACTCACTCAAATGCAAAGTAAGTATTTTGCAAATGCATACTAATTTTTTACATTTGTGTCTTTGCATAATTGTTGGCATGTATTTATCTTTGATCACTTTCAAGCAAGTTTAATGAACTCTTACCTATTTACGATTTTACTTCTGTTTGTATATGCTTCACAACCAAGTGGTTGAATCTCACCTCTTGGAAGACTGTTACATACCAAATACATACAGAGCCAAAACCTGCAAAGCAGTACTAAGCCACTTTTCATATAGCTCTTGTAAATGCTGAAATTTTTCATGCATGGGGAGTCCACAAACTACATGCTTGTGAGATCATACAATGCGGATTAGGACATCATATACACATTTTACCTCTAGAGCAGGTCAAACTACACTATTTATGACATACAAAGGGACTGCTCCTAAGTTCCTCATGTCTTGCATTTCTCTATTGGCCAAAAACCCAAATCTATCATAAATAAGGCTTAACCAACATTTAAGCTAATCACAAATCCTTTATTTAGTGTATATCTTGCTTGACAAGAATGGGTGACTTCTTCTAAAATACTGCATAATTTTTCCTAGGAATTGGATAATTGTCCTTAATGGATTTGTAATCTATATTAATCTACCAAAGTGTTAATTTCTCTGTCCAATTGCCTGTGAACAAAGCTGCTACTCACATTAATAACTACCAGATATTGTTTTAAGAAATGCCACATGGGGCCCATATTGCCATTTCCCAGGGCAAAAAATGTGCTGCAGTTTGAATGGTCTATGTTATGGGCTTCAGTTGGGTTTTCTGCTTAAGAAATGCATTTCTCAAAAAGGCTTGAAATTCCCATGTTTCTCCAGGCTACTTTGGCCCATTTCTAGGGTGTAATGCAATGCTTTTCTTGTGGATGTAATGGCCTGATAATAGACCAACGTGGCCTCTTAGATGCAGGTATTGGAAGCTATTCTGGGGAATGTTTTCAGGGCTGTTTTGGCATCAGAACATATGAAGAAAACACTTGTCATTGACAAATATTTTCAATTTGTTAAGATCCCTTGGAAGAAAGTGAAATTGCTTTCTGGAGTCCATCAGAATTCAAAAGCCCTTTAATAAACATTTAACATCATTTTTCACGTTCAAAAAAATATTAGAGAGATGTGCATGAGGGTTGGGGACTGCAAATTTGACAGTTTCAACCTCTTCCATGTCCCCTCTGACTTCTTTCTTTGCCTGTACAATATCCTCTATCTGGATTGGCAGCAAAAACTTTATCTGTAACATTTTTGCCTTTGGAAATTTATTCTCATGTACTTTTAAATGTGAAACCAAATCCTGAAAGATTATATGGTATAGTTTTCCAACAATTTCAAACATTTCAAGAAAGTGGTAATATGAAGGTGGTAAGCTTTCCATCATTACACTGATTAATATTTCTTCATCAACTTTTTGGATCCCTTCTTTGGTCATTTTATTGTTGTTGTTGAAAAGTGACTTATATTATTAAAATAATAATAATTACACTAATCACAAAAAAAGGTGGGTGATATGGGAGCACACCCCAAAGAATCAAGCTAGAAGTCCCCCAATCATCCTATACAAGATTTTGTGGATTTAACACAGAAACGAAAATATAGCCACAAAGGAAGTACGATCCGCTAAAACTTAGAGAGCAAGAAAAGCAGCACCAACAGAAGGGGGTGAATCTTTGTCTGTCGGATTGCCCCACCCAATTTGTGTGTTAGGTTCATCAATGAGGGGCTCCCATCTAGACTGTTTGTTAGGGTGGCGCTCTACGTGTTGACCTGGAGTGTCCTCTATCATTGGAGCAATTGCTGGGTCCCAACCAAAGGAAGAGTGGCGCCAATCCTTGAAGCTCCATCCTTGCACTTGAGGGGAAGAAGGCAGAGTAAAAATCCATCCTCTGGTTCGATCTTGAGAGCGGTGGTGACGTGGAGAGTTGCCCAAACCTCTGCTTGGTCTAGGACTTCTTGGGGGAGGTTGGCTTCGGCGATTAGGCAGGGAGAGCGAGAATCTAGCGATTGAGCAGGGGGCATTTGCCCAATGGTCAAGCAGAGTTTGTAAGTGCTGCACCTCTAAAGCGACCTTGTTGGCTTGGACTTGTATTTGGAACAACATTTTAGAGCAAATCATAGCTTTTGTATAAGTAGAGAGATTTGTAGAAACACTCAGATTAGCAAAAATAACATTATTGCAAGCTTTCCAAATGTCAAATAAATCTTTGTTCTAAAAATGTGCTAGATTTGGTCAATGCTAGCAGGATTGCTAGTTCTATCTCAAAGGAGGATCATATGCCAAGAAAATGGCTTAGGTTTGAATGGTCTAAAGAAGTCATGGATCCAGGCCCAAGCCGCTTGAGCTCTGGGGCAGAACCAGAATAAATGCTTGATGGTCTCTAGACACTGACAAAATGGACATTTGGGGTTTCTCACCCCCGAGTGAATCGACCATTCCCCAACCGGGAATCCCTGGAAAAGCAAACTCCAGGAGAAATGAGCTAGTTTGGGCTCCAAAGCTGCATCCCAAACAGAGTTGAAACGATGCTACCAATCCTTTATGGAGGACTGAAGACGCCATCAAGTATTGAGCATGGAAACCATGGGAAAATGAGGGGAAAGCCATGAGTACCCATCGCGGGGTTTATAGTTTCTAAAGGGCGTATTAGAATGCCATTTCCAATCTTTCCACCATGGACGCGTAGACCTGACCCCAATTTTGTGGAGCATATCATGGGGGACTGCACCATGATTGCCTGGAAGGTCTCTCTATCCTGGTCTAGGAGATTGAATTGGGACATGGCTTCTGCCCAAGAGAGCCAATTTCTGGTGTGATTATAAAAAAGGTCTGAAACAACCTTTATCCCTTTGCGAAAAAAATGGAGGGCTTTAATCTAGGGGATTTTGGCTAGAGGCTAATCTTGGTTGTTGACAATGGGGGACCACCAGACTGATTGAAGGCTGATGGAAAACTCATTGCGTAACTCGTTTTCATTCCATTGAAGCCATGGTCTAATAGCCTTCCAAGCCTTCCAGATGCTTTTAGCTACAAAGGTGCCTTGAATCTAGACAAGCACTTTCATAACCAGAAGTGAGGACAGCCCAAGCCCTTTCTAGGCTTTTATTTCATAAGGGGTGCCTAAAGTAATACAATTCCAAAACAGAATTTTCTAGGCCTCATTGCCCTACACGGCTCTACTGATCCATTTGGTGCAAAGGGCTATCCCTTGCCTTTGGGTATCTAGAAGACCCAATCTTCCAGATTCCCTTGGGAGACAACAAAACTACGAGGCCACTTTGTGAAAACCTTTCCTTTACTCTAAAGAAGCCTACAAAAAGTCACGAAGGAGTTTCTCTAGTTTTTGGTAGGAGGCTTTGGAGGGGGCCTAACATGAAGAATAATAGACATGGGTGGCGGCCGGAATCTTAGAGCAGACTTGAAATTTGCCGATTAGAGAAAGAGGCTTGGAGAGACACTTGTGTAACTTATGTTCTACTTTGTTGTTATGAACATCTCTTCTCATCAACAATAAATCAACCGCCAATATGCAGAAATATACAACATGCATCCACAAGTCAATTCCACAATAACAATCCACACAATAAAATAGAGATTTTAATACCTTGAGGTAGGGCAACACCGTACAATGCTCCTTATTAGAAGGAAGCCACTCACAAGATCTCCAGCTCCACGAGCCAAGACTTGTACAAAGAATACTCCATATGATTTCCTTTACAATTGGGGGCACATCTTTCTTTATACAAGAATGTGATAGTTCACCTTCCATGAGTTCATCCATGTGGTGGTTCACCTTCTATGAGTTACAAAGTGCATAATATTATAATATGGCACTATGTTATATATCATGCCATAATACAATATTATATTATATCCCCACATTCATGTACTTAGGTACCTAACATTCCTTCCCCCTTACAAAAATGTTTCATCCTCGAAATATATGAAGAAACTAAAGAATATGATCTTCTAAGTGAAGCTGAGAATTGGTACCAATCTTGATCATCTATCCATCCTAGTGAAACTCTGAATTGTGGTTTTCTTTGTTGATGTCGATATGCCCTTATGCCACTTGAATATCCATAATTAACCCTTGGGTTCCATGTATGTCCATCATAGCTCTTTTGTTGCTCTATGCCTTGTCTCCATTGTTGCCTCTCATGGTGGTGTGGATGGTTGTATGCTACAACCTTAGCTTGTTGTTTTGGTTCATCTTTTGCTTTTGTTTCTTCTTTGATTTCTATTACTGCCTCCTCCTTAGACTCTATTTTAGGTGCTTTTGCTTGTTCTTCACTTTGTTCCCCTGCAACTACCTGTTTTTCCTTACATTGAGAAATATCTTGTAATGTTATCTTCTTCTTCCTGTACTATAACTTCATGAACTTCTTTTGCACATTAATGTTAATAGTACCCAAAGAATGCAACCAAGGATAACCAAGAACAATATCTATATCACCCATCTCAATGGCATAAAAATATGAATGTAAAACATATTTATCCATGGTGATCTTCAAATCCTAAAAAATCTGAACATCCTCACTCTCAAGCTTTATGTTTTTAATTTTTGTTGTTGGAACTTGCAAACTGTTAGCCAAGTGCCTATTGATGAAGTTAAGCTTGCTGCTAGGGTTTATGGAGACAATAACATTTTTCTTTTGGATGCAACCATGAACTTGCAAAATAAATTTTTGATATTCAATCAAATCTTTTTGAACATTGTTTGGCGCCAAAGGTGTGATTTCCTAGGCTTGCATATTATTATCATTTTCCTTCAATCCCCAATTGTTCAAATAATGCAACTTCAAATTTTTCTCGTGTATATATTTTTATGAGCATACACAAAGTCTGAAAACCAAGAATAAGCTTCTCCTCCAATGAAACAAAATCTTCACTTTCCATTCTATCTCATAAATTTTTTAAGAATTTATTTTCCACTTCATCAACCATTCCCTAGCATCACTATCCTCCTTTCCAATGATAACTCCATGACCTCAACATAATTTTTTTTGGGAAGCAGCTAGGGTTTTAAATAACCGGAATTTCTCAAAAATAAAATTTCTCAAATCTCATCTATTCCCTTCTTCAAACAATTAAATCTGCAAATGTTCTTCAAAATAAATCAAACGGCAACTGATTTGCTTACTCGGATTGAGAGAGATGAATTTTTTCCCTTTGCATGAATTTTCTGTGCAGCCCAAAAACAACATCAGAAGCCCAAATTTCAGCAACTGTAACTACCTCAATACTTTTCAGAATTTAACAAGTGAGCAGTCATTATTGTAGTACTCAAAATATTCTATGTGCTAGTGCAAAAAGCTTCTGAAAATGACTGCTAAAAACTATAATATGAATTTTTTTCTTTTGAAAAAAAATTCATGCAGCCAAAATACAACACAAATATCTGAACTTCAATCAGCCATAACTTTCTCAATACTTATCAGAATTTAAAAAATGAACAGTTGTTTTTGTAGTACTCAAAACGATCTACATGATGCAACACAAATCTTCTGAAAATGACTTTTGAAATTAAAAAATGGCCTCCACAAAATATGACGTTTTTATGGAAAATTGTGCCCTAGCTTTGCAAAAACAACTCACTTTGCCAGAATCGCTGCTCTGATACCAAATGTTTTAAACCTCTTTTCTCATCAACAATAAATCATTCACCAATATGCAAAAATATACAACATGCATCCACAAATAAATTCCACAATAACAATCCACATAATAAAATAGAGATTGATAATACCCTTGAGGTAGGGCAACACCGTACAATGCTCCTTATTGGAAGGAAGCCACTCCACAAGATATCCAGCTCCACGAGCCAAGACTTCTACAAAGAATACTCCATATGACTTACTTTACAATTGGAGGTACATCTTTCTTTATACAAGAATGTGATGGTTCACCTTCCATGAGTTACAAGTTCACCTATGTAGTGGTTCACCTTCTATGAATTACAAAGTGCATAATATTATAATATGGCACTATGTTATATTATTATAATTTTATGTGTCATCCATGCCATAATACAATATTATATTATATTCCCACATTCATGTTCTTAGGTACCTAACATTTGTCCAAGACGTATTGCCACAATGTTGAGGACGAGGATTGGAAGGCGAAGGGAATACCCAAGAATCTGAACATTTCTCTGTGCTATATCCATTTTCAGTTATAACTGTGGAACCAAGTAGGCTTTGGCAAGAAGGATTGTCTGTAACATTGAGTCTTCTACCATTGGATGCTGGACCTTGTAGCCACACAAAATGTATTTAAGAATTGAAGGGCATGTTCAATGTTATACTTCTCTTCAATGAGAGTGAGAAAAGAGTCATTTGCAAAGTGCCCATTAACCAGCTGTTGCGAGGTGCCTGGAAGGGTAACCCCTTTCATCCTCCCCTTGGAGACAACATCTGCTAAAAGATAGCCAAACCCTTCAACTATCAAAATATATAAAGCAAGATCAAGAGGGTACCCTTGGCAAATGGATTTGTAGAGGCTAAAGGATGGGGATTGCCTGCCATTAATAGTAAGGCAAACAGAGGCATCATTAGAGAGCATTTTAACAGTACACAGACAGGTAGGGCCAAATCCAAGAGCCTGCAACATAGCTAGGATGAAAAGGCATTCAATCTTATCCTAAACTTTAGCAAAATCTATCTTGAGGAATATGGCCTTTTGTTGGGATTGCCTCACCCATTCATTCTCTTTCTAGATAACAATAATGTTGTCTAGAATATATCTACTCTTAATAAAACCAGTTTGCTCTAGTTGAAATTTGAATGATCAGGGGGAGAAAATTCCTGACCCTAAGATCAAGGGCTTTGGCTATAATCTTATAAGAGACATTAAGCAAGGTGATGGGTCTCCAATTACAAATGTCTTCAGGGTCCCTAGATTTGGGAATGAGCTTAATGTTACCCCTATTTATCAAATGGCCTAAGGACTTGGTTTTGAGAGCTTCTAGATAGACCTAGTGTAGATCTGGCCCCACAATGTCCCATACAGCTTTATAGAATTCATAGGGGAACCCATCACAGACTGGAGCGTTATCATTGGCCATGGTATAGACCGCAGCCTTGAGCTCATCCTGTGAGAGAGGGTTGTCACAAAGGGCTGGCTGGGAGGTAGAAAGCTGACATGGAACCACATTGACACACTGTTGAAGGGCATGGGTTTTAGCTAGGGAAGGATCTTGAGCTTTAAAAGCATGCTGGTAATGTCGAATGAAGGCCTACAAGATATCGGGTAACTCGGTAAAAACTTGTTGCCCTTCATGGATCCTTTTGATTTTTTGGACAATGTCTCTTCCTCAAAGAGACTGAAAAAATTCCTTCAAAACCCTATCCCCAACTTTAAGCCAATGGAATTTGGCTTTGAGCTAGGTCCTCCAAGTTGCATGAGCATCGACTATTTGCTGTTTTTGTCGAAGCTTGGCTACCCGAAGTTGCAGAGAGGGTGAAAACAACTGAGCTTCCAGCTCCAAGATGGCGTGATGGAGGTTCAAGGTGGTGGGCCTTGAATCAACGACAATGGAAGAGGGCCAATTGGCTCCCATAAGTGCGAGGGAAGCGAGGGGCCCATTCAATCGTACTATTCCACTAGTCAATCCACCCGTTGGTCGTGAGTGGATGTGGCTCCAAATTCTAGATGTGTTGGATGTGGGCAAGCGAAGGCTTATGAGTGAGCAATGACGTGTTCAAGTAGAACTGATTGCTCAAAGTTGACCCTTTACCACCCAACCATTCAATGTGAAAGTGAATGGGGGAGTGGTCCGAGAGTACTATCTCGGGTAGTGGTTCAACTGGTATGGAGAAACAGCTGGAAAAGTTAACTATGGGTTGCCCAGATAGCATCACCCTATCAAGCCGCTTGAGAATCCTGTTATATCCTGCATGCATGTTGGACCACGTGTGCCATAGAGTTTTGGCTTAGGAGCAGCTCACATTGGGATCGTAAAGACCCCATTTATTGCACATATGAAACCAAGCCACCCGTTTTCCCGTTGCCCAATGCATCTTGTGGCCTTCATTTTTGTTTGTTGCCATCTCAATCATGTTAAAGTTGCCATAAATAAGCCATGGGGCAAAAGGAAAGGATTCCACAAGCTAGAGCCATAAATGAGCTCGTTCAACGATGTCATTGGAAGCATAGACATTAACTACCTTGAGCACATAGTTGTTGATTTTGAAAACTGTCCACAACGCTTGATAGGTGGGGTCACATTTGTGAGCTACCATGTGGGGCCACAAGTGAGGGGAGATGAAGGTAGCAACGCCACGTTGGTCCGACACATAGTCACTGTGGAGGAAGTGGCTCGCTGGCTAGATGACTCAACAAATTGTTGACAAGAACCTTGCAATTTTCAGCTTCCACAAACAGATGAGACCAAGATCTAGGAATTTCTCACGAACCTTGCACACCACATATTTGTGCTTGGAGTTTGTAAGACCCCGAACATTCCAAGAGAGGAAGTTCATTGAGAAAGGGAATATAACGACATATCCTTACCGTCAAGAAACTCCAATGCCTTGAAATTGTTAGTGCCCTCAGGGTTAGGTCTGTAACTCCCCAACTGGATAGTGGAGAGGTGAAGCCTTTTCTTCGGTAAGAATTCTCCTTCTTCTGCCTCTCACCTCAGATTGGGAGAGCGTCTTAAGCTTGTTGGAGGAGAGTGAGGGGGAGAGCTTGCCTGGTTGATAGGCTTGGCGACCATGTTGGTTGCTTTTAGTGTGCGACTTTGCCGAGGCCGAGGAGCTTCTTTGTTAACCACTTCCAACAATGGAGGACCTACAATTTTTTGCTCATTCGTCTTTTTTGAAGGCTTTGGATTGGAAGTGGCGGCTGTCTTGACTGTTGGCTTGGATTGCTGAGCCTTAGTAGCATTAGCTCGTGCATTTTTGCGTCCTCCCATTGTGGTCCATCCATCCTCAGTGGGTTGAGGGGGTGACACAGTGATTTGCTTGGGGGCCGGTTTAGGCTTATTATGGGGCTTAAGAGGGCAGTTTCTGATCTTGTGGTCAAACTGTTGAAAGCGAAAGCATGTATTTGGTAGATTCATATAAAGCACTTGCTGAGAAATAATGGAGTCATCAAGGCATCTTCAGGCATCTTCACTTGTAAGAGTTTTCATTGCAAGGCTAGCCTTTGGTGATTTTTAGGTTTGCCAAATAGGTCACTAAGCTTCTGCCATGCATCATATGAATGGTCATCATGTACAATATGAACATGTACCACACTAGTGCAGGATACAAGAATCAAAGTCACTTGTAAGAGCTTTCATTGCAAAGCACCTAATGATATGGTTTTGTTCCTAAACTGTGATTGTTGTTTATTCCTTGGTGCTTGTTCTATTTGATTTATTCACTCTATTGTTGGGATTAAATCTATACTACATTTGGCATTGTTGTTGTAACAACCCTGGATCGAGGACACATGACGAGAAAGAAAGTGAACACAATGCAACAAGGTGAATGAGTGAAGCACCACAACATGCACATGGACGTAGAGGATGTGAAAGGTGCATGCAAGAAGGACAAGAACCAACACAAAGGTCTAAGTATATTGCATGTAGTGAAGATGGAAGACGTTCAAATGCAGATGTGAAGACAATGAATGTGACGAAGCAAGCACAAAGACATAGATTCGTTAAGAGACCCTTTAGCAAGAGGAAGTGTAGAAGGTAGACCTTCTACAAAGCTCGTCCTTGGATGAAGATGCTTGGATATTCTCTAGGTCACAAAATGAGTTGAAACCCCAAACATTCAACATGTGTGGCCCCTTCAAGAGGAGGGAAGTGAAGAGTCGTTCGAAACATTGTTGCTGACCACTCGAGAAGACAAAGATGACAAAGGTCTTGTAGCAGAGAGGTCGTGTAGACAGAGGGAGTGCTAACGATGAGAGTGTTGAAGACGGAGGTCATGATGTTGAAGGTGGCGTCGTCGATGAAGATGACAAATGTGCTATCGAAAGAAGTAATAATGAAGATCAAGATCACGCTGATGAGAGAGGCATTTATGGAGGTCATAAAGTCAAGGAAGTTAGTGAAGAGAAGAGACACCAATACAGACACAAGAAGAGCAAGAGGGAGAGTTTGGAGGCATACTGGATAAGAGTTTGACGCAAAGACTATTTACTATGGAGAAGTGTGTCCACACGAGCGTGGATTTTTGGCAGTTGATGAGAGCCTACACAAGTCTATTCATGAAGATGATCATGAACCAAAAGCACAAGTATTCCAATTGGGGGATAGTTGGATAGTAAATTCAAGAAGATGATCGATGGTGAAGAAGTTAGCACAACAAAGCCTTCAACATTGTCGAATGGAGTGATTTAGTCGAAAGCAAATCATGCAACCAATAGTTATGTCAACTGACAACCATACAACCAATAGTTATGTCTTCGGTTGTGGGCAAACAGAAGTGCCCCAAACTTCATGGATACGAGGAAGGAGGTCCTTCTAGAGATATTAGTACTTGTGAGATGATATGGAAAACGAATGGGATAAGTGATGAGAACACATGGCTAGAGTTGTTTCTAGCAACATTCCAAGGGATTACAATGGATTGCATTTGAAGCAAGAAGACCTATTCATGACATGGGTAGGCCTGAAAAAGCAATTTGAGGAGTTCAAATTGTTGCATGATGGCATAGAGATCATTGGAGAGATCTAAATCACTAAGCAAAAGAAGGACAAAAATGTCAAGTCCTACAATTGTCATTTGACAAAGCTCATTAACAAGATGGAGAATAAACTAGGAGATGGACTCTAGAAATGGTGGTTTATGGATGGACTTCTTCCAAAATATAAGAAATGAAATGAAATGAAATATTATTAATGTCCGCGATGGGCCAAAATAAGACCCAAGGGACTATAAGAAGGACAATAATGACTGCCATCTAGCAGGCTAAAAAGCCCAACAAAGAAAAGAACTAAGATAAATACAAGACGAAACCCAACAACCGGGCCAAAGAGAAAGGGAAAAGAAAAGGGACAACAAAGGGGGGGAGGGCTACAATCCAAAAGAGAGGAGTGCATGCCAAGAAGAACGAAGAGAGAGGAGGGGGGAGGGAGCAGCCCAAGAGGGGCAAGCTCCAAGAACCCCCCAGAAACTAATCTCTCCTAACAGTCGAGGCCAAAGTATCGGAGTTGAAGAAGTCCATGATATGTCTTTGTCCATTGCTAGTTCGGAACCCTGACAAACTATGGGTGCGTTGTCTAGTGACCCTGCTTTTGTCCGAACTGGATGATGTGGGGTGTTTTCGAATGGAGTCACCTTGTCCGTCGAAGCTGGTGAAGTATGTTGTGATGAGCCGATGTTGAGGAGGGTGAGATCCATCTGGAGGAGAACTTTTATTTTGTCAAAGCTGAGTTATCTCCCTAAGCAAGAGTGCGAGGCACCGTTGGTCTGGGTATTAAAGAAGGTAGAAACAGATCGAGAGTTGTCCCTGAAAAGGCAAATGGAATCTACCTTGGATCTCATAGTAAATGGGACAACAAAAATTAAAGTGATGAAGGGTTTCAGCTTCACCCAAGGAGCAAAACAAGCAAATTCGCTCCTCCATCGGAAGATGGTGATCTGACTCAATTCGGAGTTGGTGAGAACACACACTGACTTGCCTAATAGTGATTCGAAGACTATGCATTGTGTGCTGTTGAAGGTATTGTGGAGGAACTATTCTGCCCTCCTGTATCTGTAAGAAGTGCTCAGGGTAGAAAGACAGCCTGGGGGAAAGAGGGGCAACAAGAGAGATCCACGTGCATCTGGTGTACTGGATACTAACATCCTTTTGGATCTCATGGAGCATCTTCTCCTTACTAAGCCGAGAGGGGCGGAGAACCCCCAAAGAATAAGGGGGGAGCCTGTCTATCCGTATCTGAATGCTGGCTAGGAGGTAGAACCTGAAAATACCAACTCCTCTGGCCTCCTCGAGAACTAGGAGAGAGTTCCATCGAGGAGCGAAGGGCGAGGTAAGGCAACTGCCTGCAACCTGCAAGGGTATCTCCCAAAGTACAGATCATGTGAAGATAACCGATAATCAAGAAGATAATCTCAAGTTGGAGAGGAGAAGCCCCAAACTCTGCTAGAATAATAGAGCGGGGGAATGTGCCCTTTCAACGAATGAATCATCGAAGAAAGAGTGTCTGGACTCGTTCAACCCATGACCACTTAGTCGGGCCAAGACTAGGACCCCAAACCACTGACCCATAAGTAATAGTTGGCTTGACCAAGGCGTCAAATATCCTCATCTTCATAGGTATATCTTGAAAATGTGCTTTGAAGCAATTCCTCTCTAGCAAAGACAGAGCTGCATACCCCTTACACACCCGGGCCTGGGCGGCGGGTTTCATACCAAAAGTGGGACTAGTGAAAAGAACCCCCAAGTACACATAAGAGGTGGTGATCTTGACCTCCTGACCTTGGAAAAGGAAGTGGAGATGGGATAGAGCCTCTTTGGTAGTATTGAATACCATAACCTTGGTCTTAGAAAGATTTACCATCAACTGTCTCGAGTCACAAAAAGCGGCAAGAGTGTTTAGATGACGTTGAAGCCCCTCAGGGGATGAGGCCAAAAGAACAACATCATCAGCAAAGAAGAGAATAGAAATCAACACATAGTGAAGAAGGCAACCATCCTTTGGGTGAGCGTTCTCCCTAATAAAAGTCTCAAGCTCATCGATAAAGATCCCAAAAAGTGTCAGGGAAAGGGGGCATCCTTGTTTCACTCCTGTGGTGCTAAGAATACTGGCTAAAAGCCCTTTAGGGGAGCGAAAACGACCTTTCACTGTCTCATATAACTGTGTAACCATTGTCAAAAGCTGTCGAGAGATGCCAACTGATTGAAGCCTCTCAAGAAGTAAATACCGAGGCACTATGTTGAAAGCTTTCTTGAAGTCTACAAAGCAACAATAAATCTTTGAGGACCTGGAACGTGCCTTCTCAATAATAACTCTGAGGACTAGAATGTGATCTGTGGTCTGTTGATCTTGCTGAAAACCAGCTTGGCCAAGAGCCCTAAAACCCCCTCCTCCAACCTTCGGGAGAGAATCACATCCAATGCTATGGCATAGAGCTTGGCAAAGATATGCCCAATCATGATAGTCCTGTAGTTATTGGGTTCATGGTGATCACTTGCCTTATGAATGGGATGAATGATATGCTGACTCCAGGAATCAGGAAACCCAAACAGACAGAGATTAAAGAGATTAGCGAGGGGCCCAACAAGAGGGTCAATTCCATGCTTCAGAAATTCTGCCTGTAACCCATCCAAATCTGTTGCTTTGCTCGTACAGAGTTTCCTGATAGCTTGCCTGACAAGATCAATAGAAAAGAGGTGGCACAAAGAGGAGGGGGAGGGAACAGTAATAGGAGTCTGATTTGGCATGGTATAGAGGGAAGAGGCATGAATGGTCCAAGAGGAAAGATCGATCCCATGAGTAATCTGATCACGGAGGAGGATAAGGTGCCAGAAGGATACTGAAGGGAGTGGATAAGATCAATTTGATGCCAAGAGAGGAAGAGATGCTTCTTCTTTCGAAGAAGCATCCTGTAGTCTTTGTGAGAAATGCCATAGAGCTAGGAAGGATTCCGAATGACATATTTCAACCTTTGGTGGGCAGACTTACATTCCTCATCATACTAGATGTTCATGGGGCAATGACCATGGGGATGAGGACGAAGAGGAGGACGAATAGTGTGCGGGGGACGAGTCCAAAGCAGCTTTCCAAATAGTTTGGACCAAGCAAGCAGAACGATTGGAAACATCGGGAAGAGAAGACACCCTGGGGAGAACATGACGCAACCGGTCCATGTAGGTAAAGGAATAATAATAGTCAAAGTCTATAATGACTCGAGGGGTTGAAGGGGAGGGAGGAGGGGGAGGAGTAACAGGAAGGGAAACAACGGATAACGTAAGAGAAAGAACTGAATGATTGGTAAGGGGGAGGGTGATTAGAGACGTTGAACCGAGAAATGAATGGAACGAGGGTGGTAGAAGAAATAGCATAATCAATGACACTGAATCCACTACTATGAGGAAAGCAAGTAAACCCACCGGAATTCGGAAAACAAGATATACCATTGAGAAGAACTAGCTTGTTGGATTCACCCAACTCAATAAGATGCTTACTGTAAGCAGTCACTTGTGTGTCGCTGGAGGTTCAAGCAAAATGAAGGTCCTTAAGATCCAATTCTCAAGTTTGCATCTCATCGGTTGTAAGGTCATGAAGAGAAACCTGCATAGGTCCGGTCCGAGCATTGAAATCTCCCAACAGAAGTATCTCCCTTGAAATCGAGTATCTAGTAATGTCGTCATAGAGAACTTGGAAAGGGTCCCCGTTCGTGTGAATAGCAAAATTGGACGTGGTGGGGAGAAAGTAATAGGTGGCAATGTAGATATCCCAAAGAGGTGGGTGACGATGGATTTTAATTCATAAAATCCTAGAGTGGGGGTTAGTAGAAACCAGGGATACCGAACCCTAGAGCCTATCCCTGATAAGAGCAGCAACAACTCTTGATCCTCGAACCCCCTAGAGCATCGAGTGAGTTGCTGACAACTAGGCCACCAGAAGTAACTAGAGATAATTGGAAGGGCCTGCTCAGGACTTTTGTGCATCTCACAAATAAGAATGATGTTATGTCTGCCAATCACATCAAGAAGGGACCCTAGGGCAGCCCACATCATACCATTGCAGTTCTAGCAAGCTATAGTTAGCTTATATGCCACCCCTCTCCGAGCCGATGGAGTCATTTGTTAGGCAAGGGTTTGGACCACCTAGGTGGGGGAGAGTCCCTAATCACTGCACGCAAATTACGAATAACTACCCATTTGTTGGCATTCCTGGTTGTGGCTACTTGTTCTCTGGCTTTCTTCAATTCTTCAACCTGGAGTCGTGTAAGGTCATCATCAAGTTAGATCTTGTCTTGAAGAGTAAATAATTTTTGTTTGGCCCTCAACGCCTTCATACGCTCTTCCGCATTTTTGAAGCGTATGACCAATGTGGAGTCGAGAGAGAACCATGCTCTCTCAAGAGTAACGTCTATTAACTCAAGAGTGTTGTGAATGAAGGCATTTCCAACTTGAAGTGGATGTGTAGGTTTGGGCATCCCACAAACCTTGAGATTGAGCGCTTTCGCATTACGGATCCTTTCTTCTTCAAATTTAGCTTGGAAAGCCAACTCTACTATGGGGGGGGGGGGTTCTTCTTTCCGACTACAACGTGAACCCAAAATTGTTGGTCGGCTAATTTTTTTTCTTTGTGCAGTTCACGTTTCCTCGAGACGTTCCCGCTCAGCAAGAAGAACAACCTATTCATCCCGGATTTTAAAATTTCAGAATGTAAATTCGTAGAATTCTGAGGAGGTTGTTCGGTACGTGCAATCTGCAATTGAGTAATGATGGCTTGCTGATCTTGAAGTTTAATTTGGAGATCAATGATAATGCGGCTTTCGTCTTTCACTTGGTCTTGCAAGGAGAGTATAATACTAGCTTGTGTGTCTAGTTGTTTCTGGAGAGAACTAATCTGTTTAGACAAACGCTGATATGAAGCTGTTCTGTGAAGGCGTTGGACAGATTTAAGGGGAGAAACCCGCTTCTCTTCCATTCCTCCATCAAGTGTCCCCATAACACCAGGAACATCGAGCTACTAAATGATTCGTAGTGAGGGCAGTTGGGACATGCTAGGGCACAGCTGGTGCTACGCTAGGGCACGCAAGCGCAGTAAAAATCCACTTGAGTGCAGTAGAGTAGAAATCCACCCGAAGCATAGCAAAAATACACCTCGAGCGCAGTAGAAATCCACCCGAGCGCAGCAAAAATCCACCCTAGCGCAGCAGAAATACACCCGAGCGTAGCAAAAATCAACCCTAGCGCAGCAGAAATCCATTGGGAAAACAAACAAGAGCTTGTGGGCCCTCGATGATAGTTAAGAAGAAGATAACGTTTATACTATCAACGACATAGCAAGAAGTGTTTGATAGAGCATTGAATTTAGAAAGTGAGCTGAAGACAGTGTCGGAAGGTGGAACTCAAAATAAGGAAGACAGTGATTTTGACATTGATCATGAGGACATGGGCGCAACAATTCAAGCACTAAGAACGACGTGGAAAGAGCAATTAACGAAGTGAAGGGTTAAAAGAAAAGTAAGGAAAAGAAAGACATTTTGTGTTTGGACTGTCGGATAGAAGGCCACACGAACACCAATTGTCCAAAAAAATGTTGTCCAAAAATAAGTCAACAACGATATCTATGAGGTTTTTGGGCATTCTGTTGCAAATTGCCCATACAAATTGAAAAGCAGAAGACATTAGACATTGGGCATTCTGTTGCAAATTGCCCATACAAATTGAAAAGCAGAAGACATTAGACATTGGGGGTGCAAAAAAAGGAAACTGATGAGAAGCCAAGTTCCTTGAAAAATGGATAAGGTGTGAAGTCGAAAGAAGGCAAACAATGATTCCGACATTGATCATGAAGACATGGGTGCAACAATTTAAGTACTAAGGAAAGACTTGGAAAGAGGAATTCACGAAGTGAAGGGAGAAATGAAATGAAATGAAATATTATTAATGTCCGCGGTGGGCCAAAATAAGACCCAAGGGACTATAAGAAGTACAATAATGACGAGCAGGTTAAAAAGCCCAACAAAGAAAAGAACTAAGAAAAATACAAGATCAAACCCGACAAACGGGCCAAAGAGAAAGGGAAAAGAAAAGAAAAGGGAGAGCGAGAGGGGGGAGGGCTGCAGTCCAACGGAGAGAAGTGCATGCCAAGAAGAACAGAGAGAGAGAAGGAGGGGGGAGGGAGCAGACCAGGAGGGGCAAGCTTCGAGAATCCCCCAAAAACTAATCTCTCCTAACAGTCGAGGCCGAAGTAGCGGAGAAAAGAAGAGCAAGGAAAAGGAAGACATCTGATGTTTCGACTGTCAAATAGAAGGCCACACAAACACCAAGTGTCCAAAAAAAAGCATACAATGGTATCTATGAGGTTAATGGATAGTTCGTTGCAGATTGCTCATTCAACTTGAAAAGCAGAAGACACCAAACATTGGGGGTGGAAATGAAGCCAAGTTCCTCAAAAAACAAACAAGGTGCAACAAGTGGAGGATTAAAAGACAACCATCAAGGAAGGAGACCTAGTGGACAATACCTAAGGGGACAGTGGGTTTGGTGGCAGAGAAAGACTACGGTATGACTCCGACAGAAGATCCAAGTGCCAAGAGTGAGCCACTTCACATGAACATATACAAATGCAACAATAGGTAACAATGCGTTGATGGTTTGTTAGTGGTGTGGATGGGGGAATCATAAGGAACTAATTTGCCCCAAGGCAGCTAGCAATAGCAACAATCAAATGTCAATTTAATTGACATTGAAGAACAAAGTGTGAGGACAAGATATGTTCTCACAATAACTTGGGCACATGCAAAGAAGATGGAGTACCTTGATCCTGCACAAAGAGGAAAAGATGATAGGAATCCCTAGTGGGGATTGAAGGAAAATTGATAAAAGAGAGAAAGAGACAATGATGGTGACCAAGGATGAATGATGATGAAGAAGCCATCAACATTGTCCTAGAGTTTGGCAAGTCAATTGCTGCAGAAAAGTGTTCCAGTGAATGTGGCAACTTTGTTCAAGGTAGTCCGAAATTTGCATACAATGGTTGGGGAGATACTGCAAGGACAAGAGAAGGAGAGAATAGGAAGATAGAAAGTGCCACAGAAGACTATAGCTCAAGATCAATTGCTTGACCTCGTAGTCTTGATGATTGACGAAGGGAAGCAATGAGCATTGTTGCACATGGAGATATGGGACCACATATTGACACAAGTCATTGTAGATGGTGGATCAAGTGTTAATGTATTTCTAGAAAAGACATGAAGGAAGTTAGGAGAGCCAACGTTATGGACACCAAATTTTTGGCTAGTAGGAGCTGATCTCAAATGGTTGTTGCATATATGGCAGTGCTAGTGCCTTTGCATTGCTGATTTAACTTTTCACATCCTTGGGCATGCTTCTCCTTCACGATAGAAAACCTACTTTTAGAAGACAATGCATGCAAAGGGCCAACAATAGCTGAGAAATGAGGCATGACCTTCCTCAAAAACTGTATCACTCTAACAAAACTCCTTACTTTGGTGATGTTCTTGGGTGTAGGCCAATTCAAAATAACCTCAACCGTTGTCAATCCAATATTTAATTGACCTCCACCTACAACAGACCCCAAGCTACACCAAGCTCAGCTTGGCAAACTCACACTTCTTCAAATTCACTTAAAGATAATTTTGTTGCAATGACTCTAAAACCTTCTTCAAATGGCCAGTATGTTCATCCTAGGTCTCACAAAAGACCGAATAATCATTCAAATCTACAAGAACAAATGAACCAATGTATGGATGAAAAATATTATCCTTAACCTTCATGAATGTTGTGGAAGCATTGCATAGGCCAAATGACACCAGCAACCATTCATAAAGACCTTTGTTTGTCTTGAGTTGTTTTCCATATATCCTTCTCCTCCATCTGGATTTTGTGATGACTTCAAGTCCAACTCGATGAAGTACTTTGCCTTCTACAATTGATCAGAAAGGCCATCTCTCTTGTAATGTATAAGAGTTTTTATGATGGTTTTGTTCGATGATGAGGGTTGTACACATTCACCAGTAACCTTATTTCTCTGACACCAGCACAATGAGTGAGCTACAAGGGGACGAACTTGGCTTGATGACTCCTTGCTACAACAACAACTGAATCTGCCTCTTACGTTCTTCATTCTCCATCACAGATCTTCAATACAATCCCAGATTGAGCAGAACAACCTTTGATTGCATTTGAATCTTGTGCTCTATTTTTATCTTGTGCATTTGAATCTTATTTGACTGAAACCAATATGATAGGTGGCTTGGCCCTGTAAGCTTTGTTGATATGTGATTGTCCTCCTTTGGTCAAAAGATACTTCTGCTCCCTTCTCATGAAGATTGCATCTTTCATCCACAAATATAAACTACGTGGAACAAGCTCAAAATCATGCCCAACATCATATATAACTTTATTAACCAAATCGGTATAAATTACAAACTTCATTCTACATAGCAACTCTACTTCTATTTCAACATAATTATTAACTCAATCAAGAGAGTAAGGTCTATGATGAGGGAAAGTACTCAAACCAATCGTCTTCATAATCTTTTAGGAAATCAGTTTCTTTTGTGAACCATAATCAATTAAGATGTTGACCTTTGCCTTTGGCACATGTGCTTTGAAAAGAAACAAGCGTTCCATTTCTTCTTTGTGTGCAACACTTATTTCTTCCTTATTTTTGCTAATTTTTTTTTTTTGAATAACTGATTGGGAAGAGTTGCAGCATAAATAATATTCTCATTCAAATCTGAATCATCCTTAATTTCCTTTGCTTCAACAATGGCCACCATTGTCTTCTCACCTTTCCTTTTTTCAAGCATCTGTCATGAAAAATTGAGTGCAAATTCTAACACACAACTTCGTCCTGACCATCCTGATCACAATGAGTACAATGTTTCTCATATTTGTCTTTGGCTCTAATAGCACCACCATTTTTCTTCTTTTGTTTCGTCCATTTGTTCTCCTCTTTGAATGGCGTGCTTGCATCAACTTCTTGCCTAGCTTGTGGAATGAAATTAGAACCTCCTGTACTTCTCATCAATGGGATGTGCTTTTGTGCCAAACTCTTGCAGTGGTTGGATGGGGAAGAATGTCAATATTCACTTCATGTGAGGTTGAAGTCCTCCACAGTACTTCACAATCACCTCCTCTTCATTCAATGACTTCATTAACATGGATTGATTCCAAAACCTGATTGTTGCGTTCTTCAAACATTTTGTCCTTGCCTTGACTGCAAGACTTGACATCTTTTATTCTTCTTAACAACCTATGTTGCATGGAGATAGATACAATATCTAATATGGATATGGTATTGGATATAGATACACCAAAATTCCATGATCCCCTAATATGGATATGACTAGATACAAACACGTACTTCACAAAAATATGTAAGTTTTAAATCTGTAACACAAATATAAGTTTTAAATAGGATATTTTCATTGTTTTTAAAATTTAAATTATGTAATCTTCTTTTAATCCCATGTCATGGGTACAACTCTAGATGTATTAGAAAGGGACCAAATAGGCCATGTTTTTGGATGTCTGCGTATGGTAACCATGTATTCAGATACATTTGGATATGGTATCTGAGAAGCATTGTAAGCGAGTGAATAAAATTGCTTTCTTACAACTTCTTTGAATCTGTTGGCCTTCAAAAGGCTCCACTTCAAACTTTGCTCTCATATTGAATGCTGATGCTGTGGAGGAATTGCTGTGAATTGAAGAAAAGCGTGGTCTCCCTCCAAACATTTTTTATCTTCTTTTCTAGCATTTCGTAACTTTTCCAACACAGCAGCAATCTGATCTGTTGTTTCATCAATTCTAGTCAATTTTTCTCCCAAGCTCAAGGAAGAGCCTTGAACTTCAGCCATGGTTTTCACCGGCTAGTTCCAAGATCTGTTGTCAATCTCAGGATCTCCAGGCACTAGATTTTCTTGCCCTTGCTGCTTACCCTTCCAGTTGAGAGACATACATACATAGACTTGAAAAAATTTATCTGGTTTCAATATGACTTATAGAGCCCTCATATGGCCAACTCCCACATTTCTGCCTCGTACAGATTACCCATTACAATATGATTTACTTATTTGTTCACATTACATGGAAATACATGCAAAATATGATTGAACATAACCTCATAAAAACAAAACAAGAAAGAACAATATTTTCAAAGGGATTTAGCATCACATCCACAGCAGGGGACACAAGGATTTACTCAGGAAACCTACCTGGGAAATAAAACCATGGAGAAATAGTGCTTACAGCTTATATTGCTCAGAGACAAAGACAGTACAACATGTATGAGCTGAAAAAGAAGTCTCCTTCCAAACTAGGAGCACAATACAACCTGCACAAACACATGCTCTCATCTTCTGGCTTGCCAATGGGGGAACTTTTGTCTGCAACTCCTATTTATGTAACTTCCGGTTGAAAGGCGTACAGTTTATGAGGCCTTTCGAATGAATGGCATAATGGGTTCCAAAAATGCTGCAAATGCTTGCCATTGGCCTAAAAGGAGTCTTTTGAACATCAGTGAAGTCTTGACAAACTCATCATAAAATTGCATTTTCACTGGAAGCCTTCAAATGACTTCCCAAGTTGACCTGGCCTTAAACCTAGATTACTCTTTGGATGCAGCCAACAATCTTTTTTGCAATCCTTATGGCAAGAACTAAAGAGCAGAACTTTGGGAACTCAAACAATAATTCTAGTTTGTTGTGTTTTTATCAATGTTGGTACAAGTTTCATAAGAGTCATAAATCATTTTGCTGATGTTTTCAGATGTATTATTGGGTTAGCTGGACCTCCTGGTGCAGGGAAGTCAACTGTAGCAAATGAAGTTGTTCGACGTATGAATGCATTATGGCATCAAGGGGCTTATGGAATGAATAACAAGAAAGAGTCGGCCGATGTTGCTGTAGCTGTTCCAATGGATGGATTCCATCTATATCTTTCCCAACTTGACATGATGGAGGTTGGTTACCATTCTGTCCTTCATGGTTGTAAACAGGATAAGTGTCCAGTATGTTTGGATAAATATTGTAGAGCAATGCTAATTTCGAAGTGTTTGAGACAAGTTTATATAAGGAATAATAGTGCATACACTAAGTTATAGAATCCTGCATTTTTTTTGTTTTTTCCAAATCTTATATTGCAGGATCCGAAGGAAGCTCATGCAAGAAGAGGAGGTAAGGCTGGTCTTTAATATGTATTTATTTACTTGTAATGATAGAAGTTGGTACACAATCTGGAGTGAATCTATTGGCACAACTATCTTTGATTCTACATTCTTTTGAGACTAATAAAACTAACATGAATTTATATTTGGAAATATTTACAGCTCCATGGACATTTGATCCAGCGCGTCTTCTTTCATGTTTAACTACCCTGCAAAGGCAGGTAAGTTTAATGAAAAATTATGTACAGACATTTATATTTAGTATTATTTACTGACCATGAAATTGAAAAGCAAATTTATTGGTTTTTCTAAGTGAACAATCTTTCAAGTATATCTATGTCTCTTAATTAAGAAATATGTATCCCTACCTTAAGCTTGGAGCTAATATTAAAGCATTTGTTTGTATATTCAAACATGCTGACCCATAAAAGTAAGATGTGAAAATTCTAATGTGGTCAAACTGCTAAACTATCTGAAACTGGTTACGCTTAGTGTTTTGACTTACGGATTCATTTATGAGTTTTGGAATTGTTCTATCTCAGGGATATGTATATGTGCCATCGTTTGATCATGGAAAAGATCCTGTGGATCCTGTGGAGGATGCCATTTTTGTGAGCCCCTTGTAAGCTAATGACCCTACATTCAATGTTTTGTATCGTTCTTCTTGCACAGTATTTTTTATTATGCTATCATCATTTTAGTATCTTGAAAGAGGCACTGACCAACCCATTGACAATTAAAGGCAAAACTTCCACTTTCTCTGAATGGTGATGGCTAGCAACATGGCAGTTGGTTTTGTTTTAATTCATGAGATGCAAGCAAGGCAAGCAAATTACCTTTCCTATTCCATTCTTGCAAATGGATGGAACAAACGAAATAGAAAAGTCCAAATGGTTTTCAGAAAGATGTTCTCACTGTATCTTTCCTAATTTCTTTAGTGAAGTGACAACTGGTGGTAGATTTTTATTTTCAACTTGAGATTCTTTCTTTTGGTAGTGTAGTTGCAATTTTTTAAAGTACATGAGGCTCTTGCAACATAGTTCTTCCCCTTTACACCTGAGCGAGAATGGCATGCATTTCTGACTGATCTCCCATATTAGAAGATGCAGTGTACTTATTAAGTAAAAGAAGCATAGCACAAATCTGAGGGGCCAAGACGTCCGACATTCTACAACATGCATACTACCAGATCTTTGTGGGGCCCTCAAAAAGAATATTGCATCTCTCGTCTGAAGTTAAGAGAGAGCAGTGTTACCGGTTCGGTCCCCCTAGACCCCCGGATCCTGATACGGTTCGTACCCGATACGGATCCGGGTTCGATTCGACTGTGGGTCCGTCCAGGGTCCCGCTCGGGAGACCCGGATACGGCCGGGTCCGTCCAAGGACCCTGAACGACCGTATCCGGGTCTCCCGGGCGGGACCCTGGACGGACCGAATAAAATATCATTATAAAAATTATTAAATATTACTTATAAAAAATTAAATACAGCATACGAATATAAAAAATTCAAATGAAAAAAATCAAAACGCACTCCCTCGTACTCCACCTACTCCACCTACTTCCCTTTACTCCCCTTGCAAGTGGCATCGCGAAGTAAAACAAAACATGACTAAGCTGTTAATTCAACCATGTTTGTGAAAGTGAAACCCTAGCTCCTGGTGCAGAGAACTCCTCGCACTCCTCCATAGCTCGCGGTGTGCTTCGAAGAATTCCTCCAGATTCTAACTTGCTCATCAGGTATGTTAGCTCTTAGCTCTTCCTCTACAATGTTTTAGAATTTAGATTAATATTAGATAAAAAGATAAATTTTATAAAAATGTACAAATTCATCATTAAAGTTTAAACAAGTGAAAAAAAAAATTACGATCAGAAACCCTTCTCCTCTGCGAATGCAAAAATTTACGACCAGAAACCCTTCTCCTCTGCGAACGCTCGGCCCTTCTCTCCTCTGCGAACGCTCGGCCCTTCTCCTCTCTGCGAACGACTTCAGCCTTTCTCCTCTGAATCTCTGATTTAAATCTGTATATATAATAATCTTGTGACACTCACCATAGCAGATTCACCTGGTTTGGCCTTCGGCCCTTCACCTCTCTCTGCGAATGCCCTTCACCTCTCTGCAAATGCCCTTCACCTCTCTGAATAGGATAGTTTGGCCTTCGGCCCTTCACCTCTCTCTGCGAATGCCCTTCACCTCTCTGAATAGGATAGTTTGGCCTTCGGCCCTTCACCTCTCTGCAAATGCCCTTCGACTAGTTTATATTCCATGCCCTTCGACTAGTTTATATTCCACCATAGATAATTTGAACACGTAGTTTTTTTTTTATTTTTATAGTTTGAACACGTAGCTTTGTTTTAATTTTTATTTTAATGTTAAGACAATTATAATATATATAATATATTTGATGGCTAGTTTATATTCCACCATAGGATAGTTTGAACATGTAGCTTTTTTTTAATTTTTATTTTAATGTTAAGACAATTATAATATATATTACATAGCCTTTTCCTCAACGAGCGGGAACCTTGTTCGACATACAGTATAAGGTGACATGGAACGAAAGTAGAAATGACGATCACTACATTGGTTGGATGCGAAAGCTTTATAAGTACATGGAACCTTACGTGTCACATTCTCCTAGGGCCGCTTATGTGAACTATCTGGACCTTGATCTCGACAGTGCGCGCAACGGCAGTGCTTCTGTTGAAGAGGCCAGAGCTTGGGGTGACAAGTATTTCCACAATAATTACGAAAGGCTTGTTAAAGCCAAGTCGCAGGTCGACCCTCAGAACTTTTTCAGAAATTCTCAAAGCATTCCTCCTCTTAGAAATTAATTACATCCACCAATCTAAATATATTTATTATTTAATAAGAGACTCTTTAGAAATTAATTACATCCACCAATCTAAATATATTTATTATTTAATAAGAGACTCTTGAAAGCTACGTGAGCTTTCGTTAGTTGTGAACAAGAAACTACGACGAATGCCATGTTATGATTTCCATGGTATTCATCCCCGAAATTTAAAATAAATGTATTGTTTTACTTTTCCTGATCTGCTCTAAGATGTCAAAGGACTTCAAAGTTGTCTATGTAATTTGACGTGGTCTTTCTGTGCTGAATTTTCTAAGGTGACGTAAATTTATTGCTGGTTTATGTTTAAATTAAAAAAGCTACGTGTTCAAACTATATAATGTTAAGACCCACGGTGGATATGTATATGTATAAGAAGTATTTTACTCAATAAAAAAAAATTACTTTATGACCCCTTATAAAAACATGTGTAAACTCATTAAAAAAATTGAGAGGTCCCATGTTCAAAACTCTTCCCCTCACATGCATGTTGCGGATATAACTTAATTCAACCAGAAAAAAACAAAAACTATATAATGTTAAGACAATTATGTTTAAATTATATATATCACATAATGTTTAAATTTTTTATTTCTTATCTTAATTCTTTTTATGTTTTAATTTTGTTCTTGAACTAAAAGTCTAAATCACAAACCTAAACTTAAAAGTTAAACCTTATAACTTAGTCTCAATATTATATTTTAATTTTTATGGTACTTGTTAAATTTTAAATTTATAAATCATTTACCAAGTGAAAAAAAAAATATTTTTCCTCACAACTTGCTGTCATTTTAATTTTTTAGCTACCATTCCTTATTTCAGGTTCAAAGTTCATCAAGTAAAGGACAGATTTTTAGACATTTAGTTTTCACTTGCAGAGTATAAATTAGAATGGCAACAAGTGCAAGCTCAGTAAGCAAGTCCCGATTTAGAATTGATCCAAAAGCCCCACTATGGAAATATGTCACTATGTTAGAGCAGATTCCAGGGGGTGGGGGCTACATATGGGTTTGTAATACCTGCAATGTTCGGTATAGTAGCTCATACAACCGAGTGAAAGCTCATTTGTGTGCTTTACCTGGCCAAGGCATCAGAGCTTGCCCAGGGTCAAAAGATGCACCAATGCCAACATCTGTGATCATGCAATACATAAAAGAACAAGAAGACGCAGATGCTTTAGCTACTTTACAATCAGGTCATCCTTTGGCAAAGAAAGGATCTCGATCGAAGAAGCCACCTATTGCCCCACCTCATGCTGGCAGCCCATTTGTGGTTGCACCCCATCCATTTTCAGCCACACCTTCCACACATGAAGAGGATTCTTCTCTTTCACGGAAAAGAACAAAGGGACCATTGGAGAAGGCATTCCAAAACGAGTCTAGGGACATTGCAGATCAGATGATTGCACGTTGCGTGTATGCCAACGACTTGTCTTTCAATGTGGTTAGATCACCATATTGGCAAGATATGGTGAAAGCCATTAATGAGGCTCCAAAAGGGTACCAAGGCCCAGGGTATGAGAAGGTGCGCACCACTTTGTTGAAAAAAAGAAAAATTTTTGTAGAAGATTCATTGCAGCCCATCAGAGATTCATGGGTTGAAACAGGGTTGTCCATCGTTTCTGATGGATGGAAAGATGCACAAAATCGCCCTTTGATAAATGTCATTGCAATAAGTCCCAAGGGGGCAATGTTTTTGAAAGCAGTTGATTGTGAAGGGCAAGTGAAAGATGCCCAATTCATTGCTAATATTTTGATTGAAGCAATAGAATCGGTGGGCTCTCAAAACGTTGTCCAAGTCATAACGGACAATGCCAAAAACTGTAGAGCAGCAGGGATGTTGGTGGAGGCAAGGTACGAGCATATATTTTGGACACCTTGTGCTGCCCATTCACTCAACTTAATACTGCAAAAGTTGGGGAAACAAATTGAATGGATAAAAGAAATTTATGCCGAGGTCGAAGACATTCAAATGTTTGTGACAAACCATCACATGTCGCAAGCTATCTTCAGGCAATTCTCAAAATTGGAGGTGTTAAAGGTAAGAATTTTGTATAATGATTTTTAGTTTGTTTTAAATTTTGAAAACATTTTTGTTTTGTTGTCTAATTTTTTATTTTATTTTACTAGGTTACTGAGACTCGATTTGCCTCGCACACAATCGTCTTGAGGCGACTTGTGCAAGTGCGAGAGGCATTGCAAAGTATGGTTATTAGTAACCTTTGGAGTGTATGGCGGCAGTCAAGCATTGAGAGGGCACAAAAAATAAAGATGTTGATCCTTAATGATGATTGGTGGGGTCGTGTTGATTACTTGCTCAAAATAACTGAGCCTATCATAAGCATGATCCGATTTGTAGACATGGATCAGCCATGTTTAGGAGAGGTATATGATGGGATCGACTCAATGATTGAGAAGATCAAAGCCATCATCAATGCAAAAGAGCAAGATCCCCATGAGATATTTTTCAAACAAGTGCAATCATTTGTAATTGAGCGGTGGAACAAAATGACGACTCCCTTGCATCTCCTTGCCTTCGCATTGAGTCCCAGATTTTATAGTAGTGAAATCCTTTCTTTGCCCGGTAGAGTTGCACCATATAGAGATATTGAAGTTAGTGAAGGGTACAAGGTAGCATTCAGAAGGCTATATCCCGATCCTGAGATTGAGGACATAGTTTCAGCTGAGTTTGCAGACTTCATTTCCTCTGTAGGACATAGCCTTAGCGCTTGCCGCGACAAATACAAAAAGGATGCTCATATGTGGTGGTATTTGCATGGGCAAACAACCCCAACCTTGCAACCTCTTGCAATCAAAATATTATCACAGGTTTATAAATTTTGAACTCTATTTTTATAGGTATAAATTTCAATTTTTTATTTTGCATTAGTTTTGAAAAAATTTCACTTGTGATTTTCTTAATAGGTTGCAAGTTCGTCTTCATCCGAGCGGAATTGGAGTACATACTCCTTTATCCACTCGCAGAAGCGCAACAAGCTGGCAGCAAAGAAGGTTGAGGAGTTGGTCTATGTGCATTCCAACTTGCGCCTTTTATCGCATATTCAATCAAACTATAAGGAAGGGCCAACAAAGCATTGGGATGTCAGGGCAGAAGATGTTGATTTAGATGCTTCCCACTCCCACTAAATATTTGACAAAATGGGTGGAAGCAAGAGCTCTACCAAATAACTCTGCAAGGAGCACTGCCCGTTTCTTGTACGAGCAAGTCATTACAAGATTTGGGATCCCCCTACAATTGACAAGTGATAGGGGAGGACATTTTGTCAATGAGATTATTTAGAACTTGACCATAGAATTCAGGATCTTTTATTCCTTTTCTAGCTCGTATTATCCTAGAGCTAATGGACATGCTGAGGCAACAAATAAGGTCCTGGTATCCATAATGCACAAAATGTGTGGAGTGGAAGGAGCCAATTGGGAAGAGCGATTGCCAATAGTCCTATAGGCGTATAGGACAACCTTTAAGCCAACAACAAACCACACACCCTTCCAGTTGATGTACGAACAGGAGGCTGTAGTGCTGGTGGAATTCCTAGTACCTAGTCTGAGGGTAGCAGCGGAGAACTGTCTAAGTGACAAAGAGAGCCTGGAGGAGAGGCTCACAACACTCGTGCAACTAGAAGAAAAGTGGGTTACGGATCAGTGGGCAACAAAGATTGCCCAACGTTGAAGGAAATAATGGCATAATAAGCACCTACAAAATTTGAACTTGAAGATAGGTGACTTAGTGCTTAAGTTCAATGGCAAAAGGGATATAAAGCCAAGAAAGTTGAAGACCTTATGGCTTGGACCAGTTCAAGTGGAAGAAGTGTTGAACAATGTGGCTGTTCGACTTAAGTTGGATAGGATAGTATGTCCCGAAACAATAAATGGTTCTGAGTTAAAGATGTATAAGGTGAAGGCACAGGTGAATGTGATCAGCTTGGAATCATTACAAGGAGAAACTTTAGGAAGATCAATGGAAACACCACATCAAGGAATACGGTTCTGTGAACAAGGAGAACCTAGTGGAACCGCCAATCCAGGTGTATCTTAGGAAGACAAGCAAATGAAATTAGAATGGTTGTTGGGGATAGGGAGAGAACTTGTAATTGAAAGGGAGTTAGAACCTAGACCAACAGAACGAAGAAGGCTGCAAGTTCACATGAGATTCCCGGATAACAAGGAAGAGAAGAGACTTTGAACTCTAACCAATGTAGCATTGCAAGGAAGAGAGTTAGGCGTGAGGGGATCTGGGGATGAAACTCAAAATGAAGAAAGTAGAGATGAGCCATGCTAACCAACAGAATTTGGAATTTTGCAACAAATCATAAGAGAAACGCAATAATTATAAGAGGAATATGAAACTTTGTGGATGTATAATACAAGATTAAGAAAAATGGTTCAAAAATTAGAAGAAACAATGTAGCGAATGAATGAAAGGGAAGAACTAAGACAAAGTTAGATTAGCAACTTGTTGTATCAGTACTTCCCTAATATTGGTACTTCCCTGATCCTCTAGGAAGGAGATAGGGACAAAATTCAATGCCAAAATGTAGGTGTAAGATTCCTTGAAAAGGTTCAATAAGATGCAAATGATGAACAAGTAATCCCTCAAGAAGATGAAGAAATAACAGTGAATAGTTCAAGCAACAATAATGATCTTGTAAGACAACAAGAACCACAAGTTCGCCTTGAGGTACATGAGTACTGAAATGCAAACAAGCAATTGAGAAGGTAGAGGAGAGAAGTAAGAAGACAGACTACAAAGACGCCTGGAAGAAACATCCAGATGGCCTATGCAAACAATAGGTGAAGGAAATGTCTCAAACACAAACTTTGATATCTCAATATAATATAGGGGAGCATTGGCAGATTGTGAACCACAAAGGTAGTTTGAGGAAGAAAGATAGAGGAGAAGATTGCTGTGAGCAGATCGAATATTGAGGACCTTAAGGCAACTGCCGCCAAGAACTCAAAACAGAGAAGGAAGATTGAAAAGAGTAGAGCTACTTAGGAGAGATTGTCAAGTCTTCTCAATAATCCAAATATACCTAGCCAAGGGAGGAATTTGGTTGATCTCCCTCCCGATGGCTCAAGGGGAAGAATTTTCCCTCTTGCTACTTGTAGGCCATTTGATGGACAAAATAGGCCACAAGGACTATTCTGGGATCAAGCACAAAACAACCAATATCCACGAGATCATGGGGTTGGAATTTCAGGCCCCCCTCGTGGGACATGTAGAATCCGAAGAGGTTGCCTTGAGCGATTGAGGAACTAGACGAATCTCGGACAACTAGGAGTAAGACAGTCCCAAACAAGGGAGATTCGCCTGAGAACAAGGGGAAGAGTTAAAGAAAGGTTTTGGGGAAGAAGAAAATTCTAGAATAGGAGTCAAGTGCCAACAAGAATTCAAACTGTAAGCTTGACATGACTAAGTTCTATTAGAAAAAGGCCTGAGTGTAGTTTGAATGACGACAATATTAGAAGGGGTCGTTAGGCTGTTGGTAGGATGATTAAATAGTAGGCCATTAGGATGTTGGCAGGGGAAGATGCGGACAAGGGGATGACGACATTGGCAGCCGTTAGCATGACAACAGGATACTTGGCCATCATCAGGACGACATAATAATTGGTTGTCACGAGATTGGCAATGTTGGAGGTAGATAGAATGACAATGACATAGGTCACAATCAAGACGTTGGCGGAACAGAAAGGGAATACCTACATGTCGGAAGACGTTGACAGCAGGAAGAGAGGACAATGGATTGGCAAATAATTTGGATGATGGGAAATATTCTGAGAGAAGTCCTCCAGGAAGAGGAGCAGACGACAAGACCCTGAAGCCAAGGAAACTGCCAGAACAAGCAACTAACATAAGCAATGAATGATGATGACGAATCAACAAGCAAAGCAAGCCGTTGTCATGGATAGGAAGACAAGTAATTGACGGATATATTGGAAATTTGCATTGGCATCAGCATGCAATATACAAGGAGAAGGTGACACGTGGCATGACGCACGATGTAAATATGTAATTAGCCAATAATAATAAAAAATGAAATAAAAAGACGAAAAAACAGCAAAAATAAGACTAAGGAAAAAGAGAAAAATAAAAAAAGGATGACAATTGCATGCAAGGTGGCGAGCATGCAGCAGTTGAAACACACTATGGCGGTTGGGGAACGGTTTGCACGGGAGGCAATTGCATGTGGTGAAGGGTATAAATAGAAGCATAGGGGGAAGGCAAACGCACAATGCAGAGAGTTGCAGAATTGAGATGCTTGGAGTGCTTGCCAATATTGCATGAAATATAAGTTAGCAAAAACAAGAGTTTTCGGAGCAGGACCTGTGCACCAGGAGATTTAAAAAACCAGACGGAAGGCCATAGCTGTATGCTTTGTAGACAACAGTTCTAAGCAAGACAAACCATGAAGAATTGGCTAACGATAATGTCCAAACAATTTTGATTGTAAATAGCAATTTTGGAATGCTATGTTATTATGTTGTCTTATGAAAATCGTAAAATCAGCCAATGAATATTGAAGGCTTGATTAAGTACGTAGAGCGTTAGAGACAAAAACAATCGTCATTTGTGTTAGTCGGCTAACTAGGCAAGACGTCTTGGATTAGATGTCTAGTTAGTCAAGACGTCTAGCATGTCATTAGGCGTCTAACAAGTGGTTAGAAAACGGTTGGGCGGTTGGAGTGAAGTAGTTGCAGTAACTACTTCGCCTCCCTATATATACCGCCCATTCAAACTTGTATAGATCATCATAATTTTGCTCATAATGCCAATGCTCTTGTATGGAATACTTGTTCTGTGTGTGGTGATGTTGTGAGTTTTCCAAGTGATTGCGAGTTGTGTTGCAGATAGCATTGATTGGTGATGTTGCAGTGTTTATCTTGACGATTGGTTGCAGGTTGTAGGCAGCAACAAGGATGAGAACAGGGTGTTGTAATTGCAAGTACGAAGAACTGGAGGAAGTAGACGGTAGACGTCTAGATCTGGACGTCTGACCGACCCGTCAGACGACTAGCCGTCTAGCCCGTAACACTAGACGTCTAACCTTGTTCAGACGCCTAGACCTGTTCCCTAGACATCTACCCCCTATCATTGACGTCTCACCCTGTGTACTAGACGTCTAACTCCTATCCTTGACGTCTAACCTTGTACTAGACGTCTGTTCCCTACCTGACGTCCAACCTGACCCTTAGACGTCTAACCCTTAGACATCCACCCTAAGTTCCCAGATGTCTAGCCTGTGACGGCTAGCTAGTGACATCTAGTCTGTGACGTCTACCCATAGACGTCTAGACAGTGCAGTCAGACGTCTGACCCATTGACGTCTAGACTTAGGCCAGTGAAACACATATTGTCTAAGGTTTGTGATTAGCCATCCTGATTATCATCATCCCTTACCCCGGGAATGTACTCACCCCTGTCTACATGCTTTGAAGAGACATTTGAAGTTAAGAATGCTCCATAGAGCTTGTAATATACAATGCAAAAAATTGTCATTGCTGCTAACAAAGTCACAGGTAGACAAGGACAAGTTGGGGTCCACTACCAAAAAAGTACCAATAGAAGCTAAGGGCCAAAGGAGCTGCCATAAAAGGACGAAGAGCTACCATCCGCACCTTGTTGTCTGTGGTAAAGGAAGTTGGAGCACCATCGTTGAAAGAATTTTGTCAAAATATTGTGGGAAGAGTGGAGGTTTGAAGACTAGGCCGTGTGAAGGAAGCCACAATCACTGTCGTCAGCTAAGAGAATTGCCACCACCATCATCAACTAGGAGAACTATAGTCACCATCACAAACAAGGAGAACTGTCGTCACAGTTAAGTGTAGCTTGCCGTCAGAAAGCTGCAATTATTGCCATCACAAGTAGTCTGATCATTGCCAAGGTTGGACAGGTGTCGTCTAAAGGACAAATTGACAAGGAAAGGGTTTGATGTGACATCAGCTGCAAGTACCAAAAATTAGTAGGAGATTCTATTCATGAAAGGATTGCATATGGAGCAACAAAGAGGAACATCGTAGGAGTTCTTGTTCGAAAAAACGATTCAGGGATCAAGAGGCACATTCTCGAGCTAGTGGAGTAGGTGAATAGGAATACAATTTTGAGATGGGATGGACTCAAGACAAGCACGACGCTAGGAAGAGAGCATTCCGAAAGGAAAAGGAAAAAAGGTCAAAACAAAGTGAACGAGAGCAAGTACCCCTCAAAGATATCATATCGATACATGCCATAAGAGAGTATTGTCGAACATGGTAGGAAAGAGCACGAAAAGAAAATGTGTTGTGGCAAATATTGCAAGGAGGAGTGATTTTTATCTAGCAAGTACCATATTTCGACAAGGATTTCTATAAAGAATACTTGTTGCAGATGCTGCAGACCTATGATCCTAGAAGGAATGCAAGCACAATATAGGTGGGAGAGAGGCAAATAACTGTTGTCTTTTTCGAAGAAAACTTCAAAAAGACATTCGGGATGCCAAGGAAAGGAATTGCAATTGTCAAAGAGATGGTGGACTCCAAGAAGAGTAGACCAGCTGATTTAGAGCATAACTCTAGAAAAGGATGAGGTGGACACACTAATGTCGCATGGAAGTAGAGGAGTAAAGTAGGCCCAGTTGAAGGATGTAGGGCTGCAATGCATCATGAATGTGCTTATGGCAAGGTTGTCTGGAGAGCAGAGGGCCTCGGAGTTACCTATTTGGTTGATACCATACCTACAAGGTATAGAAAAGGGTATAGCCTATGATTGGGCAACCTACCTATCATCACACATTAAAAACTTCTTGATGCGTACTACAAAGAACTTCTCAATGGTATTCCATGCTATTGGACTGCTTTTGAATGTTGCATCTCAGGAGGGTGTGGAGATTCTTGGAATGGATCCTCCCAAAAAGTTGTCGGAGTTGGCACCAACAATGTTGAGGTGGATGAATGTGAAACCTCAATAGAAGAATGTAGACAGGGGTGAGTACATTCCCGATACAGGTGATGACAGTTAATATCAGGGTGGGCAAGGTATAACTAAGTCCAGGTGATAGGCTAACTCTGGCTGACAGGGTCCAGTCGGTGTAGGGGACAGGTGCAGACGTCTAGAACTGAATCAGACGTCTGGTTCAGACGTCAGGTTTAGGGCTGGACGTCTGGTGAGAGGGCTGACGGCTAGCCGTCTGGTGGTGACCAGACGTCTGGCCTCAGGGTACGCACAACCGCCATAACCGCTTCGCTCCAGCACCTGTCCGCCAACGATTAACAACACACCTGCAATAACAATTTCACCATTCGGAAACCTGCAACATGACCTTCAGTGTTTCACACCTGCAACAAACTCCATTAATGGCAGCAATCTGTAACTCAACTCAACACGCAATACATACGCAGAATGTGGATCAGAATAACAGTCTTGGTATTATATTTGCAATCCTGATTACAACATACAATAGAATCTTAGACAAAGTCTGTGCTCTCTCTCCTTTCTCTCTAATGCTATACAAATGTTTGAAAAGGGGGTATTTATAGGGCTGGAAGTTGGTTATCCCAACCAACTTCCCCCAACTTCCCCAACCACTTCTACAACCGAATCTGCTAACTAATTGCTAATTAGACGTCTAACTCTGCTAACTAGCCGTCAGGCCACTAGCCCAGACGTCTGGCTGTCAGACTAGACGGCGAGACCAGACGTCTGACGGCCAGTCCAGACGTCTAACTGCCAGCCCAGACGTCTGACAAAACTGGACGTCTGGTGACTGGCAACACTGGACGTCTGACTTACAGACTGGACGTCTGATGCCAACACTTAGACAAAATTGCTCAATTACATTCAAAATTGTTCGGTTACATTCAAAATTGTTGGAGGATGTGCCAGTCAGTCCTAGGGCTTAGAACTGTTGTCTACATCTATCCTCCCCTTCGAAGAAGTCGATGTCCTCAGCGACCTTCTCCGCTCCGTTGCTGAAGTTCCAGCCTCAGTTTGTTGTACTTCTGTTGGTGTAGCAGCCTGCTGTGATTGTTCATAGTCCTGAAGCCTTTGACGATATTGGTCCCGTTCCTCCTTGAGTCTTTTGGCATAGTTATAATATTTTGCCCATTCAACTTCAAAGGTATTTGCTCGCTCTTCAGTCTTCTTCAGGTTCGTCAGTAGTTCTGTTTCTCGGCTGCGGAACATATCCTTCAACAATTCCTCTGAAAGAGAAGCTGTTGGTGCACCTGTTTGCTGTTTTGCCCTCCGCAGTTCTTCCTCCAAAGCTGCATTTCTGTTCAGCAGTTCTTTTTCTTGAGCCCAAGTGCGCTCCTGCTGGCTTCTACTGACTGCAAATGCGGCTGCCTGCTTAACCAACAGTTCTTTTTGGTTCTTGAGTTGGTCTATCTCTTCTGCTGCTGCTTGCAATTTCAGATTCTTGTCTACCAACTCAGCTTGTAAACTTGCATTGACCTCCTTCATCCCTTCGTGGACTTTTTCCATGCGTTCCATGCCCTCAGCTAAGAGTTTATCCTTTTCCAACAGAGCCTGTGTAACTTCTTGCTCCATGATGTCCTTAGTTGTACTAATGTGTTTGATTCCCTCACCCAACCCACCGCAACAAGTGTGCGAGGAAATTCAACTGTGTATACATTGGCAATAGTTCTGGCACCACTTCCACCTGTGTGCCGTGCTCCGTAGCCCGTGGTGGATTCTTGCCTTGGCCGCAAACATAAATCTGTTCAGTCTCACAATAAAGACTTGGTGTTCTGTCTGGTAATTCGGCTATATCTTCCATTGTTTGCACTCGGCCTGTAGGTAGTGACCAGGGTTGCCTTGCGTAAATTTTGGAAATATCTCTTCGCCAAGGTCCCTGAACTGCCCACTGAACCAATCGGTCAAGTTCTTCTTCCACCATGCCTTGCCATTTCTTCCATTGGCCCATACAGGCGCTGCTGAACTGTAAACTCAGACTCTGCATCACTTGTGCCAATTTCTCGAAACAACGTGTTGCGTTCTCATCCATTTCATCTGAGGGATCCATAAAATTCGGTAACTTAAGGAGAATCTCCTGGGACCAAGCATCGATCTGTTCGGTCTCCTGTGCCTTTGCTTTGCCTTTATCTTGCCGGCGAACAGATGGGCTTCCTGTAGCCTGTCCCACGGTTCCACTATCCTCTTCGTCCTGTTCTTCGTTTTTCTCTAGGTCTACCCATTCCGGTGACTGTTCTTTTCCATCCTTAGTGCTACCTATACCCGGAATCTCTGTTGGTGTTTCCTTTGTGGGCTCTTTTGTTCCTTTCTCCCACTGTTCTGTAACTGCTGGCTGAAGTTCCACTCCAGAACTACTACTTATTCCTGCAGCTTTCCTGGCTGCTGCTATCTTTTCCGTTGTAGCGAACATCTCCTCAATGGAAAATGTGCTCAACGTATCTGCCAATGTTGTCGGTCTTGCCACCGGTCTCTCGGATACATCGAGTGAACCCATACGCACTATGTGCTCTTCTGCAGCAATCCTCTCCTCTGTTCCTACTGGATTAGCTGAACTTGTTCCAGCTGCCGGATCCTGCCTTGTAGCTGCTGTGGAAAACTCAGGTTCTTCTGTTGGCTGCAGTTCCCGAGTACGAGCTACTTCCAGATTCTTTGCTATCTTCCGTAATGCTTCCTGCGAGAGATTCTGTGGAGGCACATCGAATCGCCCCTTCTTCTTTTGTCTGGGTTCATCTGGAGATTGAGCCTGTTTTTGTTTCTGTACCTCCGACTCCCGAGTCTGTGTGGCTCCCTTATCCTCCCCTTCTAACGCGGCCACCAACTTCTCCTGACGCGGTTTGTGGGAAGTCTGCTTTACCCTTGCCTTCTTTGTTGGCGTCTTCCTAGCTGGCGATTCTATCCACCTACAGATGGATGGTGCTCTTGGTGGCACGTCCCTGGAAGCCTTAAAGTCTGGGATAGAAATTTCTGCTCTTGCTGCCGCATCCAGAATCAGTCCAATTGCATGGAACGTCATCGAGAAATTCTTTGTTGTTCTTAGCAGAAATGTCTGTATCCGGTTGGACAGATATGTTGCCCAATCATACTGTTCTCCCCGTTCTACTCCTTGTAGATACGAAATCAGCCAAATTGGCAGATCTGAACTTCGCTGCTCTCCCGACAACCTAGACATGATCACGTTCATTATCACTTCATATCCTTCATTCCGGAGTTGTGGCTGCTTGACTCCTCTTCCGCCGTGAACGCTGAGCATCTTCTCTACTTCTTCCTTTGTGAGATTTGTCACACTCATAATCAGCTCTGTCGTCTTCTTCGGATCCCTTTCGTTCAACACCGGTTGTCCTCTCAAAGGAAGCCCGAAAGTTTGCTGGAAAGCTTCGGGAGTAAATTCAATTTCTAGTGTTGTACCCTCTATCTCCACCAGATTGTTGTGCCTTCTCTCATCATAGGTCTCCAGCATCTGCACTAGATACTCCTTAAAGATCTCCCGGTCAAAGTGAGGAGCCTACAAAATAAAATGTACCCCCGCTTCCTTAATCTTGGATTTCACCGGATGATCCTTGGGTACATCTGCCCACCACTGCCGACAAAATTCTCCTGTCGGACAGACCCAGGTCATCTCCTCTACTGGAATTGGTGCTTTTCCACTTGGGTGGATCTCCTTCCCTCGGCGGGTTGCCATTTCCGGTACTTCTCTTCTCCCCCTCGACTGTCCAGCTTCCGTATTTTTCAGCTGACTTCTCATTGCAACCTCTTGCTGGTGCCGTAACCGCTTGGCTACCACTGATTCCGGTTCAGGTTCACTCCAGGCAGAAGTCTTTCCGCCTTTATGCTGTGATGACCTCATATTCCCCTTGGATGGCCCTAGGCGTCAGGTATCCGAGCTGTTTGGTTCAGCAGCCGTCGAATGCTATGCCCGTCTCTTCCTTGCAGACGTCTGGCTCGGTAGCCGTCTGCCCTATCCAGCCGTCAAGTCTAGCTGGATGTCTGGTACAGCCATCCAGTAGTCCAGTCGTCAAACTGGCTAGACGTCTGACAGTGCAGCCGTCGGGCTGGCTAGACGTCTGGTGCAGCCGTCGGGCTGGCTAGACGTCTGGTGCAGCCTTCGGCAGGCTAGACGTCTGGTGTAGCCGTCGGGTAGTCTAGCCGTCAAGCTGGCTAGACGTCTGGTGCAGCCGTCTGCTCCTCTTCCTACTCCACCTGCCGTCAACCGTCAACTAGCCGCCGTCCGCTGCCCTAGCCGTCTGCAACTCCTGCTTCCCTTGTCGCGCACTCTGCTTCTTCTCGTCCACCTCCTTGCTACTTGAGAGCGATGTGAGAAGAATGAGGCTTCTCCTCCTTATATAGTTTTTCTCCCAACCGCTCCAACTACCTGGTTGCATGCATGCGCGACACGTCGGCCTTCCTAGACGTCTAGGTGTCCTTATTCCGTCTTCTTCCCTATTTCGTCTTTTTCCTGCTTTTTGACTTTTTATGTTGACTTTTGAATTTTTATAATTTTTATTTTTATTTTTTTTATTTTTTCAAAATTGTCTTCGACGTCTATAACTTAACGTCGACGGGTGAACCGCATGGTCAAGCCAATGCGTAGTTCCCATGCATCTAAGGTCGAATTCTGCTGATGACGGCTATTTTCTCCGAAATTACTAAAGTCGTCATCACTATCAATGTTTATCTCTTCCGTCGCTTGCCGTCTTCGGCGATTGTTTCGTCTTGGGGAAGTTCCCGAGTGTGACTGTGGTTGTTGTCTTATTCTTTCTCGCGGTATAATGCGCCAGTCTTGTTCTTCTGTTTCTTCCGTCTGCTGTCTTCTTGCTGGCTCTGGGGACCGATTCCTACTATCCCATCGTCTGGCATTATTATTGACTTGTTCATTTCTCGGGCTAATCTGTTCCCATCGTTCTTCGGCCATCCGATCTTCTTCCCCATCTGGACTGATAATATTATCCCGGGGTTCTGCTACTTCCTCCTGGTGGCTGCTAGTCTGGTTTGGTCGTTCGGGATAATCAGGCACCAGTGGAATTTGTTCAGTCCTTCCATCATTATGTCGGAGTATTATACAGTCATCCAAATAAGTATATATTATTCCCCCATTTTCTTGCTGATCAATTTCCGCCTGCCGGGTCAGTTGCTGCCCTTGGTGTTCTCCATTCTCATGGGGTCGTCTAGATCTCCGACCTCGTCCTCGACCTCGATCATTACCTGCAACTGCCCGTGCTTGATTCCTTTGCTCTAGATTGGGATTACGGTCCCAATCTCTCCTTCCGCGGACCTGGTTACCGCGTCCTCGGCCTCTATCCGATCGAATCTCCCTAATGTTGGGTTGTCGTACTCCCAGCTGCCCGAGATTCGGTCGGTCCCTCAGTCGTTCCTGACGACGTCTCCGGTTCCTACGAGCTCACTGAGATGGACCTCTCGGTCTATTCTCAGGAGCACGAAGTGATGGGTTGACTTGGACTAAGTTCTCAGATGGGCCTCACGGTCCAAACTGAGAACCAGTCGACCTATTGGTAGCGAGAGGGGAATTTCTTCCTCTCAAGCTACCGGGACGGAGGTCAACCACGCTCCTCCCTTGGTCAGGTACTCTCGGGGTTCCTTGCGGTCTCCCGAAGGTACCTAAATTATCTCTGCTACGGGTCTCGTTTATAGGTTGTGATCCTGGCTCAGGTGTTAGTTGTTGCAAGATCCTCAGTCTCCTATCGGCTCTCATCAGTCTTCGTCTCCATCTGCTTTGCTCAAATTGTCGTTGCATGGTACAATGAGCCAAATTCTCCCGGTACTCTTCTGAAAAGACTGAGTCGGTACTTGAGTCATTTCCATCTCCTACCGTATTGAGTGGCCAGACTAAAGTTTCTTGAACCCTCTCGCTGCAATCTCCGTACTTCTCTTCTATGTTGTCGCAAATCTAGTGCAGCCATCCGATACCTAGCTACGTCTTCCCGTTCGCTTGGGCGTCTCATGGCTCCAAGCATAAGGTGTTCTCCATGCACGAGTCGGTGGTATTTCGGGTATGCCATCCCCATTCAATCCTCCATTGTATTCATCTTGTGAACTTAGTGAAGTATCGTCTTCAATTATTTGCGTAGTTTCCAGGAATATGACACCCGCTTGCCGACTGCGATCTTCCTCCCTTTGCCTTCTATTGTCTGGGTTAGGGTTGGCAACTGGGATATCTGGGTCCCGCGGTAGATTATCGTTGCTGCTGGAGTCTTCCAACCACCCTCCAGTTCTTGCTTTTTCAGGTACCGTTTCTATATCCTTCCATATTATTGCTGCCACTTCCCCCCTACTTATGTGATATTTAGCAGTCGAGCTTTGTCCTGCTTCCCATCTCCCGGGTCTTTCTCGGAGAATCTCTTGTTTCCTGAAAGTTTGCTACTTCTCTACTTGAGGATTCTTCTGGATTTAATACAATTTTTAGCGAGGCTGAAGAAGAACTCCTAGAAAGTGCAGCAGTTACTTTTGCTTTTCCCCGTCTATGTTCCCTTGGACTTGTCACGACTTCCTGTTCTTCTTCCAAGGAGAATAAACTGCTTTCCGAAGGGTTCCCTGTTGCACTGTTTCTCGGTTCCCCTTGATTCAGCTCTGCCCACTCTGCTAGGCGAGCTTCATGCCTTTCATTTACCCTGTGCATGGTTGTGTCCAACTCCTGGATCACCTGTTCCCGTAGCTGATTGTTGTACTGTCTTAGAGTTTCATATTCCTCTTGTAGCCGATGTGTTTCCATTCTCATTCGCCGCATCAATCTAACTCTATCTTCTTCATCTTCTTCCAGAACCTCATGTTGAGCGACCTCCGTCATGACTTGGAGTCGGTCCCCTTCGCTGTTACTTGAGAGTTCCATTGATTGCTCTTCCTCACTCCCAAACAACCAATCCAGGTTATGCGTTTCCTCCCCTCGAACAACGCTACCCTGCTCGTTATTTCTGGAAGGTTGTGTGCCTGAATCTTCTTCTTCTGTTCTGGAAGTTCCCGTTTGTTCCGAGTTAATCATGTTGACTTCCGCACGTGGCTTGTATACCTTCAACTTGGAACCATTGATTACCTCGGGGCATAATGTTCCATCCAATTTCCTTAGTCTAATTGCCCCGTTTTCTAGTATTTCATCCACCTGGAAGGGTCCAAGCCACAGGGTTTTTAATTTCCCTGGCTTGAGTTCTCTCTTACCGTTGTATTTGAGAACTAGTCCACCAGCCTTCAAGTCCATCTTCCGAAGGTGTTTATCATGCCAGAACTTCCTTCTCTTCTGCGCTACCTCCGTTGCCCATTGAGCCATCACCCGTTTCTCATCTAATTGTACCAAGGCTGTCAGTCGCTCCCGGACGCTTTCTTCTTCACTCAACCGGTTGTCGATCGCTACTCTCAAACTTGGTATAAGGAATTCAACCGGTACCACCGCTTCCCGCCCGTACATCGCTTGAAAAGGTGTGTTATTTGTGGTTGGCTTAAAAGTTGTTCTATATGCCCATAGAACCGCCGGTAGTCTTTCCTCCCGGTCCGGCTCCCTCTACTCCACATGTCTTGTACATGATGGACACCAGGACCTTATTCGTCGCCTCCGCTCGCCCGTTTGCTCTCGGGTAGTACGGACTTGATAGTGAGTGGAAGATCCTGAACTCCTCCGTTAGATTCTTTATAATTGCATTCACAAAATGGCCGCCTCCGTCACTTGTCAGCGTAGAGGTATCCCAAACCTTGTAATTACTTGTTCGTACAAAAAGCGAGCCGTGCTTCTTGCCGAGTTGTCTGGTAAAGCCCTTGCTTCGACCCATTTTGTGAGGTACTCCGTTGCAACTACGATGTATCGGCATCTCCTCCTTCGACTTGTCTTTAGAGGACCTACAAAGTCCAGCCCCCATCTTTCGAACAGTTCTTGAGGCTGCGACGGATGTAGTGGCATGAAGTCTCTTTTCAACGGTTTCCCTATTCTTTGGCACGTATCACATGCTGTCACAAACTGTTTAGCATCGTGAAAGAGGGTGGGCCACCACAGACCTGCCAACAACACTTTCCTTGTTGTCGCATCCGGTCCCATGTGTCCTCCTCGCCAGTCCCTCGTGTGTCTCCCTCAGGGTCTGTTGTACTTCATCTTCCATTATACATCGTCGAAGTATCTGATCCTCCCCCATCTTATATAGCAGTCCTGCAATCAAGGTGAAGGGTGCTGACTTTGTAATTACCTTCCGTTGTTCCGCTGTCGTCAACTCCTCTGGCAACTTCCCTGTCGACAGATATTCCCCGATATGCTTATACCACCTAGGTATAGCATTAATCATGAACAATTGTGCATCGGGAAATTCATCCGGTATTCCTCCCTCTGCAGGTTCGCCTGAGCGAATCCTTGACAACTGATCCGCTATTACGTGTTTCTTCCCTGGCCTTACTACCACTCTAAACACGAATTCCTGCAGAGTGACGAGCCATCGACTTACTCGTCCATAGATCGTTGGTTTATTGATCAAGTATAACAGAGCCCGGTGATCTACGTAGAAAGCAAAAGGGTTCGCCAATAAATAGTGTCTCGAACTTCCGTACCGAGTACACCATTCCCAATGCTTCTCGCTCTGTTGTACTATAATTCTTTTCGGCTCTTGACAATAGCCTACTTGCAAAGTATATGGGCTGATCCAATCCAAATTGGCCTTCCCGTGCTAATGCGCATCCAATCGCAAAGTTTGAGGCGTCCACATGGACATGGAATTCTCTCTCCCAGTTAGGGTAAACCAGGATAGGTGCTTTTACCAGGTGTTCCTTCAATCCTTCAAACGCCACCCGGTGTTCCTCTGTCCATCTGAATGGGGCATTCTTCCGTGTAAGTGCGTCTAGTGGGTGAGACGTCAATGCATAATTTCGGATAAACCTCCTGTAGTATCCGACGGTTCCCATAAAAGTTTTAACTGAGCTCACGTCATGTGGCTCCTCCATTAGTAACACTACCCGTATCTTGTCCGGGTCGGGTTTTAATCCTTCTTGGCAGACTATGTGTCCTAACAGCTTCCCGTATGGCACCAACAGGACACATTTATTTGGGTTAAGTGCGATTCGCGCCTTCCTGCATAAACCCATGCATTCTTCCAGAGCTTTTAGATGTTCCTGCGTCTTCCCATACAACGACCAATCATCTAAAAAAGCTTTAAAATTCCCTGTGGACATTTTATCAAAGATATATAAGATGATCCTTTGAAAAGTAGCGGGTGCATTGCATAGGCCAAATGGCATACGATTGTATGCATATATTCCATTCTCTACCACAAAAGTAGTCTTCAACTTGTCTTCTTCTGCTATGCTGATCTGATTGTACCCCGAGAATCCATCCAAAAATGAATAGATCTCGTGGCCAGCTACTTCTTCGAGTATGGAGTCCGTGAATGGGATTGGGAAGGGATCTTTTATAGTTACGGCATTCAAACTTCTAAAATCCACACGGATTCGGATTTTATCTACTTCTCGTTTTAGAGTGATCACGATTGGTGAAACCCACTCGCTTGTCGTAACCTTGAATATAATGCCTGCATCTAGCATCTTCTCGATTTCGGCATTCACCTTTGCCGCATATTTGGGATTCATCCTGTAAGGACACCTTCTGACCGGTTGTGCGCCCTCTATCAGAGAAATCTTGTGTACGCAAAGCTCGGGTGGTACTCCCTTCAAGTCTCTATACGTCCAAGCAAAAACATCCTTGTAGTCCATAAAAATCTTAATTGTTGCTGCTTTGAGGACTGGATCCCAATCGTCTCCACATTTGATCATCTTCTCTTCACCTTCCTCTCCCAAGTTTACTTGAATCATCTTCGGGCCTTCATATTTTATTGATTCAGGCTCATCTGCTGCTTTTAGTGCCGCGATGGGGTGGGCTGGTTTCTCCTCGATGACTGCTTCCCCCATCGTGAATTCTGCAAAATTCTTGGGAAATGTCCACTTCTCCCGGTCTTTGTCCTTATCCGCTGTTGTCATTCTTTTGTTACTAATTTCTTTTCTAGGTTCTTGCGCCTCATCCCTTTTGGTCTCTATTTTTGCTTCTATGCACAGACATTGGGGAGGGAATACTTCGTAATCTTCCATCTGCCAGTGTAGTAGACCCTTGTCTTGGTCATAGTCGTCCTCCGTGCAGTTATCAAGTTCCAACACTCCTTCCTCGTCGGGTTCATATCCTGCCTCACCATCCGATGAAGAGGACCCCGAATCATCTGAAGTTGCTATATCCTGACTCACCGTATGATTCTTCAGATTAATAATATACTTGTGTTGCCCTTGTTTGAAAGATAATCTTTCCTTCTCCCAATTATGGTTAACTTTGGCTGCTCTCAGCCATCCTCGTCCTAGAAGTGCATCGTATGCGGACTTCTGCATAGCAATAATGACAAAATCTACCACAAAGTCTTGATCTGCTATGCGTATCTTCTGGTTCATTAAAACGCCCAATGTCTCGATGCCATACTGATCAGCTCCATATAGCTTAAAGGTTGGAGATCGTAAGGCGGGTTGCCCAATTATCCGCCAAGTCTTTTCTGGCATTACGTTCACACTCGATCCTCCGTCCACAATTACCTGAGTCAGCTTATGGTTCAAAACTTCTATTTGGACGATAGCTGGCTTCTTCCCTGCTTCAATCATCAGGATTGTTGGATCGATGAACTGGTCATGCTTGATAGTTGCTACCTGCCGAGGTTCATCCTTCTTCTTGATGACTTCTCCGATTGTAGCATACAGCTCCGATACGATGCTAAACAAGTTGGCGACTTTCATTTCCACCTTCGTGTTTAGTACCTCCGTTACCAAGCCTTCCATTGTTGCCTTTTGCACGATCTCCGGTCGTTGCAACACTTTCTCCAGAATTAGTTGATCTCCTTTTTCCTTGGCTAATTCTGTATTTATCATCTCTTGGGCTTCCTGCCATCGTGCCTTCTCCTTGGCAGGGTTCGGGTATTCCTCCCTCTTCCTGGCCCGTGCCCTTGTTACAGCCAGGACTTCATTCTTTGGTTCCTCCACCTCTCCTATGCCAATCAGGTTTATATTCTGTGTCCCACTGGTACCGGCCTTGTTCGGGCAATTGGCTTCCGCGTGGTTGCCTGGACCGCACCATTTGCACATCTGCGTGGTATTATTTCCACGATTGTTGTTTCCTGCATTCTGCGTCTTGGGGCAATTCTTTGCGAAATGGCCCCATTCTTGACAGTTTCGACATTGAATAACTGGTCGGCCCTCAACGTCATATTGCAATCGGCTCTGGCCTCCTTGTCTTCCTCCTCGCCGGTTATTCCTGTATCCTCCGCTTGTTGCAGCTTGTCCATTCCTTCCTGGGTTTGGCTGTTCTTCTTGTTGAATGGCCAAAGTTTGATGTCGTTTGTTCTTAAGATTGAATGGACACTCGACCACTGGATGACCTGCAATTTCACATATGTTACAGTAAGCTTTCTTCGGACAGTCAATATTGGAATGCCCTTCCTTCTTGCAATCCGAGCACCAAATTTCCTTCCGGTCTTTTCGATTTTCATTTTTGGCTTCTTTCAGTATCTTCTCCATTTCTTTCCGAAAGGTGTGGATCGTGCTCTGCACCTTGTCTTCATCATCACTATCCGATTCTTCGGTATGTTTTAAGTGACCTCCAATTCCGGCGGTTGTCTGCTTCCCTTCACTTTCGAAGTTCTTCGCTTTCTCCAGTGCTTCTTCATATGTTGAGGATGGTACTGCCTTCATCTTCTTCCTCCATCTTGGAAGTAGTCCATCCAGAAACCACCGCTTAATCATACCGTCGGCAGGTGTCATTTCCATTTTGTCCGTCAGTTGTTTCAGTCTTCTATTGAAGCTCTTAACATCTTCATCTGTTCTCTGCTTCGTGCAGCAAATTTCTGTGATTATGTCAGTGTCATCCCGCATTGGTCGGAATTCTTCTATGAATGCGTTCTTCAGGTCTTCCCATTGTGCAAATGCTTGTCTACTCTGTCTTTTCAAGTACCAATCTATCGCCATGCCTCGCAATGTTGCTGGAAACAATTGCAACCATTGTGTGTCTTGATTCACCCCATTTGCTCCCCAAATGGTAGTGCAAGTTCCCACATGTCGGGCTGGGTCTTCTTTCCCTTCACCTGAGAAAGGTGGGCATTTTTGTTGTATAGTTCTATTAGCCTGATTTCCTGCCATGGTATTCTGGTATACAAGTACTGTTGTGTGTTGAGTTCTTTGCGGTTGTCTATCAACTGTTGGCGGTGTAAAATTTTCCCCGAATAGCCTTGTCTGCGTTCTCCCTTCCTCTCTCGCTTCGCGACCTTCTTCGCGAATATACCAAACGTGGCTCCGGTCTTCCTCCCCACGAACCTCCGCGGTGATGCCTTGATACCAGGTTCTCTCCTACAATATCCTCTGGCCACTCCTCTCCCGTCGGTTGGGGTGTTACCGTCCAATCGTCAACTATGGGTGCTCTTTCTGCTATTTGTTCTTCCTCGTTTTCTGCAGTCACCAACAAGGTTTCTATGTGTGCATTTTCATCGTCTTCAGCGTTCCATACTTGTTCTATCTCTGGGTGAGACACCTCTGGGGCCTCGTTTGCTCGTAGGTTCGCCAGTCGTGCGCTTCGTCTTACTCCTTTGCTTTGTTCCCTGAAATCAGTCATGCACCTAACTCCCTCAATCACTTTGCCTAGACTCTCCGGGTTTTTTGATTAGGCAACGACGCCAAATGTAGACAGGGGTGAGTACATTCCCGATACAGGTGATGACAGTTAATATCAGGGTGGGCAAGGTATAACTAAGTCCAGGTGATAGGCTAACTCTGGCTGACAGGGTCCAGTCGGTGTAGGGGACAGGTGCAGACGTCTAGAATTGAATCAGACGTCTGGGGTCAGACGTCAAGTTTAGGGCTGGACGTCTGGTGAGAGGGCTGACGGCTAGCCGTCTGGTGGTGACCAGACGTCTGGCTAGACGTCAGGCCTCAAGGTACGCACAACCGCCATAACCGCTTCGCTCCAGCACCTGTCCGCCAACGATTAACAACACACCTGCAATAACAATTTCACCATTCGAAAACCCTGCAACATGACCTTCAGTGTTTCACACCTGCAACAAACTCCATTAATGGCAGCAATCTGTAACTCAACTCAACACGCAATACATACGCAGAATGTGGATCAGAATAACAGTCTTGGTATTATATTTGCAATCCTGATTACAGCATACAATAGAATCTTAGACAGAGTCTGTGCTCTCTCTCCTTTCTCTCTAATGCTATACAAATGTTTGAAAAGGGGGTATTTATAGGGCTGGAAGTTGGTTATCCCAACCAACTTCCCCCAACTTCCCCAACCACTTCTACAACCGAATCTGCTAACTAATTGCTAATTAGACGTCTAACTCTGCTAACTAGCCGTCAAGCCACTAGCCCGCACGTCGAGCTGCCGATCCAGACGTCTGACGGCCAGTCCACGCACGTCTGACAAAACTGGACGTCTGGTGACTGGCAACACTGGACGTCTGACTTACAGACTGGACGTCTGATGCCAACACTTAGACAAAATTGCTCAATTACATTCAAAATTGTTCGGTTACATTCAAAATTGTTGGAGGATGTGTCAGTCAGTCCTAGGGCTTAGAACTGCTGTCTACAAAGAGGAGACACTCCTGGATGAACCCTTGGAAGATTTAGAAGAGAAAGAATTGGCTGCAAAAGAACCACCTCTAAAGAGAAGAAGGAAATATTGGCCTCCAAAACCCTCATGATCTCCACCACAAAGCTCAGACTAGTGGATTGCAGCAAAACAAATTACAAGGAGTCAAGCTGTAATGCTAGGAATACAACATACTTTGGAACAAGCACACTAGCAAACAAGGGAAGCACCAATATGGGAGCAGAAGCTGTAGTTGACAAGTAGCTAGGTGAGGACTTAGAGATTGAGGAGCCCATTGACATAGAAGCAAAGGATGGAAGTGGGGATGTACATATTGGACCAACTGAATTTTTGGAAGAAACTCAGCTCAAATTCGATGACATCACCACATTGCAAGGAGAATTCCATTTTCAACAAACATCGGTTACAAAGGAGCTACGAGCTCAAAAGATGGCCATATCTGTTGAAGTGCCTAAAAAGAAGAATGCAACTGAACTGGAAGAAGAAAAGGTGGTATAAACTAAACATTCAAAGCAACAAGAGCTGCTAGAGTAGCAAAAGACAAACTCCCAAGAGGGTGAACTCTCTAGTAAAGCAGAATTAGTCCAAGGGGAGAGCAGTAAAAAAAATAGAGCAGATTAACGAAGGAATCTGAGCAAGCAGTAACTAAAGGAAAGGCAACGAATAAACATATTGATTTGTTAGAAAAAGCGAAGGAAAAGATCCTCAAAGAAGAAAAAATAGAAAAAGATGATGATCTTAGTAAGCATGTGCTAATTGAGGTATCAAATTTTAGGTTACCACAAGAATTAAAAGCACACATTAATGAGCAAGTTGTTACTTGTTTCACTAAGCTGACCCAAGTAATGGATAGAATAAAGCTAGAATTTGAGGTAGGTTGTATAGGACAATGGAAGCAATGGCAACTAATGGCAAAAGAACTCAAGAAGTTGGTGAAATGGGCTTGGAAAGGACAGTGGAGAGTTGAAATTACCAACATGTATCAATAGGAGCCATGGGAATTGGAGATCGGAAGCATCAAAACTATGGAAGGAGTAAAGAAGTTGCCACAAGGAGTATGACACTATACACAGAACCAGCCTGTGTGTATGTACGTGGACATGGACATCGTAGTCTGTTAGATCCAATAGGTAAGGAAATGTACAACAGGAAAAATTGGTACCAAAATTGTTCCAGATGTATGCTCACATGAATTTTTTGGCATATTTAGTACAATAGATAACTAACGGGATCAAGAAGTTGCACACAGTGGTACAAAACTAAGTAAAAGAATTCCAAATCACGGAGGAGAATATTGACGAGCAGAATGGCAAATAGACGATGGCATAGTTTAGTTTACAAAACAACTTAAGAAGATAAGGGAAGTTCAAGAAGAACTGTGAATAATGAATGAGCAATTAAGGGACAGACAAGATTATTGTGGATATGGAGGAACAATTGATACAACTCAAATTTGAAAGATCACTCCAACAACAACGAGAGGAGGCATTGTTGAAGGGGTTGGAGTAGAAAAACCAACAAGAGGAAGGATTGGTGAAGCAGTTGGAGCAGAAAATCAGTGAGAGGAAGTATTGTTGAAAGAGTTCGAATAGAAAAACCAACAAATTGTAGCACTGATGCAAGGGACTGTAAATGAGGCCTTTGCAAAGAGAGAGGAGGAGATCTTGACGCAACTGGCAACAAGGGAACAAAAAGCCAACCATTATGGTGTGGAATGGGCCAAATACTTCAACTATGCCAAGAGGCTCGAGAACGAGAGGGAGGCCTCAAAGCTACAAGTCCTTGAACTAGGAGGTGTAACTGAACCACAATCACAACACATGCCAAAGCCAAGTGATACCCTAGCGGAGCGGAGAAGGAAGTTGTTGAGGACAACGACCAATCTAAAGGGGAGGACAAATGTAGGCAACAGTTCCAAGAAGTAGAAATGAAAGTGTTTGTGAAAATGTCCAAACACTAAATTATAATGTAATAAAATGCAGTCAAATGTAGTCAAAATGAAATGTGCTTGAATGAAATGTAAATGTAGTTGTTATTGCAAACCTAAATAATTAATTATAAGGTTGCTAAGATAATTAAGTAGGAAGTTTGGGTAGTTTTGTAACAATGTCCTGGGAATTGGTTATGTCAACCACCGACATTGCTTTGAATAGCCCACCTTCATTTTGATGATCATGCTAAGTTGTATGCAATACAATGTTGTAATAGTGTGAATGTTGGGTTGATAAGTCTGAGCACAGTCATAGATATTGGAATCTTTGCCATGTTTGTATGCTGTGGAATTCTGATAATGAAGACAGATTCAATTTGCTCTCCAATCGTGTCTAATGTTGTGATGATGATTACTATGGTAGAATATTAGGATCTTGTCCAAGGGTTGATATTGTTTGCAAGTTCATAGGCTCAGACGTAGGCAGAATTACATTCGCCATCTGAATTCCAAATGCAACTAGAATTATAGTTATCGACACTGCTAGGAGTGTTGTCGCCGATGTTGGAGGAAACCGACATTTCATGTCGTCATGCCATCATGATGATTGTCATTTAAGACTGTAGCTGCTATCATACCAAAGTGCCGACTGTGAGGCATCGTCAAACTGAAGTGCCGACAAATGTCTACCTTTTAAGTTGTTCCGCTGTTCGAGACTAACCTGCTGATTGAACTTGGACTTGCTATCTAAATTACAATGCCGTCTTGGACAAAGTATTCTCTCCTAAACTGCAATTCCTTTTTCTAAGAATTGTCATTCCCTCCTCCTTGGGAATCCTCATCGTTGTGCTACAAACCTCACCACAAGACCCATGACTTAGGTCAACACGAATCTCTACATCTACCTCATTCTCTACATACATTGCCCTCATTGATAAGCCAAGTAAATCACCAAATGGCATAAAGACTTATTTCTCTCCTTTTGCTTCATGCTCCTCATGGCCTTTGCAAATTGGGAATCCCCAATAACTTAGCAAACCCCCTTGTCTATGGATAATGACTAACAATAAAACTAATCCATGTTCTCTAGCATTTTGGATGGTTGTTTTAGCAACGTGGCCCTCGATGTTGAGGGGCAATACCCCTGGTTGTCCTGTGGTGGAGGTCAAGGGGGTGGGGGAACCCTTGTGGGGCCAAAGGGTTGTGCCTATTGTTCTACTTTTATCTTGCAATGTTCCCTTTGGTGGTGGTTGTTTTTGACCTTCCTTGGATGACGTGGCATTGAACTTCATTCCCTTAAATGAGATAGCTCTTGGTTGGACCTCTTGATTAGAAAACTTACTAATTATGTAATATAGTTAAAACATGGATGAATAACCTCCCTTTACACTTAGACAATCTACTTCCACGCTTGGATAGCATGCAATTTGTTCCAAATAACCACTTTGCCTTTCTTATCCTAGATAGCATTTATCTTGAGTTAGATGGTGCCCTTCTTGGCATCCTAGACATTCATCTTGATGACATCCTATCTAGCATGTTGGATGTTGGTCACTTTTGGGGCTTTTAAATGATATTCATCTTGGGAACTTGGATGGTATTCAACTTGAGTTGGTTGCTGCTTGTCTTGGTTTCGATTTAGTGACACTTGTCATTCTCTAGATGGCACTCACTTGGACCATCTTGCTGTAGATTGTAGCCGGAATGAATGTTCACGGGTTGTACACAGTCATGCCATATGATGTGTTAATGTTATCTTATGTTGTATTGAAATAAAAATGTAATGAAATAGCATTGAATGTATTATGGGGTACTAATTTTTTATGTATATACAAGTAGTTAGTAGTTGAGTGGGTACAATGATTGTCATTTGTCCACCTTCTCTCATGATACGTATGTAGACCATACCTTGCTTGGAGCATAGTAGTTGTCAATTGTCAAATGTCTGAAGCAGCACACTTATCATTGTTACTAGGCACTCGACTAAGCAATATTCCAAATATGTATTGTAGATGATTGGAATGTGAAGGGTCTATGAGTTCTTTCCATAGTATCGTCTTTCTCGATACATTATGGAACTGAATTGTGGCATATTCATTTGCCTATATGTTTGCATGACTATAATACTCCCACGTGCTACACAGACAACAATATTTATGTTGTAGATGGCATTCACAAGTGATGAGGACATCTAGCTTAGGATTAATTATTTCTTAGGATTTCTTTAGTTCCTAGGATTATTTTTCATGGTTACGTGACCTTCTATCCTCACGTGGGCTTCGAGATCATCTCTTAGTCTCTGTTAGTTTATGGGCTTAGTTTAACCTATTTGTTAGCTTAAGTTAGCTTAAGTTGTTTAGATAAGCTTTTGTTTTTCTGTTATGGACATTATCTCATCTTCTAATGAGATACACCATCTTTTGTTTGTTATTCGACATCTTCGATGTCTATATATTCATGTTTTTCAATAAAAAATGGTCAGCTTGATTACAACCACATCAGCGGTATTAGAGTAGTACAATCTGTGGCCTAGGGTTATTTTTGGCTTCCAGATTGCTCATGCTATTGCATTCTGTCATGCGCAGCGTTTTTGAAAGCTCTTTTTAGCAGGCTGTCATTTACATGAGATGTGTGGCTGTTAACTACCACTAGCAAGGCTCAAATGTGAAGTTTCATTATCTGCCCAACTTACGAGACGTCACGTACCACCTTCAACACATTCTGTCTCCGGTGGTAATCGACTCCTTTGAATTGTGTCTTCTAGACATGTCGTCCAAAAACATTGGTATCGCTTGACAATGTTGAATTTGTGTTTTGTGTCCCGTGTTTTATCTATGACGACGATGTTGGTTTCTTACCTATCGACTCAACACAAGCTTAGACAGGCCGCTTCTTGGACAAAACAAGCGGGAAAAACCTTCGGGTTTCATACATGCAAGCTTGACATGTTATATGCGGTGCCTCTCTCTCACTCCTTAGGCGTGTTGCTTGAATGCTTTGCACGTGCCCACGTTTTAACACTACATTCAAGCATTGATTCGTGCATTCCGATAGGAATCAAACTCAATCCATTCATGGATCCGACAAAAGAACGAGGGGAGGTGTTGCCTCATGAGCATAGCATTTTGGCGCTATTTGCAACCTTACTGCTGCACTTCTAGTTGCGCGTGGACCTTCAACCTTGGGATCCAATGTAGTGGGAACCACTTCATTTCCTACAACGTTAGAGAAGTCTGCTCTTCTAATCCACATGCTTCTCCATATTTGACCAACGTTTTGTCACCTTCGACGTCATCAACTTGTACTTTCCTGGTACGCTGTGCAAATAGCCTGACCTTCACATTCTTGTGTTGTCGACATCCTTTCGGAGGAAGAACAACCTTACTGTTGTTCCTTGCGCGTCATTGGCTCTATCTCTACACGAGAAAAAGCTTCCATTGTTGACAGAAGCTCCTGTAGGGGTGTCATCGTCACCGCTGAGTTCACGAGCTCCTGTTGGAAAGGATAAGAAAACGATGCGGCCCGACAAAAGCCACCGCGACATCCAAGAACTTTTCGAACTCAATCGCCCTCAGGCTTCGGTTTTGACAACACTCAAACGAATTGATTCGCACGTGGGGATAGGATTTTGACTGTCCACATCGAAATAGGTTTTAGATGGTTGAGGTCATCAATATTCAACACCTCTACTGCATGGGGTTTTTGCACCTGCAAGGCAGAGCTTGGAGTGGTGTTGGAAAGCGGGTTTGTTGGTCAAGAGGATCAAGCAACTTGTTGGCATTTCCTACCACATTGACTTCCTCTGTATAATTTTTATTGTTCTGTAATTTCTCCTTCCCTGAAGCTTTCTTCTTTGTACAGAATGCATTTTCTCTTTCCTGCTTTCTCTGTCAGAATTTGTTAGTTGTGCCCAAGGCCTGGTGCAGTTTTTCTTTTCATCCATCATGCAGGGCGTTTGTCTTTTGGAGGGCGAGGGTAGTTCGCACCATGTCTCCAAGCACAGGTTAATTCGGAGCAAGAAGAGCGCAGGCCCGTTTCGGGCCAGAGAGCAGTGAAGCCCAGCTTCGGAGAAAAAAATGCTAAGTGAGCGCGAGGTGTTTTCGCCCTATCAAATGAGCGCAATGCCTTTGCGCCCTGCCTGAGGAGCGCAAGGCCTTTTCGGGGCAAAACCGGGCGAAAGCGCCTTCACATTGTTTTTAATGCTTAAACCTGCTTTAGCGCAAGTGTGGGGCCCATACCCTTTGCGCTCCAGTTTCGGAGCACAAAGCCTTTTCTGAGTCTGCCAGGAGTGCAACACCTATTGAATTTTCAAAGCGCAGCAGCAATCTCCAGAAAAGATGATAAGTGTAAATTAAGAGGTTTCGCTCTATTTTCCAGGCGCAAGGCAATTTTGGGTATAAGTGAGAGTGCAGTCCCATTTGACTTTTCAAACCCCAGCACTGCTCTCAAGGCACCAAGGTGTTGTGCTCAGATTCTCGAGCGCAAGGCAAATTCGAAGCAAGAGAGAGCGCAAACCCTGTTGAATTTTCAACTCTGGCACCTCTCCCCCAAGGCTGCAGGGCGTTTCGCTCCACTTTTCAGCGCAAGGCGCTTTCGCTCCAAGTTAGCAGCGCTTTGGCGTTTGACTTTTCCACGCCAGCGCACCTCCCAAGGCTCCAGGACGTTTCGCTCCGTTTTCAGGCGCAAGGCATTTGCGCTCTAGGCCACAACGCTTTGGCCTTTGACCATTCAACTCTGGCGTCCCTCCCAATGCAATAGGACATTTCACCCCAGCTTCCAAGCGCAAGTCATTTTTGGGGTTCTAAGGAGAGAATCATACTTTGACTTTTCCACGGCGCAGCCCATCAAGCAGAAATAATGCTAAGTGTGGATCAAAGTGTTTCGCTCCATTTTCCAGGCGCAAGGCAGTTTCGGGAGTAACTAGCAGCGCTTTAGCCTTTGACTTTTCAACGCCTGCATTGCTCTCAGAATAGCAAGTTGTGTCGCTGTATTTTTTAAAGCACAAGCCCGTTTCGGGCCGGGGAACAGCAGAACGTAGGTTAGCCTGCATCCTCAGCACGCCTGTTTCAATCTAGCTCTCCCCGCTTCAGTCAGAACTCCTCATAAATGCTCCTCATTAGTCAAACAAGGTGCATCCTTATCCGTTTAAATGCAGTCGGTCGGAGAAGCTTCCGGATTTAACTCTCTCGGGTTTTAGAATCAGATCTCCTGTTAAGGCGGTTCCAGCAAGGAAGGAGACGACGCCACCAGCTAAAACTGTTAGAGCATTGAAAGGGTGCAACTGCATTTCAGGGAGTCATCAGTTTCAGCCCATGCCTGGTTACTGTTTCATGAGTGTTTTTCCTCTCAAATATTATCTTCTTTGCCACCATGATGTTTTGTGGGTGTGTATTAAGTGTTTCAAGCGGCATAATTCTCTATAAAAGCCGACAATTTTATTGTAATAGGATGGACGTTTTGCTAGAAGCTTGCTGTAACTTGAATTTTGCTATCAATACAAAGAATGTTTGGCTCTAACTCTGGACTTCTATTTATGTGTATGTCTTCTATCTTACATTTCTATTAAATTCTCTGCTCTGTATGTGGGTTATTATTCTATGTCTGGATTTGACTCCCGATAGAGGGTGAACGCTGGAATGATTCTGGAGATTACACATGTTAGATGCCTGGTTTTAATTTCTGTTAGTTCTTTGTGTTGAGTGCTATTTGGTTCAACGTATAGTTAAGTTATCGTGTTGCTGGTCCATCACCCCTGTTCTATCTTGGCCTGAGGCCATATTTCCCATCCCTTTCAGTCATTTCCATTTCTTTCTTGTTCCTTAATCTCAATCCCCAAGTTAGAATAGCAAGGGAACCAACCCATCTCTGGAGATTGGCACGGGAGGCATTTCTTCCTCTCGGCCTTTCAATGTTGGCCGGGTCTAGGGCGCATGAATGAGACATTTCATACCTAGGGCGGATTCTTGACCAACACAACCCTCGACATAAAAGAGATAGTTCAAGTGCCACTTGGCACAACTGGATAACACAAGAAGTTTTGGCTCTCAAGAGATGTTGCACCAAACCTCATCGCCCTTCCCCATGAGCGCCCTTGTCCTATTGTTCTTGGCAAGCACACCTTAATTGGGACCTACAATCTCTGACGAAGCCAAAGCGCGCATTTTGACATGGCAATTTTCTAGTGTTGACAGAGAACCAGAATAGGTGGACAACGTGGATTGGTTGTCCATTCTCAGACATGTAGTGAAAATGAAATGAAATATTATTAATGTTCGCGTTGGGCCAAAATAAGACCCAAGGGACTATAAGGAAAATAATGACTGCTAGCTAGCAGGCTAAAAAGCCCAACAAAGAAAAGAACTAAGATAAATACAAGACGAAACCCAACAATCGAGCCAAAGAGAAAGGGAAAAGAAAAGGGAGATCAGAGGGGGGGAGGGCTGCAGTACAGAAGAGAGGAGTGCGCGCCAAGAAGAACAGAGAGAGAGGAGGGGGGAGGGAGCAGCCCAGGAGGGGCAAGCTCCAAGAATCCCCCAAAAATTATTCTCTCCTAACAGTCAAGGCCGAAGTACTAGAGCTGATATGTTTCTAACCAGCACTAGTTCGAAACCTTGACAAACTGTGAGTGCGCTGTCTAGTGGCCTTGCTTCTGTCCGAACTGGATGATGTGGGGTGTTTCCGTCCGAAGTCACCTGGTCTGTCGGAGCTAGTGAAGTTTGTTGTGATGAACCGATGTTGAGGGTGAGATCCATCTAGAGGAGAACTTTTATGTCGTCGGAGCTGAGTTATCTCCCTAAGAAAGAGTGCAAGACACCGCTGGTTCTAGTATCTAAAGAAGGTAGAAACAGATCGAGAGTTGTCCCTGAAAAGGCAATGGAATCTACCCCGGATCTCATAATAAATGAGACAACAAAAAATAAAGTGATGAAGGGTTTCAACTTCACCCAAGGGGCAAAACAAGCAAATCCGCTCCTCCGTCTAAAGATGGTGATCTGACTCAATCCGGAGTTGGTGAGAACACACCCTAAGTTGCCCAATAGTGATCCAAAGACTATGCATTGTGTGTTGTTGAAGGTATTGTGGAGGAACTATTCTACCTTCTTGTATCCATAAGAAGTGCTCATCGTAGAAAGACAACTTGGGGGAAAGAGAGGCAACATGAGAGATCCAAGTGCATTTGGTGTACTGGAGACTAACATCCTTTTGGATCTCGTGGAGCATCCTCTCCTTACTAAGCCAAGAAGGGGGGAGAACACCCAAAGAATAAGGGGCGAGCCTGTCTATCTGTATTTGAATGCTGGCTAGGAGGGCAGACACTTGAAAATACCAGCTTTTTTGGCCTCCCCGAGAACTCGGAGAGAGTTCCATCGAGGAGTGAAGGGCGAGGTAAGGGTACTGCCTGCAAGCCTCAGGAGCATCTCCTAAAGTACGGATCTTGTGATGTGACTCGGGTTCAATCCCCATGGTGGATGTGTATAAGAAGTATTTACTCAAAAAAAAAAAAAAAGTACGGATCTTGTGAAGATAACGTGATCGTTGGTGATCGTTGCGGATCCAGTAAGTTTGAAAAGTGATTGTTGCAAAGTTGAAACGTGATCGTTGGTGCATAAACCTTAAGGTGAAATTACCCCTTTTTCAAGATATAAAGGCTCAAGATATATACTATTAAGGAGGGGCATATATTTAATTAATTAATTTTCTTTGTAAAGTGTATATTATACACAAATTTTATGCACATTTTGTTGAATTGGTTGTACCACCTTAGAAACAACCCCTTCTTTGTCACTGCAAAACTTTTCAAATTTACTTGTCACCTTAGGCACAATTGTTTAAATACATTTGACTTTAACTTGTTCAACCATGGCCACAAATTTGGTTGAAACTATGGCCAAGTTAGCCAATGTTGTAAGTGTCGTGGCTGACAAGGTCAATGACATAGCGGTCCAAAATGGCCCAAGTGATGTAAAAATTTATAATAATGACCTTCGCTCTAAGGCCAAGTGCGATGTCAATTTTTATGATGGCTCAAGAGATCCAAACGTCTTGAGTAGTTGGATTCTTGATGTGGAGACATGGTTCTTCTATACTCAACTCATAGTAGAGGAAATTGGAATTGGCTCGAAATTGGGCTGGAAAAAGAATCGACAAAAATTGACAAAAAATTCCTGAAGAAAACGCAGTTTTTCATTGAAAAAAAGTTTATTTCATGCATATCACAATGAGTTAACATTATGCAAATCAAATATTAATGATGTAAAATTGTATCTTAAAAGAAATCTAAGCGCAATCTAATATTGTAAGATTCAAGTATTAAAAGAAATTTAATAATTCACATGTAAAATAGTAAATTAAGACTATTATTTATAAAACAAAATTAAAAGACAAAATAAATAATAATTCGATGAGGGTTACCTAGCCTCAATTTTGACCTGATTCTCTTGCATTGCTCGGATGGGAAAAGGAGGCTTGAACATTCATTATAATCCTGCATCTCGTCACATAACTTATCGCGTAGTTCCTTATTAGGAAACATGCGCTCAACGCAATCTCCAAGGCCATGCATCGCCTCATAATCAGCATGAAATGTAGTAGAATAAAAAATTTGGGGGTTCAAGTAGTAACCCGCTACATGAAGAAGGCTACGGATCTAAGATGTCCATCGGTTACCAATGATTCTCCAAATGGGATCATATTTGGTGTGGACATATCCATAAAATGCAAAAACTGCCTCTTTTGCCTTGTCCAGAGCCTCATGTACATATCCCATTGGAGATTGTTCTCCATCAACAAGACGGAGGACCTTTAAAGGAAAAATAAATTAAATAAAAATATTTTACAACAAAAAAAAATTACAAATTACAATACAATATTCCCAAATGGAAAAATATTTTAAATTAATAAAATAAATTAATAAACTTATCTTGTACCTTGATGCCCTCATCCATGGCTATTCAGAAGGGCTCCTCAAACAAATAGGGATATACGTTTTGTCCCTCACTAGAGAATCAACATCTTCAATGACTCTCTTGCATTATAGATGCTATGCAATGTTACAATGTTTGTGGCGAAGCGTGTAACTCCAACACGCACTAGCTCCCTCCCATTAGTAAATCGCCTCATGAGGCTGTGGACTCATTCATGGTTGTAGATGATTTTTGTGATAGCCTTAGCCTTCTGTACAATCTCTTCCACCCAAGGTAATTTTCCAATGTCTTCAAGGAGCAAATCGAGACAATAGGCTGCACATGGGGTCCAAACAATAGTGGGGAATCTCTCCAAAATTTTACCGACTGCTTTATACGTTGCTGCGTTGTCAGTGATGACTTGGACAACATTCTCCTCCCTGACCTCTAACACAACCTCCCCCAACAACCCTACAAGCATTTCAACACTCTTAACTTGTGTTGATGCATCTATTGACTTGAGGAATGCAGTTCCTCCTACAGAAGCAACAAAAAATTATTCAAGGTTCTTCCCTTCCCATCCGAAAGGATGTTAGTCTCGATCCGAGAGGATGTTAGTCGCGATCTGGGAGGATGTTAGTCTCTAGTACACCAGATGCACATAGAGCTCTCTTGTTGCCCCTCTTTCCCCGAAGCTGTCTTTCTACCATGAGCACTTCTTACAGATTCAGATTCAAGAGGGCAGAACAGTTCCTCCACAATACCTTTAGCAGCTCACAATGCATAGTCTTCGGATCCCTATTGGGCAACTCAAGGTGTGTTCTCACCAACTTTGGATTGATTCAGATCACCATATTCCGACAAAGGAGCGGATTTGCTTGTTTTGCTCCTTGGGTGAAGCTAAAACCCTACATTTTATTTTTTGTTGTCCCATTTATTACGATATTCGAGGTAGATTACATTGCCTTTTCAAGGACAACTCGATTTTTTTCTACCTTCTTTAGATACCCGAACTAGCGGTGTCTCACACTCTTTCTTAGGGAGTTAACTCAACTTCAACGACATAAAAGTTCTCCTCTAGATGGATCTCACCCTCCTCAACATTGGCTCATCACAACATACTTCACCAACTTCGACGGACCAGGTGACATCGGACGGAAATGCCCCACATCATCCAGTTCGGACGGAAGCGAGGTCACTAGACAACGCACCAAAAGTTTGTTAGGGTTCCAAACTAGAGATGGACAGAGACATATCGTGGACTTTTTCAGCTTTGATACTTCGCCTTCAATTGTTAGGAGAGATTAGTTTTTGGGGGTTCTTGGAGCTTGCCCCTCTTGGGCTGCTCCCTCCCACCTTCTCTCTCTCCGTTCTTCTTAGCATGCGCTCCACTCTTCTGGATGGAAGCCCTCCCTTCCTCTTCTCTCCCTTCTCTTTTCCCTTTCTCTTTGGCCTGATTGTTGGGTTTCGTCTTGTATTTATCTTAGTTATTTTCTTTGTTGGGCTTTTTAGCTTGCTAGCTAGCAGTCATTATTGTCCTTATAGTCCCTTGGGTATTATTTTGGCCCACTGTGGAAATTAATAATATTTCATTTCATTTCATCCGTCCAACCATCAAACATGATATTGCAACCCTTTGTCCTCCACACCTTGCACTGGTCTTCAAGCACAACTTGAAGTTAAAAAATTAATTTAATCATGTATGTGTATAAATTTAAGCACAACCTCACTGTTGTTCATAGATTGTCAGAGTAGAGGGCCCCTAAGGTCATCAAAAGTTGGCACCTTGAATCCTATGCTGCAACTTGTGATGACATCTATCATGCACTGCCAGTATGGAGACCTTGCCATATGGAAGTGAAGGTCGGAAAAATACCAAAATGTGGTAGTGGTTTTCCTCGTTGCATTGAGCTTCTCCTAGTTCCACGTGGCCATACCCATGAGCATGGGTTGTGTCCCTGGCGTGGAATGCTCTACAAAATGGGACTCATCTGTCCCACTTGCCGCTTGTGCAATTGATGGACTTGAATTCTCGTGCTAAAACTGGCTAAACTCGTTGCTAGTATAGGGAATTGGAGGGGGGGGATGAGATGGCTTTGGTTTGTCTTCGTTTGAGTTCTTTTTTTTCCTGTGAGCCAGAGATCATGGCATTTACTTCTTTTCTAACTTAATCGGGCACCTTTTTACATGGCTTGACATCCTTGTCAATTTTCTTTGCCAAATGGAATTTTATGTGGTAAATGCCACTATGAATAAAAGTGTCACAAATATTGCAAAAAACTTCCTCATTCTTTTCTCCTTCCCTTGCATACTCCCAAGTTGGATTTCTTTTCATTGTCATTTTTTTTATGCCTACACATGAAAACAAGGAACAACAAAGTTACAAACAATTACTTTACTTAAAAAAAAAAAAACCTAAACCCTAAACCTTAGACTAGGGTATAGGGTTTAAACTTGAAAGTTGAAACATTGACAGCTGAAAAAATGGGTTTGCATACATAGTTATTAGGCAGCAATATTTACTTAAAAGGAGAGGGAAAAAAAAAACCTAAACCCTAGACTAGGGTTTAGGGTTTAAATTTGAAACATTGACAGCTGAAAAATGGGCTTGCATACATAGTTATCAGGCAGCAATATTTACTTAAAAGGAGAAAAAAAAACCCTAGGGTTTAGGTTTAAACTTGAAACATTGACAGCTAAAAAATGGGCTTGCATACATAGTTATCAGGCAATAATATTTACTTAAAAGTAGAAAAAAAAAACCTGAAACCCTAGACTAGGGTTTAGGGTTTAACTTGAAACATTGACAACTGAAAATGGGCTTGCATACATAGTTATCACTTATTAGGCAACAATATTTACTTAAAGGGAGGGAAAAAAACCTAAACCCTAGACCTAGTTTTTTAAATTTCTACCTTAAATTTAATCTTTGGGAACATGCTTGAAAAAGAAAACAAAAGCATTTGAAAACAACCTTAATCTAAACCTAGTTTGTAAAAACCTCAAAAGAATTTCAACTTGGGAAAAAAGAAGAGTTTTTGAAAGTTTTTTCTCGGATGAATCCTCTAGGTGATTGTTGGTGGCTGTTGGATTCCTTCAAACTGCAAACAATCCATTTTTAAGATGCCCTAGTGTGTTTGGTTTGGTGTGGTAGCATGTAGGCAGACCCCTTTCTCCAATTTGCCACAGATGAAAAAGAAAAAAAAAATGAGTTTATACCTTTTCCTCTGCGCTTGCGGCTGCGGCCGATTTTTATTGTCGAGAATCACGGTTTTTTCAAAATATCGGTGAAAAATCACCAAAAAATATGTGATTCCCGATTCCACGCGGAGTTGACTTGGATTTTTGGCAAAATTGGAAAAAAAATGGGAATTGGCGATTTTCATAACTATGCCCAAACTCTTGATGAGGAGAAAGTTCATTTTGCTAAACTTAAGCTTTTTGGGCTAGCAAAAATTTTGGTAATGGTTTGTCAAGAGAGCCAAAACCCACTTCACACTTGGGAAGACCTTATCCTTCCAATTATGAGCAGGATGTCATTGTCAAATGATTTTGATTGCTGCAGAGTAAAACATGTCTGTGCAGGACTACATTTTCCAATTCAACAGCTTGAGAATTCTACTTGGTGTGATAGATGCAGCTCCCAGGCTCATCATCAAGTTCAAGAGTAGCTTACAGGAGCATTTGTGCAGGGAGTTGAAATACACTCCCCTTCACACATTAGATGTTGCCTTCAATCATGCACAACTTGCTGAAGAAAACATGTTGCTCAATCGCAAGGTTCTTGATCTTCATTTTTTGTAGGAACTTTCCACTCTCAGCAGCAATCATTCAAGGCGAAGAAGCCTTCTTCTCCTTCTTCTTCTTCCTCTTCTCAAGAACCTTCTTACAATAACAAAAAAGTTTCTACTTATTGTAATAGGAGAGGTCATGAAGAATCTATATATTTTAGGAAGAAAAAGAATCTGATTGTAAAATCTCAAGATGAGGAACCACAAAATATCCCCATTGAGGTTATAAGAGATGATAAAAATACAATGAGCTCAAGGGTAAACTCAATAATGTCATCTTGATATCTCTCGTTGAGAAATGTAGCTCGGACAGGAACTTCTTGCACAGGCTTCAGTATGAACGTGCTAGAAGTGGTTCGAGACATTTCTAATTCTATTTTGAAATTCACTTAAGTGATTTTCTATTTTTAAGTTCACTTAAGTGATTCTATTTTGTAATTCACTTAAGTGATTCTATTTTGAAATTCACTTAAGTGATTTTCTATTTTTAAGTTCACTTAAGTGATTCTATTTTGTAATTCACTTAAGTGATTTTCTATTTTTAACCTTACATCTCAAGATGAGATGAGATCTAATCTTAGGGTTAGAGAGATTAGGGTTACCTTTTTCAAGGATAAAAGGAGAAGGTCAAGAGTGTTTTACACACAGAAAAGAAGAGAAGGAGAACAGATTGCTGAAGGAAAACTACAAGCTTAGGAGGAGAAGAACAGTGAAATTGCTGGCTAGAAAAGCAGCAAGAGAGCAGAAGTGTTCTGCTGTAGCTGTAGCCTCCTTTATTTGTAATATTTCAGGTTCAGAAATATATTTAACTTCCGCTGTTCACGCTGTTTATTTTTCCAGCCATCTGTGTGACTGTTGCATGTTTGAATAAATTATTCTCAGATCTGATTTATTTTAAAATAACATAGGACAGCAGTTATCTAGGGTTAGGAAAATTTACATGGTATCAGAGCTAGGTTCTGTGATTGAGATCCTCAAGGGTTTACAACAGTAGATCACTGCTGGATATTAAAAAAAAACAGCAGTTAGAGGGTTTCATATTTTTTGCTTGAAGGACTAAGCTTATTTGCAGGACTGTTTTTTGAGTCATTCATATCAGATCTGAAAGTTTGTGCAGTAGATCTCAGAGATGGCAGCAACTAGCCTCAGATTTGAGGATAGATTGGAAGGTGCCTCAAATTTCTTGCCCTGGAAAGTTAGGGTAATGTTCTTATTGGAAGAGAATGATCTCTGGGATATTGTCAAGGATGATGTGACTCCGCCTACAGATCCGCAACAATTGGCAGCTCACAAAAAGAAGGAAGTGAAGGCCAAGCGGATGATCTTGGATGCAGTGAAGGATCACCTGATTCCTCACATATCCGAGAAGACTAAGGCAAAGGAGATGTTCGATGCCCTGGTTAGCCTCTACCAAAGCGAGAACATAAATAGGAAGATGATATTGCGGAACAAACTCAGATCTATGGAGATGACCAGATCTGACACCGTTACCAGTTACCTGATGAAGATCACGCAGATTCGTGATCAACTGGCAGCAGTAGGGGAGAAGGTTGAAGACACAGAGTTGGTGAACGTGGCACTTAATGGTTTCTCAGCTTCATGGGAACCATTTGTCAAAGGCATCTGTGCTCGTGAGAACCTTCCCACCTTTGAGAAACTGTGGGATGATTTCATCCAGGAGGAGACTCGGATGGAGTCAAAGGCCAGCAAGAAAGGTGGTGACGATAACCTAGCTCTTTTTGGGCAAACCAAGAAGGGCAAAGGTAAAGGACCCAACAAGGGTAAGGTAAAGAATGAGGAGTCAACCTCACAATCAGGGAAGAAGGACTTGAGCAAGATCAAGTGCTTCATTTGTCATAAGCACGACCATTATGCATCACAGTGTCCAGACAAGAAGGGCAAAGGGAAGCAACAACAGACGCAAGTAGCAGCCTCTGCAGAAACTCAGATGAGCGAGTTTGCTGCCAAATTCGAGAAGGATTTCTCATTGGTCTCTTGCCTTTCTACCAACACGGTTCCAAGAGATGCTTGGTATGTGGATAGTGGGGCATCTCGGCACATGACATCAGCCCGACAATGTTTTACCAGTCTACAAGAGCAGGACTCAAGGGTTCAAGTTGAGCTTGGTGATGATACCAAATATCCAGTTGCAGGAATTGGTACCATTCCTTTTCGACTCCAATCAGGGAACTCTTTAGACTTTGATGATGTTTTGTTTGTTCCAGGTCTCAGGAAGAACTTGCTTTCAGTTTCGGTTATGGAGGATAAGGGTTATGCAATGGAGTTCAAGAACCAACATGTCCTTATTAGACCAAAAGAATCTAGCCCGAAAACAACACAAGTAATAGGGGTTAGAGAAGGCAGTCTATACAGGTTGCAGGGTGAACCTGTTCGAGCCCTAGTTCATAGCAGTAACAACTTGTGTGAGTTGTGGCACAAGAGGATGGGGCACCTGCATCATAGAGCGTTGCCTATTCTGAGGGAGATAGTCACAGGTCTTCCAGAGTTCAGCATTGAGCAACAAGGAGTATGCAGAGGGTGCACGCTTGGCAAGCATGCCAAGGTTGTTTTCCCAAACAACGAGCATAGGTCTAAGGAGATACTAGATCTAGTACATTCGGATGTTTGTGGACCGATGTCAGTAGCATCAATTTCAGGTAGCATGTACTATGTTTCCTTTATTGATGATTTCTCTCGCAAGACATGGATCTACTTCTTAAAGACCAAGGATGAAGTCTTTAGCAGGTTTCAGGAGTTCAAAGCTCTAGTTGAGAACCAGACAGAGAAGAAGATCAAGGTCTTGAGATCAAACAATGGGGGTGAATATACCTCCAAGGAGTTCGATGGTTTCTGCAAGCAGACAGGAATCAAGAGGGAGTTGACTGTTCCATACAACCCACAACAGAATGGGGTTGCAGAGCGAAAGAATCGATCCATCATAGGGGTTGCTAGGGCCATGATTCATGACCAGGGCTTGCCGATGTTTCTTTGGGCAGAAGCATGCAACACAACGAGTCTACATCCAGAACAGGTGTCCTCACAGGATCTTGGAGGACAAGACACCGGAGGAGGCATTCACCGGTGTGAAACCAGAGGTGAGTCATTTCCGCATCTTTGGATGTCCAGTTTATATCCATGTTCCGGTAGAGAAGAGGACCAAGTTGGAGCCCTCCAGTAGGAAGGGTTTATTTGTAGGATACAATGAGACTTCAAAAGCTTACAGGGTTTATATTCCAGAGAAGAGGAAGACAGTAGTGAGCAGGGATGTAAAGTTTGAGGAGGACGTTGCATCTAGGAAGTCCCATGAGCCTATTCCAGTGATAGAGAATGAGGAGCAGGAAGCTCCGAAGGTTGAGCCAGGGTCACCAAAGACACCAGTGGTTTCCAGTTCAGGACAACAACCTTCAGGTGAGGAGGTGGAGACATTAGCCCCTTCCAGTTCTATCAGGAGACCTCGATGGCTTACACAGACATTGAGGGATGCTCAGGAGTATGTTGAGGCTCCTAGCAACATGATTAGGGAGAGCAGACCTCCAAGGAAGTTTTCAAACTACATGGCATTGATGAGTAACATCATAAATTCAGAGCCTTCCAGTTTTCAGGAGGCAACAGACCAACAGGTTTGGCGGGATGCCATGGTGGAGGAGTACACCTCCATCATGAAGAATGATGTTTGGGACATAGTGCCAAGACCGGAGGGGAAGTCAGTTGTGAGTTCCAAGTGGCTCTACAAAATTAAGCATGCTGCAGATGGCAGCATCGAGAAGTTCAAGGCAAGGTTTGTGGCGAGAGGGTTCTCCTAGAAAGAGGGAGTGGACTATGAGGAGACTTTTGCTCCAGTCGCCAGATACACTTCCATTAGAGCAGTTATGTCTTTAGCTTCATCTATGGGATGGCGGATTCATCAAATGGATGTGAAGACAACTTTCCTTAATGGGATCATTGAGGAAGAAGTGTACATAGAGCAGCCTCAAGGCTTTGAGGTAAATGGGAAGGAGTCCCATGTTTGTAGGCTGAAGAAAGCCTTATATGGACTCAAACAGGCACCGAGAGCATGGTATTCCAGGATAGATGGATACTTGCAGAGTGTGGGCTTCGCCAAAAGTGATGCAGATCCTAATCTATATTACATATTTGTTGGGACTGATCTACTCATTTTGGTGCTATATGTAGATGACTTGTTTCTTACAAGTGCAGAGAAGCTCATTGCAGGGTGCAAAGCAGATATGGCAGCTGAGTTTGAGATGAAGGACATTGGCATGATGCATTACTTCTTGGGTTTGGAGGTTTGGCAGAGACCAGGGGAGATATTCCTTGGGCAGGGTAAGTATGCAGTTGAGATCCTGAAGAGGTTTCGGATGGAGGACTGCAAACCTATGGCCACACCCATGATCACTAATCTGAAGAAGGTGACAACTTCAGATTCAGAATTGGTGGACCCTACGTTGTACAAGCAGCTGATAGGATCCTTGATGTATTTGGTCAACACTCGACCAGATATATGTTTTGCAATGAACACCTTGAGTCAGTTCATGGTGGAGCCAAGGCAGGAGCATTGGGTAGCAGCAAAACATGTGCTCAGATACTTGAGGGGCACGGTGGAGTATGGTCTAAGATATCTTGGAGATGGTGAAGTGAGGTTGCAGGGGTATACAGACTCAGATTGGGCAGGCAATGTAGCAGACAGGAAGAGCACCTCAGGGTGTTGCTTTAGCTTGGGATCAGGCATGATATCCTGGTTCAGCAAGAAGCAGACTTTTGTGGCACTTAGCTCAATAGAGGCCGAATACATGGCAGCCAGTATTGCTAGTTGTGAGGCCATCTGGCTTTGCAAGTTGCTTACAGTATTGATTGATCAGGAGTTGGATCCCACGGTGATATACTGTGATAATCAGAGTTGTATCAAACTCTCTGAGAATCCAGTATTTCATGACAAGTCCAAACACATAGACATCAAATATCACTTCATACGAGACAGGATTCAAAAGGGAGCCGTAAAGCTCCAATATATTCCCACAGATCAGCAGGTAGTTGATATTCTGACCAAGCCCTTAGTGAAAGGGAAGTTTGAAGCATTCAGAGACAAACTTGGATTGGTGCAGAATTCCTTCCTCGCTAAGAGGGAGTGTTGAGAAATGTAGCTCGGATAGGAACTTCTTGCACAGGCTTCAGTATGAACGTGCTAGAAGTGGTTCGAGACATTTCTAATTCTATTTTGAAATTCACTTAAGTGATTTTCTATTTTTAAGTTCACTTAAGTGATTCTATTTTGTAATTCACTTAAGTGATTCTATTTTGAAATTCACTTAAGTGATTTTCTATTTTTAAGTTCACTTAAGTGATTCTATTTTGTAATTCACTTAAGTGATTTTCTATTTTTAACCTTACATCTCAAGATGAGATGAGATCTAATCTTAGGGTTAGAGAGATTAGGGTTACCTTTTTCAAGGATAAAAGGAGAAGGTCAAGAGTGTTTTACACACAGAAAGAAGAGAAGGAGAACAGATTGCTGAAGGAAAACTACAAGCTTAGGAGGAGAAGAACAGTGAAATTGCTGGCCAGAAAAGCAGCAAGAGAGCAGAAGTGTTCTGTTGTAGCTGTAGCCTCCTTTATTTGTAATATTTCAGGTTCAGAAATATATTTAACTTCCGCTGTTCACGCTGTTTATTTTTCCAGCCATCTGTGTGACTGTTGCATGTTTGAATAAATTATTTTCAGATCTGATTTATTTTAAAATAACATAGGACAGCAGTTATCTAGGGCTGGAAAATTTACAGTCTCATCATTTGTTTGAAGGTGACCGTGACAATTAGTTCATCATGAGAGCTCATTTTACTCATGATTTCTGAGTTGATTGTATAATTGATAACAACTGGCAAAAGAATTTGATTGCAAGATCCATTGTTGATAAGTTACAACTACCACTAGAATTGCATCCTTGTCCATACTCACTTGGATGGAAGGATGGTGGTTCCACCTCACAAATCACACATACTTGCATAGTGTCCTTTGCCTTTGGCCCGAACTTTGTAGATAGTCACCTACGATGTGACTCCTATGTGACTCAGCGACAATAGCAGTAGGCCATGGGTCCTCACCGACTACCTCCTCTTTCCCAGGCTGGTGACAGAGTTTTGACCAAGCGTTGTCTTGCAGATATGACACCTGATGGCATCCTCGACATTCTCCAAACATCTAATAAATCTATAGAAGCTGTACCGACACTACATGAATTTTAGCTTTCGATTAGCTCCGCGGGATATGTGACCGGTTTTTGATGTCTCACCCTTTTATTTTTGTTGTAAAAGCATTGGAGTACAATGCTTCTATCGTGGGGAGGCATGATGAGGACATCTAGCTTAGGATTATTTATTTCTTAGGATTTCTTTGTTCCTAGGATTATTTTTCATGGATTACATGAGCTTCGATCCTTATGTGGGCTTCTAGATCATCTCTTAACCTCTTTTAGTTTATAGGCCTAGTTTAGCCTGTTTGTTAGCTTAAGTTAGCTTTGGTTGTTTAGATAAGCTTTTGTTTATCTTTTTGCTATGGATGATATCTCATCTTCTAATGAGATACGCCATCTCTTGTTTGTTATTTGGCAACTTTGTTGTCTATATATTCTTGTTTTTCAATAACAACTGGTCAGCTTGATTACAACCACTTCAAGAAGTTAGGCAACCTGTTCTTAGTTGACACCTTACTTGGCACAAACATCCTAGACATGTGCTCAGATGACAATCTTTGCAAGTTGGGCTGCACAATTCCAATGTTCCCTTGCTTGGACAATAGTTATCGCCACGTGGACGACATGCTTCCCTGATCATACTTGGACAACATGCTTCTTCACTCAAACTTAGATGACTCTTTGATAACATGGTTTCAAAGATAGCTTCATGGATGACATTGGCATTCATGCAAACTTGGATGACCACCTTCCTCTCCATGACTAACTCACTTTATTTCCTAGATGACATGGAGAACTCAGATGACCACTTTCCAAACAACTCAGAGAGCTTAGACATTTGTCACTTAACTTTAGACAACTCATTAGCTGATTAGACAATAACCCTCTTGATGACACCCTCAAAATTGGACGAAAAACACAATGCACACTTAACCATTGCGCACTTACACGGCCACACTTATTCAAACTGCACTCTTTCAGACTGTACTTCACTAAACGAACTTCTTCGTCTACCAAATGGCATGGTTCCTTCTTACGACAACACACTTGTAAGAAGTTCATCCCTTTTTGTTCGTAGTATTTTGGATGTGTCACCTGAACATCCATCTTGGCTTTGTTTTTTGTATCTCAAAAACCTCTTCACTTTCTGTTTTTGAACTTGGAATCCTTCTGATTTTTGCTTCTCTGCAACTGTGCACGTCTCTTAGTTTTTTGCATCATGCGCTAGATCCTATGATCTATATGAAATGTGGTGTAGGACCTCTATTTTTGTGCTATATTTTGTGATTGGATAGTTGAACTGCATCCTTTTTTCAGCTAGCACCTCACTTATTTTTTCTTTTTAATTTTTCTGACTTTCGAATATCATTTCCTTCAATCTATATTTTCAATTTGCAAAATAAATTTGATTTTCTTGGAAGTACAACAAAATTAATCAATGAGATCTTGTGTATCTATCTTGACCAATTTGACTCTTTATTTAACATCTCATTCTTGAACTTAATAGGCATACACTTTTTATACAAGGACCTGTTCCAGGTCTGCCTGACATGCGTTGTCTTGGTCTTCTACATATGCTTATATTTCTCTTCAAATCTGGCCGTTTCTATTTATTGATCTATGGAATTATCTGATTGGAATAGTGCTCACAATTCCATGTCAACTGATGGAAGAAGGGAGGTTTAAGTCCCTTTAGCCTCTCGATTTAGGCCGGCTTCCCACTAACCTATGCTAATCTAAATATATGAAAAGTAAACATGGCAGGTAATAGTGCGAGAAATGAAAGCAAAGTGCATGAAAAGTAAATACGGTTGAAACAGTAGCAAGATTAGTGTGCGATCAATTAGACCATCTTGATGCAAGCGGATAACATTAGTGTGATCAGCATTCACGAATCATGCAACAATGGAAGAAAGGACTAACAGGAGCTGAGTAGGCAGTGCCACAAACACCATACACTCATGAGACAAGTGGTCAAAAGACACAGTTGAAACACAAGTGCCATGCACAAATTTTCATTAATTGCAATAGTTTTCCATGCAAATCACAAAGCGTAGCTCTAGTATTCTCAAAGTGGACAAAAGATGTTACAAATGAGCCCATGGCTCCTATTTATAGTAGGTGTCTTACCCTCTTTTTCTCCTAAGTAATTATGATTCACTTTTATATTTACAACAAAAAGACAAAAACATTGCTTGTAGCTCCTTAAATCTGCAGTTTGCACCTGCTTCGTTAGGTGGCTGTCAAATTGCCAGTTTGTTGACAAATCAAAGGTTTGTCAACAGATCACCAGCTGGGTCAATGAATTGCAGTCTCCTGAACTTAGCTAGTTTTGCCCATTTTCCGTTTGCTCCCTACCTGGTATCTTCAAAACTGGTAGAGATTTGGGCCTTTGAGATCTACAAAATTTTGACTCTTGCCTCTCTGTTGAGATCTTCCATCCTTCCCGTCTGTCATCTTCTGTTTGGCCACCACTTCAGAAAATGTGAACTGAAGATAGTATCTCGTACTACCTTTATGGCGTCTTGTAGGGACATCAAGCCTAATTGGCAGCAAATCCCAAAATAGCCTTAATCCATTAGGCCTCGGACTCATCAAAATTTGAGCAAAATTACAAATTTTTGTGGAAGCATCCCCCTTTCATTTTTGTTGCAGGTCTTGCAAGGCTTTCCACTCGTCCTCAAAAGGAATTTTTATGTTTTACTCTTGTTTTAATCATGCCCATACTTTGCATTTTTGATTGTTAGTTTCAAACAATATTTCTGAGTAGACATAGATGCCGGTATGACCCAAGTATTGTTTACAGCACTGTTACCATATTACCTTCTCGTGAGATATTACCCTGAACAATCCTCTTGCCTGTTCTGATCATAAGTAGCTATACATCATTTTCTCTTTGGTATTTCATAATCCTGGAATGTCCTATTAGGGTTGAGATTCTTCATTACTCTTGTAACTGAGATCCCAGAACAAAGTGGAAGAACCTATTGCTGAACTTTCAAAAAATTATACTGTTAATTGTTCTTCATGATTCTAGGTTCTAGGTTTTATGATGCTTTTGTGGTTCATGATCTCTCCTGAATTAAATTTCCAGACATGCCCGCTTCAAAGGCTACATCAAGATAAGTTTTGTTAGTTGTTACCTTAAAAAGAGCATCAACATGCAATAGAGCTTCAGCATCTTGTCTCATATGTTTAGCCTTTTTATCTTTATAGTCTTTGTTAAATGAAATAGTACAGTAGGGGATTCAATAATCACTTTTCTAGTGTCTGTTGCTCAATTATTTGCTACTGGAAGGGATGAACTTTGATATTGGCTTTCTTCTTATTACCAGGCATAAAATTGTGCTAGTCGAAGGTAATTACTTGCTTTTGGAAGATGGCCATTGGCAAGAAGTGGCATCCATCTTCGATGAAAGATGGTACTTTCTTTGAGCTTGTCATCCTAATTAGAAGTGCTTGCCTTCAATCTGTAATGTTTTATTGGCTTTAATACTTTAAGCTATTAACGTCTTGTGCATAGGTTTTTGGAGGTAGATATTGATCTAGCTATGAAAAGGGTTGAAAAGAGGCATATATCAACAGGCAAGTATTATTCTGTTTTTGTTCTTCTGGAGGCTAGAAAAAATAAAAAATACTTAACAAAGGGATTATTCTTTTAAGGATCAAGCAGCTTTCTCATTTTGCTTAATAAAGACGAGTCACACATATTAAAGCAAAATGTCATTTCTTGATAACCAGTAATGCTATCGAAATGGGTTATGGAGAATTTTAATATTTTAAGAATTATAATAGCCTTCCCAGCAGATATTTCACAAGAAAATTGGCATAAATCAAAACAACTCAGCTCTTTTAATAGTAAGATACAGGACTGCTGATGAAGAAAATAAGTAGTCCCATTGTCCATCTATTATTGTTATTTTAGAAACGTATTGCAGATTAAATGTTGGACACAATATTTGATGGAATAAAAGCTATTTTGTCCAAAACTCTTAACAGAAGCATTTATTTTCTGTGATCATAAATATTTGAGCCCTTGAGAAATTAAGTTGGTTAAGTTATTGCCTAATGTTTTTTGGCAAAATTATTTCAATTTAATAACAGTCCATGCTATATAATTCAATTTCTGATTGTGATTATGACCATTCTAAATATGAACATGAAGATGACTAACTGAATTCAGATAATATTTCAAGTAAGCAGACATTGTTTTGGTAATTGCATAGAAAATCAAGTTTCACACTCACAAAGTGTATATTTTCTTCAATTCTTATATTGAACAACATTAGTCCCATGCAGCACAATTAAGAAGCTCATGTGTCACAATCAGATACAGAAAAACCAAATAAAACCATATTAATGCCATTGTGTTACAGAATGTTCAATCAATTAGAATACATCATGGCCGTGCCCAAGGCATTTTGGATATAAATTCATGAATAATAAGAATAAGACATATTAGTGAAATATTGTACCTTTAGACACTAGCCGTTACGGAAAGGACAGTGTGTTATATAAATTTAAGTTACTTGCAGATGTTAATCAATCATAAAATAACCATTACACTATAAATTATGCTCATTTGGAAAGAGAATTGTATTATTATCATGATAAAAGAATGTGTGCAGGGATATATCCATTGCAGAGAATGAAAAACAGGCTCAAACATGACCAAGATGGGGGACAGTAGACAAGTTCTCAATGTTAGGATACAATTTTATGAAAGAAGATGATGGTTTGAACTTTGGCATGCTAAAGTCATACCATATTTTTTGATATTCACAACATAAATCATAGTTAGTTATGACTCCTAATGTATCTATTATTGAATTCAAATCTTATTCTAAAGTTGTACCCCACAAATTAATGTGTATCATGTATGTAGGAGAATAGGACCAACCACAATATTAAGGAAATTTCAATAATGCTATGTTACACATATTCCTCTGCACATCTAGCTAAACAGTTTGAAATACATTAGTTGCACTGTACAAAACATCAAGGCCCATGTTATCTTCCAAATAAAACTCATGTCTGGCAGAGAGTCAAGCTGTAACTCAGGATTGGCCTTATGTTGTAATTCAAGCAAATGAAGGTCTATGTTTTATGTTGGAGGAAGCTTTGAAGAACTCTGGACAGGAATGGAATCTGAATCCAACTTGATAGTAGCCTGTTTAGGAGGAAGACTAACTAGCTCAGATGGAGCAGTAGGTGCCATATAGTGCTAGGCAGTAGTGACAAAACTAAAAGCAGGAAACATTTGAATCCCAAGGGATGATGCCAACCAAAAACTCATCTCCTGTAAAGAAGTTTGGGTAACCTGGATATCATATTAGTAAATAGGCAGACTCCTGAGTACCTTACCATGAACGCTCAGTGAGGTGGATTTTTCCAAAATTGAATGAAGCAAAGGACATAAGTTCACTGAAGAAGTGCAGAATGATTTCCAGATTGGGCTTCTATTCAACATCCAGCCTTTTCTTGAGTGTCTCCCTTATGGGCCAGTCTATGTTGGGTCCTCTATGATTTATCATGAAGCATATTAAAAAAATTAGATTTAGACCAACCATATAAAGAATGTGGGTATCAGTCTAGTAGTAGACTAATAGTATATCGACTTTGGCGGCAGTTTATGAAGGCCCTGAACAAAACAAGAGCATGGATTCTTTCATCTCACATCTGTAATAATCGAAAGAGTACATCTATATATGGACATGAGGAGCCTACTAACTAATATACAAGTAACCAGATTTTCCAACTACTAACTCTCAATCAAAATAGAACTCCTAGTCACTTGTATTAGACTTACTCATAATCATAACTAACTTAGGTGAAACTAAGTGGATAAGGTGATAAAAACAATAATAATATCCTGACCCTCAACGTGAGAACTTAGACTAGTCTATATAAAGAAATAGAAACCCTCAAGGGGCATTACATCTCCAACACTCCCCCTTAATGATCATTGAAGAATACATACACAAGGAAGTTCTCTGAGTCTACAGTAGTGACCCTAAGCCAAAGGCCTCATAAAAATATTTCCATCTTCATCAATTGGGCAATTCTGAAAGTTCAATCCAATCCTGTTGAAAATGATCTTTGATATAGTGGGGGTGAATCTCAATGTGCCTTGTCCCACTATGGAACCCTCATTTTTAAATCATAGCAATCATATTGTCATTATCACAATACATTATATTAAGTCCCATATGAAACTATATAAGATTTAAACTTTTTTTTTGAAGCCAAACTGCTTGACAACTAGTAAATGTAGTTGCAGTATACTCGGCTTCTACAGAAGACAAAGAAGCAGTGGCCTGTTTCTTTGAGCACCATGCATACCTAATGGTTTACTTCCTGTTATCCATGGACCTGCCCGATTTGTATCTATGTAACCAATCAACTGAAACTCATCTATCAGAGAGTACATCGACCCATAGCCTTTAGTGCCACTGATATGTCGTAAAATTCTCTTGACTACACAAGATGTGTCTTGCAGGAATCAACCACAAATCTAGAAACAAGACTCAAAAGTGATGTCTAGTCTAGTGGTGGGTAGATACAACAAACCCCCAATGAACATATGATACATAGTGGGATCAACTGCTTTGCTATCATCAACCTTGGACAACTTTTATCCAATTTTTGTGGAGACTGGATAACAGTGCTTGGTCCTGAACATTTGTAGTAGATCTGATGCATACCTGGATTCATACTCATCCCCAAAAAACATCACCTCCATGCCACGGAAATAATGCATTTGTCCTAAATTTGCCATAACAAACTCGGAAGTTATGACCATCTTAAACTCATCCATCTTCTGGGAACTATTTCCTATGTACATGAGATTGTCTACATAGAGAACCACAATCAAAATTTGCTCACCTTGGGTCTTGATGTATAATTTAGGATCTGATGCACTTTGAACAAAACTACACTGCTGCAATTAGCTGTCAATTGTGGAATACCATGCCTCTGGTAGTTGCTTCAGATGAGATAGTGCTTTTTCAACCTCTACACATACTTATTTCGCAGGATCTCAAATTTTGAAAGTTTCCCAACATACACCTCTTCCTCAGTATATATGTTCACGAATGCTGACTTAACATCCCTCTAATATACACCCATCACTGTTGTGCTGCCAAGTCAAGAACTGTCCTGATGGTGTCCATATGAGCAACCAATGCAAAGATATCTGTGCAGTCTATTCCTTCCTGCTGAGAATATCCCTTAATTACTAGTCTTGCTTTGCGACTCTCAACCGAGTCAACTTCTTTATACTTAGTCATATTGACCCACTTAATAGCAACTACTTCCATACCTGTGGACAACTTTACAAGTTCTCTAGTATAATTCCTTTTAATGCATTCCATTTCATTGTCCATGGCTTCAACTTATTCTTTATGCTTCAATGCCTCCTTGAAGCAATCAAGCTCTGACTTAATTTGAGATTGAGTGATTCTGAAGCAATCAAGCTCTGACTTAATTTGAGATTGAGTGATTCTGGTCTTGAAGTTCTGACCAAGCATCAATTCAAGGGAATGATTCCTCTCTACAAAATCCATCCTCTCCTTTCTGACTGGAGACTGGAAGTCTTGAAAATCTTAGGTTGATCATGATCTTTTGGTGATTCTACTTCGATTATTTTTCTTTATCTTTGCTCAATTTTTTTTCTTTGCCATATGTTCCCCCTTCATCGAAGATCATGTCATGAATACTGATGATGCTCTTCGCCTTCAGGTTGAATGATCTATAACCCTTTGTCTTAGATGATTATCAAACAAAGATGCACATAAGTGATTTTTCATCCAACTTCCTCCTTTTCTCTTGTGGAATGTGGGCCTAGGCAACACTACCAAACACCTTTTAAGTGTGTCACACTTGGCTTGAAATCAATCCAAGCTTCCTAAAAAGTTTATGTCTCATTAGTTTGATGAGGCATATATTCAAAGGATGCATTGCTGTACTCATTGCCTCTGCCCAAAAATCAGTGCTCAATTTTTTCGCTTTCAATATGTTCCTAACCATCTCAACTATGATACCATTCTTTCTTATATCACCCTGTTGGCGATCAAATCGACCTAGATGCAGATTTTCTAAGTCTACAGCGCCCTAGACCTGATGCCAAGCATTGAATGTCCGAAGGATGTCCGAAGGAAAAGAATGTCCTCTGTGACAATCTCCAGTAGGGTTGGTTCCGAAAGTAAAATGGGTCTTTTGAGATAAGGGTTAGGAAGATGCTGAAAGGAATGAAATGACTGAAAGGAATGGGAAAAGGCTAAAAGCCTAAAATACGGGGTGATGGACAGGAAACACGATAGACAACCTAACACTTGAACCAACAACAATCAAAACAATAGACCTTTAATTGAAACCAACGTTAAATCTTCAGAATTGCATAAACTCCAGGGGTATTCCAAGGATTCGTCCTTTACTGACAGCTAAATCCAGATAACAGAATTCAAGCTATATGATAAAGAGGCTAATTTAACAGAAATAACATGATAGAAATCATACACAGAGATAGAAGATTCAAAGCCGGAGCCAGAAGTTTGTATTTCGGAAGCAGATTTCAAAGCGTACAACTGCTTTTCTAGCAGGGATTGTCCATCCTTAATTACAGAGAAAAGAGCAGCTTTTATAGGGAATTTTGCCTCCTAAAACTTTAATGCCCAACCACTCCCCAAAAGTGACAGGCAGATTTGATCCGGAACCGACTTACAGCATTTAATTCATTCTTGCAGATAACTCAACATTGAAGGTAGAAGGTTCCGGCGATCCACCATGATCGGACGACTTAGAGCGCAGCTTCCGGTCGGTTTAACCAGTCCATGGCGGTCCTGGGTAGTCTCTGACAGTTCCGGGCAGCTCATGCTGTGTTTGGGGCCCGCCTGGAGCTTCGCTTCGTAACTGCGGTGTCGCTCCAAAAGTGGAGCAAAAACAACCTTTTCCATGCCTTAAAATTTCCGTGCCTTTGTTTTGGGTGTCGCTCCCTGGGCGGAGCGACGGAGTCTTTTGCTCCATTGGTGGAGCAATTGGAATGTTCGCTCCACTGGTGGAGCGACAGGCACTTTGACCGGCAGGTTGACTACCTTGTTAAGCTTGTCGCTCCCTAGGTGGAGCGACGGAGGCTTTCGCTCCACTGGTGGAGTGACAGGGCTTTTGACCATATTGACTTCGTACTTGCTTTGTTTTACCAAACATTTTAACTTTGCGCCCTTCCAAACTTTCACTCCACTGTTGGAGCAACAGGACCTTTGACCCAAAAATTTGATCTTTTGATCCTTGCCTTAGTTTGCGCTTTTCCGCGGTGTCGCTCCACTAGTGGAGCGACAGGGAGTTTCGCTCCACTGGTGGAGCGACAACAGCTTTGACCACTTTGATTTTCCTTGCACTTAGTTTCGCACTTGCCTTCAGTTAGCTTTCGCTCCACTGGTGGAGCGAAAGGAAGATTCGCTCCATAGGTGGAGCGCTTGCGTCTTCGAGACCTTCGCTCCATTGGTGGAGCGATTGGGAGTTTCGCTCCACAGGTGGAGCGACAGGGCCTTCAACTGCGTGGACTTAAACCATTTGCTCTGTACTGCATTTTAACAGGAAAACATGCTCTAAAAAACGCCCAAGTGCTGGAAATCGTTACCATATGCGCAGATTTGAAAAGAACTTGCAGAAAAACAGCTTGTAAGGAAGAAAAACACATTCACATCGCCCATGCTAAAACGTCTACAATTTTGCATGCGGTACGATAGAAAAAATACAGAAAAAGTAGAGGAACCACAGAATGTGAAAGAATACAGTTTTGAGTAAGAGAGACAGCTGGTGAAAACACAGCAACATAACAACGTCTTGACCATTTTAATGGAAAAAGAGAAGTTTTACAATGATTAAGTCTCAAAAACTCCATACAACATAAATTTTAACAAAATGTGGCAAGAATGGCAACACACCCATTTTGTTATGGACTATATGCTACTGTGAATTGTTATTTGATGCCATGCTTATTATACAAAATTTTTCACTCAGATATGAATTCACCCCCATTATAAATTCTTTGAATTTTCAACTCTAAATCATTGTGTCAAACTAAACTATTACCTGAGGAAGTCTTAAAGGCAACAGAATCACTTGGAGTGATGCTGTGGGAAAACTGATCCATAGTCATTGGGATTTGAGCAACTAGATTTCCCTAAGATTTATCAAATATGCGACATGCATCATCATCAAATACAACTTTGTGGCTTTGAGTGAATATATTTGCTTTGCCATTCTTTATTTGAATGGCTAGGGTCCCTTTGCCCATTACTTAGACTTCCTTATCATAACCAAGTTTTACTTGCCTCCTAAAAGACTCACCCATTTGCTTCAACACTTTTTTGTTGCCAGTCATGAATGGAGCAACCCAAATCAATATAGTATATACCAAACATTTAAAGTTGATTCATTTGCCTTATTGCAAGAAAAGGATAGAGTGCTTCCATTGCATTTTTCTTGTTGGAGAGATTGAATTTCTTCTTGGCCAAGTTACTTTTTTTAGTTCTTCATTTTCAATCATAATGTCTGCCTTTTGCAATACCAACGTTGCACGTTTCTTTTTCCTTCTTCTATCTCTTCCTTTTTGACCTCTACCACAACCTCTAACTTTTTTGCTTGACCCCCTTATGGTAGTTACCAATGGTCTTTGCCTTTGTTGCTAAAACTTCTCCAACCCTTCCATAGATCTCTTCAATCTTTCTTCAAATTAAAGAAGTGACACAGCCAACTTATCTGTCCTCAAGGTGCTTGATTTTTTTTTTCTGTCTTCTTTAATGCCAATCACAATGAGGTCATACTTGGGATCCCTTTTATTCTTTAGATATCTAAATAAGACAAACTATTACAGGGAAAAGTTGCAAATGTCTTATTGATCACATCTGGCATGCTTTTTGGTTTCCCTGGAAAAACCACAAGACAGGTTTTGTTGCAAAAAAATTTCAAAAAATTGTGTTTGCTGGCTAATGAGTAACAAAGCATTATAAATATATAGTTGAGTCAAGGACTTGTGAGATATGTTGAAATATATACAGCTGAAGGAGTCTGTGAAAACAAAAATCTTTTTCCTCTGTGTGCATGTTATTGAAGATGATGTAACAACACATTTAGATATTCAAGTTACGAGTCTAATACTTGGGGATGTTTTCTATTGTTTTTCAGGGAATCTACCCGAAAAGGCCAAGTGGCGAGTAAGTTGTTGATTATGTATTACCTATGAATTTGATATATTTCCACAAGTCTCCAGTTCAGCATTTGCCATTGTGCAATATAGGCTTTAAAGTCCATTCTTTCTAGTTGGATTTTCCTTGTATCTTCTTTTATAATGCCCTCACATGTGTTTTGAATGGACATGATAGGTCGAGTACAATGACCGTAAAAATGCAGAACTTATTGTCAAGAGTAAAAAAAATGCAGATCTTGTTATCTGTTCTGTTGAAGCTCCCGTTTGAATGATGATGCTACTCGAGTGTCATTTAAGAATTTGGAGTTAGTCTACATGCAATGTAAGTCCCATAATTCAATAGAAATGTGTCAAAGTTTATTTTGCTTCATTAAACTTCTATCTGCTTCAGAAGTGAGTTAAATTGTGTTGAGAGTGGTAGAGGCAGGATAAAACCATGACATTGTTTTTCAGTACTGTCAAGGTGATATTAGTGCTCATTAGGAAAACTGCCTTTGGAACATAAGATTTTGCTGTTAAAGCTTGTGGATACTGAACTTAGATGAGAAAATAATCTGTCCAAGTTAATTTATGAGGAAATATTATCAATGGAAATGCAGATTCCATGCCCAAGTTTCTGATATAACTATGGACATACATTATTATGTATGTATATTACTGTATTGGGACAGAAGACAAGCAAATGTTCAATATCAAAATTACTGGTCTGTTGCATTTGCAGCGATAGTGCAATTTTACTATCACATGTTTGAGGGATATAAAGCAGAATTTAATCTGTAAAATTGGATCTTATTGAAAAGCATGATTCTGGCTTAATAAATTCTCTTACATAATACAAGGCTGATCACTCTCAACTTTCAATGTATTGATGTGTCTTGCCCTGTTATGTTTATATCATAACATGGTTCTAAAAGCAATCATAAACTGTATACTTAATTGAATAATAATATTGCCTCTTCACATGGCAGAGAAAAGAGGTTTGATCTAGCACAGTAGTGACCTAGGGTTTTGTAGTTAGGCTTCAAAAATCACAGTGCTGAATCTGCTGATAGACATTAGGGAAGAAACAATCCTATCGCTTTCCTTTTTCCATGTTTTGGTTGGTGAAATGGTTTTCAAGTTCAAGTAGAACAAATTCTTTCTTCCCTAATAAGGGAATAAGAGTGGTGCATCATATCCTAAGTGAATTATCATGTTAATAGTGGAGAATATCCAAATTTTGATAGCTTTCCAAAAAATTATATCTTCATTATAGTTGAAGACCAAATTCAGATACTGCAAAATATGGCTATTATTTGTTGTTTCGTGGAACTTTGTTTCTTAATTAAGATGTTACATGATTGGATAATTCAGTATTAGAATGTAACAGAATTTTAATAGCATGCTTAGAGCAAGAGGTTACTTTATGCTTCTGTTTGTTAGTAACAAGTGTGATTTGGTTTTTCAATCAGATTGGCTTGTTCATATGGTACTGACTACTGTAGAACTTGCTTCGTTCCAACAGAGGAATTACCATCAGTGACACCTGTTTGGTGCGCTGATTTGGTTTAGCACTAGAAATTTTGAGCAGAATCTCAAGGAAGTATGCTGTCAGAGCATATCTTGTGAAAGGAATGTAACTCAAACTTGTTCTGGGATAGGAGCTAAAGAAGCCACTTCAAGATAAGATTCAGCTAAATTTGTAGGCATCTAAGGTAAAGAATGTATACTTTAAACTTTTAATATCATGAGTTGTCTCATAAAATATATTAGCATGTAACTGTGAACTCCTAGGCAACAAGTTTTAAATGCCTGCACACATTTTACAATATAGAAAAAAGAATTTACTTAATTATAAAGTCATTCACTAAGGGATGGAATAGGCTCGAGATCACTAGAAGGACAAATAAGAAGACAAATTAATATCACCATGATAGCATCTATGATTTAACATCTACTCAATTTCTGTCATTATTGTTGTCCTTATTTTATCTATAATTAATAGGACGACATCATCAAAATCAATGTCCTATTAAATTATTAATCAGGTTCAAATCTCCAATTTCCTTTCTCCTAATTGACATCTTATGGATTTTTTAAATTTTCTAAATTTAGGTATGTACTGCAGGTCAACCAGCATATCATCTTGGATTGACATGGATTGATCATCGTATTGAAACAATTCACTAAAATTATAATTCCTTTGGATTAAAAACAAAGTAGAAGAGAATAAAAAGACTGTATGAGCTAACTAAATATTATAATGTCATTGACGAAAATTGATTTCAAAATCAATTCTCTAGCAGCTTTGACCTACTCTGACTTTTAAAACTTTTGGGAGATTATCTATTATCTTGGAATGCTTTGGCCTTTTAAAATTAAGGCATTTGTTGTGATTGGTTTGCTAAAGCAATATTAACTTGTGTTGGCTTTTTTAAAGCATCTCCATTTGCAATGATTTTCCCAATTATTTATATTAGATATTTACTTAAGGAGTTTGTCTAGCGATCATATTTTTGAGTATTATGTCTGAAAGCATTACTTTGAAAACACCATGTTATATGAGTATTGATTTGAAATCAGTCCTTTTTGTTAGAACTCATAAAAACCCATGATAGATGGGTGTGCATTAAGAGAAAATCTGCAGAAGCCCTTGATTGCTTGGTAATTAGCCAAATAATTGTTTTGTAAGGGGCAATGGGTGAATAAGTTGTATAATAAATTTTTAATTTGTAATCGGTTAAATTATTTGCATTTGAGTGGTGAAGACAAATTGGTTGGAGCCTTAATTTATGGTGTCTTATAATGATGAACTTTAAAGATCCCTACTCATGAAACATAGTTTTTATGTCCATTGGCATTAGATTTTTAGTGTTTGATTATTGACTTATAATAAGAGTATATATTAGGATTTTATTTCTAAATTGTAAGCTGATTATAACATATTACAATAGGAAGACATTACTCTTCTCAGTTCAGATTACCAACTCGTTGATAGGATCTAACTGAAATTCTTGAGAGTACTTCATACCCATAGTATTGTAAATTTTTTCAAACTCTGAAATAAAAATTACAATTTTTTTCCAAGGAAAAAAATATACCTATAAATGTTAACTTCATGTACAAATAAAATGATATGTAATGTAAGCATATGACAAAAAAAAATCTTGTGAATTTTTTTTTTTTATAATAATAGAATGAAAGTTGGATTTATTTTCTAATCAACTAAAAACCATTATTAATAATATTATTTTTTTAGAGTGAAAATAAACTAGCATTAAGTATAGGATAATATTCAAAATCCATTAGAAATAAATCAAAGTGATAAAATTCTAACTTCTATACGAGTACATGGAACAAAAGAAAGACATTGAAATATCTAAAAATGTAACAAAACACCTAACTTTTTCATAAAAAAATCATATGGGAGTTGTTAGATCTCAAATTTGCACTCTCATTATCATTATCATTATCATTTTTTTTTATTGATAGTAGAATGGGTTTTAAAAGGGTCCCGAAACCTATTACAAGTAGGGTTTTGAAAGGCACCCCAAACCTTAGATCTAGCAATAAGACATCAAGAAAGATTGAGCTGGATTCCACGAATCAAACCCGAAAATCCAATGAAACAACCTCTTAGCAAATAAGCCGCAGATTTTTATCAAGCAAATACAAGAGATTGTCCCATGGTCAAACCACCGTGTGCTCTGAATCTAAAGCAACAGAAAAACATCAGAATAATGAAAATGCTACCGGTTAAAAATAAATTTACAAATAAAAACTGTCCAAACCAAAGCATTTGTCACCTAACATGAAAGGAGAACAGAGGAATCTTGTCATCATAATCAACAAATCTATCCAACAAAGCACATAGCAAGAGAACCTTTCACGAGAATAGCCGATTTAAGAAAACAACACTAGAAATACCGGCCAACAAAATCCAAAGCATAAAAACCATCCAAGAGATTTGCACAAGAAATTCCATAAAACTGTTGAGCAAGGTGCAACAACAGTATTGTCATTGTTGTCAACACAGTCAGACAGATCGGTTGATGTAGTGGATAGGAGTTAAGAGGTTCTTCAGAGTATGTATAGTGACTTTCCAAAAGATCGAAGTGGCCCATATGCTAAAAATCAAAAGAAAATCACAAAGAAGAAAACATGTCGCGATATCGCGACATGTTGAGCAAGAAAAAAAACTGTCACGATATCGTGACATGTTGAGAAGAAAGAAAAACTGTCGCGATTTCGCGACATGTTCGGAGAGAAAGCGCAAGCAAGCAAAACTGTCGCGATTTTGCGACATGTTCGGAGAGAAAGCGCAAGCAAGCAAAACTGTCGCGATTTCGCGACATGTTCGGAGAGAAAGCGCAAGCAAGCAAAAATGTCGCGATTTCGCGACATGTACGGAGAGAGAGCGCAAGCAAGCAACATGTCGCGATTTCGCGACATGTTCAGAGAGAAAGCGCAAACAAGCAAAACTGTCGCGATTTCGCGACATGTTGGAAGAAAGAAAGGCAAGTAGAAAAAGTCGCGATTTCGCGACATATTGCAAGAGAGAATGGCAAGTAGAAAAAGTGTCGCGATTTCGCGACATATTGCAAGAGAGAGAGTCCGAAAGAAAAAGTGTCGCGATTTCGCGACATATTGCAAGAGATATTGTACGGAAGAAAAAGTGTCGCGATTTCGCGACATATTGCAAGAGAAAGAGCAAAGGAGAGAAAGTGTCGCGATGTCACGTTTTCGCGACCCGAAGGCAAGAGAAAGTGCAAAGGAGAGAAAGTGTCGCGATATCGCGACATGTCGCGTTTTCGCGACCCAAAGGCAAGAGAAAGAGCAAAGGAGAGAAAGTGTTGCGATATCGCGACATGTCGTGTTTTCGCGACCCAAAGGCAAGAGAAAGAGCAAAGGAGAGAAAGTGTCGCGATATCGCGACATGTCGCGTTTCGCGACCCGAAGGCAAGAGAAAGAGCAAAGGAGAGAAAGTGTTGCGATAATGCGACATGTCGCATTTTCGCGACTAAATGAGGAGAGAGAAAGTAAGAAGGCAGGAGTTTCGCAATATCGTGACAAAAGTAAAGAGGAAGAGTACGGAGGCGAAAGTGTCGCGATTTCGCGACATGCTGTGTTTTCGTGGGTACAAGCCAAGAAAAGAGGCAAGGAGGCGAAAGTGTCGCGATATCGCGACATGCTGTGTTTTCGCGGGTACAAGCCAAGAAAAGAGGCAAGGAGGCGAAAGTGTCGTGATATCGCGACATGTGTTTTCGCGGGTACAAGTCAAGAAAAGAAGTACAGAGACAAAAGTGTCGCAACATGCTGAGTTTTCGCGGGTACAAGCCAAGAAAAGAAGTGAGGCGAAAGTGTCGCGATATCGCGACATGTATTTTCGCGGTCCAAAGCAAGGAGAAAGAGAAAGAAAAAGTGTCGCGATATCGCGACATGTATTTTCGCGGTTGAGTTGAAGCCGACAAAGACCGATGAACAATCGACTAAAATTAGGGTTTACAGTTGTCATGAAAGTCGACTAAGATTAGGGTTTACAACCGACTAAGATTAGGGTTTTCATCACCAGAATTTTATTATAAAAGGAGGGTTGTTTGGAGATTTGAGATAAGTGGTATATGTCGTCAAATGCGTGTCGAAGTGTGAAATGCGGCCGTAAGAGCGCAAAAGCGACGAGATGATGGCGAAGTGCGCAAAGTGAGCGAAGGGTCTTGTCGAATTGTCCTAAGTGCGTTTGTGAGTGCGCAGAGAGCAAAGTGCACAGAGAGCGAAAATGTTGAAGTTCGACCAACTACAACTGTGATTGCGCAGAGAAAGCAGAAGGCGCAGAGAGTGCAAAGGGCGAAGACAAACACAAAGTGCAGTTGTAAGGGCATAGAGCTTACGAAGACAGTGCGTAGAGGAGCGACTCAAAGAAGGCGAAGTGCGACTGTAGATCGCAGAAGATGTGTCTGTTCCGTAAATAGTGAGAGAGATTGGGTAAGCAATAGACCAGTCAGGGTCTTGTAAAAGCGAAGGTATTTTTCTATTAAACTTCTAGATTCAAAATTGAAGTCTAGGTTGCAGCTTGGCATCAGGGGTTGGTGCTCCTTCCAATAGGTGCTGGTAAATCAAGGGTTGGTGCTCCTTTCTATTGGTGCAAATAAATAAGGGGTTGGTACTCCTTCCAGTGGGTGCTGGTAAATTGATTGTAAAGTTGGAGCTTTGCAAAGGCTGGATTTGGATGGTAGTCCAAGCAGTCATTCTTGAGGAGTAGCCAAATTGGTGAACCTCGTTAAATCTTGTGTTGTGTGATGTTCTCTTGTGATACTTGTTTTATCTAGTTTTAAGGTTTCATTATTTTAGTTTTAAGAGCTGTGAATTTAAGTTTAAAGAACTACACTGATTCACCCCCCCTCTTAGTGCCATTGTAAGACTAACAATTGGTATTAGAGTCAAGTTCCCTTCTCAGGCTAAATCAGTCAGGGTTGATCTTGGATTAGTACGCAATGGGTAAGAAGAATAGATCCTCCTCCAAAAGGGCATCTCACTCGGTTTCAGTTCCTGTGGAAGAGAAAATTGAACCAGAAAAGGTTGAAGACTTCTCGTCTAACCAAGCACCTTTGTTTGATGAAACAAATTACGCGATTTGGAGAATCAGGATGAAGGCATATCTTTGTGCTTTGGGATACGACATCTGGGATTCAGTATACAGTGAATACACAATACCCATCACTCCCCCAACCGATGTTGCCGGTAAGAATCTGTTTGAGAATGACTCAAAAGCAAAGAATTCTATCAGGTGCGGATTAGTAGACAGTGAACTGGTAAAGATCATGAGTTGTAAAACGACAAAAGAAATATGGGACAAACTGAGGAGTATTCATGAAGGAGATGATGAGATCAAGGAGGCCTAGTTACAAACACATCAAGCTCAGTTCGAAGCATTAAAGTTGAATGTCGATGAGAACATAGAGGCATATATGCTAAGAGTTAATGAAGTCCTAGAGGATTATTCTAAAAAGGAAACAGGTGGAGGTATTTTCATGACACTTGAAGAAGAAACAGAAAAAGAACATGAGTGTGATGAAGAAGAAATTGATGCAGAAATAAATTTGAAAGAGGAACTAATTGCAGCTCTGGATGAATTGAAGATAGAAAAAGGAATAAGGAAATCTCAAGAAAGCTTGAGGATGCAAATGAAATAATAACCAATTTGAAAGTACAGATAGAAGAATTCAAAAGGATTGAAGAAACTCTCAGGTCACAGATCAATAAGAAAGAGATTGGTTGCTTGCAAACAAGAGGAAGAGATTGTTTTATTGAAGAAACAACTAGAAGAGGCCAATACAAATCTCAAATTCGAGAAGAGCACAGAGTTGCTAGATAAAATGATAAGCCAACAAAGAAGCTCCATGGATAAGCATGGTCTTGGATATGAAGTTGAACAACCTTCATCTTTCAACTCTGTAGAGAAGTTCACTGTTGAAGGATCGAAACAAGAAAAGTTTGAAGCTGAATCTTCAAAAGGAAGAAAATATCAAAGGAGATCTACAGCAAAGCAACCACAACAAAAGAGGTTCGATCACTCTCACTCTTTTCATAATAATACTTTTAATGGCTATTGTTTCAGATGCAACCAGTATGGTCACAAGGCAATTTATTGTGGATTGAATAATAAATCAAAGAGTTATGCTGGTAGAAATACTTTTGCGTTTTTGAGTGAACAAAATGTACAATGTTTTCAATGTAATGGTCATGGGCACATAGCAAGGTTTTGTCCAAGCATTTTTGTATCTAATCTAAGGCAAAACATTAGATTTCATCAGACGCAAAGAACGCAACACAAACAGGGAATAAATCAGGTACATAAAAAGGAAAATAATCATTCATCAAGGATGCCCAAGAGACAACCACACAAGAGAAATGTTCGAGTTCACGAAAAGGTGCAAAACAGGGATATAGTTGAAAAATCCAAGCCCGAGTTCAAGAAAGTTTGGAGAAAGATAGAAGAAAGGAAATTATGTCTCCTTGGACTGAAGGAGACTACTCCGATATTGCACTAAGCAACTCTAGGTAGCACATCCTCAGGGGGAGCAATCTTGAAGTTTCATTTTAATGCTCCTATGTATTTGTTTGATTACCCGAGGATGAAAGGCAAGTAGTCGGGGAAGTTGTTGTATAGTTGTCAAAGTGTGTTTTCAGTTCATGTAGTTTGTGGAAGTGCCATGAAGGGTGGTGATTAAATTGAGAGTTGTCATTATTGGTAGTATTGCTATATGCCATTGTTGTACTGGTGATGGTTCTTACTGCCATTGTCCAAAGTTAAGGATTATAATAGTTCAGATAATTTGGTTAGTGAAAGAATGTTGCCCTAGCCACATATATGTGTTTCGATAAAAGCAGTGTGTATTTGAACTACACATTGACGTAAATATTGTTAGATCTATTATGACATTGTGGTGAAAAATATTGAAGTTTGATCATTGACTCATGTTTAGCTCATCAAGATGAGCAACTTTGCTTTGTGAATCATACCTATCCGAGGTCCAGAAGTATGAGTTTGAGTAAGGTGAACTATAGTTGGCCGTGAAGTGTTTAACAAAATTTTGTCTCTTGATTCGAACAGTTGAAAGTAAGGTGTGTCCAGCGGTGACTGTAGAAAACATAGACCAAGTTGAAAATATAAAAAGGGATTTGGTTGTGTTGTGGTACAGTGTTTGATGCTTGCATAGAGTTGGCGATAAAATTACAGTGTTGGACAAAAGTCGGTACAAGTGTGAGTCACTTGTCAATTTTGTTGACAGATGTGAAATTAGCGTTTTTGAATGGGAAGCTTGAAGAAGAGGTTTATATTGAGTAGCCAGATGGTTTCCAGCTTGGTGATGATCCCAACTTGGTTTGTAAGTTGAAGATATATGGCTTGAAACAGGCACCCCGAGCATGATATGCAAGGCTAGACAACTATCTCACTCAACAAAGGCTTAAGAAAGGGTGCAAGTTGAGCAAGAATGACAAATCTCCACCTGTTGATCAAATCATGTACAAATCTATGATTGGAAGCCTACTGTACCTGACAGCTATCAGACCAGATATTTTGCATGCAGTATGCATGGTAGCACGATTTCAGGCTAATCCCAAAGAGACTCATGTGACAATATTATGGTGGTTGATTTCTGAAATATCATTGAAGGGAAAATGATTGTTTGTAGTTTCCTTTTTCGAAAGTGGTTGGTTGAATGCATCAAGGTTTTCGGAATTGAGAGTTGTGTTTAAACCTTGTGTTATAAGCATAGTGGTTTAAGCCCATTGGTTGTGAAAGAACTTGAGTTAGAAAAGAACATGAGTATCATTGTTATGTGATATTTGTGGTTGAGCATTGTTGGAATTATTTGAGTTGGTTGATACATACTTAGACTAGGGTTGTGTGAGAGAGAGCTGTCCCTTGTGATGATTGGTTGAGTTGATTTGATTGAGCCTAGTCAAGTTATGTGTGAAGTGATTTTTAAAGTTCTATGAAGTGGATTTGATTTGAGATCGCCATTCATTATTGAGTACTACTTGAGCATGATTGATTGAGCCTTTGAGAAGGCCTTTGGGAAATATTTGAGGACAATGTTGGGACAGATTTCTAGAGCAGATTTGGGCAAGTTCTTGGTGAGATTGCTAGAGAATATTCGGACAAGTTCTTAGTGAGCTTGGTGGAGCAGATTTGGACAGGTTTTTTATGAGCTTGTTATTCAGCATTGGACAAGTTTTATGTGAGCTTGTTAAGTAGGTTCTTAGTGAGCCTATTGAGTAGGTTCTTAGTGAGCCTATTGACTGAGCTTTGGAGGTGACAGAGTACAGAGGACAGAGTCTCAATGGATAGAAATCTAGCATCCAACACAATTGAAGATAGATCTGAGTGAGGATTCTTCAAGTGAAGAAGAGGTCCACTAGTCAGTGCAGCAAAGAGACAAAGTCTTCTATAATATCACAAGGGTACTATGGAGTATGGGTTATGGTATCCTAAAGATGCAAATTGGGCAGGATGTGTAGATGACAGAAAGAGTACCAGTGGAGGTGCATTCTATCTTGGAGACAGATTGGTCGCGTAGAACAATAAGAAACAAGAGTCAGTTTCCTTATCCACAGTAGAGGTAGAATATATTGCAGCGACAACGTGTTGTATGCAGGAGAAAGTTGTAGAAAGTGAGGTTAAGTTGGATTTTTATTCCAACAACAGATTGTGGAGTGGTCACGTTTCCCAAGAATTGACTAGCCCTTTGGTATTATTGTCAAAGGGGGAGAAGAATTACAGGAAATTGCACGTGTGTTGACAACAATTCCAAAGGGGAGATGTGTTGAGCAAGGTGCAGCAACAGTATTGTCATTGTTGTCAACACAGTCAGACATATCGGTATATGCAGTGGACAGGAGTTAAGAGGTTCTTCAGAGTATGTACAGTGACTTTCCAAAAGATCGAAGTGGCCCATATGCTAAAAATCAAAAGAAAATCACAAGGAAGAAAACTGTCGCGATATCGCGACATGTTGAGCAAGAAAGAAAAACTGTCGCGATATCACATGTTGAGAAGAAAGAAAAACTGTCGCGATTTCATGACATGTTCGGAGAGAAAGCGCAAGCAAGCAAAACTGTCGCGATTTCGCGACATGTTCGGAGAGAAAGCGCAAGCAAGCAAAACTGTCGCGATTTCGCGATAGGTTCGGAGAGAAAGCGCAAACAAGCAAAACTGTCACGATTTCGCGACATGTTCGGAGAGAAAGCGCAAGCAAGCAAAACTGTCGCAATTTCACGACATGTTCGGAGAGAAAGCGCAAGCAAGAAACTGTCGCGATTTCGTGACATGTTCGGAGAGAAAGCGCAAGCAAGCAAAACTGTCGCAATTTCGCGACATGTTGGAAGAAAGAAAGGCAAGTAGAAAAAGTGTCGCGATTTCGTGACATATTGCAAGAGAGATAGTACGAAAGAAAAAGTGTCGTGATTTCGCGACATGTTGGAAGAGAGAATGGCAAGTAGAAAAAGTGTCGCGATTTCGCGACATATTGCAAGAGAGAGAGTCCGAAAGAAAAAGTGTCATGATTTCGCGACATATTGCAAGAGATATTGTACGAAAGAAAAAGTGGCGATTTTGCGACATATTGCAAGAGAAAGAGCAAAGGAGAGAAAGTGTTGCGATATCGCGACATGTCGCGTTTTCGCGACCCGAAGGCAAGAAAAAGTGCAAAGGAGAGAAAGTGTCACGATATCGCGACATGTCGCGTTTTCGCGACCCAAAGGCAAGAGAAAGAGCAAAGGAGAGAAAGTGTCGCGATATCGCGACATGTCGCGTTTTCGCGACCCGAAGGCAAGAGAAAGAGCAAAGGAGAGAAAGTGTCGCGATATCGTGACATGTCGCATTTTCGCGACCCGAAGGCAAGAGAAAGAGCAAAGGAGAGAAAGTGTCGCGATATTGCGATATGTTGCATTTTCGCGACTAAATGAGGAGAGAGAAAGTAAGAAGGCAGGAGTGTCGCGATATCGCGACAAAAGTAAAGAGGAAGAGTACGAAGGCGAAAGTGTCACGATTTCGCGACATGTTGTGTTTTCGTGGATACAAGCCAAGAAAAGAGGCAAGGAGGCGAAAGTGTCGCGATATCACGACATGCTGTGTTTTCGCGGGTACAAGCCAAGAAAAGAGGCAAGGAGGCGAAAGTGTCGCGATATCGCGACATGTGTTTTTGCGGGTACAAGCCAAGAAAAGAAGTACAGAGGCGAAAGTGTCGCGATATCGCGACATGCTGAGTTTTTGTGGGTACAAGCCAAGAAAAGAAGCAAGGAGGCGAAAGTGTCGCGATATCGCGACATGTTGTATTTTCGCGGTCCAAAGCAAGGAGAAAGAGAGAGAAAGAAAAAGTGTCGCGATATCGCGACATGTTGTATTTTCGCGGTTGAGTTGAAGCCGACAAAGACCGATGAACAACCGACTAAAATTAGGGTTTACAGTTGTCATGAAAGCCGACTAAGATTAGGGTTTACAGTCGACTAAGATTAGGGTTTTCATCACCAGAATTCTGTTATAAAAGGAAGGTTGTTTGGAGATTTGAGATAAGTGGTATATGTCGTCGAATGCGTGTTGAAGTGTGAAATGCGATCGTAAGAGCGCAAAAAGCGCAGAAGCAGCGAGATGATGGCGAAGTGCGCAAAGTGAGCGAAGGGTCATGTCGAATTGTCCTAAGTGCGTCTGTGAGTGTGCAGAGAGAGCAAAGTGCGCAGAGAGCGAAAAGGTTGAAGTTTGACCAACTACAGTTGTGATTGCGCAGAGAAAGCAGAAGGCGTAGAGAGTGCAAAGGGTGAAGATGAACGCAAAGTGCAGCTGTAAGGGAGCAGAGTGTACGAAGACAATGAGCATAGGGTGCGTAGAGGAGCGACTCAAAGAAGGCGAAGTGCGGCTGTAGATCGTAGAAGATGTGTTTGTTTCGTAAACAGTGAGAGAGATTGAGTAAGCAATAGACCAGTCAGGGTCTTGTAAAAGCGTAGGTATTTTTCTGTTAAACTTCTAGATTCAAAATTGAAGTCCAGGTTACAGCTTGGCATCAGGGGTTGGTGCTCCTTCGAGTAGGTGCTGGTAAATCAACAGAATAGCTGATTTAATAAAACAACACTAAAAATACCGGCCAAAAAAATCCAGAGCATAAAAACCATCTAGGAGATTTGCACAAGAAATTCCATAAAACCTGCAAATCCCACTGGAGCCAACCAAATTTTTTTTAAGAACAACCGCTCTTAGGTACAAGAAAAAGGAGATAGCAACATTCCACATCGCACCTGAGAGGGAGACGGGTAAGATCCCAAAAAAATAAGCCTTAGAACCCTGGGATCAAACGCACCACCATTACTGAAACTGAAGAAAGAGATCTTTGTAAACCTTTGAAGCTAGGAAACCCACCAGAGACATGGGGCTAAAAGCAGAAAAGCACATCATTATCATTTTCACTCTAGGTACCCTTCTATATTTAATGACACCTTTAAAAACAACATTTATGTCCAATTAATTCTTTGGGTTTAGTTTTTTTTTTTTATTATATAAATTAAATAATTTTTAAATTCTATTTTCATGATTGATATTTGTGAAAGGACTCTCATTAGTTTTCTTTTCATATTCAAGGGTTCTTTGTTGTTACTTAATTGATTTTCATAAGAAGGATTTGTTTTTTTTTTCCGGTTTTACTATTACTTTTATAAACATTCCATTCTCTATTACTCGATCAAACCCTTTTCTTCAAGGGGTTTTCCTTCTCTTTTATCTAACAAATGTTTGGAAGGTTTGTCTGGCTCACATAATCTAATTTGTAGAATATATGTTTAATATTTTTTTGAGTATCTTAGTTTTTTTTTAATACTTATTATAAAACAAAACATTATATTGTTCTCATTACATCTTTAACAAATTAATTACAACATATCCAACTTTGTCTTTTTATCAAAGATTTTTTTATTTGGTTTTCTATCAAAAATATTTTTCATCTTCCTCAAGGTGTTAAGTTTTCACAATCATCTCTTTTACTATTAGATGCCTTCTGAAATTTAATGTCTTTCAAGATGAAATTCAACACCACGAATGGCTAAACATTTTGCTGCCCAACTTCTATATCTATAAATATCTTGTTTGTAACAACCTCACAATTTTTTAATACTTTTTTTTAGAGTTTTTATTCATTCCATTAATATTCCAAGATATTATTTTCATTGTTATTTTTTGTTTTTATTTATGTGTTTTGCCCCACTTCTTGTTAGCACTTTTATATTGGATTTTGTTTTCCCATATCAATATTCCTTTGAGTTTCTTTTTTTCTTTGTTTTTGCTTTTTGAGTTTTTTTTTCTCATTCCCAACAATACTTTCATCTTCATCAATCTCTTAAATATTTTCATACTACTCATAGTAAGAATTATCATCTTTTTATCGATGATGTGACCCGGGTTCAATCCCCATGGTGGATATGTATAAGAAGTATTTCTCAAAAAAAATTATCATCTTTAGGTTTGTCTTGTTCTAAAGGATCTGAAGTGCAAGGAATAACCTCAAAAATACAATCTTCTTTATGTTGCCCTAGAAACCTTAAAGTGCAAAGACGCTCTTTTGTAGCAATTATCTTCTTATTTTGCCCTAAAAAACCTAAATTATTATGGATTTCCTCTATTCTCGTCTCTTTATTATGTTGCTCTTGAAACCTTAAAGTGCAAGGGATACCATCTTCATCCCTTTCACTTTTATAAACTGGAGAGGATTCTATACTAAAGGAAAATGAAGATGATTTACCTGGAATAAACTTGACCTCTTTTGTCATCTTTGTTTTAAGATTTCTCTCCACATCTTCTTTTGCACATTTAATTGCTTCTAAACTTGCCAAATGATACTGTAGATAGGCTTTTTTTGCCTCTTCTTTCGAAGTAGAATATCCTTGATATGATCTAGCTTCTATTACTGTATAATTTCCTTGCTTCGTCTTGAAGTTTATCTTATGGCTAGAATTTTGTCTCTTTCTTCATGGCTTCAGTTTGTAAACTCTTGCCATGTGTCCAAGCTCATAACAATTTTGGCAATGAAATGCTATATTTTTATAATCTACTTGTTATCCCATTCTCTTGATTCAGATTTAATCTTAATGAATTGTGGCAAATGTTTTGAAATATCCATAGCAACACATATTTGAATATATATAGCATGCTTTCACTCCTTAGTAGTTAGTCCTTCCTTGATGAATTCCCCTAGGGTATTTCCAATATTCTTCAAAGCATCCTTATTTATAAGCTGATATGGAAGTCCAAAAGCCTAACCCAAACTGGAAGCTTCTTAATAGTTTCTATATCAACATAAAAAGTTTCATTCTATGGTCTCAAATAAAGTGCATCTCCTCCCCTAAACTATGAGCTACCAACCATTATTTTATCCCTAATTTTTGAATTGGAAAAGATGAGGAAAAAACATTTTGAAAAAAAAGTTAGAGTAATTTCCAAAAACCTTGGCCATGATTTATGGAACTTATATATCAACCCTCTACTTTTAAGAACCATTATACCATGCTCAATCATCTCATCTTTGAAACTCACTTTTGGTGTAGCATCTGCAACATGGATTAAACTTGCCATGTATTCACTCTTCTAGTTATCTTCAACTTGGGCCTCCATACTTCCAACCACGACATCCTAACTTCCCATTAGTGCTTTCAAATATGACTTTCCTTCCATACTAGCTAATGGGGCTCACTCTTGGCTTGCACTCCCTCTTGGCTTGCACTCACTCCTAGCTTGCGTTCTCTCCTGCCTTGCACTCTCGGCTTGGACTTCCTCTTGGTTTGCAATAACCCCTATCTCTTCTTTTTCTCGGTATTCCTTGGCTTCAACAATTTTTTAGAAACAATGTTCCACACATTTGTGGTAAGGGTTTAAGCATTGATGCACTTCTGATGAACTTGCTACTCTTTCACCATGACTAAATCTTGGCTCACACTTCCTCTTGGCTCGCACTAGTATCTAGGTTTTAATATTATACTGTTAATTTTACAATTATATTTATATAAAAACGTTCGTTGCATCATTTTTAAACAAAATTTTAAGAATGATTTTTTTTTAACAATTAGATCTATGTTTGTAAAATTATTTTCAAGATAGATCATTTTTTTGGTTAAAGGCGAAGTGCAATGGGTGGCACAACTAGGGACACACTCCCTGGGGGCACAATGGGGACCTCTCTCCCTGTGATTTGAACTTGGGTAGCCTGGATAATAGTCCAACGACATACCATTGCTACCAAATGTTCCTTTTATAATGAATTCTTATGCAGAAATGTTGATCAAAGTTGTTTTTCTACGGTAAACTAGATAATTTTCATACACATTTTAACTTTTATGATCTTTGAAGAGGGCACATATAAAGTTACACATAAATTAGTAGAGCTTAGGTAAGGTTTCTTAGCGAGATTCAAAATATCAACTTTCAAACAGTTAGGACATTGACATATGTCAAATTCAAAACCAAATAGTCAAGGGCAATGCCACAATTGAGAACAAATGTCTTGTATAGTCTTTATGTTATTTCAATTTTTTTTTTAAAGAACAATGTGGAGCTCACAAAGTATAGTTGTGATTTGTTCAATGGCCAAAAGATGTTTACAATGGAGCCCCTAACTCCTATTTATAGAAAAAATTTCACCTAAGGAGTTATTGGAAGGAAATAATGTCTACTCTTAGTAAAATCACTAATTTAAGGATTTCTTTAGCAAAATGATCCACCATTAAAAGTTGCATTCTTCTAAAAATACCTCCAGACAATTTAGTGGCTCTTTGTCTTGCTTGCCCTTAAAATTAGGCCTAAAAGATGTTCGTGGAGCTACAAAATTATGATTTCTTGTCTTTCATGACCCCTAATTATTGAAATTTGAATATAGTAATTGGGCACTTGCATTTCTAGCAACTTCTCAAGGTGCCAAGCTCAATTGGTGATAGATTATCCTTGGGCATGAAGTCTATAAAATTTGAATAATCTTTTTATAAAATTTTAAAATTGACTATTCCTCTAGATCTCATGGTAGCAACTTCATTAGCACTTGTTAGTATGCATTGCTTGCATCTCTACTTTTTGGCAAGATCCTCATATTAGCTCTAAGAGAGCCCTTGCTTTCACCTTGCTATCTCTTTGATCTTCTCTAGTAGTGATTCTAATTCAGTGACTTTGTCAAGTGAAGTGTTGCTTTGTGCATTGCTTTATTTTTTGTTGAACATTCTTTCTATTTATTTGTCTACAAGGATATGTCCCTAACTATCATAGACACCAGGTAGTCGAACACCCACCAATTGTTGAACTTCTTCTACCTTCTTTTGTATGGGTGTCTTTAGGGTGTCACGAGTGCTTTTGTACTCATAATCTTTGTTGAATTTAAATTATTTGACTACATTTTTTCTATCGAATATCCATAATTTCTTGGACTATTTTGCCAACATTTGGGACAATTGTTGCAACACTTCTAGATACCTTCTCTTCGGAGCTAGCTCCTCTTTTGCTTAGTTTGTGTTAGTAGTTTGATCCAAGATAGCTCCTACTTCAACAATGAAGTCAAAATATGCCTTGGTCTTCATGATTTCGACTTTTATGTCCTCCCATAGAAATTTGACTTTGTTCAATTGCCAAGATCTGCTCATATGTCACTTCTACCCCTTTTTAACTCTTCATCCTCTTTCTTAAGTTGGCCAATCACCTAGTATTTTGCTTGAGATACCACTTGCATTTGCTCCAACTATAGTTTTTATTCATTTTTCTCATTTTCTAGTTGTTGCCTTACTTGGTTTTGTCCTTGAGCTAATTGTGTTGATAGGTCTTCCAATATTTTTAAAAAATTATTTCTCATTTTCCATTGTTTGGTCCTTTAGGTATTCTAACCACTTTTTTAATTGGTCTTTCTTAGTGACTTCCTCTTTCAACACTTTTATTTTTTGCTAGGGTGGTTGTTTCTTTTTCGTCAGTTGGGTCATCACTTAAGAATTATCAAGCATTTGTCTCTTATAATTATTAATGTTTATTATCACCTAAGCATGCCTCATGGTTGTTGCTTGCTACAGTTGACCTACTAGTTATAGAATTTGGAATGGGTCAGGTTTAGTTAGGTCAAGCTCTAAGAGACTTATGACATAGACAGACGATGTTGTACCAATATTGGTTGGATCTAGGTGAAGGGCTTTTGCTATGACCAATTTCTTTCCAGCCTCTCAGTTATTGTAGAATTGTAAGTGCCTTGGGATTCTAGGCTTTTCATTCAACAAATTTATCTCTTATTTTCCTTCATTTCTATTTCATGGAATTGATTACCTCTATGATTTATTTCTTGCTTGGGGCATCTATTTCCATCAGATGAATATCTTGCTAGGTGTTGCAACAACTTCTTGTTGTTGGGTGGTACAAAGTATGAACTAACTCAATCATCTATGGTGAAGTAGTCATAGATGACATAGCAGGTAAACTGAACTAAGTGGTGATGGAAGTGTAGACACTAACATTTATATGGTGATTTGTGCTAGTGTGGTAGACAATGGATGCAAGGGTGAAGGAAAAGAGGTGGTTGGCGACATTGAGGTATTTGTCAGCAAGGGTTCAGACCCAAAATGTATTTATAAAAATGGGCAAGTTTGTTTCAAAATCGAGGTGAATCATGTCCAAACTCATGTAGAAGATATAGCAAATTATCTTTTATTCACCAAAAATTATAAAAATGTGGCGAATTTATCATAATATTTTAAAAAAATTGTAAAAATTTAAAATGTACTCAATTAAATAGAATTAAAGGCCATGGTAGCATTGAAAATTGGTACATTAATAAGGACAAACGATGAACACAACACTATATACTCTAGACTACTAACAACAACACAATGGACGATAGACACTTGACTATCGACAACAACACTATGGTGATAGACTTTTGACTATTGATGCAACAAAATGGATGATAGGCTCTTGGCTATCGATAACAACACTATCAATGATAGGATCTTGGTTATTGATAACAACACTATGTACGATAGACTTGACTATAAAACAACGAATGATCGATAGCAACGTAACGAACAACGGATGATCCGTAGCAACATAATGATTGATCGGTAGCAACATAATAAAGGATGAACAATCAGTAGCAACATAACAGATGATGGACGATTGGTAGCACCATAATGGACGACTGATGATTAGTAACAACATAGTGGATGATAGATGATTGAAAGCAACATAGCCAACAACAGATGATCAGTAACACCATAACCCTCAACCGACAACCAGTAGCATTGTCTACAACCATTCCAATTAAATGCAACCACGTGTCAAACCTACATTTAATTCATGCATGCAAACAACTATAAAAAGGTATGCATAGTTGTTTTTCAATATTTTTCCACTGCAAAGCACATCAGAGCAAAGCAAACATCATCCTCAACCTTCCAACCTGTTACCTACTCTAATACGTTACTATTGTGGGTATTATGCTCTTCACTTACACGTAATATGATCTGGTGAACTAGAAAACCCTCAACACTAGTTGTTTATGTACTTTCAGTATCATAAACCCTGATCCCTCAAATATTAAAGACTTTTGCAGCAATGACAATCTCTTCCTCCCTTGTTCCTTCAAAAAATTCTTTTTGAAATATTTTTTGCCCTCTCATTTTCAAAATTTTTGCAACATTAAGATATGACACTACATGGGTCAAGGACTTTGGTCTTTAGGGATTAGTGTCAATGCCCTATTATAATACGGACATCAATTTTGTTGCAAAAAATTTTATCTCATATGATGATGATGGGTTGATTATCAAGATCAAAATCAACAAGAATCTCTCTCACTATAAAACCCTCAAACGTCTAGAGATTGACAAGCCTACCACACAAGGGTGTTGATCCCATCACTCCAAAGTACATTTTAACTGGTGATGACAAAGCATACCTGGAGACCACCTTTGATCTCTCATCAGATTTTTTGACAAGTATAACTCTACATCTTTCAAATCTCGTTTAAACTTAAAATTCCTAGCACTAAATAAGTTTCTCAAGAAAGTATTAATTTTATCTTATAATTTTTTTTGCAGTTCACTCTACTAAGTCTAGAAGGGGCTTGAATATTGCAAGTGTTACAAATAACCTTAGATCTTGCATTGAATTCTACCAAGCATGACTTGTATTGCAAGGAAGAACGATGGACATTTCATTATAGGTGTTGACCTATTCGGTTTGATGTCTTTCCCATGTCAAATTCGACTAGTGTACCTATATTTCAAATCACATTAGATCGAATCTCCACAATATCCAAATGAACATTGTTGCCTTTGTCTCCATAATCAATTTTTTTTCAATAAGTTTACACAGGTTTTTATGAGGGATCCCAGTCCCCTCATACCGAGTGGGGATTGAAACTTGGACCTCTCAAAGAGAGGCCAAAACCCTTACCACTACAGTAAGCTTGCAACTTTGTCTCCACAACCAATTTTATTCTCTCTTTTTTTATGGATTTATTATAATGTGCAACATACCCTAGTACCAACCTCACTGTACCCAAACTTGAGGATTGTTGGCTTGACAGTTCAACAGGTGCAGGTAAAATTCAAATTTTTAATAATGTAATTATTCTTCTATTAAAATACTTTTTTTTTTTAATTTTTAATTTTTACTTGAATGCAGAGAAGAACATCCTCTTCTTCTACAAGAAGAAATTATATGTAAGAAGCCACATGAGATTCTGACGTAGTCGAAATCACCATTATTAACAAGATCTACAAAATGTTTGAGGTTTTCTACTTCTATTTCTCATGCACCTCCATTAGTTGCACCTCATGTGCACATTGATGTTGAAGAAGTGAGCCAACCCATGCATACAACACGTAACCTTACTATTTCAAACTTCAATTCAATATTATGTAATTCATATATTTAAAATTATATTTAATTTTATTGATTTTTTTATAGTTTTTCAAAGCAACGTTGCATGAATCCATCAATATAGATGAAATTTACTTTAGAGGTCACATCTTCATCCGACAAGTGTAATTAAACTAAATTAATAAGCATTTAGTTAAATTAAACTATATTAAATTTTATTGCATCATTTTTTACAATAATTTTTAATAAAATTTTATCGTAATATTTTAGAGGGGCACCAAAGCAATTATATCATAGAAGACAACATATGATGTCATCGTTGCCTCCACCACGACCATAATTTATGAGAGGTCAATGTATGTGTGGAAACAAGTTTTTTTTGCAAGGGATTAAAGATGAGCATAAAGCCAGACTTTGTCAGATTTTCCAAGCCTTTCTCTTGGAAATATTTCAAGTCTACATGGAATTTCAAAATTGGATAATCCTCCACTTGATGAGGATTATCTATTTCAGGGCAGTATTCTTGAGTATTCAAAGCAACTAATGTGCTTCAAGATCCACAACAACATAATAAAGCATAACAAATTGAAGGGTTAGTTGTCACTACAGAGACCTCATCCCCTCCTCATCAAACCGACGACCCATTTCCTCTAACTAAGGATGAGAGGTTAAATTTTTCAAAAGATATTTTATTGTTAGATAATCTTGAAGAAACCATTAAAGAAACATTGCTTCAAGATATTGATGAAATAAGAGAGTGAGAGTATCCAACCAAGGTTCTTATCAAGGAATTTAATGCCCAATATAAAAAAAAAAAAAAAAAAAAAAAAAGAGGACATTTGTCTTTGGTGGAGCAAGAACCAGAAAATCTTGATGTTTTATTACATAAAGCAAAATATGGTAAGGTGAAGGTTACCTTTGTGTACAATGATGACATTTTAGATATTCTTTTGAATAGATTAGAGAACCTTAATGTCAAAGCCCAAGCATTTTTTAATCAATGGGATATTGACAAGAAAAAAGTTATAGTTGCAGAGGTTACAAAAGATGTAGCTGAGGTAAGTCATTGTAATTTGTTTTTTCATACACTTATCAACTGAAATATTTTATCTTGTCTCTTGTGGATTCTAATTTTGACAACCTACATAAACAAGTGAAGAGTTTGAATGTTTATATAAACACTGCAAAGAAAAATTTTCAAGGTGCTATAAAAGTGAAAGAATGATTACATATCACAATAAAAGAGAACAACGCCTTCAAGAGGATCATAAAGGAAAATAATTTAGATCCTAATATTTTGCTTAAGCAAAAAGAGAAAGAAAGCATTCAATGTTAAAATATCTTGCAAAAGAAGAAAGGGCGTTGTTGGTGAGTTTTGACACAACACAAGAAGGCCTGGAAAGAATTGGTGCATTACAAGGGCTAACTCTTGAGGAAACACAACCTCAACCTCAACCTCAAGAAGAGCCAAAATTTGCTTCAAGCCCCCTAACTAAAGAAAAAGTAAACACAAAGTTCACTAGTTGACTGCAGATTTTGTTGTATGATAGTCAACAAATTTGTAAAATATAATGATATGCTTTTCAAATTAATAAAAAAGATATTTCTAACATTTGTGTATTATATTTTTTAATTATTGTTTCTATTAGTATTTTTGTACTGGTTTATATTTGTTTACTATTGGAACTATGGAGTTTTAAAAATAAGGATGTTTAAAATTGATAATAATGATGTAATTATGTTTACTATTGGAACTTTAGATTGGCCCAAGTAATTGTCTATGGACTCTATCACTCCAATGTGCCATATAAGACTTTATATAGTATAGTTATTTGTAAAATAGATGTACCGAAGGCGATTTCAAATTTACATTATACACGTATCTAAGAACTTAGTTGAACCATAGAGGGTTTTCTACAATACATATATAACATAAAATTTTATGAACATAGACAGATAATCTAATAAGGCTATCATATAAAATATAAAATTTTATGAACATAGATAGATAACCCAATAACAGGTCTATGATATAAAACATGAAATTTTATGAACAAGGCTATGATTAAAATGTTAGCGTACTAATATTTTGTTTCTATCCATTGTTTAGCTTACTGTTACACTGTTGTAACAGTTCTGGTTACGCCAGAACGTGCTATTATCAACTTTGTAAACATTATATATCCTTGCTGTGAATAATGAACACTAGTTCACGTTTTTCAACATGGCATCAGAGCCAGGTACGCTACGCAGTGATCCAGGGGCGTGAGAAGCCGAGGCTGGAGGAGGGCGGAAATTTTTTTTGTGCTGGTGCAGGCATTTAAAAAAAAAAAAAAAACCGCAGGCCCAAATTTGGGACGCAGCGGTGAGGAGAAGCGTCGGAGCGGAGCGCGCGCGAGCCGTATGTTGCAGCGACAGCCTGCGCGAGAAGCCAACGCAGGGTGGCTCGGCGCGCTGCATCGGGAAGGGCCCAGAACCCAGCGCGATGCATCCAGCTGTCATCTGCGCAGAGCACAGGCTGCAGACGCCAGCTGCGTCATCTGCGCAGTATGCAGACGTCCGCGGCAACTGCGTCATCCACGCAGACGTCCGCGACAGTTGCGTCATCTGCGCAGAGCGCAGGACGCAGACGTCCTGTCTGTCGCAGACGCCAGCTGCGCAGAGCGCAGGACGCAGACGTCTGCATCATCTGCGTAGGGCGGAGAAGGGAAGGTCCGCACAGCGCGGCGGGAAATTCAAATTCCCTCTCGCGCGGGCAAGTATAACCCCCCCCTCTCGCGAATCGCGCTGCGCGCCTCCCCCCCCCGTTTTTTTTCTTTAAAAAAAAAAACGGCAACCCCCCCCCTCCGCGTCGTCCAGCGTTGAACGCGGATATTAAAAAAAAAAAAAAACGTTCGTCCCCCCCCGCAGAGCGGAAGGAGGCCGAAGCAGTGCCCCGTCCGGGAAATTTTTTTTTTTGAGCCGCGGAGGAGAACGATAGCAGAGGGCTCGGGCAGACCAAGCAGGGTTGAAAAAGGAGGGGCTTTGTTGATCCTTCCGGATTAGCGCACTGGCTCAGGGTTGAAAAAGGAGGGGCTTTGTTGATCCTTCCGGATCAGCCCGCTGGCTCACGTGGTCGTGAGCCGTGCGGTAAGGCTCAGGGAGCCTGCAGGTCGGGGGTTCAAATCCCGCCGACTTCCCCCCAAAGGTATAATTTTTTTTGCATAGTGTTTTTTAATTATTATTTTTTAATTAAAATTTTTAATTTTAATTTTTTTTAATATAGTTTTTAAACTTTATAAATTAAAATTTAATTTTAATTTATTTTTCTTAAAGTTTTAAAACTATATAAAATTAAAATTATTTATTTTAATTTTAAATTTATAATAATTATTAAAATGCTTTGTTAAAGAACGCCTTTTAAGGGGGGATATTTTTTCAAAAAAATTAAAGGGGGATGTTGAGTAATTTTTTGAAAAGGCAATTTGGCGAATTGTAAAAGGTGCATTTTCGGCTGTGACCGACACCTTGTGGGTTATTCTTGTGGGCAGTTTTTTTTATGTTGTATGTTGCATATTTTATTTTTGCACTATAACATTAAAAACTTAAAATAAAAAAAACTCCCTAAGTCCCCGGAATATAAAACCCATCCGTGCAATTTTTATTGCACTGCAGCGTTCGGTATTTGTGATACCTCTGGCCAGCACTTACAGGTAAAGCTGTCGTGATTTGGCTACTGTATCCGCCGCCTAATATAGCTACTACAACGACGTCTGAGTTTGTTCTCTATAAATCGTCGGGTAGGAATAAGTACGCCTTTTTTGCATTTTTTACTCCATCCACTACCCTTTATCGCACTTGTGTTTAGGCGTAAATCCTGACGAAGTATTCTTCATAGTGTTTAGGGGAAGTTACGCCCCACGCATGAGAAGAATCTTCTATGGTAGGTGCCATCAACAAGGCGATTCCCTTTTAGTACCGCTTATGTTCCACGTATCGTATGATCTCTAAAACTCACCTATAGTCTCCCTCATGTAAGGGCGGGTGATTTTTATTGATCTTTCTAAATACCTATAGTTTCCCTCACGTAAGGGCGGGTATTTTGTACGGTATATTGGCCTAGCAAAAGGTATATAGAAAGGGGGACCAATTGGTGATATAAGGAACCTTCACTATGGCCGTTGTTGCAAAGTTGATGACTGATCCGCATCAGTTATTGAAAGGTCCAAATTATACACCATGGAAACATAAGATGAAGGCTATTCTCCAAATGGAATATTTGTGGGATATTGTTACTGGAGTAGCAACTAGGCCTTCACCAACAGCAGGATCCACAGGTCCTTCAGCAGATCAGATAGCTTTTGACAAGAAAGACAGTAGAGCAAAGGTGCTCATTTTGTTTGTCTTGTTTCGGATGAAGTGCAACCTCATATAGCGACAAAGCAAGTGGTAAAGAGGCATGGGATGCCCTTAGAACCATCTATGAGGGGAAGAATGAATCCACCATTCTTCATCTTCAACAACAACTTCATAACTCGAGTTTGAGACAGGGTGAAACAGTTGAACTCTTTACGTGCGAGTGTCCGAGTTGAAAGAGAAATTGAGTTCTCTCGGGAGATACGTGGACGAAAAGCTTCTCATTTCACTTGTGATGAGAGCTTTACCTTCTTCATTTGATATGTTGATAACCTCCATTCGGGTGTCTCAACGACAAATTACCTACATCGAGTTGGTCAATCTGCTCCAACAACGGGAGGCACGCCAACTTCACAAGGATGATTCTTCCAATACAGCCCTATACACCAACAGGCGGGGTTCTAGGAAGAAAGGTAATGGGCAAAAAGGAGGCAACTTTCAGAAAGGAGAAAATTCTCAACAGGATACGAAAGAAAAAGGCAAACAACCTCAATAGAAGAAGAGGTGGTGCAAGATCTGTGAGAAAGACAACCATGACACCAACAGGTGTTGGCATAAGAACAAGCAAAAAGGCCAAAACAAACCACAAAATAAAAACAAGAAACCCCAGGTGAATGTTGCTGTTGAAGAATCTGACTCAGATTCCGAATGGGCACACAAGGTGCTCATGACTACCACAGATTCCACTCGAGAGGGATCCTATTTGGTATGTCGATTCCGGAGCTAGCAAACATATGATCGGCGACGGATCGTGGTTTGAATCATTTGTGGCCAAGGAGGGCAAACCTGTCACCATTGCCGATGATAAAACCTACGGGGGTTCGGGGAGAGGGTACAATTTCAGTCACTCTTCCTGATGGCAAGTGTCAGATTGACAAAGTCCTCTATGTTCCGGGATTGGCCAACAATTTGTTGTCAGTGACATAAATCCTAGACAGAAATATGGTTGTCAACTTTCGTGTTGAGAATGGAAAGAAGTGTTGTACTATTACCAGGAAGGGTAAGCGGATTGCAACGACTTCATATAAGCACGGCTTATTTGCACTAGATGCTATCTCTACTCCACATGTTGCCATGATTTGTCTCTACCAAGGAGGCAACTTCCCTATGGCACAAGAGATATGGGCATCTTAGTTCTGGCTACTTACTTGAGCTCAGCAAGTATGAGATGGTAAAGGGTCTTCCTTCCCCATTTGAGAAGAGCTCTACAAGAGCACGAAAACCTCTGGAGTTAATTCACACTGATCTGTGTGGTCCTTTCACACCCAACAGTTGTGGAGGGAAGAGGTATTTTCAGTTATTCGTAGATGACTACTCACGAAATATGTGGGTTTTCTTTCTCCAACTAAAATCTGAAGCTTTCGCATTCTTCCAGCAGTTCAAGAAATTCGTTGAGAAGGAGTCAGGAGCTTCTATTAAAACCCTCCGCTCAGATCGAGGGGGAGAGTTTACCTCTAATGAATTTTTTGCATTCCTAGATAAGCATGGAATCAAGATACAGTTAACAACTGCCTATACTCCTCAGTAGAATGGAGTTGCTGAGAGAAGGAACCGTTCTATCTTGGAAATGGTTCGTTGTATGCTCACAGGAGCTACTCTTGGGCAACAATATTGGGCAGAAGTTGTCACCACTGCAGTGTATCTGTTGAATAGGGCACCCACAAAGGCCCTAAAAGGAATGACTCCACGGGAAGCATGGAGTGGTCGAAAACCCTCCAGATCTCATCTACGTATTTTCGGATGTCACGCTTTCATGCACATACCGAAAGAGAAAAGGAAGAAGCTAGATGAGAAAACACCGAGATGTATTTTTCTTGGTTATTCCGAGCACTCTAAAGGATATCGGTTGATAGATCCTTTGACCAAGAAAATTCATATCAGCGAGAGATGTTGTCTTTGATGAAGCTTTCACATCACAGAGCACATCTAAAGTACACCAAGATATTGTGGAACCTAAGGAAGAGAAGATTCCTTCGTCAACAGAGACAGGAGGTCCTTCTACATCTTCTTCAACTCCATCGAAGAAGAATCCTAAATGGTGTACAAATACAATCAGAGACGCAAATTTATCCACTCCTCCCAATTTGAATTTGGATAGACCTCGTACATGCAGTATGGCTCAAAAGGAAAGAGAAGCCAGAGAAACTGGTGAGGTTGATGATCTTTGTCAATATTTTGAGGAAATTTCTGTAACTCCAAGTACAAAAGTAGAGGATATGGATATTGATGATGACAGGGCATTCATGTCTACCATAGATAGTCTTGAACCTGCATCAGTGCAAGATGCTCTCAGTGAGCCTCAGTGGAAGGCCGCTATGGATACAGAGTATGAGTCTCTGATGAAAAATAAAACTTGGAAGCTTGTTGATCTGTCGCATGGAAAGAAACCTATTGGCTGCAAATGGGTATATAAAGTCAAGTACAAGGTAGATGGAACAATTGATAAGCATAAAGCCCGTCTTGTTGCAAAGGGCTATGCTCAAAAGGAAGGCATTGACTATGAGGAAAAATTTGCACCTACTGCTCGGATGACCACAATTCGGGTTATGTGTGCTATGGCAGCACAATATGGGTGGAAAGTTCACCAGATGGATGTCAAAAGTGCCTTTCTAAATGGTGATCTCCAAGAAGAAGTCTATATGACTCAGCCTGAAGGATTTGAAGTGGAAGGCCAACAGCAGAAAGTTTGCAAATTGGTCAAATCCTTGTATGGTCCGAAACAAGCTCCTCGAGCTTGGTATATAAAAATGGACAATCACCTTATGCAGCATGGATTTAAGAGATGTCCGTCAGATGCAAACCTCTATTTCAAGAAACAGGGTTCTGAGATAGTGTTGCTTGTACTCTATGTGGATGATCTGCTCATTACAGGGAGTTCAGAAACAATGATCTCTACTGTCAAAAGAAACTTGTGCAAATATTTTGAGATGACAGATCTCGGACTTCTCCATTACTGTCTTGGTCTGGAATTCAGCCAAAAGGAGCACTCCATCAAAGTGTCTCAGAAAAAATATGCCAAGACATTGCTGGATAAATATCGCATGACTGACTGCAAGCCAATGGCAACTCCAATGGAGAATGGACTTTAGTTATCGCGATATGATGACTCACCTCAGGTAGATGGTACTCTCTATCGACGGTTGATTGGGAGTCTCATATATCTGACCAATACTAGGCCAGATCTCGTATTTGCTGTCAACTATCTTTCGAGGTTCATGCGGGAGCCTAAGACCACTCATTGGAAAGCAGCAAAACGTATTCTTCACTATGTCCGTGGTACTATGGAATATTACAAGAGGAACAACAAATTATTCTCGCAAGGATACACGGACTCCGACTATGCCGGATCATTTGATGATCGCAAGTCAACTTTTGGATACATTTTTCATCTGGGATCCGGTCCTATCTCTTGGCACAGCAAGAAGCAACAGGTGGTTGCTATTTCATCAACAAAGGCAGAATATCGCGCCGCACATGAAGCTGTGTGCGAAGTGATATGGTTACGTCGCATTCTGACAAGTATGGGCCATCCATCAAAATCTCCAATACACTTGTTTTACGACAATCAGGGTGTTCCGAACCTCGTCAAGAATCCAGTCCATCATGAAAGAACAAAGCACATTGACACACAATGTCATTTCATTCGAGATGAAGTTCCAAAGCATCGAATTCAGCTTCAACACATTCCCATCGATGCTCAAGTTGCAGACATTTTCACTAAGGCACTTGGACGTGTCAAATTTGAATTGTTTCGCAGCTCACTTTGTATTGCAAAATAATGTAAGGGGATGTTAGTATAGCTATTAGTTATTACATTACCCAAATAATGTAATAAAGGGGGATGTTAGCGTACTAATATTTTGTTTCTATCCATTGTTTAGCTTACTGTTACACTGTTGTAACAGTTCTGGTTACGCCAGAACGTGCTATTATCAGCTTTGTAAACATTATATATCCTTGCTGTGAATAATGAAAACTAGTTCGCGTTTTTCAACATAAAACATAAAATTTTATGAACATACTTTTTTTGATAGTTTTGGTAAACCAAAAAACCAATTTTCAAAATCTAGTAGACAACTGATAACAAATACTATCAAATATATCAAAAATTTTAAATCTTACAAATATCACAATGGAGGAAGTTGAAACAAACACTTTTCAACTTATCCAAAATCACTTGTACACATAGTAGATCTCTCTGTCTGTCCAATCTGATCACTGTAAGTATCACAATCCTTATTATCATGAGTATTAGTGATACCTCTTCTATCTACTAGAGATTTTCAATATGCTAAAGCTCTGTCATAAGAATACTTTTCTAGCTCATAAGATGACACATATATTCCTAAACAATTTTCCAAATTTTTATTCAACCTGTTACGAACTTTAGATTTCATAAAAGATAATGCATCAAAAACCCTTTCATCTTCCACAGATCCTAAAGTCATCATTTGACATAATTCATATAAATAAAAATATTCATTTATCATAGCTTATAAGACACTATTGTGGTACATTTTTTCCACAAATGTATAATAGAACCTGGCTCATGAGGGTTAGTCAATCGCAAAATTTGATCAACCATTGTTAATCCAAAATGGCCTAATTGTTTTGTTTCCACATGTTTATTGAAATGTTTAGCAAAGGTACCCATATATTTTATAAACAACTCACTTATATTATTGTAGTCAGTACAAGGATCCCACAACATGGGGTTAGCCACACCCATGGCCTCAAGCAACTCATCTCTTTGAAAACGCTCTTTTATTTATTTTGTCAAATTTTCTAGTATTTTCTCAATTTAATATTTGTATTGTGTAAAACTATATCAAATATGTTGTATGTTATGGGCATTTGTTCAACATCGTATGTAACTATATGCGATTGTTTTTCAAAACAATATAAAGGTATCTCCTTTCTGTGAACATTAATACAAAGATGATTGTTGATGTTTAACTTTAAAAAGGTTTTTGGATTATTGATGTTTGTTAAAGTTCTCCAACTATCAAATAAAATATCTATAAAATTTTCTTTGGACAAGTATAACCTATCAAGATGCATACATATTTTCTTTTTCATCTTGATGAAATTGACAACATAAATGATCTTTATTGCACAAGTTTAATCAAATTATTCATTTCTTGCAACATTAGAAGAATACCACATAATGTGAGAAGTGTTTCCAAGTCAATCATACAGTATAGAAAATATTTTGTCTTATCGACTACCCTATGATTTGCATACATATATCTTGCTATGGATTGATATTCTTTAAAACTCTATATGCAAGTTGAAACAATGAAATCCACCTAGTATCTACATCTTTTAACAATTTTTTATCTTCAATTACTCTTAGTGCAAACTATTGAAACTCTACAAACCTTTTTGGACTGCACAAAAAATAAGCATGTATTTCACGGACGAGTTCTTCCACTCTTGCAACATTTTCAAATGTGCTCACAATTTTGTATGCAAGATTCATTCTATAAGCCATGCAATGAATGGGGATCAAATGTGGGGCAATTGATGTCTAAATTCAAACACAAAGACTATTCATGTATCCTTGCATTGTAGCAACACCATCAACTTCGACACATTTCAACTTAGTGGCTATTTTTGTATCATCAATTCCCATGATATCCTTTAAACTAGTTATAATAACATTGTAAAGGTTTTTTGCATTACAATTTTCCACCATCTTATGTAGTGCTAGTAAATGAGGTTGCCTTAAATGATTTTAGAATATGTAAATATGCATGCAAATTTAAGATGTGTTGTCATCAACAATTATCTTATCAATTGAAAGAGAAATGAATATGGCATGTTTTACTTTCTATCTCAGTTCCTCAACCAATGAGAGGCATTTTGCCATTTTCTAGCCACTATGATCTAACCAATGGGCACTAGGAAGGTTCTACACATTAGATAGTTGAAATAGATGCTTAAAATCAATAAAATCAAACATAGGTCTACCTTTTTTACGAATAGTATATACAACAAACTGCAAACTTTTTTAAGCTAAATTGGGCTTATGAATTTTTTGAAAATGGGATCGAATCGTTCCACCATTCTCAACAAGAATTTGTTATTGTTTCATTTATTTTTCATATTCTTTTGCATATCTAACATGTACACATTTAGATGCATCCTTCCACTTAATTCTTTTCTTAGTTATTCCATCACTTTCTTTTACTGTCAAACGTTTTCATAATGTTTTTCTATTTTATCCAACTTAAGTTGACATATCATTATTGTTCTTCAGCTGTATTGGCTCAATAAATGGATATGTTGATGACCATTTAAACTGAAATATCCTTCCAATAGTCCACCTGGTTAAATTTCTATATTCAAGTTTTTTAGTAGAAGATTCCTTAGAAGTTGACATTTTATTAGAATTATCATTTTATTTTTTGATTGGCGTGTCAGTTTCAAGAATCTCTTCAAGTGGTTGTTGCATGTCATTGTCGTTGTTAAGAAAATTTTCATGTGGATGCATTTCATCCTCAAGAATATCTTCAAGTGGAGGCATATCAGGGTCAATAGTGTTTTCTACATACAAAGGTGTTATATATCATTTTTTGTAATAACTTGCCAAAATTAAGTGTTTAATAGGTAAAATGGGTATGTATCTTGAATTTTAATATATGTCGATGGCTCACTCTATTTCGATATATGGCTATAATATTTTAGGAATGTATTTTTAGTAGAAGATTGGCCTTCCTTATTTTCATTGCCATTCTCCCTATTTAGAAAAAAGTATTTCATGTTAGAAAATAAACATGATGTTGCAAAAATGATGAAAATTCTACAAATTTTTTGTAGAAAGCAAAGAAAATAAACATGGTGTTGGAAAAAATGGTGAAAATTACCACTTGTCTTTGCTTTTGTTGATTGTCTCTTCTTATTTTTGTTGCCTATCATCTATGCTTTATGCCGATTGTCTCTATATTTCTCTGCTACCGATTCTCTTCTTTCTATTTATAGTCTTTGTTTTTCTTTGCTACCAATCGTCTTTTCTTTCTGTTGACCATCTCTACTTTTCTCTGTTATCATTTATGCTTTTATCTGCTACTGATTATCTTTTCTTTCTGTCAATTGTCTTTGTTTTGCTTAATTACCGATAGTCTCAATTTTTTTCGATTGTCTCTTCTTTTTTATGTCAGTCATATCTTTTGTCTATCGATCATATATGCTTTTCTTTGCTATAAATAGTCTCTTCTTTCAGTTGATCATCTCTATTTTTCTCTTCTATCAATAGTCACTACTTTTTATCAATCATCTCTACTTTTCTCTACTATTGATAGTCACTACTTTTTGTCGATCATCTCTACTTTTCTTTGCTAATGATCGTTTGTTCTTATTATAGCTCATCTCTACTTTTTACCTATTATTTTTTGCTAATATTGGTTGTTTTTCATTGCTACAAGTCATTTTTCAATATTATAGATTTTTTGTTGTAGCATTTTTGCTGATACAAGTCATTTTTCGCTGCTATAAGTCTTTTATCGAGGAGAATCAATATTTTAGATGTAGGAGTATTGTTGTCATGTTAGGTATATATATTGGTGGTATAATAGGTAAATTTGACAATGTAAATAAAATTATTTATAATTTTGAGATAAAAATGTCCATGATTTAGGTGAGAATGTTGGTAATTTAAAATAAAAATGGTGGAATTATTATCAAAGCAGTGCGAGTTGACCCAAAAAAATTGCACCTAAAACTTTTGGAAAAATAGGCCCCAGTCAAGGGTCCCCATATTCGCCAATTTCAAATTTTGAAAATCCTAATATTCATGAATTAACAATAATTCATCGCTATGCATAACCCTATTTTTAATTGATTGATTATTAGAGGTGGTGTGCCTTTAAGAGTTCTAATGGTTGCGCTTATTGATGAATATGGAAACAAACCAAAAAGAGCAAGGATTTGAGAAGTGGGAGGTGAAGAAGTGAGGGTGACTTGAGAAGGAGGACCATAACAAGCGACATGCAAAGAAGAGATGTAAAGAGTGGAAATAAAAGGGGTTTAGGTCATTGCAACCTCCAAAGTCATGGCCTTTGTTTCCATGGCTTCATCCTTGGCTAGTGAGACGATCTCTTATACATTAGCCTCTTATGGTATTTACTCTTCTTCAAGTGTGGGTATGCCTTCATCTAGAACTAATTCCTTCCTACCCCCATCCTTTCCAAAATAGACACCCTAATGTCAAATATCCTTTGGGTCATTTCCTATACAACTTTGTTGATAAATGTCAATGTCAAAGGAGTAAAAATATAATGGTGATTTCTAGTCCCCATATGCATCAACTTTTATCCGTGGCTTTATTGCTCATATTTCTTGATGCTAATATCTCATTCATTAGAAAATTCAGTATCAAAATACCCTTGGTACACGATCTATATTAAGGTACTTGTTTCATACCTCATCTATTGCCAAGAATTTGCCTTGCCATATATCTTTGATTATTGAAGGCCCCCCTTGTCTAATGATTTGTCTTATAATCAAGGTCAAAATCATATTTCTTCTTCATACTCACATAAAAAGCATACCATAAGGGAGGGTTATCACACCATTATTGTATCTCATACCCATACCTATGTTGGGGCCTCCAACTTGGCTATTGTCATGTCTTCATCCAATTTTACCTCTTTTTCCACCTTGTACCTCCTTTCATGGGTATAGAAAGTATTGAGGCCATGTGTCTCATGTTCTTCACAAAAATGATTTGAGTTCATAAGACTAGAAATCTTTTAACAGGGTCATAGCTTAACTTTTCAACTTATTATTGATGAACAAGTGGCATCCTCTCATATTCAATGTATTTATCATCATTGCCTTCTTAATCTCATAAAATCTAGCATTTTTTACTCCTTAATGTATTGTTGATATATATAGTCTAATTGTCACACATATTCCAAGTTTTATTACATAGTTAAGCACATGCAGGCAACTCATGAGGCATTTAAGGACTTTTGTTTTCCCAAGTAGTAATCACCATTCGGCCACGCATTCCTTCCTAACTAGTTCATTAGTCATTTACCCAATCACCATTGTCATTTAAAAAACTCATCGAGTCCATGCTCAAGTTGACCCTCTCAGTTATTTTTGACGTGGCTCGATGAGTTTTTTTTGAACTCGCTGATTTTTTATTTTACTCACAAGTCTGACAAAACAACTTGGCCACCATAGCAAAAATAGAGAAAAGTGACATTATTTTTTCTAGATTGACCTCATTTTTTTTGTTTCCACTTGCAAAGAGAGCATAGAGAAGGTGGAATTAGACCCAAAAAACACTCATTTTGCATCCTACACCCAAACATTTCTTAGTTTTCAAGTTTAACAACCACTCAGTATTTACATTTGAGTTGAAAATAAGAACCAAAGGAGAGGTTAATACCACAAGGGCCTCCTTAATACAAAGTACCAAAGATGAAAGGAAAAGAAAAACTAGTGAGCAAAGTACAAGGACAAGGCCAAAGAAGATCAACAATGGAAGTTAGGACCAAAAGGGTAGACAACATTAAGAGGAATTTAAACCAATCTTATATGGAGTTCCAAGGCAATATGTTACATCCCATGCAAAGTGTAACACCTTCAATAATAAAGAGCAAAATTTCTTTGCACTTCCCTATAATAGACATTCTCTAGAACATTCTTCTAACCACTAGGACTAGGAACAAATAAATACTTTTGAAATCCTAACCATCACAGGAAACATTCACCATGTTTAAGGCAGCTCAAAGGCATTAATAAATATAAAAAAAAAAGTTGGAATAGGACAATTCTTGGGCCCTCTCACAGTCTCAGTGAGATTTATAAGACACATAAAATAGAAAGAGGTCATTTGAAGTAGCACAAAATATCCTTGACATTGACTAATAATTGTGATATGTAGTTATACCCTTTGAAGGATAATATACTATCCATACTCTTCCAGAGAATAGCATCAACCATATTCAGTGTTGGTTTGAGCATTGTACTTGTGTATGGCCACAAAACTAGAATGGGAGATACATGACTTGCAGGATTTTTTAACAGTGGCCACTAGCCCATATGTAACCATTCGTTTATGGGATGCATCTCCTAGTATAGCCACAATTTGAGAACCGTGGAAATTAGAAATGATATGTACCAGCCTTATGCACTTTCTCTAGACTCTAACTCAATATGGAATATTAGCAAACACTACTATTAATTAAAAGGAAATAATTACAAATAAACAACACATTAAATGACAACAAAAGGACGTGTAGATGCTCCAAGACTAAATCTAACAACCACCCATTAGTTACATTGGTGTATTTCTTCACTTTTATGTGTAGTTTAAGGTTGTTTCACCTACAGTATTAATTTTGGATTTGTATAATATTAATTTAGTTGGGATATGCATGAAACAATTTTTTTTCAATGAAAATTTGCATTTTCTTTGGTTTTTTCCAAGTTTTTGCCAAAATTTTTTGAGTTTTTTTGTTGTGAAAAATTGGCCTTGTTGAGTCTAAGTTTCTCTACAATGGTTATTCCTAATAGCACCATCTATACATCCTCCTTAAATTGCTCAATATTGAGAGGTAGTTCAAAGTTTTGTGCATCTTTGAGTCGTTTGAGTTGGGTGGTTAGGAAGTTTCTCTATTTATTATGTTTGAGATTTATGTAGTAGTAGATCTAGGTTTTAGGGTTGTAAGTGACCTAATTTTTTCGATTACTCTTTATATTCAACATTTTCTTGATCTCATCCTCAATAATGAAAATGACCATCTCATCCCAATCCTGAGGAAAAATCATGCAGTGATCCTTGTCATGCTTTTCTGCACATCTTTCTACTATCTCTAGGAAATAACATATCTAAGGTACCAAATTCATGGTCAACCTAAATGTCCACATATTACTTATGCTCCAAGAATTTATCCCAAATGCTTGCATCTATCTTATGCTCTGGGAATTCATCCCAAGCTCCATTTTGTAACCCCTAAAATCTTCTTTATGAACTTCTATGGGAGAAAATTTGAATTTCCCATCAATCACCTTTCTATATAGGTTAGTGTACATGTCTTCAACCTTCTTGGTATTTTTGGGGGTCTTTTTCTTCTTGGTTTTAGAGGGGTCCACTTATTCAATCTATATTTGTTCATTTGGTTGGCAAGCTTACTAGAGTTTTTCCAATTACCATGCCATTGATGATTGTTACACTAGTGTCCATTTTATCTTTAGGAAATTTAGCCTGAAAAAATGCCAAGTCATAGGCAAAGTGGCTATTCATTCTTTGGGGCTCGCTATTGGGGGAGCAAATCACTCCTTTGACCCTAAACTTCCTCTCTATCCTCCTTAATGGTTATGGTAAAGATGGTCGTTTTCTCTAGTTTTCTCCAAACATTTTCATTGTGGTGAAATATGGGGAGGGGTTAAGAACCCTCCCCTATGTGTATTACAACTACCTTGCTTTGGGTGTTAATAGTGCTTGAGTAGCAAATCACTACTTTCAAGAAAATAGCAATTTAACATGTCACCTTTAAAAAAGTGTTGACAATTGGCTTGAAAAAGTTGTGATTTGCTCATTTTAGCAAATTGTAATACTTAAAAATAGCAATTCATTTCTTTTTTTTTGGACAAATTGCATCTTTTGAACTTAGATATTTTTTATAAATTTTGCATGATTTTTGATAAATGAATAAAATAAGAGGGATATGTAGCCATCCTTTTCAAAGTTTTCATTAAAACTAATAAGGATTATGTTGTTGTTTGTTTTGTATTTTCTCACTTTTTTTGTATTTTTCTATCTTTCAGTTTATTTGTATTTTTCTCTAAAAGAAAATAGGGAATAAAATATGAGGAAAACAATAAAGAGAATACTTGTACATATTCACAATTGACCTTTATAGGATTTTAGAGGGGCCTTAGGTGTTGTCCAATGACTAAGATAGTTAGCAATCTTCCACCGAGTATCACCATTTTGTAGGTATTTGCAAAGGTTTGACTACCCTTGACTCTTTCTCAACCAGATATCACCAGCATACATAGAGATACTCATATATTTCCAATAATGAAATAATCACTGTTATACAATGGAGATAACAAGAATAATGTAAATATGAATGTAATGATCAAATGCCACTCAAGGAGGGCAGATCCCCGCCACAAGGGCAAAAGGTGTGCAAATACGCAAATGGTGAATTGATGAAAAATATGATAAGAAAAGCACTTGGATACTAATATAAATAATAATCAAATAAATCATTTTATAATATAGTCGATGGCTATATTAATTTTGGAATGTACCATGACTCCCCTCCTCGAAAAGCTTTGTCCTCAAAGCTGGAAATGTTTGGAAAATACTTTCAGGTTCCCATGTAGCATCTTCTTCGGGTAGGTCCTGCCATTTGATGAGAAATTCTTGGATGTGATGAGATCTCAGTATGCATATTCTACTTTGTAGAATTGCTTTAGGCTGGAGATATATACGCCCTTCTTCATCGAGTATTGGTAATTCTAACTGAGATTGCACTTTCTGGTCGATCACCTTCTTGAGACAGGAAACATGAAATACTGGATGTATACGTGATGAGGGAGGCAACTCTAGTTGATATGCCACTTCTCCAATGTGACGCACAATTTTGTAAGGACCATAAAATCGTGGAGCCAACTTTTGAATGGACTTGATCTTCAATGATAATTGTTTGTAGGGCTACAAATGTAGGAACACCATATCACCAATATCGAATTCTCTTTTCGAATGGTGTGTGTCTTGTTGCTACTTCATACGATTTTGTGCTTGGACCAAATTATCTTTGAGAATGGTGAGCATTGACTATCGTTGTTGAAACCAATCATCTACTTGGGCCACTTTGGAGGATCCTGGTACATAATCTGCTATTGTTGGTGGCTTAGTTCCATACAATGCTTCAAAAGGAGACATCTTGATGGAGTAATGGTAAGAAGTGTTGTACCACCATTCTGCCAATGATAGCCACTGACTCCATTGATATTGTTTATCCTGAACAAAACATCTTAGGTAGGTACCCAAACATTTGTTAACTACCTCTGTTTGGCCATCTGTTTGTGGATGGTATGCAGAAGACATATTTAATTTGGTACCACTAAGTCAAAATAATTCCCTCCAAAAATTTCTAGTAAAGATGGGATCTCGATCACTTACAATATTTTTTGGTATTCCATGCAATTTGAAAATTGAGTCCATAAATACCTTAGCCACTTTGCTTGCTGAAAATGGATGTTGTAGAGCCTGAAAGTGAGCATATTTGGAGAGGCGATCAACTACCATAAAAATTATTGTTTTGCCTTCTGACTTAGGAAGACCTTCAATAAAATCCATGGAAATGTGTTCCCACTGATGATCTGGAATGGGTAATGGTTGAAGAAACCCTGGTGATTTGATTGTTTCACCCTTATTGCGTTGGCATACTTCACATTCAGCTACCCATTGTTTGACCTCTGCTTTTAATCCTTTCCAACAAAAATATTGTTTAACCCGCATATAAGTTTTCAAAAAACCTGAATGACCTACTAATGGAGAAGCATGTGACTCATCTAGAATCCTTGATTTGATTGTCAAAGTGTGTGGAATGTAGATGTGATTCTTCTTTCTTAATATCTTGTCTTCATAGGAGAAAAGAGGGTGCTTGGATGACCCCAATGACAATTCCTGAATTATTTGAGCAGTTTCACTATTGGACAACCATTCTTCCTGTAACTGAGACACCCATTGAGAACAAGGACCTGAAATAGCATTAATAACCACTTCATCTTCATATTTTTTGGATAATGCATCTGCTGCCACGTTTTCTTTCCCTTTCTTGTATTCAATAACGAAATCATATCCCAACAATTTAGTTAACCACTTGTTTTGTTCTGGATAAGAAAATCGTTGTTCTAGAAAGTGCTTGAGACTACTATGATCGATTTTTATAATGAAACGACTACTGATTAAGTAGTGTCTCCATTTCTCCACTGCATGTAGAATAGCCAACATTTATTTTTCATATGTAGATCTTCCCAAATTCTTTTCCAAAATTTGTTTACTTTCGAATGCCAAGGGATGACCTTCCTGCATTAATACTGCCCCAATACCTGTTCCTGAAGCATCACATTCGATGACGAATGGTTTGTGAAAATTTGGAGTTGCCAAAATTGGAGTAGTACACATTGCTTCTTTGAGAGCCTCGAAGGCTTGAGTGGCTACTTTTGACCAATGGAAAGCATCCTTTTTTGTTAGAGTTGTGAGAGGAGCTGCAATTTTACCATAGTTATGCACAAATTTGTGATAGTAGCCAGTGAGACCCAAAAAACCATGAAGTTTCTTGATGGTTTTAGGTAAAGGCCAATCCTGAATTACCTTAATCTTATTGGGATCCACTTTAACACCTTCTTGAGATACTATATGACCCAGGTACTCAAATTATTGAACACCAAAAGAGCATTTAGAGAGTTTGACAAACAACTTTTCCTTGTGTAGTATATGAAGAACCCTTCCCACATGCATCAAATGATCCTTCCATGATTTACTATATATGAGTATGTCATCGAAGAAGACTAGGACAAATTTGTAGAGGAATGGATGAAACACATGGTTCATGAGGCTTTGGAATGTAGATGGGGCATTAGTGAGACCAAAGGGCATGACCAAGAATTCATAATGACCTTCATGGGTGCGAAAAGTTGTTTTGGGAATATCTTCTTCCCTAACTCTGATTTGGTGAAACCCCGAACGTAAGTCCAATTTGGTAAAAAAATTTGCACCATGTAGTTCATCTAATAGATCATCAATGATAGGTATAGGGAATTTATCTTTGATGGTGATTTTTTTAAGAGGACAAAAATCCGGACACATACGCCAAGAATTGTCTTTTCGATGGGCCAAAACTACTGGTGAAGAATAGGGGCTAGTGCTGTGATGGATGACACCATGTTCTAATAGTTCTTGGACAATCTTCTCAATTTCTATTTTTTGAGGTTGGGGATATCGATAAGGATGACCATTAGGAGGAAGACTTCTGGGAACAAGGTGTATGGCATGGTCATGGGATATTTTGGGAGGTAGTCCCTTTGGTTCTTGGAAAACCTCATCATAGTTGGCCACAATGTTTTGTAGATCCTCTGATTGGATTTCTGGCATATCTTGTGCTTGCATTTCCATACAATTAATTTGAGCAATGAATCCATAACTACCTTTTCTTAATATTTTTTCCATGTTGTGCGAACTTACTATCTTTGATGGAGGTGTTGGAATTCCTTGGAGGCGAATGGTCTTCCCATTTTATTTCCATTCAACAAAGCGTTGCTTGTAATTAAAACCGATCGTGGTTTCCATTTGTTCAAGCCATGCGACTCCCAAGATAACTTTTGAATTCCCTAAATTCATAACAAAAAGAGGACCCTGCCAAGTATAACTTCCCATTTGTAATGAAATTGAAGATGTTTTACCTATACATTGAGCACTACTCCCACTTGCAGTTCTAACTTGAAATTTATCTTGATTGGAGGAGTGGATGTGCAAGTTTAATGCCTTGGCAAGCCTTGTGTCAATAAAGTTGTGAGTACTTCCTAAATCAATTAATACAGTTACCTTCCTTTGTCGAATGAATCCTGCTACTTTGATTGTATGGTGTGTTGATAACCCCATAAGAGCATGTACTAAAATTGCCATAGTATCTTCCTCAGCTACAACCTCCTCGTGTTCAATTTGGTCTTCATCTATGGGATCATCAGGAGAGTTGTTCTCCTCTATTTCTTCATCTTCCTTGTCAGCATATTCAATTTGAAAGTTCTATCATGGTACACATGCCTGATATTTTGGATGGTGATTACAACATTTATAGCAAAAATATCTTGATGGTTGATCATTTCTACGAAAAGAGTTGTTGCGGTATTGAGGTCGACCATATGAATCATGTCGTATGGATGTCACCATTTGCACCTTCTTCTCAGCCAACTTGGCAATCCATATACAAGCATCTACAATGGATGGATCTTGTAGATCCACTTCGACTTTAATATTCTCTTTCAACCCATTTCTAAAAGCAGCTATCACTACCTCGGTTTCCAAATTTCTTGCATAGGAAAGCAGGCTAGTGAATTCTGATATATAATCCATTATTGATCCTGTTTGCTTAAGTGATAACAACCGCACCATGTAAGAAGATGAGGATCCTTCATCGAATATGTTAAGAAATTATTTGGTGAAATCATTCCAGAAAATGGTTTTTCCCTTCTCGTGTTTGAGCCATACAAACCATTGATAAGCTTTAGTACCTAGTTTGGAAGTAGCAAAAGGAACTTTGTTTGAATCTCGAATTTGGTATAATTCTAAAATGCCTTCCATTTTGGCTATCCACCCACGTGGATCATGACCCTCAAAGGTGGGAATATCAATGCATGGAAAATTGACCCCACTAGGACCTCTAGGTTGTTGGTAAACTTCATCTCTATCTTGGTCTTCATTGTGCCTATATCGATGGAAGCGATTTTGGGTAGGACCTCTTTGTTGTTCAAAAACATCTTCGTTGTTGATATCCTCATTATTCTGTTGTCCATTGAAGTGATTTTTGGGACTACCATTATGACCTCTTTGTTGTGCATAAACTTCTTCATACTGATCCTCAGTGTTCCAGTGTCTTTGGGGGTGATTTGGGCTAGGAGGATTTGGTTGGCTTTGTCTTTCCAATAGTTGGGTCATCTTGTCATTCAGAGTGTTTATACTAGCCAATAACGATGTTAAGGCCTTGTCAGTGGTAATGGGGCTTCATGTTTCCTCTTGTGTGAGGTTCTCATGGGAAGATTTTGGGGAGGGATTGGATGCCATATTGTTAAGCAATGGATGACCAGGGTTAAAGCTATTAATTCCTAAAGGAGAAGAAGAATTATGTGTACCTTTGCTTCTAGGAGGTCTTCTTGGTGACTTCAAGATCCCCTCATTGGAGTTCTCTGAGCTTGATAGTCACCTGTTTGGTCCTTTGGTCCACCTTCCACTCATGCACTTGTCAAGCAGTATTGCTTACAATTTATCCTTGATTTTTTTTTGCAAAAAAAATTGGCAAAAATTTGTTTATTTTCCGCTTCAACTGCCGCTCCAACTATGACGCGGATTGGATCTCCCCTCGTGATGCTTCCCAGGTTACTTTTCTACTTTTGAATTTGAGCCACCAATTTGACACTTTGACTACACTTGATACCAATTTGACACACTAGTTTGAAACTGTAATTTGACACACTGGTTTGAACTGCTTACTACTTTTGACGCATACCAACTAGACACACAGACTTTTGACGTGACACCAACTTGACACTAGATTGTCTTGATACTAACTCGACACTGGTTAGACAACTAACTCGATGATTTGACACAACACACACCCCAAGACTGACATGGAGGATGGGACCGTTTAGGCAATAATACCAATAGACAATCAGACCCGAATAAGCTCATGATTGACACTTAACCACTAGACACGATGTCAGAGGATATGAGAAGATTGGACCTGACCATGGTAACAAGGGAAACCAATGACAAGACCGATAGACCTGACCACGTTAACAAGTAAAACCAACGATAATATCGATAGACTACCGAACATCTAGACCAACAAATGCCACTGAGGATACAATATGCACTACAGGAAATACGTGACACAGAAGCGATAGAAGCTAGATACTGAAATAGGGACAGATCGTTGGAAAAGCATAAGAATAGTTGGCTATGAAGAACACGTAGACCGACACGTAATACAAGTAGAATGACACTTGGTGGGTGGTTTGTGCGAGCAAGAAGATGGAGATTGTGTGATCGAAGTCACATTAGCTTTGATGTGCCTTACAAATTTTAAACTCCTTTTATCCCACCACACAATTTGTGTGGGACAATTATACAGATGAAACAATTGAAAATTAGTTTAAATGATGTTAGCATTAATATTATGCACTTTATGCCTTGGTTTAATGTTTATAACACAAATTTTGGCATGATTTGATTGGCTCTAGGATTCCCAACCTATTTGGTCTGCGTTCACATTGGTTTGCTTGGAACTTCAACGATTTCTCCTTAGTGGTTGAATGTTGTGACTGTCATTGGGACCAGACGTTTCTTGCCCCAAATATACTCGAGGTAGAGTCCAAAATGCTTGTTCTTTTTCACCCTTATATGCTTGAAAAAATATGCCTTATTCTCCTATTGATGAGCCTGTTTATGTTTGCTATCGCATGTATCATGTTTTGTAAGATATCTTAGCTTCCCTGCAAGGTGGACGCAACATGAATTTTTATAGCTTCCTAGAGTGTTTTTTGGGAATACGAACTGACAACACCTCCTGGTTTCATTTGCCTATTGTATTCACTGCACCAGATGATCACCTACAATCGCCCAAAATTTGGATGCACTTGGAAGTTTTCATAGATCGTAACTAGTCTCGTGATACCACTTGCAATGGTATGACTACCCTTGACTCTTTCTCAACTAGATATCACTAGCATACACAGAGATACGCATATATTTCCAATAATAAAATAATCATTGTTATACAATCGAGAGAACAAGAATAATGCAAATATGAATGTAATGATCAAATGCCACTCAAGGAGGGCAAATCCCCACCACAAGGGCAAAAGGTGTGCGAATACGCAAATGACGAATTGATGAAAAATATGATAATAAAAACACTTGGATACTACTATAAATAATAATCAAATAAATCATTTTGTAATATAGTCGTCGGCTATATTAAAATTGGAATGTAGCAATATTGGTTCATTTGAATTTATTAATTTAGTTTGACCTACTCCAAAGGGAGTCAAATTTCTCATGTTTTCTAGGCTTCACCCTATCTTCATCCCATTTGAAAATGAGATCTTTTTGAACTCTATATCAATCACCCTTTTATTAAGCCATCTCTTGACTACTAGTTGGTGTTGAACAAATCATTTTAAAGCCTTCTCTCTTTCTTCTTCCAATGATAATAACATATTCAAGCATACCCAAATTAGGGTAATGTTATTATCTTCAATCTCTAATGGTTGGGACTTTTGGAGATAAAGGAGTTCTAAATTTGTTATCAGCATTTCTTCCTTGTCAAAAAAATGTTTGTAGGGAGATGAACTACTGGAAGCTTTAGGTGTTACTTTACTTGTACATAATGTCCTTCTCAATGATGTGTGCCAATTTCTATGGGATTTAGAAATAGTCCTCTTAAAAATCTTAAAAATATTATTATTGGTGGATTTTTCTATGCCAACTGCCTAAAGGATAGTAATTGGAAGAGGTTTTTATGATAAACCTATGCTTGAGATCAAAGCACGTTAATTTTACCCCTATAAAAATTATTGCATTATCAGTTACTACCATTGAAAGGGTCTCATATATAGTAATAATATATTCTAGAATTTGGATTACAACTTCTTTACTTGTTGATTTATTTAGAGCTACTTCAACCCACCTGGTAAAGTAGTCGATGGTATTCAAATGTTATGAACCTCATCTTTCATCCATCGAGACCATTATGGAGTGATTCCTTCTTGAATTTATGTACATCCTTGATCATCTTTGCTGAAGTTATGGAGGAATCACTTCTTTCATGCAAAATTGTACATCCTTGATCATCTTTGCTGAAACCTATAAATTGATAGCCAAATCCCTGTTGATGAAGTTATGTTTGTTGCTAGGGTTTATGGAGACTAACTTTTTTCTTCTCAATGCAACCATAAAATTGCAAATAATATTTTTAGACTTACATAGACCTCTTTTAACATTGTTTGACTCATCTAACATCCAAGCTATGTTTCCTTCAGTCTACACAATATTATCCTTCTCTTTTTATTTTACCAAATTATTGTAAATTAACTCTCTTAATTTCCTTTTGTTTCTTATGAGGCCTATTTAATTCTTTTGCATTTATTTTGAGTGTATTGTTCAAACAACTATCGTTTCATATTTTTTCTCAAATTCCCATTTACTTAAAAATTCTTGCTCTATTTATTCCCAAGTCAATTGATAATTATGGGTCCTAAGAAAACTATGATGCCAAGATTGAGCTTCTCCTTCAAAATAGAAATAAGCCTATCGACCCAAAAATAATCAATAGAATACATTAATTTAATTCTTTTCCACCATTCCTTAGCATAAATATCATCTTCTCCATAGAATTGTGGCAACTCCATGACCTCAAACCCCCCAAAAAATTAAAACTTGGATTTTTCAAAAAAAAATCCTCAAGTCTCCTCTATTATTTTCAATTTAATTTGCATATATTTTAAAATAAAATAGACTACAATTGATTTGATTACCTTGACTAATACATATATGCACTCAAACTAGCAACTATTAATGGCCTATGAATTGGTTTTTTGGTTGATAACAACTTGTGGACTGTGTATTTCCTACACTCGACCTAGTAACTGTTAAAGGCCTATAGACTACGTACTTCCTGCAACTGATAACAACCTACTTTATGGACTATTTTTTTAGATTGGTATCAAACTATGGATTGATTATTTCTACACTCAGAATAGAAACTGATAATAGCATGCTCTGCAGAATCTTTTTCTTATTTATGGTAGACTGCTACCAAACTATGGATTGGGTATTTTTTATACTTAAACTAGCAATTGATAATGACTTGCTCTATGGACTGGTATTTTCTACACTCAGAATAGAAGTTGATAATGAGTTGCTTTGTAGACCTTTTTTTTTACGGACTGTTACCAACTAACTATTGTAACGACGAGATCAAGAGTTTTTCTATACTTCTAGATTGTCGCTTGACAACTGCTATTGATTGTTACTATTTTTTATTATTACCAACTGCTCAGAATCCACTATCAGGTTATCTAAATGTTCTGACGACCAATATGGTATTTTTACACTATCAAATTCTAAAATCCAAATAGGATATTTTTTGCACTAAATTAAAACTATATACTCTAATGATTTCCATTGATTGTTCTAATTTTCAATAAGGATAATCTAAGGCAAAGTGTGGTTTCATTGGATCTATGATATACTCTCTTGGTCATGATCAATGGATGATCCAATATCTAAAATCTCTAACTGCGAAGGGTTCAACAATACATGTAGTCATACTATATATTTTGTAGTGTACTATGAGAGTAACTTTTTGGTATGCTATTTAACGGTGCATCGTAAAACACAAACGACTGATATCTTCCTAGGGTTGAAGGTTTCTCCTAATCATAGGGGGTCTCCATATATACCCAATTACTCATGGGAGCTTATCTTTGTATATGGGTGTTGTCTAAGACCTAGGTACTAGAGTCTGGTCACCTATCACTTCACTAAATGCTTTATGAGTAATCTAACTTAGCCAAAAATAATAGCTCCTTTGTGATATTTTAAAACCCTCTGACATAGGGTTATTAACCTATTCCACTAGAAGCAAAAAAATATGCTATTTTCTTGTAGGTTTTTCTCTAATGTAAATTAGTAAAGTAAGAGAAAAAATACACATAATAAGGAATAGATGACCACATTATTTTCTTGCAGTTTTTTTAACAAAAATAAGTAGAGCAAAGGAAAAATATACCGAACATGGAATAGATGGCCATAAAATAATTGTAGCTTCTACAACAAAACATGTCCCTAGAAAGAACTCTAATGCTACTTGTTATAAACCTCTACTCTCATCCATATAGATCGTTAACTAATTTGCCAAAATATTACATAAAATAACCCCAATAAATAATCCACACAAGGATACTCAATTATAAAAAATATGAAAATACCCTTTAGGTAGGTCCACACCATGAACACTCCTTAAGAAGGAATCATTCTGTAGTATTTCCAAACTCCATGAGCCATAACTACTTTATAAGAATATAATATATGAATTATATTCCCTCCCTTACCTTTATATAGGCTCTTCATCTACCCAAACCCTAATGCTCAAGGGTCAATCCACATGCAAGTGGGGGACTCAAGCTATTAACTTCTAATAAAAGAAATATTTACATCATGGTGGATTCACATTATCCACTAATTCATTTATGGATCATACCAATATACAATACAATATTTTATCATTAAGTATCTATCTTGGGTGATGAGTGTCGTCTAATCCTTCATCATTTAATCAATATGTGTCAATTCTAGGGCGGTGTCCATGGCTGTATGTGAGAGTAGGGTATAACAGACTGTGATTCAGATCCTTTAGTTCATAGCTTTTATTGATGGGATAGTTAGTATTGGGGTGTTGGTTCTCCTATGAATATACTAAAAATGCTAAAGTACTACCTGTGACAGAAACAGAAATGATCCTAAGTTATGAAAACTAAATGAAAATGCATGGAAATAAAGAAAATCCACTCTTACTGTAGAAAAGCAAAGCTGTACTACTGAATACTGGGAATTACACATTGAGATAACTGAAAGTAAATCAAATTCCTAATGAAATCATTACATATTTTATAGGAAAAATAACAGAATTGAAATGTTTATAATTGCAATAGAAATTCTGGAAATGATGCAAATTTGAAATGTGCTAAAAACATAAATAAATATTTGACCTATGCAATAACCTAACCTGAAATAGAAATTATAGAACCTGTCAGTTTCCTGTTGTCCTGCTGCAGTCAGAATAAGCAGAATTCTGCCAAAAGAAAAGTCCTCCCCTGGACCTAGAAGTGGCCCTTGCTTCCAGCACCAAAGGAGGCAAATAAAACCTTCCTAAACTGACTAACTATTCATACTTAACTCAGAATAAGACATGAATAATGATGCACTTTTTTATTTCATCAAAAAAGCATTACAGTAATGCAGGGAAAACCTGTAGAATACTGAATTACTACAGCAAATTACAAAAAATCCAATTTATGCTACTCAGACCTATTTTCTATTTCTTCTCCTCTATCTCTATATCTACATATCACTCAACCAAATGGGAGTGCTTATTTATTCTAAACAAAACATCTTGCAGATAAGGTTTACAGCTATAATTTAGGTTTGTTACAGCAGTTTTCGTCTAGGTCTTCTCTTGAATCCAGGGTTTGAATCCTTCAATCCTTATCTTCTTGTAGTGCTAGAGCATTCCCAAGTGAGGAACAGATGTAGATTTGGATAAGGTATCCCTTGAAATAGCTCAAACACCGTTTTCTCCTTCTTTCAACAATATATTTGAGCAGTTTAAACTGTTTATGCTCATTCTAAAGTTGTTCTAGAATATCAGGCAGTAGAATAGGAAAACTGTTGTGTTGTCTTCAAAAGTTTTTTTGACTGGTTTTAGTGGCAGATATGGCTTCTTTGGACACCCAGGAGACTAGTTCCATCCTTGATTCGAGTTGGGGTAGATAAATTTCATGCCATATTGTAGAAATACAACTGGCTGGAATTTGTATGACAAAGTCCAGTCTACCCTGCACAGTTTTCATTCTGACAACTTTTTGGCGCCAACAGTCAATTTAAACAGGTGCATAACGGTGGAATACATTGTGGAAGACTATAAACCTTATTCACAAATTTCCTAAAGAGAATTATATTCTAATTAATTCCGAATTATAATCAGATTTCAGCAAAAACATGAATAAAACAGTAAAAACAGAGTATTTGTTGTTTCCTATTTTTCATGCAAATATTACTACATAATGCATAAATATCCAAAATTAACATGAACCCACATCACAAATAATTCCAAATGAGTTTTAAAAGTATTCAAAAGATGTCTTTGAATGTGGCAATTCAGTGCCTCACCATTTTCCCCCAGCCTAATTCAATGCATGTCCTCATGCATTTTGTTCTGCAAGAAGGGCACATAAATCCACATCCAAGTACCATTCCTTATATGGCCATACTTTGATGAAGGGTGAATAATATCCCCTGTGATTTTTGATTTCTTGGAGCCATCCTTGAAATTGATCTTCCTCCTGTGGATCACTATCAAAGAAACATGGTATAGGTGTAATGATGGTAGGCATTCTATATCTGAGGCCAATCCATTGATCCTTGAGCTCATATATTATCTGTATGATGTTGGCAGCCAGAAAGAATAGGATATTGACCATCACAGGTAAGAAATCGAATAACCCAGACAGTGACCTCATCCCACGGGGTTTGCAAGCTAGATCATTTAACTCCTTTGCAAATACCATTACTCATATATTATGTTGGTCTATCATTGGTGCCCATAAACTGATTAACAAGGTCTGCGAGGGTATTATTTCCAGACTTATTTATAGGAATTCCTTCAAGAGGTAGCTCTGTAATTTCACCAAGGATTTGAGGGCTTACCTGTATTGTCATTCCATTAATTTGTACTTGGTTTCGCCTACAGGTTCTATCGAATTCGACGGCAAGCCCTTCTGAATGTCCTTCAAATTTTTGTAAGAACGGCAAGAATCCTCCTTTGGAAAAAAATTTGCAGGCATTCTGAATCTCTCCGTAAATAGTCAATGTTGTCTGGTTCAATGCAATTTTTATAACCCACCATCCTGTCTGGTTCTTTGCTAGCTTCTTTCAATACACCCCTGCTATGGAAAATTTTTGTTCACCGCTATCACTTCGGAAATGAATTTTGAAGTTGGCATATACATGCATGGCAATGATGCATGGTCATGTGACGTGAAGTAAATCTGGAAGGTGGTAGTACCCGACTAATAATGCGCTTCTCCTCACATGATCTCGGCAAATGCGGTGACGTGGTCTATAGGCCAACTAAAAAAAATTGCCTCGTGATCACCTTCTTAAAACATGTGCCACCTTATGACTTTAGAATCTGCGATGTGGCACAGTTCCTCAAATCTTATGACGCTGATGTAGGCACATAAATTTTATGTCACATGCTCCCGGAGTTGACTTATTCCAGGGTAGAGTATTCTGAAGTAGGCTTCTTTTATCTCTTAAAAACTCATTGGAATTAAATGCATGTGTTTATGCTAACTAAGGATTCCATACATCATACAATACATATTTACAAGATTAAAAAGGAAAGCACATACCTGAAAAACTGTCTTATCCATATTTTGGACAAATGTTGATTTCCTACTGTTTCTGCATTTACAGAGTGCAATTAGAACAGAACTGTCTCAAAATAGACGAATAAAACAATTGTGAATGGAATGAGGGGGAATGGAAAGGAGATGAAATGATGATGGGAGAGAGTGGAAATGAGATGGAATGATGATGAGAGACAATGGATGGAACATTTAATGGATAGTACGCAATCATGCCAGTGAACTGGTTTTCATGAGAGCCAAATTTAGATGTGCCTCAAAGAGGTTTTAACATTTTGATTTATTATATTATTTTTTTATTATTATTATTATTATTATTATTTTTTTTAAAGACATCACTTGATTGAGTTGGTTTTAGAAGTAGTGGTTGCTTCCAATACCATTACATCCATGTTTCCCACTTGTTTGAGAAATTCTTCCTTTGTTAACGGCTTATGATACACATGGAGACGATGACCGTTAACCACCATATTTCTTCTTGAATCATAAATTGGTGAAAGACGCACAACTCCATTGGTGAATACTTCCTCAATTTCATAAGGTCCAAGCCATCGTGTCTACAACTTTCTAGGATGATCTTTATATCGTGAGTCAAACAACAAAGCCTAGTTGCCTTGTTGAAATTCTCGTTGTTTGATATGACTATCATGCCACAATTTTTGTTATTCCTGGATCACCTCAGTCTGGTGCAATGCATCTCTCTGTAATTCATCCAATGCATTGAGCTATAGAATCCAATCTGTTTGTGCCTGTGACAAATCAATTCCCACTTCCATAGCAGTTTGAAGAGTTAGTAGTTCAAATTCAATTGGCAACAAAGGCTTTTTGCCATAAACTAATTCATAAGGAGTAAATCCAGTAGTGGATTTCTAGGTTGTGTTTTAGACCCAAATTGCTTCAAGAAATTTATCCACCCAATTCCTCCTATGGGCTGCTACAGTTTTGGTCAAAATCCTTTCTAACTCTCTATTTGTCACTTCAACTTGGCCATTGGCTTGTGGATGATAAGGTGAGGATTTTTGATGTTTGATTTCATATAGTTGTGTAAAATCTTCCTCCACTTTTGAAGTAAAATTAGGTCCTTAATTAGTGGTAATAGAATGGGGAATTCCAAATCGCAAAAAAATTTGTGAATACAAAAAATTAGCAACTTTCTCCTCTCGGGCATGTTTGAAAGCACGGGCTTCTACCCATTTGGTTACATAATTGGTGCATACAAGGATGTGTACTTTCCCTTGGTAAGGAGGATCAATGGGTCCTACAAAATCTAAACCCCACCTCTCAAATGGTTTTGTACCTAATTGAGGTTGTAAGGGCATTTCACTAGTAAAGGTAGGTTTACCCATTCTCTGGCATGCATCACAACTTCTCACATACCTCTTCACATCTTTGTGCAGAGATGGCCAATAGTAACTAGCATCCAAAATCTTTCGAATGGTAGTTTTTACTGAATAATGTCCCCTTGATGGTTCATCATGACAAGCATGTAAGACATCATATATTTCATCTTTGCGTAAACACCTGCATAAAACATGATCAGGGCCACATTTGAACAATAATCCATCTATCCATTCAAAATATGAGCTTTGCCTAATTAACTATTTTTTTTGTCTAGGAGTAAAATGAAAAGGAATCTTTCCTGAAACCAAATAATTGGCTATATCAGCAAACCAAGGAGTTTGTATAGAAACTGCGAACAAATTTTCATCAGGAAATGCATCCTCAACCAACTCTATTGTATTTGCATTGGGTAACCTTGATAGAAAATCTGCCACCATATTAGACTTCCCTGGCTTATTAACTATAGTAATATCAAATTCCTGTAGTAATATTAGCCATAGAATAATTCGTGAACTAACCAAGGGTTTATTCATCAGATATTTTATAGCAGCATGATCTGTGTGGATGAATACTGGATACCCTATGATATAGTGTCTAAACTTATTAATGGCATATACTACATATAAGAATTCTTTTTCAGTTGTGGTGTAGTTCTTTTCAGCTCCAGTCAAGTTTTTACTAATGTAGTATATGGCATAATGTTGCCCATCTTCAATTTGCCCTAGTGCTGCTCCAATAGCAGTATTGGAAGCATTAGTTTGAATATGGAAAGGCAACTCCCATTTAGGGCCTCTCAGTACTGGTGGAGTGGTTAATTTGTCCTTTAAAGTTTCAAAGGACTTCTGAAAATCAGCAGACCAAACAAATTCAAAATCCTTTGTTAATAATGTAAACATTGGATTAGCAATGGTACTGAAATTGGCAATAAATCTGCGATAAAAGCCAATATGTCCTAAAAAACTTCGTACATCAGTTTGATTTTTTGGAGGAAGGGTTTTGATTACTTATACTTTCTTGGGATCAACTTTGACTCCCTCAGCAGATATATGGTGACCTAAAACAATCCCTTCTTCCATCATCAAGAAAAATTTCTCTGGATTGAGTGATAGATGATATGTTTCACAGCGTATAAGAACTTTTTCAAGTTGTTCAAGGGTATACTCAAAAGAATCACCAAACACAGTGAAGTCATCCATGTAAATTTCTACACTCTCGTTGGTCAAATCAGAAAATATAGCTATTACAGCTCTTTGAAATGTTGCGGGTGCATTACACAAACCAAAAGGTAGAACTTTGTAAGCGAATGTTCCCCAAGGGCATGTGAAAGTTGTTTTTTCCTGATCCTCTGGTGCAACTCGGATCTGATTATAGCCACTAAAATCATCAAGGAAGCAGAAAAACTTCTTACCAGCAAGAGTATCTAGCACTTGGTCTATAAATGGCAATGGAAAGTGGTCTTTGTGTGTGACCTTGTTCAATTCCCTATAATCTACACACACTCTCATTTTCCCATTTTTCTTTGGAACAATGACCAATGGTGAAACCCATTTACTATCTAAAATTGGATAAATGAATCCTACATCCAACAATTTTTCAATTTCTTCTTTAACAATGTCTTTTAGAGCAGGATTCAAGCATCTTTGTGGTTGTCTTATTGGTTTAATATCTTCTGTATATATCCTATGTGTACATACATCAGGATGTATGCCAGCCATGTCCTTGTAATTCCAAGCAAAAGCTTGAATATGCCTCTGTACAACAGTAAACAATTTGGCTTCTTGCTCAGTAGTTAACCAACTATTAATGTTCACACACTTTCCTAGTTGTATTTCAATCTGCTTGACCCCAGGAAGAATGGAATTAACAACCTCATATTTACTGCTAATTAATTTATTTAATGGACAATGATGTGGCTACAGAGTATGAAATACTCTGGACTCTGGTGTAAAGGTAATACATGATGGAATCATTTGCATAGGACAAGTAAAAGAATTTAAAAGATGACGGTGCCACCCATGTGGCAGTGTGAAGGAGCTTTCTTGTAAAGGAATGGAAGTCATAGGCTCAGCAATTTTTTCATTATCCTTCCATAACAATCGATGGATCATAATTTGGTCATCCTTAAGGCCTTCTTCATGCAGTGTTTTTACCAAGACTGATTCATATTCAAATATTTCTCTTTCTGATGAATTCAGTTCTTCAATATGTTCTTTTACTACAACAGTGGCCAAGGTGACAAAAGTTTCATGTTCTTCTTTAGATTCAGGATACCAAATTTGTCCAAAATATTTGGCTGAAGGTTGGGCTGGTGGATATAAGGAGATTTTCTTCAAATCTACACCATTGGAGATGGTCATTTCTCCTGACCTGTAGTCTATAAATGCAGCTGCAGTAGCAAGCCAGGGTCTTCCTAAAATAATAGGATAACCATTAGCTACATTTTTGGGTTGTAACACGAGGAAATCCATAGGATATTCCCAAGAAGAAACTTCAATGGATACATCCTCCAAAATTCCCTCTAGTTTAGCTACTGACCTATCCACCATTTCCAAAATAGTGGTAGTAGGACTCAGATTATTGAGCTATAATTTTTACATAGTTTCTTTGGTCATCACATTGATTGTAGCTCCTAAATCTATAAGTACATTTGGAATTTTAACCAATCCCACAGTGATGGTAACCACTGGACTCCCTGGATCACCATACTTAGGAGGAACTAGCTTCCCAGAAAGCAGATCGGCCAACTTCCCTTCCACCTGCACAGTTTTTGGAAAGGCCTTCTTCTTCCTACCAGGTTTCCTAATGCACAAATCTTGAATGGTTTTTCTAATCAGAGGTACTTCCTTTATTTCCTGCAACAGTGTAAGTGAAATGAACATTTTTCTTAATTCAGTAATTAATTCTAATTCAGGGGTTGAGATAGTTTGATCAAACCCTTCAGGATATGGCAGATTTGCTAAGGCAGGTTCAGGTTCCCCTTTGTCTATTTTTTCTTCCTTCATTTTTGTTTGTAATGTTTCTGGATTTGGAAAATCATGTTGTCCATCAATTTCTTCAATAGTGGGGGGTTCAGGGTCAGGTAAAACCCTCCCTGATATTAACTGGATGTTACTGCAGTCAAGAACATTGATTGCAGCAACAGACTCCTCAGACCCAGCTCCATAAACAGGAGCTCCAGGTCTATTATTATTTGGGTTAGCAACAGGTTGAGCTGGGAGTGGAGGTTTCTTGACTGGTTGTGTTTGTGGTGGTTGGTTTCTTCCCTGGAAATTTTGATTAGGAGCTAGAAAAAATTGTTGGTTTGGTGCTTGATACCATTGTTGAGATGGATATTGTTGTCCCCACCTTTGTCCTTGTTGATTTTGTACCCAAGGTTGACTATTTGAAGGCCATGGTTGATTCCAATTGGAATGTGACCAGTCTTGTGGAGTTGTCCAAGAATGTTGCCAGGGTTGCAAAGGAGGTTTTGTGTATCCCCAAGGCATGTTCCAAGGATTTTGTCCCCAACGAGGAGTATTTGCAAAATTTCCTCTTGGTCTCTGTCCTATCACATTAATTTCCTCAGCTTGGGTTTCTAAAAAAATCTTTATATGGGGAAGAAAGTGACATTTATCAATTGTATGTCCCTTTGAACAAATACCACAAATGGCTGATATTGTAGTTTTGTCTAATGGACAATATTGTAGGGCATGCTTATTCCTACACCTAGGAAAATAGATGGATAAAGGTGATGAAGAATTTCCTTTTGGAAGTCGTTCCCCAAATGCAGAGTTTAGTTGAACCAGAATATCAGTCTTCGTATTGGCTAACTCTTCCATTAATTCCTTGGTATCCACATTAGTAGGATTCTTCTTTTTCCTTCTATGCCTAGTTCGAGAATAATTTCTACATAGCTCCATAATGTCATCAAAATCAATTTGAAAAACATCTCCCTTTCCCATTATATCCAATACTTCCTTAGACTCATCTTCATCTATACCACCAACTCGTTTCTGAATGAAAGCAAATCGATCAAGATAATATTCCAAACTTTCATCTTCTTCTTGCCTAATATGAAACAACTCATCCTTCCTATTATGTACCCCACAGTATTCTTGATACTTGTCTAAGAATGCAGTTTCCATTTCTGCCCAAGTGTGAATAGAATCTGAGTCCAGACTCATGAACCATCGTAATCTTTGCATCCTTAAGAGTAGAAGGAAACAACTTCAATTTTTGATTATCAATAATATAATCATAATTTTGACACAAGATCTTAAATTCAAATAGGAATTGGTCAGGATCTTCAGAAACTGTCCCTCTGAAGATTGGTAATACTGAGGGAGAAATAGTTTTCATAGCCCCTGGCTAACCAGCGGCTAATTGTATAGGGTACTCAAAAGTCTTAGCAGGAGGTTGGACCGCCATATTGTCTTGTTCAACCTGTACTATTGGTATTTCTTGCTTTGGTTCAGGTTTGATTTTTCAGCTAGTTCTAATGGATAAGGAGTCCTTTCTCTAGGTATTTCATGAATGTCCCTTTCAACAAGTTCTTGAGTTGGGTCAACTGTTGAAGAATATGATTCTCTTTTTAATCTTTCAGGGTAATCATACACAAGCAGTTCTTGTGAAGATTGCCCTCCTGGGAATGACCTCCTACTAACAAACCTTCCTCTTTCATCTCTAGGCCTGTTCATTCATACTTATGTCCTAAAGCATCCTAGTCTCAGTTTTGCAAATACCGTGACCTAAAATAAGACAGTATCTGGACTGTTAAACCTTAACTAACAACACCTATAGATCCCCAGCAACGATGCCAAAAATGATGAGTGTCATCTAATCCTTCATCATTTAATCAATATGTGTCAAGTCCAAGGTGGTGTCCATGGCTGTATGCGAGAGTAGGGTATAACAGACTGTGATTCAGATCCTTTAGTTCATAGCTTTTATTGATGGGATAGTTAGTATTGGGGTGTTGGTTCTCCTATGAATATACTAAAAATGCTAAAGTACTGCCTGTGACAGAAACAGAAATGATCCTAAGTTATGAAAAACTAAATAAAAATGCATGGAAATAAAGAAAATCCACTCTTACTGCAGAAAAGCAAAGTTGTACTACTGAATACTGGGAATTACACATTGAGATAACTGAAAGTAAATCAAATTCCTAATGAAATCATTACATATTTTACAGGAAAAATAACATAATTGAAATGTTTATAATTGCAATAGAAATTCTGGAAATGATGCAAATATGAAATGTGCTAAAAATAGAAATAAATATTTGACCTATGCAATAACCTAACCTGAAATAGAAATTACAGAACCTGTCAGTTTCCTGTTGTCCTGCTGCAGTCAGAATAAGCAGAATTCTGCCAGAAGAAAAGTCCTCCCCTGGACCTGGAAGTGGCCCTTGCTTCCAGCACCAAAGGAGGCAAATAAAACCTTCCTAAACTGACTAACTATTCATACTTAACTCAGAATAAGACATGAATAATGATGCACTCTTTTATTTCATCAAAATAGCATTACAGTAATGCAGGGAAAACCTGCAGAATACTGAATTACTGTAGCAAATTACAGAAAATCTGATTTATGCTACTCACACCTATTTTCTATTTCTTCTCCTCTATCTCTATATCTATATATCACTCAACCAAATGGGAGTGCTTATTTATTCTAAACAAAACATCTTGCAGATAAGGTTTACAGCTATAATTTAGGTTTGTTACAATAGTTTTAGTCTAGGTCTTCTCTTGAATCCAGGGTTTGAATCCTTCAATCCTTATCTTCTTGTAGTGCTGGAGCATTCCCAAGTGAGGAACAGATGTAGATTTGGATAATTTATCCCTTGAAATAGCTCAACCACCATTTTATCCTTCTTTCAACATCATATTTGAGCAGTTTAAACTGTCTGCGCTCATTCCGAAGTTGTTCCGAAATATCAGGCAACAGAATAGGAAAATTGTTGTGTTGTCTTCAAAAGTTTGTTTGACTGGTTGTAGCAGCATATATGGCTTCTTTGGACACCCAAGAGACTAGTTCCATCCTTGATTCGAGTTGGGGCGGACAAATTCCATGCCATGCTATAGAAATACAGCTGGCTGGAATTTGTATGACAAAGTCCAGTCTACCCTGCACAGTTTTCATGCTGACAACTTTTTGGTGCCAACAGTCAATTTAAACAGGTGCATAACGGTGGAATACATTGTGGAAGACTATAAAACTTATTCACAAATTTCCTAAAGAGAATTATATCCTAATTAATGCAGAATTATAATCAGATTTCAGCAAAAACATGAATAAAACAGTAAAAACAGAGTATTTGCAGTTTCCTATTTTTCATGCAAATATTACTACATAATGCATAAATATCCAAAATTAACATGAACCCACATCACAAATAATGCCAAATGAGTTTTAAAAGTATTCAAAATAAGTCTTTGAATGTGGCAATTCAGTGCCTCATTATCCTGTCTGGTTCTTTGCTAGCTTCTTTCAATACACCCCTGTTGTGGAAAATTTTTGTTCACCGCTATCACTTCGGAAATGAATTTTGAAGTTGGCATATACATGCATGGCAATGATGCATGGTCATGTGATGTGAAGTAAATCTGGAAGGTGGTAGTACCCGACTAATAATGTGCTTCTCCTCACATGATCTCGATAAATGCGGTGATGTGGTCTATATCCTACACTTGACAAGGGATTGATCTTACCAATTAAATTTAAACCCCATTGTTGAAAGGGATCTATGATAATTATAGACCTTAGAGATATTAAATATTTCATTCTTTGGCCTATGAACATGCACTAGGCTTGCAATTCTTCATTCGTTGGAATAGTTAAAGAAAATGATAGGCAAATAATGTCCTACTCTCGAGATCTTATGGCTTGTGGTTTGTGTTGAATAATGACCACCTTTATCATGGTATTCTTTCATAAAATATTTTGTTTTTTCTTCCTCCATAGATCTTAGAAATACCCCGTTGTACCCTTTACCAAAAATGAGGTTTTATAACCATGTGAAGTGGGTAGCCTTTTGTCAAAACCTAGCTTTTTATTTTGGTGTTAAACCCCCCAAGACTCATCCCATCAACATATATTTTATATCACCTATTCATCCTTCTTGTTCATCTAATTTGATTTCTTCTACAAGTGTTATTTGTTCTTTTGGGATATACATAGGAATGTTCTCACAAAAAGCTCATCTTCTTACCAATTTGGTTGGCTTGATTTTTGTATCAAACTTCTAAATTTCATTTGTTCAACCTACTCTCTTTTCACCTAACTCATTACATAGCACTATGGATCTCATATCAGGATGGACTACAAAAATGGTGGTATTACTTTGATATGAATAAACCTAAACTTCCTAAATATTTTCATCATAGTGTATACCTATTTTTCAATGAAGGTGTACCATTATTTGTAATTATGAAGCATTTGGCTCATGAAGGAAATTAGGTGTTCTTCCTCTTTTTCATCCTTTTGGGTTAGTACAATAATAATACTTTCATTAGTACCAAATATATATAGTCTATAATCCTTGTAGAAGTTTGGATTGATTAGTATTAGAGCTTTTTTAATTGCATCCTTGATGCCTTGAAAGACTTTTTTTCCTTCTTTAGTCCAAGTAGAAGTGGCATATTTCTTCAACATCTTGGTGATGGGTTAAACTAGCTATGCAAAGTTGGTTATAAATTTGGTAATATATTAAAATTTCCCAAGGAAATATCTAATACCTTTGATAGATGAGGGAAGATGCAACTCCTAGATTGCTTTAACATGATCATGATTGGCTATAAGGCCTTCATAAAATACATGTCCTAGGAGCTTCCCTTATTGAACCATGAACATTGATTTCTTAGGCTTTAATAAAATCCCTTTACTCCTTGCATCTTTCAAAAATTGACTCTATTGTACATTATATTGGCTTCTTTATTTTGAAAATATTGTTAAGTCATCATGGTATATGAGTATAATTTCATCAATCATACCAGTGAATGCAATATGTATGGCTCTTTGGAAGGTGGATCCTGCATTGAATAAACCAAAAGAAATTATCTGATACGCAAGTGTACCCCATTTTATAGTGAATGTCATCTTATGTTGGTCACCATCCTTGACCTAGATCTAATTGTACCTAGAGAAACAATAAAGCAATGATAATATTTGTGATGTTGCTACATTTTACAATATTTGATCATTTGACAATAGTGGATAGTGGTCTTCTAGAGATACCCTATTTAAATTTATGAAGTTAATGCATAGCCAGATATCTCCATTTTTCTTATGCACTAGGACTAGATTTGCTACCTATGTACAATTCTTGATTGAAAAAATAATTTGAGTCTATAACAACTTCAAGAATTTCTTTTTCATCACTACCTTAATTTTCAAATTAATCAAACTTTGCTTATAGCAGAATGGTCTAGCTTTGGGTTCAATTTTCATGGAATGCTCAATGATGATCCTATCATAGACCTTAAAATATTCATATATCTATGTAATGATATCTCTATATTTCTCACACAACTCAAACACATTAATTTCATATTTGTTACACTCTTTTCCTATGAGTAGGTTCTTGCCTTCTACAATCTCAATTGGATGACAAGATCTTGTCTTTATATTGATGCTAACTTTCCTAGTGCTATCATTGGGGTTGAACAGGCTTTCTAACATGATTAATCCTTTAGGAAACTCATTGGTTTTTAATTGAATCATCCCATCTTGATGCCATCTCCATATTTATTCCTTTCTTACTCATGTTGAGATTCTTTGATAAGAAATTTTATGATCTACACATCATTATTGAACACTTGCCAGTGACCTACATTGTTAGAGACAACAAGCTTGAAAACCACCTCAAGTTTCTTAGGCTGATTCTGCATGTTAGTGGTAGGATCAAATATAATGGTTAGAGATGCTAGTTCATCTACCTTCATGTTAAGTTTCATAGGTATTGCTTTGAGCTCATAAGTATGAAATCCTTCCAACATGTCCCATATTATGTTTTTGTAGGATTTTAGATGTTTATTTTTACTAGCATATGTTGAATTAACTTAGTTTATTACTAACTTAGAATTTCCAAAAATATTTAGGTTCCTAATAGCCATATTTTTAGATTTTCCTAGTCTAGCACATAATTCCTCATTTAGCAATGTTATTGGTATATTTGAACAACAATATACAAGCATAACATATTTACATACCTCAAGGATCAATTAATTTAATACTCACACCTACTCTACTCCTTGTTTGCATCTCATCAAAATTCAATATTCAAACCCCATTTGGTCCTTGAGCTTGTTTGCTAGTTAGAGCTAGAATTATGAGGCTTTTTAGAAAATAGATAATTTCTAAGCTTAATTATTCTTAATCTACCCTTGAAATTTCATCTTCTTACAGAACACCAATGATCATGTCTGACTCATAAACCTATTCTCCTTCATTTGGTTCTCCATCTATGAATTTAGGAAGCTCATTCTAGTTTATGACTCCATCATCATCCAACTTATGCAAGAGATAGTTTTCGTGGGGGTTCATTTTAAATTTTGATGATCTCTCCATAAGTTGGATTATGATGGAGTTGTAAACATGAAAACCTATAGTGGAGATTTCCATAAATAGTCGAACATTACACAACCATCTATTATTCCTAATATTCATCAAAAAGTGGGGTTTTTTTACAATTGTTGAGGGTTTCTTTACCTAGAAATTTGAGCCGATCAAATATTGTGCAATGGACAGTCGCATGTTTTATTCTGAGCAAATCCAAAAGAAAAGTTAGTTACAACATTATTCTTATTTTTATTTTCATGTTGTTTATAATAATTAGTGCTTTCATTTTGAGATTTTAAACCTGGGATGAGTGAAATTCAAATGAACTTTATGGTTTACATTACAAGTTAGGCTACTTGGCAAGTATCCTCCCAAATCATTGGAAGTTTCAATAACTGTAACATTTTGGCAGCAACAAAGGTAATTAGATAAACCATCCCTTCAAAGATCAATAAATCAAGGGCCTAGGTTTTTTTGATGGGGCTAGATAGGAGGTCCCTAGAGTTTGTGGAGTAGGAGGATTACTATATATTTATGACTTTCATTGTTTCAAATTCAAGATTGGATTGGGAGAAGGTTCCAATAATTATGCTAAAATTATGGCACTCAATTTGTTGGTTTAGTTAGCAAAATCAAAAGGAATATAAAAACTCTAAATTTATGAAGACTCGCAAAAGGTAATAAACTAAATACTTAGTTTTTTTAGAATGGAAAACATGGTTCTACAACCCATCTTCTCTTAAATAAAATACGTTTTGGATCAAAGTGAAGCTTTAATTTTTGGCATATTTATAAAGAATTGAGTAGGGAAGCAGATGAACTCTCAAAGGAGGGGCTTCAAATTAAACCAAGCATGTGCATAGTACAGGGATTCAATGAGGATAATGCTCTGTATATAGTTTGTATCTCTAGATGGGGGAATTAATCCACTCCAATTAAAGCAAATATAGTGAAAGCAACTTTTTTAAAAAGTCAAAAGTTAGTGATTTAAAGGATACTAGTTGAAAATTTGGGAAGGTGTCTAAGGATAAAACTTAGCCTGATAGAGAAAGATAGATATGATGTATAAGTGACCTAATTTGTAGGTCATTATTAAAGCTTTGAATAAATTCCAAAAAGGCATCTAGAGAATGTAATTTCATATTTCCTTCATATAGAATTATGACTTTTTTTCGAGGAAAAAAAGTTAGGCTATCACAAAATTAAAAATCATGAAAGGCAAGAAATAAGTTGAGAAGTTAATTACAACCGAATATGTTGATGATAAAGTGAGTATACTTCTTATTGGCTTTTAAGCCTTACTATCTCAAAATATCACAGGTCCCAATATAAATAAGCCACAATATTAAAGGTCAAAATACCAATAATGAAAAGTAGATTAATAAAAATGAGCAATCTAATATGTATATCAAGGCCAATATAAAAATTAAATAACAATCACTTACAATATCAACTATGAATGTAAATTGCCAAAATCATTCATGTACAATGCATGATGAAAACGTACAATATTAACTGCTCAAAATCTGTATGCAAGTTTTATTTTCTATATTTTCCTCTTATAATCAGATAATCTAATTGTATCACATTTTCATGGAGCTTTGATGTAGGAACAATATTATGAAGCTACTTTATTCATCATAATGCAAGTATATATAGAATTACATAGGAATCTCACGTAGGTTAAGTGGTTGCAACAATCTGCCAAACATGGCCAACCACTTAACTACTAGTTAACCAAATGCTAACTATGGATGTCCACTAACTGCTAGAAGACAAACAAGATCTCTAACAGTTAACTAACATCTAACAACATGCTAACAACATGCTAACAACCTATTTCTAACATGGGCATACTATGCCTCACGTGAATACAAAGTGCAAGAAATAGGAATAGTAAATAATAATAATAATTAACTTAGGCTTAAGTGGATAAGCCTAAGTTATCCTCAACACTCCTCCCAACCATATAAGCATTGGACCCCAATGCTCTCAACAAATGTGGAAATTCATGGGCCATCTCATGGTGAGGAATCCAGCGAGCCATGTGTGGAAAGTGACCGTGACGAGCGACAAGGTAAGTAGTGGAAGAACCCTGTCTAGTGTGATGAGTCTTCATCTCGAAAACTCTATCTGAAATGAGCGAAAGCTGACGATCAGGTGCCACTACTGTTGTAGGACTGAAAACAGGATCAGGTACCAAAAGAGGGTCCTGAAATGGTGTCTCTGGAAAGTGGCGCTCATCCAAAGGAACCCATACTCTGCCTCCAACCTGTGGTGAGTGAGGATTGTGATGCTTTCGCACCACTCCCTACGGAGTCTCCTGCAAGTCATGTGGTATCTTGCCTAGAAGGCTCTGTCGGTGCTCAGTAAGGGAAGTAACCTTAGCTTGCTCCTCCATGTGTGCAATGGGAGTGGGCAAAGCCAAAGGTAACTTCTGTGGAACAAGTGGTTCAGTAGTTGTAGGTGTACCCAAAATTATACCAATGGAATCAATGGTATCTTTCTCATGAGTGAGAATGGTGCGTTCCTTGACCACTTGCTCTTGTGATTGTTCATCATGTGGGAGTGAAACTTCTTCCTTTGCATGTTCCTTAGGTGGTGCTTTTTCTTCATTTTGTGTGGGACAAATGCTAGTAGGAGCCAAAATGAGTGCTTGACTTAATGGCTTCCTTACTTGCCTACAACTTAACATCAAATTGGAAGTAGGTGTAGTGCTTTGTATCAAGTAGTTTTTACCATGCAACTCCAATGTGTAGGTGTTCTTTTTAGCATGATAAATAGCATTCCTATCAAATTGATAGGGTTTACCTAGCAAGAGTCCACAACAATCCATATCCGTGACATCACACCTAACTTTGTCCACAAACTTGTCACCAAAAGCAAAATTCAAGGTGCAAGTATGGGTGATGTTGGATGTGGAGTCTACATCTTTCCACCCAAGTGCATAAGGTTGGTGATGTGGTTTGATGGGAAGTTTCAACTTCTCCACAACGGACTTCGCAATGAGGTTCTTTTGCGATCCGTTATCAATGATACAATCAACATAGAAATCATGCGTCAAGTGGGCTCTAGTGACAAACAAATGATCACGCCCCCCTTGAGCAAATGCATTGGACATTAGGGTAACTTTGTTCAGTTTACCCTTTAAAGCAGGATATTCTTCTTATGTCCCTGTAGCCAAAATGGGACCATCTTGTGGTTCCTCATGTGTAGGTTGTACAATTAGGGATTTCTTCTTCTTAAACTTCTCAAAAGTATAGCATTTGGATTTTACATGTCCATGCTTTTTACAAAAGTCACAATACAATGAAGAAGAAGAATCTTTAGCATGAAAGGAAGAAGAATGTGCTTTAGGAGAAGTGGGAGGAGAAGAAGAATGAGGGGAAGATTGAGAATTGTTCTTCACCTTCTGTTGATGTTGATTCCCGCCTTTGGAAGAGCCCTCCTGTGATGAACGAGACTTTTGATATGCACCAACTTTCTCCTCTGCAAGAATGGCATGATTGAATGCCACATCTAAGGTGAGGAAGACATTGAATTTGATCTCCCTAAAAATATGATCTTGCAAGCCACGAGTGAATTTATTAATCAAATCATCTTCTGAATCTTTCACACCAAGCAATACCCTCAACCTATTAAATTGGAAAATGAAATCAGAAACTGACATTCCATAGGTTTGCCTCAATCTATACCACTTGGTAGTGAGGTCACATTGGTAGTTTGGTGGAAAGAAGGTGTTTTTCAGAATTTGAGTTAATTCTTTCCAAGTCATGGTGGCATTATGACTCTGTCTTTCTACAATGAGAACTTTTGCTAAACCTGTGAGTTTTAGTGTAGCAAATGTGGCTCTTTCATCCTCCGGAATTTCAGCATAAGCAAACCAAGTTTGCATATCCAAAATCCATGCGAGATAAGACATCGGGATCCCTAGATCCATCATACATTTTAACCTCACATTTGGCTTTGTTTGCATGATTATGGTGGATTTTGATTTCACCAGGATTAAACTGCACAACAATGTCTCTCACTTTTTCTGCCAAAATGTCTACTGCTTCGGTGAGGTTTTCCATGTTTGTTCTGAGATCATGAGCCATATTTTGCCTAGTATATGCCAGACTAGGAGGATTACAAAATGGATGCAAGAACTAATCTAGGCTTAGGAACAATTTCAGTTTCCTATGCAGCCAAATTGCCTAGATTTTACAAATTTTGCTCTCCAAAATTAGGGCTATTTTAGTGCTTTTACAAAATTAAAAATTTCAATTTTGCAATTACAATGGTGCACTAAAAATGCTGAAAATTAGCCCTTTTACAATGCCAAAATTTGGTTAGGAGCAAAAAATTATCAATCTTCGAAAAATTTGCAAGAGAACGCAAAAAATTTCGTCAAAAATGGACTGAAAACGGAGAAGATATCACCTTTTGAAGTTTGGGTGCCAATTTTCAAAATTTGAATTTTTAAATTTGAAAATTCTTTTTCCTCCTTGTTTTCCCGCCAAAAATCTGGTTTTAAGTCCAAAAATAAAACAAATTGTTTTAATTTCAGTCCCGATCAACTGGGATGTGCTTTCAGTCCCGATCAACTGCCTGCACTGGAGTCCGGTGGTGGGTCAACAGTCACCGAAGTGCTACCACGTGGCAGCCTACACCTGCGACTGGCGCCCTCTGTGTGTTCCACCTTATAACGGCCTCGACGTCGTCGGTTGCCGTGATGGCAAAAAATTTTCAGCGGCCGGCAAAAACCTTAGAAATCTGGTCACCGGCGATGTCGAATTTTCCCGGCGACCAATGATTATAAACCTTAGAAATATATATTTATTTCTCACCAAAAATATTTTTCCTCGCCAGGACTCATTTGCAGTCGTCGAAAAAAAATTTAACCTTAGCGAAATTAAAAAATATTTCGTCGTTAATTCACTGTCTCGTCGGAATTTCTCTACCTGCCGAAATCTGTTGAGCAGCGTATGCAAGCTCCGTGTCGGCTGTTGCAGGCGAAGGCCTACCGTCGGTGTGGTTGCTGGCTAGCGGCATCAAGGATCGGTGGCCGACGCGGTGGTGGCCGGCGCTGGTGGTGCTGATCGTCGATCGGTTGGTCGATCGACCTATAGTCCATCGCGGTCGTGGCCGATCGTCGGCGCTGCCACTGTGGCCGCCGATGCTAGTGGTCAGCTGGCCCGGTGGTGGTCCGTCGGCTGGCCGGTGGGTCTGCGCTGGTCGGCTGGCTGCAGGTCGGTTGTCGGTGTGGCTGGCTGGCCGGTGCTTCCGGTGGGCCTGCGCTGGTCGGTCGGCGCTTTTTTTTTTTTTAATAGAATAGCCCCAAAAAAATTCGTCGCCGCGAGCTTTTTTTTTTTTTTTAAATAAAATATTAATATTTTATAAAAATAATCTTTTTCCTCCAAAGATAAAAAATCTTCTCATGCAAAGATGAACTCCTGTTAAGTGATGAAGGACTCAACTTCTTTTGGAATGCAAGTTGAAGCTTCCACTTGAACTCAACTGCAACTTGTTCTTTGGAAAAACCTTGGACAAACTTTGGGCAGATCTACAATATCCACCTCTTGGCCACAACTTGGCCTCAACTGATGCTTAACACCTGGTGTAGGGGTAATTTCTCCCTCTATCACCTCAGCTTCACTTGTGTTGTGGGTGACTTCAAGCCAACTCCAAACAACACCTCCTAGGATCTGCAATGAAGTGGTAGCTCTCTCCTCCTTCCTGCAATTCTCCTGAAGCTAACTGATACCAATGATGTAGGAACAATAGTATGAAGCTACTTTATTCATCATAATGCAAGTATATATAGAATTACATAGGAATCTCACGTAGGTTAAGTGGTTGCAACAATTTGCCAAACATGGCCAACCACTTAACTACTAGTTAACCAAATGCTAACTATGGATGTCCACTAACTGCTAGAAGACAAACAAGATCTTTAACAGTTAACTAACATCTAACAACATGCTAACAACCTATTTCTAACATGGGCATACTATGCCTCACGTGAATACAAAGTGCAAGAAATAGGAATAGTAAATAATAATAATAATTAACTTAGGCTTAAGTGGATAAGCCTAAGTTATCCTCAACAAGCTTTGTCTCTATAATCTAGCTATAGTAGTATGACTCTTTGTGTACTTGACTACTTCTCTCCATATGAAAACTCTTATACCTTTGGCTTATCATCTTTTCACTTGTATATTAGACTCTTCAATCTCCTACATGCACTCCTAATACAAGACACTTGTGCACATCCTCTCTTTACATATTTGTACACTTACATACATGACACTTGTGCACATTCTCTCAATACACTCTTGCACTCTAACTTACATGACACTTGTGCATTTCTTGCACATTGACACTTACATAAAAGGGGAAATATAAATCACACATCTAAACTATAGACTCAACCCTAATCTATTACATATTTATATTTGTACCATGAAGGTACCAGAGTGATACATTTGCATGTACCAAAGAATGTAGTATTCCTCAATAATTCTCCATTGGTAAAATAAAATAGAAGCAAAAAACTTTGTAAATTCTTCTCCAAAGTTGGAGTAAAAAACAACATAAAAGAATAAATTTCTACCTTTAATGAGCATTAAATAATTGAATTGTATGTGGTCTAGCATAAAAATCTGATTTGATTTATGTACAAATATGGTGTTCTTGATACAAGGGAGGAAGAAATAAACACATAAAGGTGGAAAGTTGAAGTGGAATCATGGCAAAGTTTAAATGGTTGATAGTTGTAGGTCTCAAGTTCAATTCTTTGCTCACTTTTTTGCTTTATTAGTAGCAACCTCATTGGTGGTGATTGTGAGAGAGTATTTGTAAAAAAATAGGGAATAATATTGTCATATGCTTGATTGTATAAAGGATATCCCATTTTATCTAATATTTGAGCATTGGTTGTGATTGTGAGAGAATATTTGTAAAAAAATGGAAATAGTGTTATTTGAGGCTTAGTTTAATAAAGGAGGTCCTATTTTATTTAATTTAATGAGTATTCATGTAAGTTGTTAGTTATGTATATGATTTCTTTTGTAAAATTGTAGCCTTAGACTTGATTGAACAAAGAAGATTGCATGTCATAAAAAAATGGGAAAGGTGAGGAAACAAGACAAGAAACAAGTCATAGCTCAAAAGTGTTTAACATAAAAATTCCAAAATTCTAGTGAAGATGGAGAATTCTTAACACTTTTGTGTTGTTTACAATCGATTCTCAAAGAAGCTAATATTTTTGAAGATTGCTTTGGAAATAGTATTACATCCCTATTGATGTTGTGAAAATAGTACACAAGGCACTAATCACTCTTAACATGTGTAAGGAGTAGCATAATAGGTTAAAGGAAAGAAACAAAAGGTTAAAGGTCAAGCCTATAGTGGCAAATGTTTGTTGTGACACAACTGACCTTATCCAAAGGATAAATTTTTCTTGTGATATTGACAATTTGAAGATTATTGGTGATAATGGTGTTTGTCTTGAAGATTAACATCATGATATCATGCTCAATCTTGTTGACATTGATTACTATGTTGGCCATGAAAAAGGCCATGTTTTTGAAGAACACAATTATGATGAAGATATTGGGTGCTTTGAAAAATGTACTAAATGAATTGCTTCTAAATTAATGAAAAGAATGGGATATAATAACAAAGGATTAGCAATAAATGTGTAAGGCATAAGAAATCCCATAAAGCCAAATATAAGGCCAAATAATGAAGAACTTGGTTATGTTGGTCAAACAAGAAGTGGTAACACCAAGTTTGTGAAAGGAGAGACCTATGCAAAGGATGAAATTCCTAGATAAATTTGTTGTATTTGTTATGGATGGTCAATACATGTGAAAACTAAGTGTTGGGATCTACATCCATATGATATTTGTGGTGGAAATAATCACCCTAAAATGACCAATAAAATACATGTTGATTGTGGATGGATGGATGTGATAGAATGAGACAAAGTGAAAGAAACATTGAGTGGAATCTATAAGAGAGTGTTTTGTTCTCAAAATAAAGGATAAGATGAGAAAAGTGGCATTGTGATTGTTGATGGCTATTAAGCCTTATTTATGTGGTTGAGAGAGATCATAGTGATGGTTACAATTTATCTACATAAAACCCCTTGTTGTAAACGGGTACCTTATAAACCATACGATTCAAAGAGGTGGGTGGAACCCATATTTCCTTGTGTTTTTAAGGAAATTAGACAAAATTAATTTGAGGGATGTTGGAAGATATAAATTAATTTTTATTGGTTCTTGATAAATAATGTTAGATAATTATTACATGATAATAAATTATATTTCTATATCTCACGGGAGGTTAGAGAAGCTAAACAATTAGAGAAAATCAAGAGAAGGTGAAACAACAAGAGTCTCTTGACATAACTAAGAGATATCCCATATTATATATATATATATATATATATATATATATATATATATATATATATATATATATATATATATATATATATATATAAAGTTGAATATATACAACATCAAGTAAAAATCAAGGTTTTAAATTCTTCAACATACAAAAAGCAACAACTTTAATTTTCTTGTTTGGGAGTTTTTAGTGTTTGTTGCATTTACTTGAACGTTAGATAGGTCCTCTACCATCAAGTTGTACTTCTTTGTTACATGAGGTTGTACCCATTGTTGTACCATTGATTTTTTTTGGCATAAATTCTCTCTTGCTCTTTGAGGGCTTCTTAAAGCAAATCCCTTTGCCATGACAAGGTTAACACTCCTTGCAAATTGCTCTTAGCTAGTATTTTCTTTATATATTTAGTAATATTAAACCTAAGTTTAGTCATTATTGTTTTCACTACATGATGTACATATTTTATTTTATTGTATTGTTATTACTTGTTCCTCATTGATCAAGGATAAATACCATAGGTTGTTTCTAGATTCCTTTCATAACTTTTCCTTTTTCATTATTGTCTAGTGGAGATATAGTTGTTATACTTTCTCAGCATTCCCTTTGTGCCACACAATGAGTAGATACTAGTGGCCTCTTATATTTCAAATACAAATGTGGTCTTTGCCTCCTTAACACTATATTGTTTTTATATGGCTCAATTTATGTTTTCAATGCTTCTTGTAAGATAATAGATTGTTCAGTGGCAGACTTTATTTTACTCTTAGTTCCTACCCTTGTTTGCGTTTGATAAATATTATCTAATCCTTAAAAGAAAATTCAATATCTTAAGAATGCAAAAATTAAAAAATATTATCATTTAGATTAGATAGAGTTGGGATTTATTGTTGAACTATACCTATTGAATCTACTTTAATATGTGGATGATATACTAGTTGATTTACTATAGGTAATTTATTAGCATTGGGATCCACTTGGCCCAATGTTGCAGTTGCTTGTGCTTGGCATCACTGGTTTTATATCTTTATTTGAGTATTCCTTATAGCCACAATGCATTCAACTATATTATGTCTAGTGTTTACAAGTAAAGCACCATTAGATTTTGATTTCTAAATTCATATTAAACATATAGGCTTGCAATTGGCTATCTGCTTGATTCCTACTTTGATGAGGAGCTTTATTTTTTTTTGGGTATAAGTTCTTCCATTGTTGCCACCCACTATTTGGTTATCAGCTACTATTTTAACTCTTTTCCATATTAGTATGATTCACTAAAAATTTTATCATCTCCCTTAAATTATTTACTTAGACCTACATCCATCATTTTAATCTTGAGACAAAGAGGTAATATCTACATTGGTGTTTGAAGTGGTGTTGGTAGGTTTGACAATTGGAATTTGAAAGTGATAGAGGTAGGAGTAATTTACCCAAGGAAGGTTACCATATAAGAAGTTTTTACTTGAGGATAACTAGATGTACTTGATGATGATTTAGACATCTCAATATTTGATATTGGGGCCATGGTTGGAGGAGGCCCTTAGATCTATGTATTTTTTCCTTGAGCTACATGTTTTGCATAAGCCATGGGTGACATAGGTTATATTTTTAAAATTTGTTTCTTTATAGTGGTAATTTTCCAACTCTTATTAGTATATCTTTTACATGAGCTTCTTCTTAAAAGGCCTCAACCAAAGTGATATGATTGGCATTGCAAACCATTAGTGTCAAATCTGATTGTAATCCCGTATACTATGGCAAGACTTTTTTATTTGATGGGTGAATATTTAAAGGTATAAGATATATTTTCTTCATAAAATTAACATTATAATCATGGAATTTTTTAATATGCCTTTGCATGGAATTGAGCTCAAAGAGGATAGAATAAGCATTATCAAAACTATTAAACCTTTCATGAAATGTTCAACAATGGAATCCTAGTTAACAATGGAATTATTAGGTAAGCTTATGTACCATAAATACCCTTTAACATTCAATGAATATATAATTACGCATATCATGAAATATTTCTCTTGAATACTATATACATACTTTAGTATAGATAATTCATTAAGGTGGTCTATAGTAGTTTTACTCTTATTCTAGTCAAAATTAAGTAAATACTTCATAGTGATAATTGGGATGGGAAAATAGACCATCAACTTTAAAGGACCTTGGTATGTCTAGTTAGGTAGTTGATTTTAGGGCCTCATAGGCACTGGTACTTAGTAGTACTGAGGAACCTATCCATACTCTATTTATGGTGGATATTGTATTTATGCTAAAGGTGGGGTGACATATGCCTAAGGTGGTGATAGATATTAGATCATTTTTTGTTGTGGGATTCCTTTGGGATTTTTTGGGATTACATGATACTAGGGTTAAAATGGTGGATTCAAATATTCACAAGCAGTGGATTTTGATAAGATTAAGGAGTAGGATTTGTCACAGCTTATAGATTGGGTATATCTAATATATTTTATCAGTCATATTGGGGATTTTGTTGGTTTGGCAAAGCCATTATCTACTATAGATTTTATGGAGGTAATATTTTATTTAGAATAATACTTTAAATATTTTGTGCCCCTAGTTGGCCAAGAAGTGATTTCCAATTTTATGCACCATTTTGATTTGGTACTAGCATGTTTATCTATCATTAGATAGTATGAACATTTGGATTAGATATATTCAACTAAATCTAAGATGTGGGATGACCTAGAGGGACTAGTATGTTTGAAAAGTCCACTTATTGGATGGATATGGACAATGGTTAACTAGTACTTATTTGAGGATTACTTTGGAAATTTAATGCTATTTATGATTGAATTATCCCCATTTATATATTAGACCCTATTTCCAAAATGTAACATTTTTGGAAAGTAATTATACTACCATATTGTCTAGCTAGAATATTTTATTGACTAGTTTATTATGATGTAACAAGTAATGTTTCCAATGTTTGAGGTATATTGTACAAAGGGTTTATAATTATGGTTGGGATGCTAGGATAAAAGGAGACTCAAACCTTAGAGGCACTAATTAGGATAATATCATGCATAGGGAGGTCACTAATATAACCTACTTTAGTTGACCAAAAAGGTGGTGAGGTTGTGGGTAAAAGATTCTAACCATGATTATTTAGAGTTTATCATTGATCATATTTCTTTTAAAGGAGTTGGAGTTGGCTCATCAGCCTCTCATATCCACATGGTAGTATTTGGATTTCTCCATTTTGTATTTTTTCTTTGATAAGGAATAGGTTCAATGAGATAAAATTATTTGGTAAACTATTGCACCTTTGACCTTCTATTTTGTTTAATCAATACTTCTTATACACATATGTCATGGCGGTAAAACCTAAGTCTCATCACCAATAATGCAAGTGGTATCCTTACTGGTAGACCACATGCATGTGGAGTTTAACCATCTATTTATAAGCTTGGATAACATCTTGTTTGTTACATTCGTAACAATAATGGTTTAGAAAATGAAATTTTATGAAAAAATAGTGAATTGCTACTGTTGAAATGGTGGTTCACTTAGAATTTATTTAGAAATAATCTCAAATAAAAAGGAAGCAAATAATTAATTTCATAAATTGGACAAATATCACCCCGAAAATGACAATTCACTACATTTTATTTTGTAAATTTTTAATTTTTTAGAATTGGTGCAAATTGCTCTTCAAAAATAGTGAATCGTTATCCAAGTCAAAAAGTGAAAATTTTATTTCAAAAGATGGTGAAATAGTTTTTCCAGTAGTGAATCATGATTTTGGCCAATAAGGGGAGTTAATCATTATTTTCTCTATTTAACAAAACTATTTATGATCAGATCAATTTGCTAAGTCATAATTCTACTAGTTTGATTTATGAAATACTATTTTGAAGTCAAAATGTTGATCTTATGCAATTTTTATGAGTTTCATAATGGAGTCATCATTTGACAAAGCACATTTAGTTTCACAAAAAAATTCAATAAAATAGGCTAAGGTGGTTTTAATTTTTTAGCAAAAGGGACTAGCTAGATTTCAACTTGGAAATTGAGTCGTTAGTCCCATTGAGCATACCAAAAACCAATTGAATTGTAGAAAGGTCTAACTTCTAATTATGTCCATGATTTTATTTCAATAGTTTAAAGAAATAAAATTGTGCCTCCTTTGACCTTTAAATTTAGGTCAAATTCTCTTAATCTCGCTAAATGAAACTGGCCTAAATGCTAAAAAGTAAAATTAAAGAATTTAGGACGTGAGAGATTGAAATAAAATTCATGAAAATAAAATACATTTATGTTTGAAGTAGTATTAGGGTGTGATAAATTAATGCATAAGAATAAATCAATAAATATAAGTGCACTCCAATGCATAAGAAATCAAAATAATAAAATCAAAGGACTAACAAAAAGTGAAGAGGTAGTGCCACAATCACTATGCATTTCATATCGGAGAATATTACATTATTTGGTACATGTTAATGTACCCCCATGGTACCTTTATGGTACAAATGTAAATATGTAATAGATTAAGGTGTGAGTCTATATTTTAGAAGTGTGATTTATATTTCCCCTTTATGTAAGTTTTTATGTGTAGGATGTGCACAAGTGTCATGTAATTATATGTGCAAGTGTGAGGAGTGAGAATGTGCACAAGTATCATGTAATAGAGTGTACATGTGTATAGATATAGGAGTGTGCAATATGTCATAGAGTAAAGTTTGCAAGTGTGCAAATAGGAGAGTGAAAGTATCATAGAATAAAGTGTGCAAATAGAGAACCAAGAGTCATGTATACAAGTGGCAAGATGAGAAGCCAAAAGACATGAGAGGAATTTTCTTAAGCATGAAATAGAAAGATATGCATATCCTGAATATATGAGGAGAAAAATAGTCAAGTATTGAAGAGTCATATTTGTAAGGCTATATTATGGAGACAAAGCTCCATGTAATGTATCAATTGAAGAATATATGTATTTCAAGCATCATACAAAGAAGCTTGTATACAATTTGAGCAATTATACTATAATTTTTCTTCATGTTATTGCATGAATGCTATTGACTATTTTATTCATATTATTTTTATTGTTATGAATGTTATGTTTATTATTTTGGCTATTTAATATAGTGATTGCTCTTATGTTTGAGTATACTCAATATTATGAATATTGGGACCTATGAAAATCTGGCTAAAAATTCAATCGTGGTATTAGAGCCACTATACTCTATCCTTTTTGGAATATATTTAGAGCTACTTTGAGTAGACTCTAAAGCTAGCATCGAAGGGTGTCTTCGATGTGAATTTTAAAAAAATGACCCACGTGAAGGAAATATACGCCAAATTCTGAGTATTCCACTATACCCTAATATTATTTGATAGTAGCAGTCACATAGAACCAGTGGAGAAAATAGATAGAGTCATCGAGGTTGGAGGAGCTCCAAATTTATCCTTCCTAGTGCAAATGGAACTATAAGATCTGAAGATACACTCCAAGAGCCCAAGCAAAGGGACATTTGCTTCACTGTCACAAGCAAAAGCACTAGAGATAAGATCCTAGGAGAAGGGACATTTACTTCACTATCATGATAAAAATCACCAAAGTTAAAAGCACAAGCATAGGAGAATTTGCTAAACTGTTGTGAGTGGAAGCACCAGAGAAGAAGAGCCCAAAAGAAAAAGGAATGATTTACTTTATTGATGAGAGCAAAAATACTGAGGGAACAACAATACCTATACATACTGATACCTTAGAATAGTAGCACCTACATAGACCAAGACCATAAAAAAATAGTGCCTATGTAGATCAAGACCTCAAAGTAGCAACACCTATATCAAGACAAGAGGGAAAGGATAAGCATGCACTTATAGCAAAATAACAATGCCTATAGCAATTTGAGAGGAAAGAATAGAATGTAGTCTGAAGCTAGACAAAATAGCACAGTGTATTATAAAGGTAGACAAAGCGCCAAAGAATTGGTGTAAAAAGCTAAGGCTTGATGAAGTGATTAATTGCAATAACATTCCCTAGAATTGCATAGTGTAATGTATATTTGAGACATGTCATTCACCTAAAAAAAATACTTCCATAACACCATGCAAAGCGTAGAAGAGCATGCATTGATGTTTGCACATGAGCCAAGGTAAGGGTTACAAAATTTTGAATTTGGGTAAACTATTTTTAGTGCTTTCAAATATTGGAGTTATAAGATTAAACTTGAATCATAGTGCATGATTTAATTTTTTTGAGATATTTGAAATTTGATAAAGTTTTAAAAGAGATTAACCTTATAAAATTTTAAAGAATGATTGGAGTGAAAAGGTATTTGACTTCAAAAATAGTAATTTTAAATTTTTGACCATAAAATAATAGCGCCTATGTAGATCAAGACCTCAAAGTAGCAACACCTATAGCAATACAAGAGGGAAAGGATAAGCATGCACTTATAGAAAAATAAAAAATACCTATAGCAAGTTGAGAGGAAAGAATAGAGTGTAGTCTGAAGCTAGACAAAAGAGCACAGTGTATTCTAAAGGTAGACAAAGCGCCAAAGAATTGGTGTCAAAGCTAAGGCTTGATGAAGTGATTGATTGCAATAACATTCCCTAGAATTGCATAATGTAATGTCTATTTAAGACATGTCATTCATCTAAATTTAATCCTTCCATAACACCTTGACAAGCATAGAAGAGCATGCATTGATGTTTGCACATGAGCCAAGGTAAGGGTTACAAACTTTTGAATTTGGGAAAAATATTTTTAGTGCTTTTAAATATTGGAGTTATAAGATTAAACTTGAATCATAGTGCATGATTTAATTTTTTTGAGATATTTGAAATTTGATAAAGTTTTAAAATAGATTAACCTTATAAAATTTTAAAGAATGATTGGAGTGAAAAGGTCTTTGACTTCAAAAATAGTAATTTGAAATTTTTGACCATAAAACAATAGCGCCTATGTAGATCAAGACCTCAAAGTAGAAATACCTATAGCAAGACAAGAGGGAAAGGATAAGCATGCACTTATAGCAAAAGAACAATACCTATAGCAAGTTGAGAGTAAATAATAGAGTGTAGTCTGAAGCTAGACAAAAGAGCACAGTGTATTCTAAAGGTATACAAAGCACCAAAGAATTGGTGTCAAAGCTAAGGCTTGATAAAGTGATTGATTGCAATAACATTCTCTAGAATTGCATAGTGTAATGTCTATTTGAGACATGTCATTCACCTAAAGGTAATCCTTCCATAACACCTTGACAATCGTAGAAGAGCATGCATTGATGTTTGCACATGAGCCAAGGTAAGGGTTACAAACTTTTGAATTTGGGTAAAATATTTTTAGTGCTTTCAAATATTGGAGTTATAATATTAAACTTGAATCATAGTGCATGATTTTATTTTTTTTAGATATTTGAAATTTGATAAAGTTTTAAAAGATATTAACCTTATAAAATTTTAAAGAATGGTTGGAGTGAAAAGGTCTTTGACTTCAAAAATAGTAATTTGAAATTTTTGACCATAAAACAATAGCGCCTATGTAGATCAAGACCTCAAAGTAGCAACACCTATAGAAAGACAAGAGGAAAAGGATAAGCATGCACTTATAGCAAAAGAACAATGCCTATAGCAAGTTGAGAGAAAAGAATAGAGTGTAGTCTAAAGCTAGACAAAAGAGCACAGTGTATTCTAAAGGTAGACAAAGTGCCAAATAATTGGTGTCAAAGCTAAGGCTTGATGAAGTGATTGATTGCAATAACATACCCTAGAATTGCATAGTGTAATATCTATTTTAGACATGCCATTCACCTAAACGTAATCCTTCCATAACACCTTGACAAGCATAGAAGAGCATGAATTGATGTTTGCACATGAGCCAAGGTAAGGGTTACAAACTTTTGAATTTGGGTAAAATATTTTTAGTGCTTTTAAATATTGGAGTTATAAGATTAAACTTGAATCATAGTGCATGATTTAATTTTTTTGAGATATTTGAAATTTGATAAATTTTTAAAATAGATTAACCTTATAAAATTTTAAATAATGATTGGAGTGAAAAGGTCTTTGACTTCAAAAATAGTAATTTGAAATTGTTGAAAAAGTAGAATTTTTTTTGTTGATAATTAGGGAGTCAAAAGGATTTCAACTCCAAATTGATATTTGAAAAAATTGAAAATTTTTATATTTCTAAATTTTTATTTTGCAATCAAAATTTGAAAAATTGATTGATTGAAAAAATTGCAAATTTGAAAATTTGATTGATTGAAAAAATTGCAAATTTGAGTTTGATTCATAAATAAAACTTTGGAGTTGTAAGGATTTCAACTTCAAAAGAAATAAGAATTTGAAATCTAAAAAAATAAAAAAAATTAATTAATTAATGAGTTCCATCATGTCAAATAACAAGATATTCCTTTGAGAATCTCAACTCTTGAAAGGACCTAAATTTGCATCTTGGAAAAATAAAATGAGATCAATTCTCATTGTAGAAAAATTATGGCCTATAGTAAATGGGACAAAGGTAAAACCTATTGAAGATGAAAGAGAAATACAAAAATTTGAAGAAAGTGATGCAAAATCACTTATGCTAATTACATTTGGGGTAGTTGATGAAATATTACCATACATTAGTGAAGCTTAGACTTCAACAGTAGCTTGGGAGAAACTATGTAAAATATTTGAAGGGAAGAACAAAGCAACCATCTTGAATTTACACTCTCAGTTATATTCATTGAAGGTTAATAGTGGAGAGAGTATAGAACTCTTTCTTTAAAAAATAGTAGATATAAAGACTAAATTGTTAAATCTGGTAGAAAAGGTTGAAGATAAATTTTTAGTTTAGTTAACAGTTAGAGCACATCCAAAAAGTTACAAATATTTAGTTACTTCACTTCAAGTACTGAATAAGGAAACTACCTTTGATGATTTAGTTAACATTCTTCAAGAATATGAGGTGGATAATTTAGTCAAAGATGAAATGACTAATAATGATTTGATATCTAAAGAAAATGTACCAAGTAATACTACAACATCATCATCAAGGCCTCAATCCAAATGGAAACAAATATTTTATCATATATGCAGAAAAAATGGTCATACTATAAATTTTATAGATATAATTCCTTGAATCAAGGAAATCAAATGAATAAACCTTATCAAAAAATTTAGCCTAAGCAATACTAGCCTCAGTATCAGTATAGAAAACAACAATAGATGCAATCAAGAGAAGAAAATAAAAAAGTAAATTTAGTACAAGAAATTCAAGGATTCAAGAAATAGAAGAGGTTACTTGAGGGAATGAAATTAGAGCCCTTACAACAAGAATTCTAATTGAGGTCGTGGAGGCTTGTGTTTACTACATCGAAAAAGAAATGTTGGCAAGTTGAGGAATGGAAAGATGTAAAAATCTTAGAGTATGAGAATTAGGAGTCAACGAGGATAAATTTTTGAAACTGTTGATTCCTTTCATATGGTTCTATTGTGAAATGGAGCGACCATGGTGACAGTTGAATATCCATCCATAATTTTTCTATGTATTTGAATAATAGTTTGAAGAAGTTTGTTTGTATAGAATCATGGAGTGCACACAACAAAGCTAGGGTTTGCAAAGTGAAGCACAAAGACAATTAAAAAAAAAATACAAGTGATAGTAATTTTTTTTTTAAGAAAAAATATTTCATTGGCTGGGGGAGGAACAAATTTGGGAGAAGACAAAAAACCCTAGCATCGTTCGATTTTTCTATGAGAGATCATGAATATCAGTTTAGGTATGGTACTCATTTGGCTTTAGCTTTGAATACAAGCACATCTTCTTTAGAAAGTGATTTATAGCAGTCTATTGGTTGCAATGACAATAGCAGCCTTACTTTTCAAACAAGAAGGTAATGAGACCTTCTCCATGTTTTCACAACAATTTCTCTTTTATGGGGATAAATTGTATCATATACATCAAGTGCTTAAAGCAAGGAAAGCACCTAATCCAAAACCACATGCTTGATCTAACAATGGTACCTTTGTCCCTAAGTTAGACAAGTCTTCAGTGATTGAGGTGACTCCAGCCCTCATCCAGCATCCTTTTCTCATGTTGTCCATCCAAGGTCTTGCATGTAAAATTATGGGTATATGGCCTAATCTAATCACAATCTAAAAATAGATTAACATACATTGGAGGGGTAAAGTATCCTTTTATGAATTCATGATGATACGTAAGGTATACTTTATCATTATATTTTTCTCTGTAGAGGATAAGAGCATTATCTTTCATGGAGGTCCTTGGTTTCTAGTATACCCAGTCTACATGATCCCATGGAGTACGACATTTGATCCTCAAGAGGAGGAACTTGTAGAAGTTTTTATCTGGGTGAGGTTATCATTTTTGCCACTACTCTTATGGAATAAATCTTTTATGGAATTAATAGGGAATGCTATTATAGCATTCATTGATTAGGCTCCTCCAAAGGCCAATAACACTATATGTGGATGCATCTACGTGCAAGTCAATCTGAAAAGGATTTTCCTTAGCATATTGGAAAAAATGTGTTTGATTGGATACATAACCAACCCCTGGACTATGAGAATATACCATTCAAGTGTATAACCTACCATGAGCATGGACACTTCTCCCAAAACTTTCTAATTCAACAAGCACAGGAAACAAAAAAGGAAGAACCAATATTCCAAGAATTCAAAAGGAGACCATGCAGATCAAGAAGCAAGAAGCGATAACCTCAACCATATGATCAAAAAAACTTCTAGCACAAAAATAAATTTGTAAGTCTTATTTAAGGATAAAAGGAAATCACCTCTTTAGATTTTATGTCTCCTAAAGGTAAAGAGAAGATACCTAAAACTAAAGTCGACAACTCCTAGAGATCTTAGGAGATACACCAGAGAACACAATAGTTGGAGAAGAAATGGATGGGAACTTAAATAAAGAGGTAGAAGAAACACAAGTGGAATAAATAGTGTTTCTCAGGGTCTTGTTGACCACACGATCTGTAGCTAAGGAAATAAAACTAAACTAACAACTCAAAAATGAGCAAGCACAGAAAGACTTGCAATCCAAAAAATGTAGGTTAGAATTGAGGAGAGCTTCACAAAAAATAATAAGAAATCCAAAAATGAATATTATGTTATGGAACTGTAGGGGACTAGGAAGTCCTCTAAAAAAACTATCTCAAAGTTCTAATACAGGAGAAAAAACCAACAATAGTCTATATTCAGAAAATAAAAATAGTAGAGGCAACACTAACTATAGAATGGTAGAAGATATGGGCACAATAAGAATTGATAACTATTGATTTTGTGGGAGCTTCAAGGGGACTGGCTTTGGCTTGGGATCCACAATAATTAGTTTGTAGCTTACAACATAAGCACAATAATTGGATAGGTACAAAATTCCTCTTACCATATGGAACTAGTGTAGCAGTAATAAATTTGTATGGTCCAAATCATCCTATCCAGAAAAGAGAAGCATGGCAAAACTTGGCACAATGGCTAGACACTGAGAAGTTTGACAACATAATACTAGAAGGAGATCTCAAAATGATTCTCTACCACTGGGAGAAGGCTGGGGGAAGTTTAGCAAGGGATCTAGATAAATATTTGCTTAATAAAATTATGGTAGATGAAAGCTTACAAGACAATGGATTAACCAAAAGTAAGTACACTTGGAGCAACAGAATAGCAAGGGCAAACTATATTGCAAAAATATTGGATAGATTTTTTATTAGTGAAAACCTCCTAACACACTTTCCCTTCACTTCTAGTCACATCATTCAAAACTCTATCTCATATCATAAGCCAATTCTCTAGGATAACAACTAAAGCCTACAACCACAAAAAAAACCTTTAAAGGACAACTCTGAATAGGCAACAAAAGATGATTTCATTGAACTTGTGGAAAGCACTTGGAACCAACAGGTCCAGTCCACAAATCCCCAAGATAAGTGGAAAAGCAAAATAAAAAATTGAAGCATGTGATTAAAATGGTTGGCAAAAAAATGAGATTCAAACCAGAAAAGTAGTTGATGCAATAATTATATTAGCTAGAAACAAAAATTGGGGACCATCCTCCTCAACCATGGTAAGAAGATGAAAGAAATGACTTGATTTAGAAGCTTAATAAATTAATCATTTAAGAAGAAATACATTAGAGGCTTAGATCCCAAATGGTTTGGCTAAGCAAGGAGGGTAGAAACACCAAACATGTTCATATAAAAACTATGCAATGCTACCAAAGAAATATAATCAAGGAGATAGAGCATGAAGGAACCACTTATATAGACAAGGAGAAAATTAAGGAACTTGCCAATCAACATTACTCAACTCTGCTCTCTAGAGAAAATGGTGACCCACATTCCAAGGGAATACTATTGTAGAATATATCGATAGTATTAATTTTGGAAGAAAAACAAGATCTTAGTCAGCCAATCACTATGGAGGAACTTAAGGAGATTATAGCAGCTCTACCAAAGTACAAAGCTCCTAGTGGATTCACAAACAAATTTTACTAGCAATACTTACTCATCATCAAAGAAGATTTGCTACGCATGATTGAGGATATTAGGGTGAAAGGTAACCTTATTGGAGCCATCAACTCCACCTTTCTAGCATTGAATCCTAAATAAAAAAATACCACTACTTTCTCTAGGTTTAAACCAATTTCTCTATGTAACTCTTCCTATAAAATTATTACCAAATTGTTGACCAATAGAATAAAGAAGAAACTTGACAAACTATTATCAGAAGAGCAAGGGGGGTTCATGCTTGGAAAAAAAATATATGATAATATCATAATGGTGCATGAAGCCCTCCACAGTAGTAGAAAATAAAAAATGAAGTAAATTGTTATAAAACTTGATATGGAAAATGCCTTTGATCGACTTGATATACAATTTTTAGAACAAATCCTATAAAAGTTTGGATTCCCACATCAACTCATCAAGTGGATTGGAGCATGCATAAAAAAGCCATCCCCCTTAATAAATGGAGAACCAACAAATTTATTTCAAGCTACAAGGGAAATTAGACAAGGGTGTCCATTATCACCATACCTTTACATCATTTTAGCTAAGACTCTTGGAAGATTAATTAACCATATTTGAAGAGAAAGAAAAATAATAGGGATAGAGGTTGCAACAAGATGCAAAGTTATAACATATGCCCAATTTGTAGATGATACCATTCTTCTAGGCGAAGCCACCAAGAAAAATGTTAGAAAATTCAAGCAATACCTAGATTGGTTCACACAAGCTATTAGGGCTCATATAAACACTCAAAAGATTCAGTTCTATACACAAAATATTGCAACAATAAGAGTCAAACTCTTTTGCACTATCCTAGGATTTTGATCTGGCTCAAAAAATACTTCAGATACCTAGGAGTGCCCATGATATTCCACCTCAAAGCCTCAAACTATTGGACTTGAACATTGGACAAGATGGTTAGAAGGATACATAGCTACAGTAATAGTTGGCTCAATATTGCAAGAAGAGCAGTATTGATCAAATAAATGTTAGCTTCTCTTCTAGTCTACAAACTATTAGTATATAATGAAATTTAATTTGCAAAAGGTAGATGGAATCATATGCAACTTCCTATGGTAGGAAGGTAGGCAATCAGAAAGAAAAAAGTTCCACTTTGACAATTGGGAGATAGTCACCAAAGGTAAAATTTAAGGAGGACTAGGAGTCAAAAAATGGAGATAGTTTCGAAAGCACTGGGAGAAAAACTTATCTAGAACATGATTAAGAACAATTGAGCATGGCAGTGCATACTAGTCATAAAGTATGTAAATAATCAAATGGGTATTCAAATGCTCAAACACATAGACAAACTTCCCAAAGCCTTATTGGTTTGGAAACATATTGTGGCAGTAAAGAGCATAATAGAGGATAGAATTTCTTGGCCACTACGAGATGGTAAATCAACTAATCTATGGGAGGACCTGATCCTAGAAAATACACCATTAAGAGAGAGAACTCCAATAAAATTGCATAATCACTTGGAAAGCCAAAGAATACTCAAATTAGGTGACTTGTTTTATTGGACCTCAAAAATTTTGAACTGGATCTCCCCTCCCATTCCATCCCAGCTTCAAGGAGATTGGAATTATTTTAAGTTCCACATGGCTAGTATTATATCTCTTCATCCCATGATGCTAGACAAAATTATTTGGGATAGCATCAACAGGAATGGGAAATACTCAATATGCATCTAGGAGTCCAACATCAATAGATTGGGCCTGCCAACAAAAAACCATCGATGGTGTATAAAAATTGAGCACCACCTAAACTGCAAGTATTTAGCTGGCTAGTCTCTCAAAATAAAATATTAGCAGGTGATAATCTTCAAAAGAGGAGTATATAAGGACATCATGTTTGTTACATGTGCATGCATAAAAGTGAAATAATTTTCCATCTTTTGTTTGAATACCCAAACGCAATTTCAATTTGGTAAGGAATAACCCAAATTCTTGGCACTTCCTACTCTAGAAGGTTAACCATTGACACATATTTTACCAGGTGGAACAAATAATATAAAGGTAAACTAATAAGTAAGCCCCTCTTGAAATATCTATGGAGCTCTATACCATATTTTGCCATCTGGCACATCTAGTTGGATAGAAACCAAAGGATTTTTTAAGGTAAAGGTAAGGACAACAAAAATCTAATACGAAGGATAAAAGAAGAATTAGTCTTAAATGTCAAATCTAGTTTTTTTCAACATCAGTATGATTAACACCTATCACCCTTAAAAAGAAGAATGATCTACCAACTTAACCTCCAAGCTTTCCTGACATAGGGAGGCTATAGAGCAAACAATTCCCCACCTAACATCTATTTTTTGACACTCTTATTTTATGGTACCTCCAAATCCAATCCCAATAAAGTAGTGGTAGGGGGACTGATTCTTACAGGACCCTGTGAGATCCTGCTCAAATACATGATCAACTTGGGAATAACATCTAACAATGTGGTATAGTCTATTGGATGCAAAATTGGCTTAAAATTGGTAGCAAAGCAAGGAATCACTTAGGTAAATGTTTGTGGGGATTCTAAACTGATAATAACAAGTCTTACCAAAAATAAATATTTTAGATCTTTACAACTAAATATTGTTCAAGACATGATTAGACAACTAGGTTGTATAATTGGTAAAATATCTTATCAACACGTAAGGTAAAAATTCAACAAAGAGGTCGATACACTAGTGAATCAGGCTATAAATATAGCTCCTGGTTATTGCTACCAAATCATCAAGAAGCATAAGGGCAATGGTGGTATGCGAGGATGACGAGGACTCCAATAATGAGGTCCTTTTTTGTCTTCATGTTCTATTTTCTAGAATGCTTTGTTCACTTTGATCTCTCTGATTAGAGAGTTTTGTATATTTTTGTTAAGTAAATTAATATTTTCCTTAAAAAAAGAATTCTAATTGAAAATCAAATTGAATATAGTCATGAAAAAGATATCAATGAAAAATTTCAAATTTTTCTAATGGTATTGATGATATAAGTAATATAGCAGAGAATAAGACCAAGAACACAATAGAGAAGAAAAAAGTGAAGAAACAAAAGAAGAATATCAGAAAGAGTAGAAATAAGATCAAAATTTTGAGCAATGCTAGAACCAGAGTAGAAGGAACAAAGCAAGAATCAAATATTAAAGACTAAAGTCTTCAATAACCAAATAATGTAATACAGCAGGTTTTGGAGACTATTACATTATTTGGTACATGCTAATGTATCGTCATGGTACCTTTATGGCACAAATGTAAATATATAGTAGCTTAAGGTGTGAGTCTATAGTTTAGAAGTGTGGTTTATTTTTCCCCTTTTTGTAAGTTTTTATGTGTAGGATATCCACAAGTGTCATGTAATTATGTGTGCAAGTCTAAGGAGTAATAATGTGCACAAGTATCATGTAATAGAGTGTGCATGTGTATATATGTAGGAGTGTGCAATGTGTCATAGAGTAAAGTGTGCAAGTGTGCAAATAAGAGTGTGAAAGTGTCATAGAATAAAGTGTAAAAATAGAGAGCCAAGAGTCATGTATACAAGTGGCAAGATGAGAAGCCAAAAGACATGAGAGGAAGTTTTTTAAGCATGAAATAGGAAGATATGCATCTCCTAGATATGTGAGGAGATAAATAATCAAGTATTGAAGAGTCATATTTGTAAGGATATATTATGGAGATAAAGCTCCATGTAATGTATCAATTGAAGAATATATGTAGTTCAAGCATCATACAAAGAAGTTTGTATACAGTTTGAGCAATTATACTATAAGTTTTCTTCATGTTATTGCATGAAATATATTGGCTATTTTATTCATATTATTTTTATTTTTATTAATATTATATTCACTATTTTGGTCATTTAATATAGTGATTGTTCTTATATTTGAGTCTACTCAATATCCTGGATATTGAAACTTGTGACCATCTAGCTAAAAAACCAACATTCCATAAATCAAAAGGGAGGTGGCATAATTGAAGAGCAAATATCATACATAATCTTTCTATTGTTCTAAAATTATTGTGAAAGTACAAAGTGGAATCTACAAATTGTAGCTCTGATTTCTTCAACGGGCAAAAGATGTTTACAATGGAACCCCTAGCTCTCATTTATAGGAAAATATTCACCTAAGGAGTCATTGAAAGTAAATAATTTTTACTCCTAATAAAATCACTAATTTAGAGGTATCTTTAGCAAAATGATGCACTGATGAAAGTTACTTTATTTTAAAATTGCCTCTAGATCATTTAATAACCTTATAACTAGCATTTGATATCATGTAGTGACAAAATATCACTTTCTTAGAGGTTTCCTTGGATTATATGCTCTTTGTCCCGCTTGCCCTACAAACTAGCAATTAGTTGGTCCCAAAAAGAGTGATGCATTACTTTGAAAAATAGAAAAACTTTAATCTAGAATAGATTGCACTTTTTAGATGGATCGCACCTTTTAGCAAATTACATCATTTGGAAGAATTACTATTTCCATAGTTGATTTTTTGACATTCTTCAAAACTTCAATGGTCTAAAAATATGTTCCTAGGGTTGTAAAAATTTGACTCTTTTTCATTCATATCACCTATTATTAGGAACCAAAAGATAGTATTCAGGCTACCATAGGCCTCATTAGGGTGGCCCATAAGTCTTGTATAACTCTTTTTTTTGTTAAGTTATAAAAGTGCATTTTTGAAAGGAATGCTAACCTTTTACATCAACATATATGGCCAATCACTGTCCATTTCACCAAGAAGAATTTCCCACTAGCATAAAGCCTATACCATTTGTGTAACAACAAACACACATCACTAACCACATCCAAAACTAGAAAACCAACATATACCATACATGTATGAGTATCATATACTCTATGCTTGCCTGGTAGCCTCTTCCTACTGATCCCCATTATCAATTATTGTGGTATTATCATTGTCAACTAAATTATTTATGTGCACTAGGATATAATTCCCACATTTCTTTCTAGCATCTTCCATAACTCCTTCATTAGCAATACCATCTGCTACTCTATTGGCTTCTCTATAAATATGATTGATAGACACATTCTCAAGTCTATCCAAAAGCGCTTGAGCTTCTAAAGTCAATATTCTAAGTGTTTGGTTGTCCTTCCTTTAATATGGTCACAATATTTTGTGAGTCTTCTTCAACTATGAGCTTATCTAGATTTCAATTGATAGCCAAATAAATTCCTACATAAGCTACTCTTGCTTCAATAAAATGACTTATTTTTTCACCTAGTGATTCAAAAAAGGCTTTGATTATCTTAACCAGATGATTTTGGATAATCCCTCTAGCTCTCTCCAATCTGGGATTACCTTTCGAGGCTCCATAAAAATTTAATTTGAACCATCCAATCGGTGGTGGTATCCATTTTGCATGAGTTCTGGGATGAACTTGAGACATTGGTAATTTATCTCTAACTCCCCACCATTCCAATATCCGCCTTTCCTGCTCTGATTCCCATCCCTCCTTGAAGTGAATAGTGTTAAAATTCTCCATCAGGATACTTCTTGCTTGGTTCCAAACCATTTCCCATTCCATCTTCAAGTCCTCAAATATTCTATGGTTTCTTTCATTTAAAACTCTTCACCAAATATGTGGAAGGCTTAGAAGCCACAACTTCCTGATTCTTTTGTCTTTAAAAGGAGGATCCCATTACAAGTTCAAGTTTGAGATAGTTCTAGGGAAAACCCATTGAACTTGGAATTCACTACAGAGTTGGTAAAGTAGCACTTAAGAAGTAGATGATCAACGTTTTCCTCTTTTTCATAAAAAACACATCTATTTGTTAATGAGAAACCACATTTCTTCAAATTATCCTAGGTCATAATTTATTATTCATAACCAGATACTAAAAAATAGTAATCTTAGGGATGAGATATTTGTCCCAAACCTTTACATGGGGCCACACTACCCTTACATATTCAACCAAGTTATAACCAGTCTTCACAGAATAATCTCCACTCTTCATTTTCATCAAAGTAAATATATCATTTGATCACCAATGACTAGGGATGTAGGCATTAAGGCATCTATTAAGACTTTCCAGGTGTGGGTGCAAGTCCTCATTGATGTTCTAAAAATAAATTCACTTCCACCTCTTGATGTCATTTTCTTCCTCCATATAATCCTAAACCAACAATCCATAAATAGGAGTTAATATTATTCTTAAGTTTGCAAACCTCGGGATATCAAAAAGGGGAGAGTTAAAGAGCCAAGTATTCTACCAAAATCTCATGTTAGCACCATCTCTAATATACCATCTACAAACCTACTGGATCAAAGGTCTTACCTGTTGAAGGCTATTCCAGAAACTAGACCCCTTAGAGGGGTTGAGGTTTTCTAGGAAGGAGGAATTACGTAAATACTTAGCTTTTACAATTTTGACCCAGGGAGTGTCTTCTTCCTTCGCCAACTTCCAACCCAACTTTCCCATTAGATCTTTGTTCATTTTGGGAAGAGTTCTCGATCCCAATCCCCCATATTTTTTAGAGGTACAGACTTTGTTCCAAGCAATTAAAAATATCCTCTTATTTTCCTTAGCCCCAAACCACAAAAAAATCCTTTGGATCTGTTCAATCCTTTTGCATTCTAATATTGGAATTTTAAAAATTGACATGAAGTAAATAGGTATATTTTGAAGACAAGATTTCATAAGTTGGACCTTTCCTACCTGACTAAGAAGAGAGTCTTTCCAGGAAGATAGTTTCTTTGTAACACATTCAATAATCAGATCCCACAAGGCTTCCTTCATACTCCCACGTAATAAAGGCATCCCTAGATAGGTTGTTTAAAAATTACCTATGCCACATTTTAAGATTCTCGCTATCTGTAGTTGGAGAGCTCTATAGGTATTCAGGAAAAAAAAGCTTACTTTTCTTAAAATTTACCTTTTGACCTACTGCAAGCTCATAGAAATGCAAAATCATCTTAGTATGTCTTGCTTGTGGAAGAGATAATCTTGTCAAAATTAGAGTAGCATCCACAAACTGTTGAGAAGAGACTGATTCCAAAGTGGAAGCTGGCCTAATACCTTATATGTCTCCTCTATTTGTGGCTACTGTGAAGTTTGTACCCATATCTTCAGCTAAAATTATAAATATAAAATGGGATAGGGGGTCCCCTTGTCTTAATCCCCTCTTGCTAGGAAAATAATCCACTACAAACCCATTAACTAAGATGGAGATCATCACTATGGAGATGCAGTTTTTTATTATAAAAATTCAATCCTCCTGAAATCCAAAATGTTGGAGCAATTTGATTAGGAAATCCCAAGAAAATCTATCATACGCTTTATTCATATCCAATTTAAGAAACATACCTTCTTTTTTTTATTTAGATATAGATTTTAGTATCTCATAGATCAAAATGATCCTATCAAGAATATGTCATCCCTGAACAAAACCCCTTTGGTGTTTGTCAATGACAAAAGGAAGAGCCATATTTAGCCAGTTTGCAAGGACTTTGAACACAATTTTGTAGAGAGTATTACATAGGCTAATTGGGTGGTAATCTACAAAATATTTAGCACTTGCAATCTTCAGTATGAGGGCTAAGAACGTATAGTTCACATCATAAGGGATCCTTTTAGAGGTTTGAAACTCCTTAACTGCCAAGGTGACCTCATTGTCAATGATGTGCCAAAACTTGTGATAGAAGAGCACTAAAAACCCATCTACGCCAGGATATTTATCTCCCTTCATGGAGAAGATTAGCTCTTTAATTTTCTTGTCCTTAAAGTAATGAGGAGATAGTCATTTATCTGGTTTGTAATATTTAAGGGAATATGGTCTAACAATAGGTTCATCACCTCTTCATCCAACTCCGAATACACTCCTAACATGTCTTGGAAAAATCAAATAACTTCCCCTCTAATTTGGAAAGGATCCCTTGTAGAAGAAACATCAACAATCTTGATATCCCTGATTTTATTAAAACTTATGTTCCTAAGAGTTAAAACATGGAAAAACCTCGTATTCATGTCCCCTTCCTTTAACCACAAAGATCTTGATTTTTAGCATCATAAAGCCTCCTCGCACGCCAGAGTATTGTGCCAATCACATAGAAGATCCTTTTCTCTAGTCTGGACTTCCTCTTAATACTCCCCCAAATGCAAAGAGTTTTCTAACTCCATGAGTTGTTGTTGTAAAGCTACCTTTTAAACCATAATGTCTTCAAACACCTCTTTATTCCATAGTTTTAATTTTCGCTTAACAAATCTCAGTTTCTTTGCTACTTGAGTCAATCTATCCCCAAAAAAAATTTTCTACCACCAAGATTGAATCCTTATCTCTAAATAAGAATGAAGGATCCACATATTTTCAAACCAAAAAAAGGGTAGCAAAGATCCTTCTCCTATCCTTTATTTCCCAAATAAAAAAAATTATGGTCTACGCTATTTTTTGGTAGGGTTGTGAGAGTAGTGTCCCCAGACAACACTAAGCTCTCCTAATAAATCAATGACCTATCCATTCTGATATGAATCAATTGACTCCCCAATTTCCTATTAGTCCTAATAAAATTTGCTTGTCTAAGCTCCAATTCCATAAAAGCATTTGAATTTATAAAATCACCAAACTCAGTCATACTCTCTAAATATAATTCAATGCCTCCCTTCTTATCATATGGATATAGAGGGGTATTGAAGTCCACTTTAATGATCCATGGGATGCCTACAAAGACATGCCTGATTTCACTCAATTTCCTCCATAACCTTCGTCTTCTAGCCACAATAGTGAGTGTATAGAAATTTGTAATGATCCAGTGGGAATTATCCTCCTTCAAAAAGAAGTGGATAGCACAAAATATATCATTTGAGATAATTTTTTATCCCTCCAATTTATTTGGATCTCAAATACAAATCATTCCTCCTGAGGAGCTCATTAAGGGTTGAGCAACAAGGTCCTCTCCTATCCAAATCTTGTCTTTAACCATTGCTAAGTTTGCTTCTACCACCTTTGTCTCTTGTAATAGCAAAATATCTAGGTGATTATATCTTCTCAATATTTGTACTGATCTATGTCTTCTAGTCTCATTGAGACCTTGTACATTCCATGATAAAACCTTCATTTTTTAGATTTAGCTGATTTCTTCCCTCCCCCACCCAATGATGATGGTTTGTGTTCCTCTGGCTATCTCTATCATTGTTTCCCTCTTTCTTACCTCTGTTAAACGAGATCTACCTATAGTGTGTTCCTTACCACCATCTAGGTGAGTTCTCTTTGCTTGATTCCTTGTCATCCTTGAGGGTATCATCGAAACCTCCTCTAAATTGAAATCCTCATGTATTGGAACTACAGACTTCACCTCTATCTTTTTTAGGATCTGCATATATTCCATTAACGATTTTCCATCTTCATCCTGTCTGTCTTGATTTGTACTAATCATGTCAATAGGGTAAACCTCTACATCTACTTTTAGAGGTTTTACACTCTCTTGTTGTAACCCCTCATGATTCACCCATTATGTCTCATCCACAAATTCCATAACTTCAGTTGGGTCTCCCATTTCATCCTCTTCAACTCCTCTTAAGAAATAAAAAGAGTTAGAGTCTGCAAAGTCAAGGGGTTCCATAACTCCAAAGGGCTAGACTAACAACTCCATAAGAGGGATCTTCCATATGTTCCTCCTCAGCTACCACAGCTGACTAGTGGGAGGTGCTTGCTTCCTTCTAATTATCCAACATGAGATCCATACCTTTATCTTGCTCTGCATATTTACTCTCCTTCCTTTGCCATACTTTCTTATTGGGAGATTTCTTCTCCTTCGGGCAGAAGCTTGAGATATGATCTCTCCCTTTACAAATATCACAAAGAGGTGGAATATTTTTATACTCTAGCCTCTGAGTCCAAGTATCCATAGGGGACATTAGTTCTATTTTTTTTAGAAGCTTGTTATCCAAATTAATATTAACACAAATTCAAATAAACACCATATGGTACTCTAGCATGTTTACCCTATCAATGGTAACAAAGGTACCAATACCATTTGCAATAGCCATTAAAACTTCATCATGCCAATATTGAAATGGAAGGTGAGGTAATATTACCCAAACAATAGTTGTGTTGAGACTTTGGGTGTGAGGATTAAAATCCACATCCTATTTTTTGAGAAATAGGCTACACTTCCCCATTAACCATGGTCCTCCACATAGAATTTTTTGCATGTCACTTACCTCAGTAAGTTTGATAATGAAGAACCCATTTTGGAGTGCCACAATTTCCATGCAACTCACTGGTTTCCATCTAGTGAAGGCCCACCTTCGAATAGTGTCTATATCTGGCCTTGCCCCAAAAAACTTGCCCACCAAATTTTTTTTCCCTTTTGCCTTCATGTTAAAAATTATCTCTGAGGGAATTTTGAGAATGCCATCTTTAACTCTCAATTTTAAGTGGCTTACCAATGGAGGAAGAGTAGTAGTAGGTTTAGAACCATGTATCACATGGGCCCAAGAACGATTTTGTCCCACTTCTAGGGCCTGATTGTCCTAAATGTTGTCTACCTCTGATTCAACCTACCCCTTCTCTAGGACCACTTTGTTGGGAGGTTCTTGGATTTTTCTTCCCGAAAATCCATTATCCAGCTCTTCATCTAAGGCCCCATCATTTTGCATACCTTCCAAGGCCCCATTTTGGCCCTGTCCTACTTCAATTCTTGTGCCAACCACTCCCCATCCATCTTTGATCACTCCAAACCCTGGTTCGTCCACTCCTTTTCCTTCCCATTCCATTTTTTAACTCAAACACCTGTTTATGGGTTGAAAATAATTGAAAACCCTATTTTATGGGTTTTCCTTTTGTTTTTATTTTTAGGTTTCGACCCCTTGTTAGTTATTTGCCCTGCCTACTACTCTTGTCAACTGGATTCGAGCAAAATTGTTTGCTACTGATGTTGCTCGCCATCACTATTGCTTCTAGATTCATTTACTTTTTTCTACCCATTGTGTAAAGGGTTTTCATTGTGCAACCCACTACACACCTACATCATGTGTATGTTTTCTGACTCCAACCATTACAGATCACTGCTTTGGATTTTTCACTACTCTTGAAGACCCTATTGTGCTATAGCTATTACCAAAACTATGAATAAATTATTGGAAGTAAATGAATCTCAATTTAACACTAAAATACGAGGACGCAAAATGCAAGAGGTACCGAAATAGTGGTTTGTTCCTAGAAATCATGGAAAATTACAAGTCTTGTATAACTCTTAATTTAAGGATACCCATAGAATTTAGTGAAAGTAGTGGGTAGTGAGGATTTTTGCATCTTAAATCAATATTCTAATTCCATAGGTGAACCTTAACATCACCAATTAAGCTCATCAACTTCAACTGAAGTGGTTGAGATAGGATATTTTTTATGGTGAAGGCTCAAGTTTAAGTCTTGATGGGTTTAAAGGCCTAGTATGTGTGGGTGGCTAGTGCTTGACCCTAAATGAATTGTCCTAGCCTCACTAAAAACTAAAATTTGTGATAATCGATTAATCAAATTTCCATAACAACTCTTTTACAATTAGATTTTTGTATATTTTTAGAATAACTCTAAAAACATATTCTTGGGTTTGTGAAAGAATATTTTTTATCACTTCTATGGATGTAAGATATTTCCTTGCCCCTTTGTTATGATTATCCTTCTTTAAAGGTTTTAGCTATTTTATCCCAAAAAATTAATCAATTTTAAAAATATTCTTATACTCCTTTAACAACATTATCAAAATACCTTGAGGTCTTAGCAAAGTGGTGAGTGGGGCCACTCACTATGAATAGATCAAGGGTTTGATTTCCCTTGGTACTCGACAATACCCCTTATGATCTCAGGTCCTTGTGAGCATGCATAACATCACCAAAAAATAAATGTTATCAATTATGGATATGTTGAAAATATCCATAGAAGCTTAGGGATTAGAATATAAATTAATATAGAAACTTTCATAAAAATAAATAAATAGTGTAGAGGAATTTCAATAAAGTATACTTGCATATATATAAGTTAAATACAAACAACTAAAGAACCTAAAGGAAAAATCGGGTAGGGACTTGAGACCACATGTTAGGATTTATTACATTGTAGACCATGTGAAAATTCAAGTGGTTTAACCACTTCTCACAAGGTACATGTATGTAGTATAGGATAAGATAGTTTCAAGGTTGTTTGAGGATTTGAAATGCCTAAATTAGGCATCATATGTTTTTCAATATCCTTCACTGTCATAATACAATCATTCAAAGTATTAAGATCTAACATGTGGTGTTAGAGCAGCTATAATGAAGAAAAGAAATCTCCTTTTGATCCTCCTCTAGCTTCAACATAGAGAAAGTAAGGTGCACTTTGTTTTGAAAAAATAAAGTTTAAGAAAAGAGGTTTCAAAGGTAAAATTACCCTATATTAAAATTATCATCGTGAAGTAAAATCCCATGGTAGAATTAAAATATTTAAAAATAAAAAACCCTTGCCATAGGCAAGAGTCTATAAGTAAACAACTAGGTCAATCGAGGCAATCAAAGGAAGCTATTGAAAGCTCCATAAAAGAATACAAAGGAATTTATTAAAAACTCCATAAAAGATTACAAATAAAGCTATTGACAAGATTCATATAAAAACTACAAAGGAAGCTATTGAAATATCCATAAAATTTTACAAAGAAATCTATTGAAAAGCTTTAAAAGATTACAAGAATAGGAATTCATTAAAACTCCTCAAGATTTGGAACAAAAAGGGATCCCTTTATTAAGTAACTTAAGAAAGGGTTTTTGGGAGAGCGATGACAAGCATTTTATCTTAGGTGAGTTCTTATGGAAATCTATTGGGTGCGATAGTGATAAAATAACTTGAACCAGGCGATATCCCTAGCTTTGCTATAGGGGAGGGCACTGATGAGTCATATGCTGATGCTAAAATAGACCTTTTCGTTGGGTAGGATAAATATCTGGGGAAGGACCGCCCTAATAAGAATAAGGGCTTTCCCAAGGTAGGGGGACTAGTACTGGGCCCTCTGATTTTGCATATTATCTTGAAAATGTCACGGGTACCAAATTGTAGAAATCTAGCAAGGACCGAAGCCCTTTGATAGTGGTCATAGAAGACTTAGCGATTCAAAAAACCCTAATGGCCTAATATATTTTTCTAGAAGAGCATTATTTGATTGGGAAGTTCATGGGCAGTAGACCAAATATGGAATCCATTCGACAGTGGGCCACTACCAAGTGGAAAGTTTCAAGGAATCTTGAGATTATAGCTCTCCCTAGAGGGTTCTTTCAAATCTGCCTTAACAATCCCAAATATGCAACCCACATTCTAACAGGGGGGTCATGGTTCTACAGGAAGAAGATTTTATTTATTCACAGATGGGGGGAAGATTTCAATGCCGAAATTCAAAGCATAAATTTTTCTCCAGTGTGGGTTCATCTTCCGGGACTCCCTAGCCAATTTTGGAATGAAGACATCTTGCAAGGAATATGCAGATACATAGGGTAAATGGTGGCCATGGATTCAACCATGAAAGCTCGCACTAGGTTGACTCAAGCCAAAATATGCATCAATATAAATATTGATTCACATCTCCCAACTTGAATCAATCTAGTCTATGGTTCTTTTCACCACTGCCAGGCCATAGAGTATGAAAACAAACCGACTTTCTACATCAAATGCCAAACTCAAGGATACCTCAAGTCCCACTACCCCTCACTAAGACCACATAAGGAGGTATATTCTTGGCAACCATCTCTATAGTAACCAGGGGTTTTGCTTCCTTGGGAATCCCCCAATGCAAAAGAATAGGTAAATCTACAGTAGAAATCCTCATCAACAAGCACCAGGGCAAAACCCTATGGAAAATAAAGGAAAGCAAAATGTGTAGCCAAAATAATTAGAGGACCAAGCTCAGGTAAGCTCTATGTTCGCTCATCCTAATCAATTTGATATTTCGATAAATATCACCCACTTTGATTTAGAAATAAATGAAGGGTTATTCACTTAACAAGAAAATGATATGTCGGATCCAAATGTCGACCTCCAAATACCCACCATAAAATAAATTGTGTAGTATCCCCTTCCCACCAGTAGCCATGTCTTATCTCCAGTCAAGCTAGCTTCCCTTTATCCCCCCTAAAAATCTTCTTTCCCAAGAGGCTGCCAAGAAAACAAAAGTAGATTTCAATCCCAAAAATACTCGAAGCTCCAAAAAATCTTGTGTCGATGTTGGCAATGACAAGAAAATGGGAAGGCCCAATATCCAAGAGCAAATAAGAAGCCAAACTATCGAGGACATAGTCAACGGAGTCCAAAAAATCCTTGTACCTGAAATGTTTACTCACTGAAGGAAGATCCCAAATTACCCAAACCCCTTATGCAATAGTCAAAAGGGGGCAATAAATAATCTAAAGTTTTCATATGAGGATACTCTCATGGAATGTGAGGGGTATCAACAGTGCGGCCAAGCAGAGGTTGGTTAGCACTATTTGAAAAGAAACCAAACCAGCAATCCTCATTATTCAAGAGACCAAATTAGATCAGTCAAAAGCATGCAAGGCGGGCAACACCATTTGTAAAAATAATGGAAGTATTTTCAGTCCTAACCAAGGTCCATTTGGGGGTCTTTTGTACATTTGGGATTCAGATAAAGTGGATGGTAGAGTAATATCATCCTCAGATAGAGTTATAAATATAATGTTTTTTTGCAAATACAAGGATCAATATTAGATCCTGTATAATATCTACACCCCAAAAAATACCCTTAGCAAGAGTTCCTTTTGGGACCAAGTCAAATGAGGTAGGATTTCAAAAATTTCCCTTGGGTTTTGGTTGGGGATTTCAACTCCCCTCTTTACCCATCAGATAAGGCAGGAGGCAATGACATTCCTACCAAAAGTATTCAGGACTTCCATAGTTTTGTCACTGAGAATAACCTAATGGATATCCAGATTTGGGGAGCTCAATTCATATGGAATAATAGAATAATTGGAAAAAATTTAATCCAAGTTAATCTAGATAGATTATTTCTATCTCAAGAATCCATACCTCTATTTGGCGATGCCTCCCTCACTTCCCTGCCCAAAATTGGATCGAATCACAGTCCTCTCCTATTTGAAGCTAACAAGCCTCCAGTTTTTAGGACCCCTTTCAGATTCAATGCAATGTGGTTTCTCCACCCAGATTTACATAATCAAATTTTAGGGTAGTGGCAAAAACAGGTGGACAGATCCCCCATCGCTCAAGTTACCCAAAAACTCAAAATAATCAAATACCACATCAAAATTTGGAACAAGGAAGCGTTTGGTAACATTTTTTTAAATAGGGAGCAAATCACAAACAAGCTCAAAGCCATAGAAGGTAAAATTTAGAAAGGGTAAATGAGCATATAAATCAGGAATGAAGAGAAAAATCTCCTTACCGATTACCACAACATTCTGGCCAAGGAAAAAATGTATTGAAGACAAAAGTCTAGAGCCCTGTGGCTCAAGGATAGGGACTCAAACATGATTTTTTTCCATGCTTCCACTCTTCATCACAGAAGCTCCAATAATATCAGGGAGTTAATAAATATTGATGGCACAAGTGTGAGAGACATCCACCTCATCAAAAATGAAGCAGTCACCTTCTTTAAAAAATATTGGGAACAAATTCCACTATTTTCAAACAGGCCCAAGATCAGCTTCTTCAGCATATTCCAAATCTAGTATCCCCTGAAATGAAAGACATGCTCATCAAGGACCTTACCAATGAAGAAATAAAGCAAGCTCTTTTCTCCATGGCCCTTGATAAAGCTCTGAGGCCTGATGGCTTCTCCTCCAGGTTTTTCAAACTTACTAGGATATCATAGGGGTTGATATTTGCAAATCCATTATTCACATGCAAAAATCCAAATCCATCCCCAGAAGCACCAACTCCACCTTCATCACCTTAATGCATAAAGTTCCTGAGTACAAATCCATGAATGACTACATACCCATCAGTCTATGTAATGTCATATACAAAATTCTTCCCAAATCCCTGACAACAAGACTCAAAGAAATACTCCCGCTCATTATAGATCCTTACTAGGGCAGCTCGATCAAAGGAAGGTCCATTCATGATGGCATAATCACCCTACATGAAGTTCTCCACTCAGCTTCTCAAAACAAGAAAGTAGCCCTTTTTCTCAAATTAGATATCAGTAAGGCTTTTGACCGAGTAAACAAGGATTTCCTCCTGGTTGTTCTTCAAAATTTTGGTTTTCTCATGGAATGGATAAATGTAATCAAAGGTTGCATATCCAACCCTCATTTCTTAGTCTTGGTTAATGGATCACCCACAGGTTATTTCCCTAGCGGTAGAGGCATCAGGAAGGGAGACCCCCTATCACCCATCCTTTTTATAATACTCACTGAATCTTTGGGAAGAGCACTTAAGAGTGTTGTTAGTGAGAAAACTATCACAGGGATCAGGGCTGCCTCAAGTCTAAACCCGTTGTCACACCAGTAATTTATGGATGACACAATACTCGCTATGTATGCTTCAGTAGTGGATTCCAAGATGGTCAAAAAAATCCTTGATTTATATGAGAAAGTGGTTGGGCAAGAAATCAACTATAACAAAATTAAAAGCTTCTTCATCAATACCCCCCTTTCTAGGAAGATTAAAATTAGGTGTATTCCTCAATGTAACATTTATGATTTTTCTACTCGCTATCTGGGGCTTCCTCTATTTTACAGTCATCCCAAATTGTCCATGTGGAGTCATGTGGTGGAAAGTATAAACAAAAAGTTAGCTGGATTGAAAGGGGCTTTTCTAACCCAAGCAGGTAAAATCACTCTTACCACAACATGCCTCCAAAGCATCCCAACCTATTTCCTCTCAGTATTCAAATATCCTGCTTAAGTTTATGCCCAAATTGATCAAATACAAAAAATATTCCTATGGGGAGGCACAAATGAGAAGCAAAAGATTCATTTGGTTGGATGGGAAAAGGTTTGTCAGCCAAAAAATCAAGGGGATCTAGGACTTAGAAGAATCAATAATATGAACACTGCTCTGCTAGCTAAGCAAGCCTGGAAAATTCACACAAGTTTCAATGCATAATGGGTGTCAATAATACAAAGGAAATACCTTCAACACAAAGAATTCACTGATGAAGATATCCCCAAAGAGGGATCAGCTTTTTGGAGGTCAATTATTCAGGTCAAAGAAGTTCTCCATAAAGTTTCAAGGTGGCCTCTGAGAACAGGTACTGCCATAAACTTCTGGAAATACAGGTGGGTTAGTGATCAGCCCCTAGTTGAAGATGATGAGATATTTGTCCTAAAACCTATCCTTGATGGAACCATAGGAAGCAAAGTAGCATACTTCATCCAAAACATCAATGGGTTTAAAATCTGGAAAGACCTCAACATTAACTCAAATGATGGGCACATAACTAGGGTAGTGAAGGCTTTGGATCTTATGTTGAATACTATAGTGATTTCAACAGATGGAAGAGAAGACTTTCTAATTTGGAAAGAAACGGATAATGGATGTTTTTCTATCAAAATTGCCTACCAACTTATCCTCAATCCATAACAAGCTTCCTTATCTCCTACCCAAATCTGGATCAAGCACCTCATCCCTAAAGTGGTAGTGTTTTCTTGGCTAGTAATTCAAAACAAGATTCTAACCACTGATAATCTCATCAAGAGGGAGATTATGGTACCCAACAGATGCCACATGTGCTATAAAGCTTGGGAATCCATCAACCATATTTTCACTAAATGTGATTTCTCTTATACTGTGATGAGTAACTTACTGTTCAATTTTCACATCAACTAGGTCCAAGCCAACTCCCTGGTAGAGCTTTTCACTCAATGGTCCAATCCTTTCAAAAACCCTCAGTTGAAATCCTTGTGGAAAATGTGCACTCACCATTTCTTGTGGAAGGTATAGCTAGAAAGAAACAGTATGGTGTTCTCTAACACTCCCAAGGACCCTACCTCCATTGCTAGTAAAATCATCAACTTTACCATAGATAACTCCTGGCTCATCCCTTGCACAGAACCCCCTGATGTGGGATTGGATATTTTTTTGTTCAGCAGTCTTAATATCCCCAAGGAAGATAATCCTCGTGTCACTCATCCCCACCCAAGGCATACCTCTTCATGGAAATCCCCCTCGGTAGGATGGCTCAAGCTCAATTTTGATGGAGCTTCTAAAGGAAACCCGAGAATGGCATGGGTAGGAGGACTAGTCAGAGATAGCAGTGGTAAGATTGTAGTCACCTTTGCAGAGAAACTAGGCATTCAAACTAATCATGTAGTAGAAGCCCAAGCCCTATGGAGAGGTCTTAGAATCATACAAAAGCACAAAGGGAACTACAAAATAGAAGGGGACTCTCTAAACATAATAAATTATATCAACAATAGCTTTAATCCTTTGTGGAAGGTCATGAATGCCATCAGGGAAGCCAAAAATATGATCAAAAGACAAGGTAGCATGATATGCAGACATGTGTACAGGAAGGCAAACATATTGGCTGACCTCTTAGTAAACATGGGAATTAGTCAGAATTCCTTGATTGTATGGGATAACAATCTACCCTCAAACATTGTTAATGAAGCCAACCAAGAGTGGGAAAATCAATAGTGAAGCACCGGAGCAGGAGATTCATCATTAGGTTGTCAATATCTTCATCAACAACCTTATTAGTACTCTTGACAGCATTAACAGGAAGCTGAAGTAGCTCATAAAGACTAAGGAAAGCACTACGAAGAAGGTGGCTGACGCATGATGGAGGGTCGTGGGTCTTTTTTGTTTATGGTTCTCTAGGTCCTTACTGGGGTTTGTTTTCATGAGGGTTATTTTAACTTTACATATATTATATGCATCAATGTTGGTTTGGGTGTTTGTTGTCCATATATTATCTGCATCAATCCTGTTTGGGGTGTTGTCCATATATTATCTGCATCAATACTGTTTGGGGTGTTTTCTATTAGCTTATCGGCTTTTAATCAATATATGGTGAGTGGTGTTTATCCATGTACGAAAATACTTTTTTAAAGTTTAGTCTTCTAATCTGCTAGCCTCCTTTGAGGTTTTTGTAACTACTGGTTTTGGGATCCAGGAAAAAATCCTTTAATATAAGCTACACTATTTACCAAAAAAAAAAACTCAAGATTTGAAAAATTCTTGTATCTACTATAAGATATTACAAGCTCAAAAAAAAAATAATAATAAAGTTCTTGTATCTAGAATTGAAGGTGCCAATTAGTAGTTGAAAGTAAGAAATAAAATTTTATAAGAAGCACCAAAAGATTGCTATATAAACATTCCTTGAGGAACGAAAGAAATATTTGGAAACAAAATATCAAATATTGTCTTAACTATAGCTATTGTAAAGGAACCAATTTTTTGTCTCTACCTAGGTAAATGGAACGTTCTAAAATGAGAGCAACGTAGCAAGAAATGCATGTTATTATCAGTAGTTTACATTAACTTGCAAGCAACTGAATTCTTTTGGTGCCACTCATCAGGTCCAAAGAAAGGATCCCATGAAAGAAGAATTTTAGATGCCTATGAAATTAAATGGATCGAAGGAATCCATGGAGGAATTAGGAAAACTTCATTTAAAAGTTGTATATGCAAAAGAAATGCTCAAAAGAAATTGTAAAATAAAAGGCAGAGAAGAAAATAAAGAAGCATGCTCCAGAAGAAGGCAAAGAATAAACTAAAGAAGTCTGCTCTAAAAGAAGGTAGAAAAGAAACAAAATAATTCTACTCCAAAACTAGGCAAAGAAGAAATTAGATATGCCTACACCAGTCAAAAAAATAAGAAGGAACTAGTCCCAACAAAAAATGAGGAGCCTCGAGATTCACAAAACCTAGAAGATGATCCAAGTAGAAGTCACACATAAGCAAGAAAATAGTGTTGATAAAATGGTGAAGAAAGTATCCATGGAATAGCAAATAGCATCTACAAAGATAAAATGAAGAAGAAGTGACACATGGCAATTCCCTGCTCATCGATTCAACAATATTTGGTAACCATCGGTTCATTGAAATCCTACTTAGTTGGTAATCTAGTCAATGCATAGTTGGCATCCCTTAGCCATCCAATCAATGGCATATGGTAAATCACAATTTGATGAAGGTATATTTGTACTTTAGCATGGTTTGACAAATTTTGATGGTATTTTTTACAATTTTGGGGCTAAACTTCTTAAGGCTACAACTTTTACATATAGAAGTATTTTAAAACCATTTATTTTCAAATTGCATAATTTTTCAAGCTCTTCATGTGGTAGTGTTTTTTGGTCAAAACTATATAGAGGATAATATCTTTGCAAGGATATAGTAGATCAGCATGTGTCCTTTCTTAATTGACCTAACTATACCACCTGGAAGATCAAGATAAAAGCATTGTTGAGAAGTAAAAGACTTCTCAAACATATGAATTAGAAGCTAGCTACTATTGATTCTCATGAAAAGAAGAGACTATATAGGAATAAAAGGGAGGAAGTTATGAGGCCTCATATTGCATCATCTTTATGGGATTACAAGCTACTGTTTTTCTTCTTGCTCAATAAATGTGGATTTCTTGACTATGGACCTTGGTGTAATTTATCATAAAGTTTTGATTAAATAGAGCAAGAAATATTAATTGCATTATGTTGATTGGAATGGTCTTTGTGCATTTCTAAGGTTGGTTTTGACAAATAATCTAGAACTGTAATTTCAATAAATAAATAAATAATCTGGAACTGTGTAGTAGCATTTCAAACTGCAAATTTCTAGGCACATTCTAGAGCATTTCCTACTCTTTGGTGAGGACTATGATGAGCATAGTAATATGTTGTAAAGGCAAATGAAAGTGCACAGAGTTGAATAAAGCAGATAAAATTTCACATGATGACACCCTTTCACATGTATACCCGGAGGAAAGGTGGTCCAACTTAGATGCACATAAATTCTAGCTTGCCCATCAGTAAAAGACTACCCAAAATAGTTAATGTGTTGAAAAACACCTTGGGAGGTAATCGGTTCATTGATTACCAAAAAATAGAACCATTGTTACCAACGATTATAGGTAGTTCTCCTTTCACCATCATGAAATCTATCATTGTGATCTTGTGTTGTCATTTTCCATAAATTGACTGGTGAATGGTAGCAGTTAGCATTTGATTAAACCACTTTTGAATAATTATGTGGGATAAGATAATTTTAGGCAAGCCATTATGGGAGCAGTAACTATGGAATTCTATTTCCTAGAATGGTGACCCTATCATTGACAGATGTTTCCCAACAATTAGAAACTATTGTTTATAAATGTGTGTCTAACAAAAATTAGGGGGTTTGATCAATTTAAGATATTTTTGGATTATAGTTGTTGAAGACTACAAGGTCAAGGTTGTCATGACTACAATTAAAGTATGTTTCTATTTTTTATATTTGAGTATTAATTAGTTGATTCTAATTTAATTCCTCTTCTCACCAAGTGAGGAGAAAGGGCCCACTCTCTCAACTTGGTGGAAGAGTTTCTTCAATGTTTTGGTATGCTTAGTGATTAACTTTTTGTTACAACATTGTTCTAATTTTTTGTGTTTTTTTGTTCTTTATCTAGGCAATTGTTAGTATTAAGATTTTAGTAGTCTTATTAAATATATGACATGAATTAAATGCTACTTAATCGTCTACAATAAAGTATCTATAATTATGTTATTTTTTCTTTGCAAGAACAGTTATTTTATGTGTGTGTGATTTAGTTTCTACATATTTCTTTTACCAAGAACATAGAAATCCCACACCAAAAATATATCTTATAAGTGTTTAGTGCATACTGCAATTATATGCCAACCAATATTGATAAACTAAAGTGAAATGTATTAACGGCACCCATCACTTTTTGGCACCATTATCGAGGAAAAAAATATTGCTAAAAGAACCTAGGGAGGTATCATCAAGGTTCTAGTTTACAATGCAATAGAAAAATGAAAGTATAGGATTTCTAGAAGTGATAATTTGTGTTTTATTTCTAGTTAAATATATTTTCTTACATATGCATTAGTAGACCTAGAAATTCAATGGGTAGGTTCATTAGTCATACCCTCCAACAAGCCACAAGGAATAGGCCACAATACTCAGAGGTTGTACCAACTAGTATGACACTCATAGTGATTGTATCAAGTCATTCATTGCACATAAGTGAGAGGGGAGGAAGCTTTTGTGGACCACTATTATCAACTTAAGGGTTGTTAAGATTTTTTGAAGACTTTATAGAGCAATTCAATAGTCCCCCACCTACCCCATAGTTATTCGCACCTCCTAAAAAATTCAAGAATATTTACAACATTTATTGAGAAGATCTTAATATGCGGATAGACAAAGTAACATAGATAAAAACTATAACACTGATGTATGTGGGCAAGGGAAAAACAAAAACATAATCTTCATATTTCCAATCAGATTAAACCCTAACAAAGAAGCCCTAATGAAAAATATTTCATCCTTAGGACTGTCAATTTTTAGGGGGGTTGCTTCTAAGGACTCTGATCGATTATTATTCTAATTTAAGATCCTATTCCAAATATATAACTATGGATGAGATAATCATAAGCTTAAACTATTTCCATCCACACAAAAATATTCAATCATGTGATGTTTCATGGGGTTAAATCTTAGATTCAATACACATTTGGACCGAAATGGAAAAAGAATGTTTGGACAACTACCAAGAATATTGTAGGGTTTAAATTTGACTACCTTGATAGGTTCTTATTTATTCACATATGATGTGGATATGCAATTGACCAGGTTCTAAGTAAAACTATATTTCTAAGGGGATTCGAATATGAATCACATGATGCCCTAAATCTTATGGGGAGGGGTGACATAAATAAAGTTGACTTCTCAAAAACTGATAATAACCTAGGAGAGCTAGTGGAAGAATTGGAAAACCTTAAGATTGACATCTTGGTGCATATTAATAATATATTAGACTAAATGCAATCAAGAAATAAATCTAATGAACCTCTAGCATTATATGTCCTAGATGCAAAATGAAACACACTCTCTAGGAATTCCCATCAAACAAAATTATTATTTACAATATTTATGAGAAGGGACATTCTACAGAAAAATGTCATATATTGCTAGAAATCAAAAACACTATTAGTATAAATTAACAACACATTGAGAAACCCACTTTTATTGGGTAAAGAAATAACTTTAATAACCCTTACCAATTTTCCCCATGATATCATATGAATTGGATGACCAACCCCTAGACTATACCTTGGTCAATTTCATCCCCTCCACCATGGACCCCATGTTCTTGGGCCTCAACATAAGAATGGTCAAACCGACCATGGAAATCCCATTCACCACAACAAAAACATTGGGTACCACAACCCCAACAAAACCAATTATACTAGGGATAATGATAGTTCCAAAACCAACAACAAGCTCTATTGCTTGTCCCTACCCACCCTCCACAAGTAAATCAGCCACAACATGTTAAATAACCGTTGCTTCCCACACAACCTATGGCCAACCCTAATAATAATAGATAGGCAGCACCTATCTACACTAATGAAATAGTAGATATAGTCACACCCAATGCCATTGATTATGACATGTAAAACTACAGTCAGGATAGATACTTATTAATCCTATTGAACCAACCATTATAGAACCAAATGATGAAGAGACATAATCATAAAAATAAGATAAACAAGAAGATACAAGTCTACAATGAATTCCCAAATATCCTTTTGAACCACAATACCTAGAAAATTTAGCACCAAAAGAAGAACAAATGATAGAACATGATCTCATCAAAGAACTAAAATGCCTTAATGTTTTTATTCCCCTATTACAATATATTAAGGAAGTGACCTTATTTAAAAATACTATCGAAGACTTATGCATCAAGAAGCCAAGCCAAAAGGAGAAGACAAATTCTTGAACCATCCATGTGGATGGAAAATAAGCTAACCTTCTCGTTGATAAGTTTGTACCACCTAAATATGATGATCTTGGTAGCCACGTACTTATAGTATCAATTGGCACTACCAAGATAACAAATGTGTTGATAGATCTAGGAGTAGTCATCAATGTTACAACAAAATATATAATGGATAAGTTACATTTAACAAGTAGATGTCCAATGGCTACCATATTAAATATGGTAGAATGATCAACTGCAAAACCTAAGGGTATAATAGAAATTTTTTTTGTAATTATTGTTGCATGGGAATATCTTGTTGACTTCTTGGAGTTGGTGCTACACCCTTGTACTTTGGTTAGATATTACCCATTGATTTTTGGAAGGTCATGGCTTACTATGGTTGCGACATTCATTGACTACCAATCAAGTGATGAATTCTTCAAATTGGGTAGATAGCAAAAATATTTCATTGTACCCTCCAACTAAACCCTCAATGAACTTTTTAGGTAACCTATGGATTGACGAGTCAAATGAAGAGAATATTTCATCTCTTGCCACAATTATTGTAAAATAACACATTGAGGAATTTGAACCCTTAGAGGGGACCTTTTTCAAAGATGAGATAATTTTGATAAAAACTCTATCCGGATATTTTATTCTGAGAATTAAAAAATTATGGTACATCGACTACTCTTGGAATAGGAAGACAAGGATATTGAATATTTTCCACTTGTACCCATACAAGAAAGCCCATTTAGTATGGCATATGGTTGGAAAAGACATCTTGCATCTCCAAGTATCCTTTAATAAATATTATTCTTGCTAGAATTTCCTTTAACAAAAATTCTAAAAAAACTTACTCTTTATCACCACCATTTTTCTTTGAACTCGTTGATAAGAAAAATTATTGGATTTAACTTTGTATACATAAGAATCAAGCAAATTGAGATACAACCTCGTAATACACTAAATATCAACAGTTGGCTCCATGATGAAAAAAAGGTAAATTTGTTTGATGTACTAAGTAGACATGTTAATGCCTTTGCATGGGAATATAATGACATGAAAGGAATCCACCCTAATGTTTGTATTCATCACATATTTATAGATGATTCCAAACCAATTCACAAAACTCAACAAAGAATAAACCTTGCTTTAAAGATATTATAAAAACTAAAATCAAAAAGTTGTTAGTTGAGGCATTTATATATCCAATTTTTGATAGTCAATGGGTCTCTCCATTAGTTATAGTCCCTAAGAAGAATGGTACTTGGTGCATGTTTCATTTACCATATCGTTAATGGCCATGTACAAATATCACTCTCCACTACCTTTTATTGATCAGGTCTTGGACACACTCACTAGAAAAAAAACAATTATCTTTCCTAGATGGATTTAGTAGCTATAACCAGATTCAGGTAGCAATTGAGGACCAAGAAAATATGACTTTTATGTGTCCTTGGGGTACATTTTCATACCATGTTCTACCTATTGGCATTTTTAATTCTCTTGTCACATTCCAAATATTAAACTAGCAATGTTTGTTGATCTTTCCAATAAATATGTGAAAATCTATATGGATGACTTCACTATCTATGGAGACTCCTTCGATAAAACCCTACAAATTCTTGACAAAGTGCTTACATGATGCAAGTCTTTTAATATATCCTTAATCCATGAAAATTTTCTTATGACGATGGATGAGGGCATAGTTTTGGGACATCATATTTCATGATAATGTATCAAGTTCGACAAAAAAAAACTAAACTAGCAAACAATTCCCAATACCAAAAACCCAAACAAATATCCATAGTTTTTTAGATCATGTAGGTTATTATCGATGTTTCTTCCAGGATTTCAGTAAAATTGTAGCTCAATTATTTATCTTGCTAACAAATATGTAGAGTTTAATTGGACAAATTGCATGCTATATCACATTTAATAGGGTTAAAGAAAAACTTATTTTTGCACTTATTCTTCGAGGCTCTAATTGTAGACACCAAAACAGTACCAATCCGATTACGTGACAACAAGCACTGATCGCATTGACACAAACAGCCCCTAGGGCAGCCCCAGAGGTTAAAACAGTGGTCCTAACCACTCACACAGTAGTTTTAAAAGTTAGAGATCAATTTGGCACCTTTTAGGCATTCTGCTACTTATTCGCTCCACCCAGGGACGAGTGCAGAATGGTACTCGTTCCACCCAGGGACGATTACCATCGCTCGCTTTAGGGTGGGACGAATGTCAGGTTTGATTTGCAAAAAGTCAAACCTCGACCCATGACAACCCAGAACTACAACTTAGCTCTCCCTTCATGGCATAGGGGTGCGAGTGAGTTCTTTTGACAACCACTTGACTCTCCATTCACTGCATGGGAATGAGAGTGAGCTTTTTAGGACAACTCGGATTTGCCACTTGACTCTCCCTTCATTGCATGGGAATGAGAGTGGGCTTTTTCATGACAACTCAAATTAACTACTTAACTCTCCCTTCATTGCATGGGAGTGCGAGTGAGTTCTTTTGGGCATGCAGTAGCAATTACAGAAGTAGTTATGGAGCCTTGATCAGGGAGAAGTCTTCTCTTCCCTGAAAGAGCATTCATGCTAAGTAGCACTTTTGCATGCTAATTCAAAGAGACCCCTTGGGTCTATAAAATGGTGAATTTCCTCACCCAAAATATAGATAGAGAAGGAGCATTTTGAGCAACGAAGTGCTGTTGTTTTGCTGACTTACGATTTGTGTCTTTACATCCATAATCTCTTAATCAAAAAGGAGGTTATTGGGTGACTTTGAAGGCACGAATCAAGAACCAAAAACCCAATTTTTTTTACCACAATAGCCTATCAATTTGTCGACAAAACATCACAACAGGTTTCGGACCCATCCCAAGTGGATTGGTGTCGAAACAAAGTTTCAACCCACGGGTGGTTTGCCTTCGAGCACCCCCTGCCTTATTGCAGGTTTTCTCATCTCACCCCGAAACGAATACCAGTTGCTGCGAGGTTACTCGTTTCACCCCTAAACGAATACCAGTCTATTGCAGGTTTATTCGTCCTTCCCCAGAATGAATACCGATCTACGTCAAATTTGGTGACTGTTTCTTTTGCAGCATTTTATTAGTTACGTATTTATGCTTATGTCAAATTTTTAGTTTATTTGGACTCATTTTAACCATCATTACATTTATCTTTTACGGTAACCTTTCATATTTGCTCTTTTATTTTTCATACATAGGTGCTACTGATTCTTTGTTTGTTTCTTTGAACGCAGATTTTCAGCATTAGAGGAGCAGCGAGGAATCTACTTTTACCAACACAAGCGGCGGCAACATTTTGGTTTGCCCATCTTATATGTGGGCACGCGGGAGAAGGAATTCTGAAACAAGTTGTAAAAGATCAACATTTGACGCTCCTATCCCCTAAAAAGGAAGATGTATTGTAACACATTGCTGAAAGAATATCAATAAAAAAAGGCCGTATTTTATATTGCTTTTATATCTTGTGTTCATTCATTTGTGTTCTTTCCTTTTAATGCAATTTTGTTTAGTCTTTCCTTTTTGAGGGTATGTTCCAGGTCCCATAGGACCATCAGAACATAGACCAAATACAAAAACAAAGTTTTCACATGCACAAGCATTCCACAAATTTATCCCATTAATATAGCAAGTCAGTCAAATCTTGTACAGTCTATGGTGCATCGACAAATCATCAAACACCTCATTTCATTCATTCCATATGCATACATCATACAAATTAGACCCATCGCATTCATAATCACATATGCATACATCAATGTAAAAATATGTACATAAAAATAAATCATGCAAAATGTATAAACACCAAAAAGAGTCATCTGTATATATATATATATCATAACAAAACTACCTACAGGCTACAATGAGTCGGTCCTCAGACCTCGCTCCCAATCCAAAAACTCAAAAACCCCAAGCCTAGGGCATCGGCCACCATGATCATGCAGGATAGGTGCAACGGGAACTACCCCCTGCAGTGTGGGTCCTATGGGACCTCTCAGGGCAACTGTTGCTCACCCCTGCATCATGCCCACTAGCACCTCCCTCATCCAGCCACCTGTGACAGGATGATGCTGACTGCTTCGTCCTGCTGTCTCTCATCCGATACGACGAGCCACCTGCAGGAGGTTCTGGTATTCGCCCCCCAAGGCGGATAATCTCTCCCTTCATCTCCAGCTGATGCTACCACCAATCTGATTCCTGTCATCGCCAATCTGACTCCTGTCGGCCCCAATCTGCCTCCTGTCGACTCCACTCTGCCTCCCGTCGACGGTAATAAGCTACTACGTTGTCACGCTGTGGTAGCTACACCTGCAAGAGATCCCTCTCCCATGAAGCATTCGTATCACCCTCCTGCCAGTGAAATGTAGTCCCTGCGCTCTCTCGCTCTGCCAACTGCGTCTGCAAGAGATCCCTCTCTTGCACCATCTTCCCAAACTCCCATCTCGCCTTCGTAGCACCTCTGCCAATCGTGCTACCTTAGCATGCAACCTCGCCTCTGTATCCCCCAGCATGGCCAACTACGTCAACCTCTCTGGAGCATCAGCCTGCTCCAAAGCATCCTGCATCTCTGGATGCTCCTCCTCACCAAATTCCTCTCCCACATCTGCCACCTCCACCATGTCCACATCAATAGGAGCTCCCCAACCCTCGCCTGGTGCCTTTGCACCCTCTCTGCCTGTCGCTGCCTCATCCCCTCCTAATGGCCCCTCACCTCGCTACTGCCAGAGTGTCCACCAATCTTGGTACTCGGCAGTGACTCCAACGTCATCCACGTCTAGAATGTCTAGTACTGTATCTGCCTCCTCCCCCATCGGCTCGAGGATCGACGCAGCTAGAGTCCTCTCATCGCTTTGACGCCGATAGACTAAGGGCTCCCTAGGCGACCCTTGGTGTACCCTGAACTATCATGTCACTCATAGATAATGAAAGTATTCCTGCTCTATCCTGTGTCGTCCAATGACCCACCTCCCCCTTCGGTCCCACCGTTATCGCCACTAAAAGCACAAGGATACGAAAACAAAAAGGAATATGCCACAAGAACAAGAAATAACGTATACAAATCAACACAAGATAAAAGCAATAGAAATATGATAATCTCTTTTATTGATATGCTTTACAAATTGTGTTACAATACATCTCCTTCCTTTTTAGGGGATAGGAGAGTCAAATGTGTTTCTTGTCACAAGATCCATGGCTAACAATCCTTCTTTCGCGTGCCCACATGTAATATGGACGGACCAAAACATCACCACCGCTATTGTACATGATTCTTTGCTCTTTCCTTCTCCTCTAATATTAGAAACCTGTGTTCAAAGAAACATAAAATATTAATAATACCTGCAGACCAAATGAAACATGTATTTCCCAAGGCCTACTGTTAGTAAAAGCATGAAAATAATAAAACGACTATCAGATGACCTCTGATTGACCTAAAAATTTTATAGAAGCATAAAAATATCATCAGAATACCATTGCAAAAAGAACATTCTAAAAATTCCTCACAGATCTGTACTCGCTCCAGGGTGGGACGAATAGGACTATGAGAATTGGCCAAAAAGCACCTTGTTCAATGTCCTTCTTAGGAAGCTCCAAAAGACCTGAAAACTTGAGGTTAGCTAATTGGGGGCATTTTGGGATGACCCAGATGATCAGATATCTCCAATTTTTCCTCTAGGATCTAGATTTTGAATATGGCATCTACAAGTTAGTGAAAGCGGGAAACAACAATAACTTGGTCAAAAATGATCAGAATGACATACAATTTGAACTGTAACCTATTTAACCTATCTAGAATTAGATGCAAAATAAAAAGACAAGAAATCTATCACAAATTTCTAATCATCCCGGGGTGGGGCGATTAGCACTGTGATAGTTTGGGGAGCGCCCGAGGGTAGGACGCCCATCGATTGAAGCACTATTTTGGAACCAATCCACTTGGGATGGGTCCAAAACTGGTTATGGGGTGTTTTTGAAAAATTTGGTGGATATTTTTGGTCAAAAATCAGGTTTTGGGTACGGATTTGTGCCTCCAATAGTCACCCAATAACCTCCCTTTCGAATGAGAGATTAAGGATGTAAAAGCACAAATCGCAGTTAGGTATGAAATTGGCAGCACTTCATTACTCAAATGCTCCTTCTCTGTATATCTTTTGGGTGGTAAAACCCACTAATTTATAGACCTAGGGTCTCTTTGTTTGAATTGCGCATGCGAGGGCACCTCTTGAGTTAACTATCCTATTTTCAGAGAAAAGCTAACTCCTTGATAAAAAAGCTTCTTTGCATGAGGTCTCTAAAATAAAGACATGCATGATTGAAGTCTTTCTTCTTTATTTGGAGCCGTTCCTCGCAATTGCATGACCTGTAGCTTCAGTTAACTGGCGGACTTGTCGAGGTTTGACTTTTTGCCAGTCAAACTTGCTATTCATCCCACCCTAGAGCGATTGCTTAATCGTCCTATGGTGGGATGAATACCAGTCTGAATTCGTCCTTGGGTGGGACGAGTAGAGAAAAAGGTGCCAAAAAGGTCCAAAATTTAATTTTGACCCTCAAAACTGCTTTTGGGAGTGGTTAGGACCACTGTTTGACCTCTGGGGGCTGCCCTAGTGGCTGTTTGTGTTAATGCGATCAACACTTGTTGTCACATAATCAGATTGGTGTTGTTTTGGTGTCTACATATGCACCTTTTTGGGAAGCGTTGTGCAAGGCGCAACATCAAGCAAAAATAGATAACCAAAGCACTAATGATTAGGGTTTCTCAGTAACCTAACCAACTCTTGATGCCCCAAGTATGGAAATGGCACGCATTCTTGAATCCTTGCTTCTAACAAGCTAAGGAACTTCATTCAAGTGTTAACCTTGTTCGGTGAGGTGTTACTTGAGCTTGGACATTGATCAGTCATGACTAGGCAAAGGGCGCAACCTTTTGTCTGTGGGAACCTTGAGTTCATGATTCACGAATTCCAAGTGTTTGATCAGTTTGTGATTGTTGCTTGTTTGTTGCCCCAAGCAGGGGCACGATTGTCTTTGTCAATGATCCTTTGAATGCGTGTCATTTCCTTGATTGGGTATATTTTTGTTGATTGGCGACTAAGTGTGACTACCCCCTCAAGCGACAAATCGATGAGGGTATGTTCAGCGCATTCAGCGTCGAAAAACTAAACTGCTTCACAACAATGCGCCTGAGAAGGCCCCAGTCCCTCGTGCACAACAATTTGAGATGTATGTGAGGCACAACCCCCTAGTGCAAGATAGGTCTCCACGACTTCATCAAGCACTACCTCTAAGACCTCCTAGGCCTAAGCGGGAGGCCACTCCCTGCAATCGTGATGGGCATCCTCTGCAGGCACCTATCAATGTTTACAGGCCTAGGCCAGACACTCCTCAAGAAGCTTATGAGGATTATGACCAAGAAGAAGAGTGGGCTAAAATGCCCTATTAATGCATAAGGTATGCTACCTAGTTACCCCTCCAAAGGCCTCAAGTTCCCCACAACCCACAGCGGGAGCAAACCAAGGAGGAGGAGATTAAGTCCTCCGATGCATACAAAGTGTTGTTAGAACGCTTAGAGACTATGGAACTCAAGACTGTTGGGCCCCAAAAGCCTACCTTATGCCAACTTCGTAGTCATCCTGTGCATCCGTCAGTGCCAGCACCTCCATACCCTAAATATTTTAAGCTGCCCTAGTTGGCACTCTTTCGAGGGGATGAAGATGCTTAAGAGCATGTGACTCGATTTTTGAGCCAATGCTTCGGTATACAAGACAATGATGCATTGCTATTAAGAACATTTATAACCACATTCACAGGACCTACCTCGGATTGGTTTACCCATCTACCAAAGCATAGCATCTACAACTTGGATCAGCTAGTGGACTCGTTCCTAGAACGTTTCGCTTTTAACAAAAAGAAAAAGGCGTCACTAAGTGATCTAGCTAGCCTCAAGCAGTATGAGGAGGAATCTATGGTGGCATATGGGAATCGATGGAGGACGTTGCTTTCAAAGCTATCCTACCTCCCTCCTATGTCCGACCTAACTCAAATGTTTGCAAAGAGCTATTTGTGATCGATCTCTGTGCTATTGCAGCTGCAGCAATATGCCACTTTAGAAGAAGCTTTGGCGTAAGCTATAATTATCGAAGAGATCAAGATACAGGATGGCAAAATTGCCAAGCCTAAGAAAAAATAATGGAACAAGAGAACCAAAACAGGGAATACGCAATCAAGTTGCTATCAATGCCCCTAAGCCTGCCCCCGCAACACAGCCTCCAAAGGCTAATTATCAGGTGGTGCCTCACAATAACTATGAGAAAGATAATAAAAAATAGGACAATGATTAGCAGCATCACCCTAGGTGGCAATTTACACCATACACCGAGTCTAGGGACTCCTTGTTTGACCATTTGTCAGTGGCAAACTTGATTAATCTGCCAGAGATTCAAACAATCGATCCTAATGCACCAAAGCCTAAGGGCTACAGAGAGGATCTTTATTGTAGATTCCATAGAAGGAAAGGGCATGACCTTAACGCCTATTGGAAATTCAAAGGTTTAGTGCAAGACCTCATTGAAAATAACACATTGGTAGTGGATAACCCCATCGCACCCAACAACCAACAAATGGGTGTTTTTAGAGATCCTTTACCCGCACATGATGCACAAGCAAAACCTCTTCATGTCAACGAAGTGTAGCAGAATTTCCCCATGGAGGGGTATGTTGGGATGATCAGCATTGTGACAAGAAACAAGAGACACCCAGGAGCTACCTCCATGATAGCCACAAGGGAAGTTCCATCCATGTCACAACCTCAATCGAATCCTACACAGCTACCCCCGCCTAGACCAGTGGCCATGATTCGAACTAGACTTACTCAAAGTCTAAGGACCACATCGGCTAGGCTCTCCATATATGAGCTTATTCAACAATCGATGCCCCATCGGGAAGCTCTCATGGAGATATTAAAGGCAATTGAGCTGCAACCCCACGAAGCGAATTCGTTCAACAATTTTGTGGGGCATGTCAAACAGTGTACCGAACCAGTCATCACCTTTAGGGAAGATGAATTAAAAATGGTAACTGGGGATGTAGCGGATCCACCCTAGCACGTTATTGCACGGGTCAACGGGACTCCGTACAAGTGGGTGTTGGTAGACACTGGTTCATCCAGTAACATTATTACAACCGCTGCACTGAAACATTTGAAGCTGCCAGCCTCTCACATTGTACCTTCCACTTATACTCTTCGAGCATTTAATGATGTGATATGCTCGACAGTTGGCACAATTTTCCTACCCATAAAAGTGGGACAAAAGACCATTCATACATTGTGCCACATTTTAGAAGGTGAGATGGCTTACAATATCTTGCTTGGGCGGCCTTGGATCCGGGATATGAAGTGTGTCCCTTCAATTGCTCATCAATGTTTAAAGTACACATTTGAAGGACAAGTGCACGTGGTCCCCATAGATTTAGAACCTTTTAAATACTGTAATTCAATGCAACTAATGCCGCAGTCGACCCTCCCTTCAACGCATGTGGATTTCCAATTAAATCCATCTAAAAGGGGTCCGATTAAGCAAGAATCTCCATTACCAAATCAATCAAATTCCTAGGCGGGTGCATCTTCTTCATCCGGTCCTCCCACAATGATGCCACCTACGATGGCCACACCAACGGACAAAGGAAAGAAGCCCCTGGAAGCAAAACCACCTTTAGTCTCCACCATCTCAACAGAAGAGATGCCTACTAGAATGGAAGTTGAGACACCTAGTTCACCCCACATGGAGTGGACTCAGGGAGAACTCCCATTCGCTCCTTCTCAATCGCCAACGATTACTGTTGAGATGTCTAACACAGGCATGGGGGAGTATATAGTGTGCAATGTTGTTGCAACGCCCACACTTCAGTCTATGCAAGACATGGGAAGACCTCGACTCCCCATAGGCTCTGTGGTTCCTCTAGGTTACCCACCTAATCAGACAAACTTTATTTTTGGGGGCCTCAATAATGGCGTTGAACCTTCCCGATGAGAAGAGGAAGATGAAGAGCCCTTTGTGGAGGATGTCAATTATCTGTCTAACCCATATTTCGCATTACGATATCTTAGCCAATGCAATTGGCATGGATATGGGTTAGGCAGGTATGAACAAGGAGTGCATGTTTTGTGCCAACCAAGATACCAAATGCCTTATGACAAGTCAGGAGTAGGGTTTAATCACCCTTTGCCCCTCAACATCTTGGTCGAAAACATGCAAGGCCTAGGGATAGGCAACAAGGATGGGTTGGCATCAGATCCATATGCCAATCCAAATACAACTTATACATTGGGGGATTATTTCCCATTACAAACAAACAACCTTGTTGACCTCAACAACCCTTTCCCTTCGGCCGAACAAGGAGAAACCTCACGGACTCACCCACAAGGGGAATATGGACAAGACCAAGAAGGGTCTTCCGAAGATGAGTCGGAGTATAATCATTCGCAAGAATATCCAATGAATGATGATCAGGAAAGCTTCTTGACGATGTTCCCATTGGCTGCTCCAATTGAGCATAGGCCACTTCAAGACAATCCGGTCCCCTCGTAGAGGGCGGAACAACCTCGATGGGACCACATAAATCTGCTTGAGCAAGGTGAGCTTCCCATGTGTCGCAAGCAACCATTGGAGTTAACGAAGGCCTGTGGTTCTCCGACAGCGATTCGAAAGATGAAACTGAGATGGCCTATCTCAACCACATGCGACAAATGCAACAAAGGCAACAAATGCAACAACGATATCCCTTGGACATAGATGACATGTTTGAACACTTACACATAGGTCCAAGACATAGGTGGCACCTCAACCCGACGTAGTTATAGCAATTACTGCACCCGCCACTCTAGGTCTACAGAGAGCATCTTCCACCTGGAGACCCTATCAAACCATCAGTGCCTAGGGCAGACCCTGTTTGCATGTCCGTGCATAGGGCTGATCCCTTTGTGCCAATGCCTACAGAGCCAGATCCAACGCATCAAGAACATCCAGAATGTCAGAGTTATCACACCTACGGTAATGGAGGTTACAATCATCTCATAAACATGATCTCCATTGACTTGACCACCCCCATCCATGATCCAGCCAATCCAACATGATCATTGCATCTAGACATAGAGGCTATAGATTGGGATCACGCTGACACACCACCATCCCCATCAGAGTATTGGCCTTGCGATGGGATGTTTCATTTCACTCTAGGATAGACTCAGGATGTCTTCCATGCTGAAGAGGAACTTGACGTTCCTAATGATGATCTTAATTCAGCAAACGATATCCATCTGATCCCAACTCCACACCAGTTGGAGGACGGATCCCACATGTCGGTCGAGGCAATGACTGATGTAGACATCGACACAGATCCAATGAATCCATGGATTCTCAAGCTGGGGGTAAGTCTTTCCCCCAAAGAGCAAGCCGATTATGTTGCCCTTCTTATAGAAAAAGAAGGAGGTTTTTGCATGGTCATACAAGGATATGCCGGGACTAGACCCATAGCTAGTCATGCATAATTTAATGCTTGATCCGACAATCAAGCCAGTAAAGCAAAAACTATGCAAGATGCACCCAACAATGGCCTTAATGGTAAAATATGAGTTACAAAAGTTGTTGGATGCCCAATTTGTCATCTGTGTGGATTATCCTCCATGGTTGTCTAACATGGTTCCCGTCAAGAAGCCCGATGGGAGGATTCACATATGCATCGACTTTCGAGATCTTAACAAAGCGAGTCCTAAGGATGATTTTCCCTTGCCAAGCATCGACGCATTGGTAGATGCCACAATAGGCCACGAAATGCTTTCCCTTATGGATGGTTTCTCAGGATACAATCAGATTCGTATCAATCTCGAGGACCAACTAAAAATGGCATTCACAATGCCTTGGGGGACATTTTGCTATAAGGTCATGCCTTTTGGTCTTAAAAATGCTGGCGCCACTTACCAACGTGCCATGACGTACATCTTCCATGATTACATGCACAAAACTTTGGAAGATTACATGGATGATTTGTTGGCCAAATCTCTTTTGCGCCCAGATCACCTCGGTGACTTGAGCAAGGTCCTTGATCGCCTCATTGAACATAAAGTCGGACTAAACCCCAAGAAGTGCGTCTTTGGCGTCACCTCTGGAAAGCTCTTGGGTTTCATAGTCTCCAAACGAGGAATCGAGGTAGACCCAAACAAAGTCAAGGCAATCCTTGAAATGCTTCCCCCAACCACCATCAAGCAGCTCAGGAGTCTGCAGGGAAAGGTTGCATCGATCAAGCGCTTCATAGCATAGTTATCTGACAAATGTCGACCCATGAATAAATTATTGCATAAGGGGGTCACATTTCATTGGGATGACGAGTGCCAGTCAGCCTTTGACGACATTAAACAATACTTGGCTTCGCCACCAGTATTGGCACCACCTAGACCAGGAGTGTCATTCTATTTATACATCTCAGCTATTGAGGTGGCACTGGGCGCCATGCTGTCCCAGAAAAATGAACTTCACAAAGAACAGGCTACATACTATCTTAGCCGCACCCTGGTCAGTTATGAACTTAACTATGCATACGTTGAAAAGCTCTGCTTGGCAGTGGTGTTTGCTACCAAAAAGCTATGCCACTACATGCTCAGTAATAAGACGTATGTTGTGTCTAAGGAGAATCCATTGTGATACATGATGAGTCATACTTATCATAGTAGTCGCACGACAAAATGGATCATGTTGTTGACGGAGTTTGACATAGAGTTCATTGGGCAAAAATCCATAAAAGGTCAAGTCATCGTCGATCAACTAGTCGAGGCTCCTCTTGAAGATGATCAGCCTCTGACTTTCGAACTACCTGATGATGGGGTCTTCCATGTTTCAGAATCGCCAGATTCTGATGAGCCTGAGTCACAGGCTGACATAACCCTATTCTTCGATGGTTCTAAATGTGAGCAAGGGGGTGGCACGAGAATTGTATTCTTCACTCCGCAAGGCGCTCCAATGCCTTTGTCATTTAAATTAGACTTCCCGTGCACCAACAACAATGCAAAATATGAAGCCTTGCTCATAGGTCTTCAAACAACAATCACCATGAACATTAAACGTTTAAACATCTTTGGTGATTCATTGTTGATTGTCAATCAAGTGAAGGGGATTTTTCAATGTAAATGTCCAGTTCTACGAGGCCTACAAAGCCCTTGTGGACAAATTCCTGGCACAACTTGAATGGTATGACATCGAGGCACTCCCTCGATCATCAAATCATTTTGCGGATACTATGGCCTCCTTGGGGTCACTCATCCCGCAAGACCCTTCTGGTGAAATGACAACCATTCAGGTTAAAACATTATCGCAATATGCGATGGAGCATGCAAGCTCTGATCTGACGCCAGGAATCCACCTGATCCAGATTGAACCATCTTCGGATAAGTTCTCTCGAATCCGTGATTGTTTGACTCGAGCCAACTAGGGGTCCTTGTTCTCCCCGACCCCTCTTAATAGCAACACAACGTTGTTTTTACAAGTTCTTTCCCGCTCAGCTTTTGTTAGGGATGGACTTCAAGAGGGATTGGCCGTTCATACTATCGAGGTTTCTGATCAGCAGGATTGGTACACACCCATTCGGGATTACCTCAAGCTAGGTAACCTCCCACTTGGATTGACACAAGCCGCAAAAAGATCATTCAAATAGAAAGCGGCAAAGCATGTCTTGTTAGGAGACATTTTGTATCATCAAAATTATGAAGGAATCCTCCTTCGTTGTTTGGACCAACAAGAGTCCGCTTGGGCGATCACCCAAGCTCACGATGGTACATGTGGTGGCCACTTCAGCGGTATGGCCATCGCAAAGCGCATTCTTCACATGGGTTATTATTGGCCATCTTTAGAGCGAGATTGTTGCGCATATGTGAAGAAGTGCGTGAAGTGTCAACACCATGCTAATTTGACACACGTACCTTCTCAAGCCTTGCAGCTGATCCAATCGGTTTGGCCTTTTTCGTAGTGGGGCTTTGACCTAATTGGAAAGATCTCCCCTGCGTCGTCTGGTCATCACACGTTTATTTTAATGGCCACAGAGTACTTCACCAAGTGGGTGGAAGCAATTTCGCTAACCACTACGACTGGATCCCGCATTGCGGAGTTTATTTTGCATAACATCATATGTCATTTTGGTATTCCATCCAAGATCCTGTCGGATAATGGGACACCATTCAAGAACAAAGATGTGCGTGCTTTGACCACAAAGTACAAAATTCAGCATAGTTTTTCAACACCCTATTATCCACAGGCAAATGGGCAAGCAGAGGCGTCCAACAAAACGCTAGTCGCCATTCTCAAAAAGATAGTTGCAGACAATCATAAGGACTGGCACATTCAGATCCCGCTTGCCCTATGGGCTTATCGCACCAGCATTCGGACGCCCACTGGGGCAACTCCATTTTCGTTGGTGTATGGCTCCGAGGCAATCATGCCTTTTGAGTTGGAAATCCCTTCCCTACGCATTTCAATGCAAGAGTTCATCGATGATGACACTGCATGGCAAGCCCGATTAGATCAAGCGATGTTGCTCGACGAGCGATGCGTTAATGCTCTCGAGCATTTGCGTATCTATCAAGAGTGACTTAAGAGAGCATACAACATGAAAGTCCACCTCAGGGAATTTTAGGTTGGTGACTTGGTCTTAAAAGAGAACCAACAGAATTCTAATTTGTCGTCCCATCTACGGGACAAGTTCATGGCAAACTGGTTAGGTCCTTATATCATTGACAGTAGAATAGGACCTGGAACATACCGGCTTGCCTCTCTTGAAGGAATCAAGGAAACAGAACCCTTGAACATCATTCATTTGAGGCCATTCCACATCTAGAGAGCCATAGTCCAACCAAAAGCTCCAAGGATTTTCATAATCGCTTGGTCAACCCTAAATGCCCCAAAGGTATCTATAAACCCTTTGGTCAAGCCAAAAGCTCCAAGGATTTTCATAATTGCTTGGTCAACCCTAAACGCCCCAAAGGTATCTATAAACCCTTTGGTCAAGCCAAAAGCTCCAAGGATTCTCATAATCGCTTGGTCAACCCTAAATGCCCCAAAGGTATCTATAAACCCTTTGGTCAAGCCAAAAGCTCCAAGGATTCTCATAATCGCTTGGTCAACCCTAAATGCCCCAAAGGTATCTATAAACCCTTTGGTCAACACCAAACGCTCCAAGCGTTACCATAACTGCTTGGTCAAAATAAATATTCAAAAATAAACAAAAACAATACAATCATCAAAAATCACAAAAACAATTGCATCTCAATTCCATGCATACTCATAAAAAAATCAAAATCACAAAAACAATTGCATTTCAATTCCATGCATACTCATAAAAAAATCAAAATCACAAAAACAATTGCATTTCAATTCCATGCCTACTCATAAAAAAAAAAAAAATCAAAATTACAAAAACAATTGCATTCCAATTCCATGCATTCTCATAAAAATCAAAATACAAAAATATAGGTTGCATTAGGCATCGCATCCATACATTGCATACTTCGCTAGGTCATACAAGTCAAAAGCACCATAGGCTGTCATTACTTGGCAATTCCATCCTTTTCCACATCAAAGCCATTTTCATAAATGCATACGTCCAGCATATCGCCATTTTTAGCATAGTCAGTTGTCTCCTAATGTATCTAGGGTTTTTCGTCATTCAGCTGTCTTTAATTTTCTAGCCAAAACTGTACATAGTTAAACAGATTTTACACGGGAAAGTTTTACTTGGATCACACCTTGTTACGTAGCATCCCAACACAAATTAACACACATATAATAATTCCTAAGTTGTGTGAACGCAAGAGAAACCTACAAAGCAGTCTAGGGTACCATAGGTGAAATATTAGTCTGTTCATCCCCCCGTGCGAATGGTTCCAGAATGCTGAGAATTGACAAAAGTACGAGCTCTTCCCTATCCATTCCCCATCATAAACAGTGGTTTTCACCACTCCCACAAATCCCCATCATAGTTGGTCCTCAAAGTTGTAAGGATTCGTACTACACGTCCCTGCCAAGGATGGGTAGTCATCCCCAAGACCTAAAAGGATCAACGTTATTCAAAAACACCATTCCAACAACCCATCATCACAACCATCTCCACTCACCTTTGGTCTCCAAGTTGTAAGGATTCGTACTACATGCCCCTAACCAGGATGGGTAGTCATCCCCAAGACCTAAAAGATCAATGCCCTTACTTCATAATCTCCATTATCCCCTTAGTTCCCAATGTTGTAAGGATTCGTACTACACGTCCCTAACCAGGATGGGTAGTCATCCCCAAGGCCAACAGGATCAAGGCCATTCACAAGCTCAAACTTACAAAGCTCAAAATACAAAATCAAATAACAGTGGTTATCACCACTATCCAAAATCCTTGCTCAAAAAGAAAAACAAAGTGAAAAATAAACAGTGATTTTCATCACTATATAGACGAGCAAGTCTCCCAAATCATTCAGCCAACAAATAACCTGAACTTGAATCCTTGGAATTCTCAGCATTCGAAAACCATCTAGGTGATCCTCATTACAGGTTTGGTTGACAACCTACCTGGCAATGGTGGTATCCTACCCGCATGACGATATGTCTGTCACATTAGCTTTGCGTGTGCGCAGACCAATGTTTGCATGTGGATGAGCTAGCCTATGGTACCTTAGATTGTCCCGTGGATTAATCTTGCTAAATACAACAATGGAGTTAGTGGAGCTAATTAGGTGATCCTCAGTACAAGTTTGGTTGATAGCCTATCTGGCACTGGCGGTATCCTGATGAATAACACATAAACGAACTCAATTGCACACACAGGGATATGAAATAACTTGGTTAAATACAAGTCAGATTTAGACCTTGTTCAAAAGTCTTGCGAGATAAATGTACAGTCTTGGCTAGTTAGTTAAAATATCTGCATCTCAAAAAAGCTTAACTACATTTTCAAACAACTGGTACATTTCATTCCGTACATCACCATCAGAAAATAGACAAAATACAAAAACAAAGTTTTCACATGCACAAGCATTCCACAAAGTTATCCCATTACTATAGCAAGCCAGTCAAATCTTGTACAATCTATGGTGCATCGACAAATCATCAACAATTCATTTCATTCATTCCATATGCATACATCATACAAAGTAGACCCATCGCATTCATAATCACATATGCATACATCAATGTAAAAACATGTACATAAAAATAAATCATGAAAAATGTATAAACACCAAAAAGAGTCATCTGTATATATATATATCATAACAAAATTGCCCATAGGCTACAGTGAACCGGTCCTCGGACCTCGCTACCACAATCCAAAAACTCAAAAACCCCAAGCCTAGGGCGTCGGCCACCATGATCACGTAGGATCGGTGCGATGGGAACTACCCCCTGCAGTGTGGGTCCTATGGGACCTCTCAGGGCGACTGCTGCTCGCCCCTGCATCACGCCCACTAGCGCCTCCCTCATCCAGCCGCCTGCGATGGGATGATGCTGACTGCTCCGTCCCGCTGTCTCTCGTCCGATATGATGAGCCACCTACAGGAGGCTCTGGTATTCGCCCACCAAGGTGGATAATCTCTCCCTCCATCTCCAGCCGATGCCATCGCCAATCTGATTCCTATCATCACCAATCTGACTCCCGTCGGCCCCAATCTACCTCCCGTCGACTCCACTCTGCCTCCCATCGATGGTAGTAAGCTACTACGTCATCGCGCTATGCTAGCTACACCTGCAGGAGATCCCTCTCCCGTGCAGCATCCGTATCACCCTCCTGTCGATGAGACGCAGTCCCTGCGCTCTCCCGCTCTGCCAACTGCATCCGTAGGAGATCCCTCTCCTGCACCATCTTCCCAAACTCCCCATCTCACCTCCGTAGCACCTCCGTCAATCGTGCTACCTCAGCACGCAACCCCGCCTCTGTATCCCCCGACACGGCCGGCTACATCGGCCTCTCTGGAGCATCGGCCTGCTTCGGAGCATCCTGCATCTCTGGCTGCTCCTCCTCACCAAAGTCCTCTCCCACATCTGCCACCTCCACCATGTCCACATCAATAAGAGCTCCCCAACCCTCGCCTGGTGCCTCTGCACCCTCTCCGCCTATCGTTGCCTCATCCCCTCCCAATGGCCCCTCACCTCGCCATTGTCGGAGCGTCCACCACTCCTGGTACTCGATAGTGACTCCGACGTCATCCACGTCCGGAATGTCCAGTACTGTATCCGCCTCCTCCCCCAGTGGCTCGAGGATCGGCGTAGCTAGAGTCCTCTCATCGCTCCGACGTCGATAGACTAAGGGCTCCCCAGGAAACCCCTGGCGTACCCCAAACTGTCATGTCACTCGGAGATAATGAAAGTATTCCTGCTCTATCCCGTGTCGTCCAATGACCCACCTCCCCCTTCGGACCCACCGAAGCCACTCATCAGCCTCCGGCCATGTGGGACAATCCCGATATGGCCTCCACACCACATCTCTTGGAGTCAGTCGGGCCAATGCATCTACGTAATGGTCCACGTCTCCCGCAAACCATCGACTCTACCCTCGCTCCTCAGATCGATACCATAAAGCACCATAACCAATGTCTCTATCCACCATGTCAACCCGTGTAGTCCAGGGTAGCCCTCGTGGTCACTCTACGGCTATATGCTACCAGGCCCAGCACTGCAATAAGTAACTACGTAGCCAATCCCCTTTCGCTTTCGACAGCGGACCTCATACAACTCATCATATAGTTGAGCCAACAGTGTCTAGCCCCATCTCATGATCATCGGCTCTGTCATAGGACAATCCACTAACTGCCACACCACCTCCAGTAGGTTCCATGGGAACCTCGCCCTCGAGGAGTCTGGCAACAACATGTTGGAAATGAGGCTCATGAGTAGTGCATGCCTCACTCCCAACACCCTCCTCTCATACCACCACCGCACTAGGATACCACCCACCTGACAATCCTCCTCCGCTTTCTACATCGCGTCCTCCCCATCCAAGTCCCCATGTCCAAAGCATCGGGTCAGTACAGCCATCCTCTGGCCTCGTGGCGTCGTCCGGATGGGAACCCCGTCTATCGAAATCCGAAGAATCCGATACACATCCTCCAAGGTAACTGTCATCTCCCCTATCGAGAGATGGAAGGTGTTCGTCCGAACATCCCACAGACTGATCAAAGCTGTCAAGTACGCCCGATCCCCAACAACTGCCTCCAATCGTGCCACATGCTTGAGCCCCAAGGCGTCAAGCCACTCCCAGTCCTCCGCACTCAATGCCTCACGGGCACTAGAAAAAATAGTCGGTACCCGATGCCGACTCTTCACCACCTGCATATCACAAAACATAAACACATCAAAAACATGCATCAAATCCCCATCACTTGTACAAAAATGCATCAATGTACAACAACATCATTCATCCACATGTACAAAAACAACAACAAAACAAAAAAAAGGTTATTTAAACATAAAAAAAAAAAAAAATTAATAAAAAATAAAAAAAAAAAAAAAAAAAAAAAAAAAACACAAAAAAAAAATAACAAAAACTGACAATGGTTTACCTACGGTTTCGCCCTAAGTTTACCATTTAAACAAAAAAAATTCATCAATTGAACTCTAAGTTTCATCTTTCATTTCATAAAAAAATAACAAAAATTTGACATGGTTTACCTACGGTTTCGACCTACGTTTACCATTTAAAACAAAAAAAATTCATCAATTTTAATCTAAGTTTTCATCTTGCATTTCATGAAAACAGACAAAAATGGACATGGTTTACCTACGGTTTCGACCTAAGTTTTACCATTCACATAAAAAAAAACATTTTTATAACCGTGGTTACCCTAAGGTGTTACTCTAAGTTTCATTTGGGTTTATCCTACGGTTTTCCATCTAGGTTTCCATCGGTTTGCATACACGTTTCATTTTGTTTCATGGTCTTTAAATCAAATTCATTCACCTTTTAAATTAATTAATTAGGGTTCCATGTCTTACACAAAAGAAAAACACAATAAAAACACATTTGCACTTTTCAAATTAAAACTCGAGGAGATAGTTCACTTACTGGTCTCGCCTCGGCTTCGCCGCCTGACGACCCGGTTTGTGCACTCATGGTAGCTGGAAAATTCGACAGCGCTTCGCGTCAGAAAATCTCCCTCCTCCTCCTCAGAGCTCCAAATCGCTCGTGATGAACAGTGCAAATGAGCCAAATCCGTAATTTTTGCCTATTTATATTTTTTGCTTGCTGGTATTCGTTCCTGCCTGGAACGAGCGCTTTTTCCTCGGAGGAGCGCTCGTCCCACCCCCAGACGAGTACCATCATGGAGTTCGTCCCACCCAGGAACGAATAACCAAAAAAAAAAAAATCAAAACCAACCAAAATATAAAAATGACAAATACCAACAAAACCACTAAAAATTGCCGGACAAAAGTGCTCTTGTACTTAATCTCTTGGCATCAAAAAAACCAACGTCGGGGTTTACATTGTCCTTATCTGTCTCCCTAAGAAGGCTACCATGGCTGGACCGCTCCATGAGAGATCAGCTTTTCGCCACTGTTAACCCCAAATGGCATCCCAAAATGGGTTCACACCCACCAAAAATAGGTCACAAAAATCGAGAAACTGCTCGAGCATTCAACGGATAGCATCTAAAGGCACCCTCACTTAAGTCATCTTGGGTCAAGCGACTCGTCGCTTTTCTCATGTCGGTCATTCCCTCATCGATTCGTCGCTTGAGGGGGTAGTCACACTTAGTTGCTAATCAACAACAATATACCCAATCATGGAAATAACACGCATTCAAAGGATCATTGACAAAGACAATCGCGCCCTCGCTTGGGGCAGCAAACAAGCAATTATCACAAGTTGATCAAACACTTGGCATTCGTGAATCATGAACTCAAGGTTCCCATAGACAAAAGGTTGCGCCCTTTGCCTATTCATGACTGATCAATGTCCAAGTTCAAGTAATACCTCACCGAACCAGGTTAATACTTGATTTAAGTTCCTTAGCTCGTCAGAAGCAAAGATTCAAGAATGTGTGCCCTTTCCATACTTGGGGCATCAAGAGTTGGTTAGGTTACTGAGAAACCCTAATCATTAGTGCTTTGGTTATCTATTTTTTCTCAGGCGCTGCGCCTTGCACAGCGCTTCCCAAAAAGGGGCATCTGTAGACACCAAAATAGCACCAATCCGATTACGTGACAACAAGCGCTGATCGCATTGACACAAACAGCCCCCAGGGCAGCCCCAGAGGTTAAAATAGTGGTCCTAACCACTCACACAGTAGTTTTAAAAGTCAGAGATCAATTTGGCACCTTTTAGGCACTCTGCTACTTATTCGCTCCACCCAAGGATGAGTGCAGAATGGTACTCGTTCCACCCAGGGACGATTACCAGCGCTCGCTTCGGGGTGGGACGAATGCCAGGTTTGACTTGCAAAAAGTCAAACCTCGGCCCATGACAACTCAGAACTGCCACTTAGCTCTCCCTTCATGGCATAGGGGTGCGAGTGAGTTCTTTTGACAACCACTTGACTCTCCATTCACTGCATGGGAATGAGAGTGAGCTTTTTAGGACAACTCGGATTTGCCACTTGACTCTCCCTTCATTGCATGGGAATGAGAGTGGGCTTTTTCATGACAACTCAAATTAGCTACTTAACTCTCCCTTCATTGCATGGGAGTGCGAGTGAGTTCTTTTGGGCATGCAGCAGCAATTACAGAAGCAGTTATGGAGCCTTGATCAGGGAGAAGTCTTCTCTTCCCTGAAAGAGCATTCATGCTAAGTAGCACTTTTGCATGCTAATTCAAAGAGACCCCTTGGGTCTATAAAATGGTGAATTTCCTCACCCAAAATAGATACAAAGAAGGAGCATTTTGAGCGACGAAGTGTTGCTGTTTTGCTGACTTATGATTTGTGTCTTTACATCCATAATCTCTTAATCGAAAAGGAGGTTATTGGGTGACTTTGAAGGCACGAATCAAGAACCAAAAACCCAATTTTTTTGACCACAATAGCCCATCAATTTGTCGACAACACATCACAACAGGTTTCGGACCCATCCCAAGCGGATTGGTGTCGAAACAAAGTTTCAACCCGCGGGTGGTTTGCCTTCGGGCACCCCCTGCCTTATTGCAGGTTTTCTCGTCTCACCCCGGAATGAGTACCAGCTGCTGCGAGGTTACTCGTCTCACCCCGAAACGAGTACCAGACTGTTGCAGGTTTACTCGTCCGACCCAGGACGAATACCGATCTGCATCAAATTTGGTGACTGTTTCTTTTGCAGCATTTTATTAGTTACGTATTTATGCTTTTGTCAAATTTTTAGTTTATTTGGACTCATTTTAACCATCATTACATTTATCTTTTACGGTAACCTTTCATATTCGCTCTTTTATTTTTCATACACAGGTGCTATTGATTCTTTGTTTGTTTCTTTGAACGCAGATTTTCAGCATTAGAGGAGCAACGAGGAATCTACTTTTACCAACACAAGCGGCGGCAACGTTTTGGTTCGCCCATCTTATATGTGGGCACGCGGGAGAAGGAATTATGAAACAAGTTGTAAAAGATCAACATTTGACGCTCCTATCCCCTAAAAAGGAAGGAGACGTATTGTAACACATTGCTGAAAGAATATCAATAAAGAAAGGCCGTATTTTATATTTCTTTTATATCTTGTGTTCATTCATTTGTGTTCTTTCCTTTTAATGCAATTTTGTTTAGTCTTTCCTTTTTGTTTCCGGAATCTCGTGCTTTCACTAACTAGTCACTCTCTTTCCATATACATAAAGACACATCTAATACTATGTTGGGTGTAGTTCTAGGTCAAGAAGAAAGAAAACCCTATGCAATCTACTACATTAGCAAAAACTTATAAGGATATGAGAAAAATTATACAACCACTAAAAAGGAACCCTTGGCTATAGTTTATGTCATTAAAACATTTTGCCACTACATCAAAAGTTATCAAATATTTGTTCATATTGACCATTATGTCATAAGATACTTAATGAACAAAGCAATATTTAGTGTTAGGCTTATTAGGTGGTTGCTACTACTCCAAGAATTTGATATTACTATTGTTGATAAACCTGGAATAGATAATGTTGTTGTTGAACATTTGTTGAGATTAGTGAAAGCAAGTGATATTGAACCAATGGAATATACATTCCTTGATGAGCATATTTTCATAGTATTTGCACACTCTCCTTACTTTACTGATATTGCAACTACTTAGAAATAGGGAAGACTCCTCACTCTAAACCTAAGAAAAAATATTATTTGATCCAAAAAAGTTTAAAATTTTGTTTAGACATGGACCTGATATTATGTTGCATAGATGTGTATGAGAAGATACAGTGCTTGACATCCTTTAGACATGTCATGATGAACCTTTTGGCAGCCACTATTCAGCAAAAAGGACCATTCATAAGGTCCTTGGTGTTGGATACTATTGGCCCTTACTCCATAGGGATGTGAGGAATTATGTCCAACAATGTGATCAATGTCAATAGATGGGAAAATCGTCTTCTTTTGATGAAATACCTTTACAAAATCAAGTGGTGCTTGAACCAATTGAGAAGTGGTGGATTGATTCCATTAGGTCCATTGATCCAAAATTTAGTGGTAAACAACATATCTTGTTTTGCATTGATTATATTATGAAATGGGAAGAGGTCTATGCTCTAACTCATGCTTGTGAAGATAAGGTTGCTAAATTTTTGTATGAATAATTTTTCAGTTCTTTGGTGCTCCTCAAGAGATTTTTTTAGACCAAGGATTGTATTTCATGTTCAAGGTAATTGAGTCAATCATGAAGGAGTATGGATAAAACATCAAAATTTATCTCCATAGCATCCTTGATCAATTGGGCAAGTAGAAGTTTCTAATCATGAGTTGGAAAACATCTTTATGAAGACGGTGACTTCACATCAAAGATACTGGGTGAACAAGTTATCAAAATTTGTATGGACATACAAAACCACATGGAAGTTTAAAACAAGTTTTACTCCATATGAACTTATCTATGGTAAGAAGCCAATATTTCCCATTGAGTTTAAGCTTCAAACACTTAATACAAACTTTGAGGTTATAAATGATTTAATGCATGCACAACTTGAGAGAATAAAACAATTGAACCAACTAGATGAGCTTCAATTTGAGATTGTCCAAAAGATAGAACTCATCTAGCAAAAAAATAAAAATGGCATGATAGCCACATCAAGAACAATAAGTTTCAACCAAGTTATTGGGTCCTATTTTTTTATTCTTTCTACCATGATTTTAAAGGTAAATTGTGCATACGATGGTTGGGATCATACCACATAAAAATTATTTTAATAATGGCATAGTATAATTAAAACCCATTGATGGTTCCAAATATCAACTCTTGATCAATGGACATAGACTGAGGGTGTACAAATAGCTAATCACCAAGGAATAATTTACAACTCAAATCAAGTCATGGTCATATTTGCTCTTAGTTGGGGAAGCCTCTTCTTCTAACCTAGGTGTCAACAAAATTGTTGTTTTGTCCTATTGAAAAATTATTTAGTAATGAAAATATCTTTGGGGCATTACTAGACTAAGGCTTGTATGAAAATCAAACTTCGATAAACTTGTCTTGTAAAATAATAACTTGGTTGTTAAAATTCCTTTTGTATGCAACCAAGGAAGAAGATGGTTGAAAACAAAAAATAGCAACCTTTTCTATTGATTTAAAAAAAAAAGATGTGTGATTATACTTACCTTTACTTTTTGTCTTTGAGCTTTCTCATAAAAATAGCTTGTACCAGATATTACTTCAAGTTGTCCAAGGGATAAACAAATTAACTCCCAACAACAAGGTATGCATTCTCTTTTTTTGTCATATTTAGTTTTAATATTATGTTTAAATTCTACCTGGTCCATACAACATTTAGTTTGATAGGCAATCAATCTTTTTTAGCACCTAAAAATACATCAAAATACTTTTCCAGTGCATACTGCTCCAAAAAGACTAAGGAGCAATTTGCTTTAGAAATACAATAGAAAGGCATCCAAAAAATCTCTAAAGAATCCCCATTGCAATGCACGATGGCATGTATCCACATTAAGTAGAGGGAGAACATGTGTCATGATAACATTAAGTGGGAACGATAGAGGCCAACCCTATGTTGGACAAATGACAAAGATTGGATAGGGCAACAACTATGTAAGGAATATGCCTTGCATAGGATAGTATAAACAATACAAGATTGACTTGATCATGCCACATGAAAAGTAGAGATCTAGAAAAATATGTGCCTAGGAAATGATAACCAAAATAGGTTGGGCATGGGGTAAAAGGTGCATTAAAGACACATGGCTCAAACCTATCATTTCCAATCATTCATTGGAAATAAACATAACCAATGCATATATGTTATGTGTAACAAAATGACAGAGATACACGATTGGATGCATTACCTTAGCATTAGAAAAACCCATGGGAATTCAAGTTGATTGTGATAGATCTACCACTTATACACAATGGGTTTAGCGTCAATAGATGATTCATTACCTTGAAAGAACATGAAAGGATTGTGAATCACTTAGGGGACAAAAAACAATTTCAAACCACCCTTGCATGCATGTAGACAAAAGTGCATGATAAACACTCAACCCCTTTGGCACCTCTACAAATGCTCTACAATCACCTTGCAAATCCTTTCAAGTTAGTCTACGCTAAAAGTTGTATTTTTTATTCAAGCTACTATTGTCTTTCTCTCCAAAAATAGGTGGATAGAAGAAAACCTCATTACCTAGATCTATCATAGGGTTGCTCCAACAATGAGAGCTAGTAGACATCTTCCAAGTTGTGGTGTGGTTTACTTCCTTCGCTTGCTTTATGGGTATGACATAATACTTGCTGAGAAATTCGCTAATTATCTCCAATAGAACAAGGCAATACTCAAGGGCATCATAATTGAGGTAACCTCTAATACTTTGAGTATAATTTTGCAAATCCCTTATATAGGCAATATATTCTTTGGTACCTACACCCTGTTGCAAGAAAATTTCAAATAGTTTATAATAGAAAAGGACCCTAATATCAAATACAAAGTGAATGTCAAAAATATATGTTAGGGTATAAGATGAGCCAATCTGCTAGAACCCTAGGACGTAGTGGACCTTTAGATCATAAAGTATTTCACATGTGATGATCAATTTACATTGGTAATTGGACCTCATATCAAGTTTTTGAACCATTTGAGGCATGGAGTTGTGAGACCTGAGTTAAGGATCGACTTGTCATATTTTCTACATTCCTCTTTACATGGCATCACAAGGAAGGTGCAAGAAGAGACAGACCCTATAAAGGATAAATAACTCATTAGGATCATTTGCAAGAACCATTTACTCCAATTGGAGGATGGATATGACCAATGGTGGTGATTTTGGACAATAGGCTACACATATTTTTGCAAGCCATATGCATAATTAACTTAATAACCTATAAAAGTCTTATAATCATTACCTATCATCAAATAATACATAATATAATGGAATTAAGTGAATAGGAGGAAGTGATCTAATTAAAGGTTGTGCCTAGAACATATAGAGCAAAAAAATATAAGAAAAAGAAAAGAGCAATAATAAAAGGCACCAATGAAGACAAGGTGAAAATTCTCAATAAATTTTCGTATATGAAAGTGGTGACACCTAGAGGATATGTTGAGAAACCCAAAATCCTAACCCTAGGAAGAGTCAGGATTAAATTACAAGAATAGTAAAATGAGCTAGAAGAGGTAAGGATGCTCCAAGGTAAGGATGACCAAATAACTAAACTAATGTAGGAGTCAATCGAATTCAATGAGCAATATGGTCAATTGGAAGAACCAAAAAACCTAGCTCTAGCAAAATTTAAAAGCCTTATGGTTGCAACTATCCTATAGGATCTAAGGTATAGCCTATATCAATAGAAAAATGCACCAACAAATAGAATAGGGCATTTGGAGTATACTCCAAAAATAGTTCTAGAGAAAGCATCAAAATCACAACAATAAATTCTAGGACATACCAACAATAGAGCACTAACATAGCCTAAGGGTACACTTGCACAAAAGAACAAGGAGGTACAAATTAAGCCATTGGAAATCCCTAGGCCTATGATCATCACCCCACCCCACATGGTCACATTATATGTTTATAATATTGTCATTTTACAGTGGATGAAGAAATATTTATGTTTAGAATAAACAATACAAGCCCTTAAGGAATTAGAAGATCAGAATAGGACCCTGACTAAATAAATCACCAGGGTACAAGCTAAACTTGAAGAAGTTTACAATATCGCAGAGCAAATGTTGGAGTTTAGGCAACCAAAAATAATGTATAGCTTGTTCTTGCATGAACAATTCTATAGGTTGTAGCTAATAAGGTTGTATTCCAGACTAAATCACACATTAGAGACACCTCAAGATTTCTTGGATTCCTATCTTTGTAGCATCGCAGAGCAAAAAATATCCTCTATAATGTTTTTTTCCACAAGTATGTGCTACTAAAGGAGACCATATTTCTTCCCAAATTTTATATTGGGGATGTTCAACTGCGAGCTTTTGCATCCACTCTACAAAATCAAATCAACCGTGAAGTCAAAACTTGGGAGTATGCAGCAAGGGAATTTGAAGTTGGGTTGTTGGTCAAGTTTGAATTTCTTAATCCCTTTTTAGTCATTTCTAGGCATCTCATGTTTATGGGTAGGCAAGATAATAGAAATCAATATGGAACCCACCTAAGGAAATGAGCTCAAGAATTCCATGAGTTCTATCACATCTGAGCAAAGCCAAAGCTACTTACAACCAATGATGGGTCAAATTGCCTATCAGGTTAAGCAAAAGGGAGTTGATTTCTCCCACAAATTTGATTTGGTCCCATCACTACACCATGACAATCATTTCCACCATATATACCCTTGAGTTTATATGGATAGGTATGTGATTCAATCCACCTCTCATAATCATCCTAGTTCCCTCATATCATATTACTACCCCACAAAATGAAGAGGTATTCTTGGAATGGTTGAATGACATTAAGGAGTGTAAGGGATTTTGTAGTCAATATGAAAAACTTACACCTAGTATGGTAAAACAATGGTACCTGAGTGCAGATTTAGAAGGAAGTTCTACATGAGGACATGCAATTATTCAATAAGGGGGAAATGATGAGGCCTAGGATTATATCATCTTTAAGGTATTACAAGATATTTTCTGCCTTATTACTTGGTAAATTTGGATTTCTTTTTTTTTTAATTTACATGGTGGAATCAGTAGCCACCACAAATTCAGGTAGGCTATCTAGCTTTTATGGCCACCATAGTATTTTGTGTTGTCCACCTCGAAAGTTGCCACATAGTTCTTTGCATAGTCCACCCCTATAACCACCATGCCACAATCATTTTAAACCTTTAACACCGCTAAAAGCACCAATAAAGGAACAAGCGTTCAATCCGACGAGGCCTCGAGATTTGAACCTTGGACCTTCGCCCCCTTACGAGGTTTGGTCAAACCAATTGGTCTACACCTCAAACCTTAAATATAGATATCTTGACTATGGACTTTGGTGTAATTTATCATAATTTTTTATTAAAATAGGCAACAAAGAATTACATTATTATATTGATTGGAATGGTTTTTGTGTAATTTTTTAGGTTGATTTTGACTAATAATTTGGAACTATGTAGTAGCATTTCAAATTGTAAGTTTTTTGGAATTTTTTAAAGCATTTATTTTGCTCTAGTGAGGACTATGATGAGCATAATAATATGCTAGAAAGGTAAAATAAAGCAAATAGATATGAATAAAGCAAATAGAGCTACACATGATGACACCTTGTTTCACGTATACTGGGAGGAAAGATGGTCCAACTCATATGCACATAAATTCTAGCTTACCCATTGGTAAAATACTACCTAGAATAATCAATGTGCTAACAAACATCCTAGCAAGTAATCAATTCAACAATTATAAAAAAATGAAACCAACGTTACCAAGGATTACGGATGGTTTCCCTTTCACCATCATAATATTTGTCATTGTGATCCTATATTGTTTTTCAAGAATTGATCGATGAATAGATATGGTTAACATTTGATTAAACCACTTTTAAATGGTTGTGTGTAACAAGATAGCTTCAGGTTAGTCATTGTGAGAGCAATAACTATAGCATTCTATTTCCTAGAATGGTGACCCTATCATTAACAAGTGTTGCCTAGCAATTAGGAACTAATGTTTATAAATATGAGCCTAATGAAATTCAGGGGGTTCAATCAATGTAAGAAATTTCTATATTATAGTTTTTTAATACTACGAGGTCAAGACTATCATGACTACAATTAAAGTATGTTTTCTATTTTTTATGTATGAGTTTTAATTAGTTGATTTTGAGTTAATTCCTCTTCTCACAAGGTGAGGAGCAAGGGCCCACTCTCTTGGCCTGGTGGAAGAGTTTTTATTTATGTTTTTGCATGTCTAATGATTAGATTTATGTTACAACATTGTCCTAAGTTTTTTTTTTCCTATGCTTTACCTGAGCAACTATTAGTATTAAGAATTTAGTCTTGTTAGATATATGACATGAATTAAATGTTGATTAATATTCTAAAAAATATTATATATAATTCTATTATTTATTTTCTTGCAAGAATAGTTATTTTATGTGTGGTTTCATTACTGTAATAATTTAGTTTTTATATTTTTCTTTTACCAAGAACCTAGAAATCCGATACCAAAAATATCTCTTATAAGTCTTTAGTGCATATAGCCATTGGATGCCAATTTAGATTGATAAATTAAAGTAAAATGGATTAATAACCCCCATCATGAAGCTTATGACTTGATGTCAATTCAAAATATGATAGTCACATTCAATATCTCTTATCCTAATAAATTAATGGAATTCTTATAGTAGTTATATGACCATTATGAATCTTCTTATATCAATAGATTGGATATCAATCTTGCTATCTTAAATACAGATTATTTTGGCATACATAAGGATTATGTCAATTTTACACTATTCCAGATGTATCTTGCAAAGACTCCAACACCTACATTGATGTTATCAAATATTTTCTCCATCAACAAGCTAGACAGATAAGGCAAAGGAACTAGTCTCTCTCCACTCGAGCTATTTTAAAAAATAGTAGAAATAGGGAAAGAAGAAGACCAAGAATCCTTTCAATAAATAGTTTGTTTATTTTAAGGTAGTTTTACTAGCAGCCAAGAAGTATGGTGGCAATGCTTCTTTCTTTTTAATATGATATGAATATGACCATGAAGGAGACACATCAAATATGTGCACATATTAATGTTCATTCAGCATATTGAACCATTACTTCATAAAAGGAATGGATTATAGATTGAGAGACAACACAATATATAACAAAAGAATCATCATCTTTTGGCTAACCATAATGCATAGTGTCATCGTGAGTATGTAGTCAATGGTGATGAATCTTCCGTACAGGTAGCCAAATATGGTGAGGTAACAATCAGGTCCTCCTCATTTGAAGAGGTTGTTCATATACCAAGAGTGCACCCTAGTCTACTTTCTATTTATTACATCACCCATACTAACAAAAAAGGTGAAATTCTAACCTGAAAGGTAAATAATTGAATATGTTAATGATGGATTTAAGATAGTTACCTTAGGATATTATGGTAACTCAAATCATATATTTAAATTTTGAGAGCATCCTTCCTCTTCTTCCTCTAAAAATAGACATTGTTGCTATGGTGGCTCAAATAGATGACACTAGCAAGTGTTGGAACCACAAGCTTGGATACATTTATTATGGATCCTTGAGGTACAAGTTGACTTCATATGGTATATGGCCATCCTTCTATTACTCCCCCTATTGGTATTTGTGATACCAAATATCCAGTTGCAATAATTGATACCATTCCTTTTTTACTCCAGTCAGGGAACTCTTTAGACTTTCATGATATTTTGTTTGTTCCAGGTCTTAAGAAGAACTTGCTTTTAGTTTTTGTTATGGAGGATAAGGGTTATGTAGTGGAGTTCAAGAAATAGCATGTCCTTATTAGACCAAAATAATCTAGCCCAAAAATAGAACAAGTGATAGGGGTTAGAGAAGGTAATCTATACAGGTTGTAGGGTGAACCTGTTCAAGCCCTAGTTCATAGTAGTAACATGTGTGAGTTATGGCACAAGAGGATGGGACACCTGCATCATAGAGCATTACCTATTCTGAGGGATATAGTGATAAGTCTTCCAGATTTCAACATTGAGCAGAAGGGAGTATGGAGAGGGTGTACGCTTGGCAAGTAAGCCAAGGCTATTTTTCCAAATAGCGAGCATAGATCTAAGGAGATACTAGATCTAGTGCATTTGGATGTTTGTGGACCGATGTTAGTAGCATAAATTTCATCTAGCATGTATTATGTTTCCTTTATTGATGATATCTCTCGCAAGATAAGGATCTACTTCTTAAAGACCAAGGATGGAGTCTTCAGCAGGTTTTAGGAGTTCAAAGCTCTAGTTGAGAACCAGATAAATAAGAAGATCAAGGTCTTGATATCACAAAATGGGGGTGAATATACCTCCAAGGAGTTTGATGGTTTCTAAAAGTAGGTAGGAATCAATAGGGAGCTGACTATTCCATACAACCCACAGCAGAATGGGTTTGTAGAGTGAAAGAATCAATCCATCATAGAATATGTTAGGGCCATGATTCATGACCAAGGCTTATTGATGTTTCTTTGGGTAGAAGCATGCAACACAACAGTCTACATCTAGAATAGGTGTCCTCACAAGATCTTTGAGGACAAGACACCAGAGGAGGTATTCACTGGTATGAATCCAGAGGTGAGTTATTTTTACATATTTGGATGTCCAGTTTATATCCATGTTTCGATAGAGAAGAGGATCAAGTTGGAGCCCTCCAGTAGGAAGGGTTTATTTGTAGGTTACAGTGATACTTCAAAAGCTTAAAGGATTTATATTCCAAAGAAGAGGAAGATAGTAGTGAGTAGGAATGTAAATTTTGAGGAGGAAGTTGCATCTAGGAAGTCCCATGAGCCTATTCCAGTGATAAATAATGAGGAGCAGAAAGCTTCGAAGGTTGAGCTAGGGTTATCGAAGACACCAATGGTTTCCAGTTTAGGACAACAACCTTCAGGTGGGGATGTGGATACATTAGCCCCTTCAATTTTTATCAGGAGACATCGATGTCTTACATAGACATTGAGGTATGCTCAAGAGTATGTTGAGGCTCCTAGAAACATGATTAGGGAGAGCAGACCTCCAAGGAAGTTTTCAAACTATATGGCATTGATGAGTAACATCATAAATTTAGAGTCTTCCAATTTTTAGGAGGTAATAGACCAACAAGTTTGGCAGGATGCCATGGTGGAGGAGTACATCTCCATCATGAAGAATGATGTTTGGGAGATAGTACCAAGACCAGAGGGGAATTTAGTTATGAGTTCCAAGTAGATCTACAAAATTGAGCATGTTGTAGATGGCAGCATCAATAAGTTCAAGGTAAGGTTTGTGGTGAGAGAGTTCTCCTAGAAAGAGGGAGTGGACTATGAGGAGACTTTTGCTCCAGTTGCCAGATACACTTCCATTAGAGCAGTTATATCTTTAGCTTCATCTATGAGATGGTGGATTCATAAAATGGATGTGAAGACAACTTTCCTTAAAGGGATCATTGAGAAAGAAGTGTACATAGAGTAGCCTCAAGACTTTGAGGTAAATGGGAAGGAGTCCCATGTTTGTGGGCTGAAGAAAGCCTTATATGGACTCAAACAGGCATCGAGAGCATGGTATTCCAAGATATATGGATACTTACAAATTGTGGGCTTCACCAAAAGTGATGTAGATCCTAATATATATTGTATATTTTTTGGTATTGACCTACTTATTTTGGTGTTATATGTAGATGATTTGTTTCTTACAAGTGTAGAGAACCTCATTGCAGGGTACAAAGTAGATATGGCAGCTGAGTTTGAGATGAAATACATTGGCATGATGCATTACTTCTTGGGTTTAGAGGTTTGACAGATACCAGGGGAGATATTCCTTAGGCATGGTAAATATGCAGTTGAGATCCTGAAGAGGTTTTAGATGGAGGACTAAAAACCTATGGCCATGCCCATGATCACTACTCTAAAGAAGGTGATAGCTTCAAATTCAAAATTGGTGGACCCTATGTTGTATAGGCAGCTAATAGGATCCTTGATTTATTTGGTCAAAACTCAACCAAATATATGTTTTATAATGAGCACCTTAAGTAATTTCATGGTGGAGCCAAGGTAGGAGCATTGGGTAGTAGCAAAACATGTGCTCAGATACTTGAGGGGCATGGTGGAGTATGGTCTGAGATATCTTGGAGATGGTGAAGTGAGGTTACAGGGGTATACAAACTCATATTGGTCAGGCAATGTAGCAGACAGGAAGAACACCTTAGGGTGTTGCTTTAGCTTGGGATCAGACATGATATCTTGATTCAACAGGAAGTAGACTTATGTGGCACTTAGCTCAACAGATACTGAATACATGGTAGGTAGTATTTTTAGTTGTAAGTCCATATGGATTTGCAAGTTGCTTACAATATTGATTGATCAAGAGTTGGATCCCATGGTGATATACTGTGATAATCATAGTTATATCAAACTCTTTAAGAATCCAGTATTTCATGACAAGTCCAAACACATAGACATCAAATATCACTTCATATGAGACAAGATTCAATAGGAAGCCATAAAGCTCCACTATATTCCCATAAATTAGTAGGTAGTTTATATTCTTACCAAGCCCTTAGTGAAATGGAATTTTGAAGCATTCAGAGATAAACTTGGATTTGTGTAGAATTCCTTCCTCGCTAAGAGGGAGTTTTGAGAAATATAGATCCGACAAGAACTTCTTGCACAGGCTTCAGTATGAACGTACTAGAAGTGGTTCGAGACATTTCCAATTCTATTTTGAAATTCACTTCAGTGATTTTCTATTTTTAAGTTCACTTAAGTAATTCTATTTTGCAATTCACTTAAGTGATTCTATTTTGAAATTCACATAAGTGATTTTCTAGTTTTAAGTTTACTTAAGTGATTCTATTTTGTAATTCACTTAAGTGATTCAATTTTGAAATTCACTTAAGTGATTTTCTATTTTTAACCTTACAACTCAAGATAAGATGAGATCTAATATTAGGGTTAGAGAGATTAGGGTTAACTTTTTCAAGGATAAAAGGAGAAGGTCAATATTATTTTATACACAGAAAGAAGAGAAGAAGAACAGATTGCTAAAGGAAAACTACAAGCTTAGGAGAAGAAGAACAGTGAAATTATTGGCCAAAAAGGTAGCAAGAGAGCAAGGTGTCATGTTGTAGTTGTAGCCTCCTTTATCTGTAATATTTTAGGTTCATAAATGTATTTAACTTCCATTGTTCACACTATTTATTTTTCCAGCCATCTGTGTGACTGTTGCATGTTTGAAAAAAAAATTAGATCTGATTTATTTTAAAATAACATAGGACAGCAGTTATCAAGGGTTGGAAAATTTACAGTATTTTGGGGAAGCATCATAAGTCTTTCCCAAAATAGATAGCTAGGTTTGATACACAACCATTGGAGCTCATTCAAGTCACATTTATGGGTCAATTTGGTGTCCTTCTCTTTCTATGAATAAGTATTTTCTCACATTTTTTATGACTTTTCTAAATATGTATGGCTTTACACCATTCATATCAAAGATGCTTTTGAGAAATTTAAGACTTTCAAAGCTCTTGTGGAGAATTAGTTTGAGATGAAGATCTAGTGTTTTTAAACTAATGGAGGAGGTGAGTATGCTAGTCTTGCCTTTGGTGATTTTTTAGTTTTTCAAGGCATTTTTTATCAACATACTATTCACTACACCCCAAATTAGAACAGTGGCTAGTCAAAAGAAAAATATCATCATAGAGATGGCTCTACTTAAGTCATATGCCAAGCAAATGGAACCCAAGTTCTAGGGCAAAGTAGTGACTTATGTAGTGCATATCATCAATCAAATTTTGATTTAGGCAATTCAATGTATGACCCCTCTTGAAGAATTTACAGGACACAAGATTGATGATTCCCAGTTTTGTATCTTTGGATCTATTCTGTAGGCTCATATTTCCAAAGATACATGAACAAGATTTTTTCGAAGAATCATTGTTGCATCCATATAGGGTATTTTGATACCTCTGAGGCTTGTCAACTTTATAATATAATGAAACGATATGTCATTATTTGTTGGGATGTTATTTTTTATGAGGTGCTTCCATTCACTTCTTCTAACCCTCTTCTCACTCTCTTGGAATATGCTTATCTTCCACCCATGGATATTCTAGAGGTACATGTTGCTTCTTTAGAGATTCTTGTTGGTTCTTTTCAAATGTTCTATCTTCTCAAATTATTTAATGTGATTTCATCAAAGGGGTCTAATGATATGACTATCTACATTCTAGATTCTCCTCTAGCATCTAGTCTCATCTTATGTCATCAATCTCATGAGATTAGTCATCATATACCTCATACAATGGTGTTAGATATTGAGATTTATGGTAAGCATGTGATAGATACTCCAACACCTTATTTTGATGATCCTTATATGCCATATATGTCATAGTCTTCCAAGGATAATTTGGTTTCCAAGTTTCTCTCTCAATAGCATCATCGAAAGGCTCCATAGTTTTAAGATCTTATCAGTTACTCTCAAGCCAAAGGTTTTTCAATATAGGAGGATGTCATGTTGATATAATAGGATTTATTAAGGAAAAACAAGACATGGAAGCATGTTCCTTTTCCTAAAGGGAATAATATTATTGGTTTTATATGGGTCTATAAGACCGAGTATAATTTCAATGGTCAGGTTGAGAAGCTCAAGATATGCCTTATTGCTAAAGACCTCTTTCAAAAGAATGGAATTGATTATTTGAAGACCTTTTATCCTATTGCACAAATGTACTCTATTCGAATGATTCTATTTCTTCTTCCTATGGGTGGGAGGTACATTATATGGATATGAATAGTATTTTTCTTCATGGGGAGCTTTAGGATAAAATTTATATGAGACAACCACTCAATTTCGAGCTCGATGCATCCAATCTCTTGATATGCAGTTCCTTGTATGGACTTAAGTGGGATCCTTGTGCTAGGTATGAGAGGATTCATTATTCCTTATTTGTGGCTTTATATGATATGATATGAAGCATGATGTTTACATGAAGCATCAAGATGGCTAAATTTTGGTGACTATGTTATATGTGGATGACCTTCTAACCATGGCAAGCTCAACATAATTGATATAGGAGATGAAGTCATAACTTCATGATACTTTGATATGACAAGTCTATGTTGCCTCCACTATTTAGGGGGTATTTAGAATCAATAAATCACCTTCTAAGGTCACTATTTATCAACCCAAATATACCTTGGATCTTCTATAATAATTTTAGATGGAGTGCAAGCCTAGAAAGGATCCCTTTGCTTTTGGATTGAATCTTTGACCAAGTTGTACTTCTTTAATGGATGAAACCCTATCATGGTCACTTGTCAAGGGAATTGTATATCTCATCCACACTTGGTTGGATATTGTGTTTACTTTCAATTATTTTTCTAGGTATATGCAAGCATCCCATGATATTCATTGGATAACATCCAAGTGAATATTTTGATACATAAAGGGTGCATACTAGATTAGTATTCACTATTCAGTTGGAGCACACCTTCAATATTGATAGCATTATCTGATGTAGATTGGACCAACAATTTGGACTAGTGACACTCTACCATCAAGTTTGTTTTCTATATTGGTTTTGTAATTGTCTCTTGGTGTTGTATATAATCTATGACTATGTTTTAGTTCAAGAGAAATAAAGAGCTTTGATAAACTAAAACATAAAAGTAGTAATAACATAATCAAAAGAAGAAGATTGCAGATTCACACATTACATAATATTTATCCTAGAAACCCTCAACCAAGCAAAAACCAGCACAGTATTATCTTATTATTGCATTAACTTGATCGTATCCAATACAATAATATTCTTCTTCTATCTCTACAAACCCTAATGCAAGTGCAATATATATAACAAAGGCACATGCACGGATTTTTACAATATCATGGGCAAAAAAGCATGGGTTCAAATATAGTAACCCTAAAAGCCCATATGGGTCTAAAAATAACTTAAACCCGAACCCCGACGAGTATAGGTACAGAGTGTCTAGTACCTTTTAGTGTTAGCCCCACCAGAATAACATGGAAAATATTCAACATATTTCCAATATTAGTCTTCTATAAAATATGAGTATTATGCTACTAATGAGGTTGCCAAACAACTTCGATGGATGCTCATGATTTTGGAACAATTTGGTACCCTTCGTAGTTTTTGGTGATCCTTTATTGTAACATCTGATTTTCATAAAGCTTATCCACAATAAAGTCTTCCATCAATGAACTTAGCATATAGAGGTTTCAATGCACTATTTTCAATGGATTTATGCCTATAAAATGCTTAATCCAACTTATGTTTTCGATGGATCAAACATCAAATATTCTAACCAAGGTCATGCTCAAGGTGCCTTTTGTGCAGTTGTAGGAGCATCTTCAAGTGGAAGAGTGTCCCTTAAGAGGGTGATTGATAAAGGTATCTCTTTGTATCTTCCAAATAGATTAAGGGGGATGTTCAAATATATGGTGTTAAGCTTCACTTGAGGCCACAAATGACTATTGTATTATATTTTTTTGTATACCCCTATGGTCTATTACACCTTGTAAATGTGGATTTATTAGAGTATTGTAATAATAAACCTTACAGTTAGTTATTTAACCTTGACTTAGAGTCACTTGTATCTTAAGTATTTATACCCCTTGAGACCAGCCATGTGATAATTGGTCGAAGTGTGTTTATTATTTTATTAGTGAGATTATTTGGTATCTTAGAACACCCTTTGTGTTGCATTGTGCTTAACTACAATCTATTATTTTTGTTGGTAATGTGTTGATTCCATTTGTTCTTGAAAATTGGTAAATCTAACATGGTATTCGAGTGGGTGTGAATTTTCATTACTCAACTTTAAGATTTCAACAACTTTTGTCTACAACAGTTCTAGAATTCTTCTAAAGTAACTCATGGAAGTTCTTTTTCCTACCAACAATTTTTAGGATTTTTTCCAAAACCCTAGATTGGGCTTGGATCACGAGGATATCATTGTGCCACAATAGAATGTAGAGGAGACCCAAATATATGATCTCAAAAATATCATGAAGTTGTGATTTCATCTCCTATATCAATATCAATGACCTCATCATTAGAAGCTCAACATCATTATTCCAAGAGATGAAATCACAGTTTTAAAAGATGACATATTTGAGCTTCCTTCATTATTTTAAGGATTCATATTGGTCATCACTCTTCTAGATAACTTCTCAATCCAAGTATGCTTTAGAGATTCTATGATGGCTTATGGTGGAGGAGTGCAAAACCCCTAGATTCCTTTGCTTTTGGCTTAAATATTTGAGTGAATTATACTAGTCCATTAGTGGATGACACCCTATACCGATTACTTGTGGGGGGACTTCCTTTATTACCCACACTCAATAAAATATTGTATTTATTGTCAATTATTGTTCCAGGTATATGTAGCACCTTATGAGTCATTGAATAAAAACCAAGTAAATCCTTTGGTAAATCAAAGGTGCATACCAAATGTATATTCACTATTTAGTTGGATCACCTCTAATATTGGTAGAATTCTCTAATGCAAACTGAGCTGGTGATTTGGACTAGCAATGCTCTACCACTAGGGTTGTCTTATATCTTGGTTTTGAACTAATCTCTTGGTGTTCTATACAACATACCACTATACACCAGTCTTCTATGGAAGTTGAGTATTATGTTGCCAATGAGGTCACCAAATACCTTTGATGGATGCTCATGATTCTAGTAATTAGGTCTTATTCAAGAATTTCTAGTGATCCTTTATTGTGATAATTAAAGTTCCATCAAACATCTCTACAATATAGTCATCCATTTGAAGACTAAGAACATCAAGGTTTGGATGCACTATGTTTAATGGATTAATACCTATGGGGTGTTTGATCCAGTCTATGTGTCATCAATAAAGCAAACAATAGAGATCCTGACCAATTTTTATACTCAAGGTGTCTTTTGTATGGTTGCGGGAGTGTCTTAGAGTAGGAGAGTGTCTCTTAAGTGGGTATGACTAATAAGTGTCTCTCTTTTGTTCTCTATCTAGATTAAGAGGGGATGTAAGTGTTAAGCTTCACTTGAGGCCATGACTTATGTATTATGTTCATTTGTATAGCCCTATGGGCCATTCTCCACCTTGTATAGGTGGTTTTATTAACCTTAAGGTTGGTTCTTTAACTTTGACCTAAGGTCACTTGTAGCTTGGGTATTTATACCCCTTGAGACCAACCATTTGTTCAGTAATTGGAGTGCTTCATTAATCCATGTTGTTGACACGTGGATGAGAAAAAAAAATTCTCCAAATTTTAATTCCTAGGTAGAGTATAGTACTATGAACAATGGATTCTAGATATAGTACACTACTCCTAGGAAGAGAATAGTACTATGTGTAATGGATATTATTTTTTCTTCCACCAATAAGAAATGAATGTTAATTTTAGCACAGTTGAAAATAAATTTTAGTTATCTTTTCTTAAAATGGTAGGTCTATTGTCAAACTTGTAACCCTTACCTACAAACTATGAGGTACTTCAATAAGGATAATATGACCCATATACCACATTTAACACATTAATCTAATTGCTTTAGTGTCTCTAATGTGATTAGCAAAGATCCTTATACCAACAATTTTTCTTAACTCTCTAGATATGGCTAGTCACCTTTTAGGAAAACCTTAAGTCTTAGATCAATTGAAATGTTATAAATAAGGGGAAAATGTGTCTCAATAATGAATTCATAGGCTAAAGATAAAAGTGCTAAATATAAATGTATTTATTCTCTTTATTGTTTATAAGTGGTTGTAGACACGAAAAAATGACCAACTAAGGTGAGTAATTTTCCCTAGATCCCTTGTTTTCTCCTTGGAAATGAAGGGTCATCTTTGAACCAAATTTTTCCCTGCCAAATCTTCTTATTTCCCCTTAAACTTTATATTATTGGATCGTACTTGGAAAGAGATTTCCAATGGTATATGATTTGTCCTGTTTTGACTCTGTTTGGCCCTCCAAAGTGCATTAAATTGCACAGGGATCTTGTTGCAAAATTACGATCCATTTTTTAGGGACATGATTTCACATTCCTTAGGTTTTCTATATATTACAAAATCACGGTCAGCCCTTACAGGGTGTGATTTTGCATTTTAGGGTTTTCTCATAAGGAAACCCTAATTTTCAAAGTTGGTATTATTTTACGTCGGCTTGTCTTGGGTTTTCCTGCCCATTTCGCTTTCAAATCCACTATAAAAGGAGGGTTTGAAATATTCTTTTTCACCAAGCAAGATTGATCAAGAAGTAAGTTTCCAAGTGATTTTCTCACAAGTAACCAAGTGATTGAATCATACCTAAGCTCTTAAGTGTTTTTCCATTCATTCTTCTTCAGCAAGCAAGCTAATTTGCAAGTTGATAGGTGCTCATTGTTCAAATGTGAATTATAATTTGTTAAAGCTTTGTTCTCTACTACATTGGATTGTGTGTCACAGATATTTGATGGACAAGAGTTGAAGACCTAGGGACAGATCAACTATTCGGAGGTATCAACCCTTTTGCCTGCTTTTACACTATATACCAAGTGTTTTCGCTTACCTGTATTCTCATTTTAGATTAGATTTATTATGCATTTGTTAATTTGTGTTTTTTGATTTTTCTCTTCGCTTCTACAGAACCATGCCCGATCATCTCAAGGTGTGATTTCCTTGATCTACAAAATAGCGGTCGCTCTATGCGGGGCATTATTTGGCATAGACTACGTTTGGGAGCAACCTGCTTTCCCCAAACCCTAGATCTATATTGTACATTCATTTAGACCATACTAGGGCATTTTGTGCTATGTTTCATCACTTTGCTCTGTTGTATTTCATTGTGTATGTTCATCTTCAAAAGGCCAAATTTTACTTTGTTTTCAAAGGTTAGATAAAAGGACCTAAGGGGCTTGATTTTTGCGCCTCCAAGCATTACTGTACAGTGACCTAAGCAGGCCCCCTAACGCTAATCATATTTTTTAAGTGTTTGTCAAGTTATATTGTAGGAACAAGAATTATTGGATATTTTTGGATAAGAGACAAAAGCTAAGATCAAACACCAGATAATATAAGTATCATGATTAATACTTAGGTTGTATGATGAATGTTTTTTATTCCTATTTGAACCCTAGATCTTATACAAAAAGAAATATGTTTTAATTTATAGGCATTTGAAAGCAAAACAGTATATAAAGTGCACTTAGGGTTTAAAATTGCTTGTGCATCTTCTCTTTCACCCTTGCTCAAAAGGATTTTACTTTGCAAACCCTATATTAGAAATAATTCAAACAAAGAATCATTCTAGGGTTAGCTATTGCATTCTTGCATTATGTATTTCTACATTGTCCTTTATCTTTCATAGCTTAGATCTAAAAAGGCCAAACATAGGTGATTGTCTTGAAATTGAATACATCAAACATTCTTGATTCCCCGAACTTGGATCAAGTTCTAAAACCATTCTTGGTGAACCCTTTCCCTCCTTCTACACCAAGGTGTAGAGAACAACACACCCATGTGGTCACCTTGGTTTTCTTTTACGGATCCAGCTAAGAATCGTACGCGGTAGAGCAGTTTTCCCCCTCTACATAGTGGTGCTAAATTAAGGGCATAAGTTCTACAAGCTTGCAAGATACTTGCAACCTCTTCTCATTTATTTGTTCAAGTCTACCTACTAAAGATATTTCTAGAATTGTAAACTAATTTTGATCATAATTATCAAGCATGATTTTAACTATAACTTTGTTATTAATATTCATTTTCACCCTAACTATCATTAAGGTAAGGATATTTAGCATATTTATTGATCAATTTGATCTCATTATTGTCTATAATTTCTTTTCTAAGGCCTTCAATTTCCAAGAGCACCTTGTCCAATTTTCTTCATCAAAGTCAAAGTAAAGCAAAAGTCTTATAAAGATTCATTTTAAATAAATTTATCACAACCTTGGATATTGATCCATGAGGTCTAAGCAACTTCAAAAAAACTTATCCATTAATATAGTTTACACTAACTTGGTAGATATTTTGAGGGATGAGTTTCACATCATGTACCAAAGTTTCAATCATGTAGGTAAACTTAATGTTTGACCAAATAGCATGATCTCAATTCGTTAATTCCTTGACTTTCAAGGAGGAGACTAAGATTCGAATCTTGCTTGTCAATATATGTATTCACAAGTTGTAACACCATTATGTGGTCAAAATTTAATACAAGTAAGGCATGCTTCAATCCCATATATTCAATAAAAATTATTAGATATTGTGAGCAATTTCAATCCCAAATAATCATTTTTAAAAGGTTACTATATATTGTATGAAAGGTCACAACTATTGTATTGAGTGTTCAATATGATAGACATTTAATATAGAGAAAATACATGTCAATGGTAGTGTAATGGCTTTGATATAGTCATGTCAATTAACTTTATTATTATTAACTTGGGCCCTAGGTTAGGTTATTCAGCCCTTGAATATTAAGGTTAGGTTACTAGTTGTTTTAGTCTATAAATAAATGGGTTATGTTGTTTCATCATTCATACTTGTAATCTTTTTTTGCCTATGGTGAGCATATGAGACTTTGCCTTCTCTAAGTGGCTATGAGACTTTTTCCTCTCTTAGTTGCTAGGATTGTTTGGTGATTTATAATCTGGATTTGTTATTTTTTATTATAAATTTAGTATTGTAGGATCTAAATTATGTTCTAGTGAATGCCTTTTGTTTCTACATTTTTTGAGTTTTACTATTATTGATGCTACTTCTGGAAGTTGTTTCATTGCAAGTGGTTTCTGAGTTTGGATCTTGGATCCCTATGATGATGTGAAAAAAAGCAAAGTGGTATGCTTTCTATTCTAGAACCTCTTTCGACCAAATCTACATTCTATTTGACTAATTTTTGTCAATTATTTTCCTATTACCATCTTCTGTAATATTATGATTTAGGAGTATCCATTAACATTTTCCAAACTTTGAAAATATCTATCTTAGTTTGATTGTCTCGTCAAGTGGATCAAAATAAGATATATCCCTAGTAACAATATTTTTGCAAGCAATCAATGAATTAATTAGGTTTTATCCATCAGGTCTTAATGTGTGTGCAAACCCTTGGCTTCCTTTAGGTGAGCATGAGTCAATGAGCATTTGTAGTGCATAGATCCATCCAATAATGATATCATAAGTAGAAAGAAATGATAACTAAGAAACCTAGGCAAGCATTACAATATATTATATTGTATCAATAGCTTTGACCCTCGTGCTCTTGTTGATTTAGGCACCATGAGTACCCCTCCCATTCTTCATGTGCATGTACATCTCCTTCCCTATGGAACTTCCTCCAATATTCGTTTGTTTGAGAAGCATGCAAGGTTGAATAAAATGATCTCTTAAATTAGTTTTCAACAACAACAATACTTTGGGCAATTTGATTCAATCCAAAACCAATTGGAAGAGTTGTTGGGGTAGCACCATAGTGATCCTCCTCAAACTATGTGGTCATTTGATAATTATTCCAACAAGTTTCTAAGATGCAACAACAAGATAAGAAAAGGGGGCTTGAGTTTCAGTTGAACGACCCTCTTATTGATAATTTCCAATTTCAAAAACCATCAAACTTCCTAATATCATATTACTAGCATGGTTGAAGGTCTTTCTAGCATCAAGAAACTAGATTCTTCCAACAATTATCTTTTGAGCAAGATCCTGATTGCTCTTGCTCAGTCCACATGCATACCCACTCTACCATGAGATCTCTCCTAGGTATGGGTGAGCTTAATTTAGAAATTTCTACATATCTTAATTCCTCCATAGGGATTTCTATAGTTTTGCTTGAATGGTATCATGATGTTCTCATCCCTCAAGTATAAATTTTAACCTTTAAGGGCACCAATCCAAGCAGTTAGATAGCCAAGATGGATTACCTTATACACTTGCATTGTGTTCCTAATAAGGATTATGTCATCTTTGCTACTTCTAAGCTAGGTATCCATGCTCATCAATGGTTTCTATGGGAACTCAAGCATTACAACCATCATCTTTCATGGCTAGAGTTCAAAAAGATACCCCTTTGCATCTTATGTAGTCCATTTGATGTAGACAAAACAAATAATCATGGTAAAGGAATATTACACCAATTTTATGGGCCTCCTCATATAAACCTATCATATGGATTTGAATTTGATGGTATCAACTCTTCAACATGGTCTTAAGGATGACATAAAATAGGGGATAGATATGCATGATTGTAATATCCTCCATGATGTTGAGTGTTTGGCCCATGCAACCAAAAAGAAGCTCTAATTATCTTGTCCTCAACCATACCATGATTCAATCCCCGATGATCATACTTCAATAACTTCAATGATGAGCACCCCCTAGGGTTATTCTACTACAAATGCCAATCTCATCATCCTCAAGATTAGGATTGCAAGGAGCTGCATAACTTCCAATTTGAAGCAAAGGATGAAGCAATATTTAAGAAAGAAGAGTTTGTCACTCCTCAATGAGAGTCACCAATTGAATAGAGTATCAAAACCAAGATACAAATACTATGGACCTTTCAGCATTTTCCCTCATGGGGTTGTAGGCTCATCACACCATTAAGGTGAAAGGCTTAATCAAATTCTAGTGAGGTAATGTGTCAATTGATTTGAACAGTACTCATTATTTTATTGATAGCGAGAGAGCCAAAACCCTAGGATTGTGTATTAATAATGTGGCCCAAGCTAAATTCTAGGTGTTGATTGACAATAGAGGTAAGGCTTAATGTGTGGGTTGTATTGCAAATGCATGTACCCATATAGGTTCCAATACCTGGTCTAATCATCTTTATGCAATGGAACTAGGTAGTGCAGATATCATCTTAGGGACTCAATGGTTGTCTTAGTAGATGATGTTACTTTTAGTCTACAATAGTTTTTGGCAAGGTCATTTGTCTCTAGGGTATCCAACCTCCACCTTCCAAGGTTGTTAGTTCCCACCAAATGGAAATAATACTGAAGAAGGGTGGTGGAGATTTCTTTGCCTAAATTAATTGCATGGAAGTACAAGCCATTAATCATTCCTCTTTAAATATTCCTTCTAACATGCAGTCTTCTTTTAATATATATGCTCTAGTCTTTGACAAACACATGGGTCCTCCACTTAAACATACTCGTGATCATGTCATCCACCTTGTACCAAGAAATCAGCCTCTCAATGTCCATCCTTACGACTATCCCTAGCCTCAAAAGTTAGAAATAGAGAAGCTAGTTCAATAGGTGTTAGAGTAAGGTATTATATATCCTAGAACCAATCCTTATTTATCCCTAGTGGCCATGGTTTGATGGAAGAACAATTCTTGGTGCATGTGTCCCAATTTCACCCCCTCAACAAGATTATAATAAAAGATATATATCCTATCTTAGTTATTAATGATTTCTTGTATGAATTATAAAATGCTAAATATTTTACCAAGCTTAACTTGCATTTTGAGTTTCATCAAATTAGGCTTAAAGAAAATAATATTCCAAAGAGTGTCTTTGTATACACAAGGATCATTATGAGTTCTTGGTCATGCCTTTCGTCTTACTAATTCCCCTTCCACATTTCAAAGCTTAATGAATTATGGCTTTCATCCTCTTCTTCAAAAGTTTGGGTTGGTTTTTTTTAATGATATCCTATTTTATAGTAAGTCCTAAGCAACCCAATTATTTCATGTTGAAAAAGTCCACCTTATACAAAAGGAACAATTGTTTGTCAATAGGTCCAAAATTATTTTTGGGATACCCAAAGTGGAATACTTGGGGCATATTATCTCATGAGGGATTCAAGGTGGATCTTAATAAAATCAAGGTCATGTAAGATTGGTCTATGTCTAAATTCCTAAAGCAACTTCAAGGATTTTTAGATCTTACAATGTATCATGGAAAATTTGTGAAGAATTATGGAAAGATTGCAACTCCTCTTACAATTCAAACCAAGAAGGATGCATATGTTTAGTCTAATGTGGCTACCAAGATCTTCAATGCCTTAAAGGAGGCTATGTGCACCACCCTTGTTTTAGCTACTCCCAACTTCAGCAAGTTATTTTTCATTGAGTGTGATGCTTAAGGAACGGTTATTGGGATTATTTTGATGCAATATGGCCACCCTGTAGCCTATGAAAGTAAGCAACTCTTCAATAGGAATCTGGGCCGTTCTACTTATGAGGATTTGTTAGCCATATTGCATGTAATAGAGAAATAGAAGCATTATTTGTTGGATTATCACTTTATTATCAAAAAACCATAGTAGCCTCAAGCATTTCTTAGAACAATGTCTCTCTTGTCCATAATAACATCTCTCTTAGAACAATGTCTCTCTTATCCATAACAAAAAATAGGAGGCTAGTAACCTATTTATTCCCTTCTCTTATACTGACAAGGTTCTTAGGAAGAAAGATCATATTTATCTAACTTAGTCTTCCAAGGTCAAGAACAATATTCTCTAAGAATTATGTGCTTCATCAATGGTCAAGCATTCTAGGTTTCTCAAAACCTATCAATAGGTAAAGTGGTCTTTTGCTTGGAAAGTAAAGAAAGCAAAAGTTAAGCAATTTGTGTCTAAATGTGAGGTATGACAAAAAAATAAAGATGAAATAGTTAAATCTCTTAGCTTATTATGACTCGTGTCTATCCCAGGTCGTCAATGAGAGAACATCTCCATGGATTTCATTAATGGTCTTCCCAAATCAAAGGGTAAAATGATGATTTTTGTCATGGAGGACCGCATTCAAAGTATGCTCATTTTTGTGCCCTACAACACCCTTTCACTACCATGAAGATAGCCAAGGTATTCTTTGATTTTTTTTTCAAACTACATGGTATGCCCAAGTTAATTGTTAATGATCATGATCCAATTTTCACCAGCTTTTAGAAGTAACTATTCACTCTCGGTTGTACTAAGCTAAATATGATATTTTCTTATCACCCTCAACTAAATGGCCCAACAAATATTGTGAACAAATGTTTGGTTCCTTACCTCAGATATTTCACCTAATACAAAACAATAATAGTGGGTCAAATGGCTTCCTTTAACTGAATGGTGGTATAATACTTCATTTTTCCCTAAAGATATCCCCATTTGAGGCATTGAATGGCTAGAGATCACCATATGTGGTAAACTATGTTCCAATATCCTTTGTGGTGGTCCACGTAGATGATCTGCATCAAGAACATCAAATTGTTCTCTAGATCTTGAAGGATAATCTTTATCAAACATAAAACCATATGAAGCAACAATAGGATTTGCTCGAAGTGGTAGTTTGTGGTGGGTTATATGGATTTTTGTAGCTCCAAGCTTATATATAGTTGTCCCTAAAGACCAAGCCTAATAAAAAATCAACATCTCAATATGGTCCTTACAAGGTGATTCACCAAATTGGGGAAGTGGCATCAGTTGGAGCTTTCCCTTACTTCTAAAATCCATTATGTCTTTCATGTTTTTGGTCTTAAACAGGTGATTGGTCTAAAGGTTTTGTCCTAGATAGAACTAATATTATATGAATAAGGGTATATTAACCTCTGACCAGAAGCAATCTTGTAGTCTTGAGTCTATAATATCGAATCTCACTAGGTGCAAGAGATCCTCATTAAGTGGCAAGATCTACTAGATGAAGATGCAACATAGGATCCAATGAGCATTCTCCAATCATTTCCAGCTTTCAAGACAGATTTTTGGGAGGATCCACCTAACAACTCCAATATAGCCATGTCGACTATCTTTATTATTATTAACTCAAGCCCTAGGTTAGGTTAGTTGGCCCTTGAGCAATAGGGTTAAGTTTGTTAGTTGTTTTAGTCTATAAATAGATGAGTAATGTTGTTTCATCATTCATACTTGTAATCTTCTATCACCTATGCACATATGAGACTTCACCCTCACTAAGTGCCTATGAGACTTTGTCCTCTTCAAGCAGCTAGGATTGTTTGGTGATTTGGAATCTAAATCTATTACTTGATATTGTTGATTATTCTAGTGAATGCATTTTTATTTCATATTTCTCAGTTTAACTATTGTTATTGTTATATTTGAAAGTTGTCTCATTATAGGTAGCTGCAAAAAATTATGGTAAACTATAATATTTTTATTTATTTATGTATTTTTTATTTATTTAAATAAAATGATAATATAAATAAATAGTAAAAATTAATATAGATTAATAAATATAACAAATATTAGTAAACTTTATCATATGGCATTAGCTCAACCTTGACTTTCAAGAAGACCTAGGTTCAAATCTTGCAAAGCAATACATGCATAATAGTCCAACTATTATAATATCATTACGTGGTATTTAATGTAATACCTAGACACAGCTTAACTATCGCCCATATTAAGCACCACCCTCTAATAGAATTAGATCACAATAATGATTCATCACAATTAACTTCCACATGGACTAAAATGGATCTAAATGTTTATTCTTCATATCACCATGCTATGTGTACCATGGCACATGGATGCCATTAAAAAGCTAGGAATATCTTTAATTTGACCTAGCTATCCATTTATATTTCTATTTCTCTTCCTTTAATATTAAGATTGATATGGACCTTTAAGTTGACTTGCTAGTACTTCAAATTTTCGTTTTCAAATATTTATCCACATTTTTTAAGTGGTTATGCATATATGCAAGTATGGATTTTTTACTATTTTTTGTTAGTGTTATGTTTTGAAAAGTTGGAACAACGAAGAAAAGAGAAAATGGTACAAATGCATGAGAAGAAGGATATCATAATATCATCCAAAACTAAGCAAAATCAATCGAAACACGTGATCCTTTGTAAATTTGAAGGCATATTCCCCTCTGACCTGCGAAGATGATGAGATTTTTCTAAGTTGTTTGATTTTTTCAATTTTAATATGGTCGACACAAGATACAATACAAATACAATAAAAATAAAAAGTTGACCATGTCTTGTTACCATGATTATGAGCACCACTTTTATATCTACTAATTCATGCATCCAATATACAATTGGAGGCATATACTCAACAAAATGTATCTACCACACTAAAAAAATGGTCATAATTGGATATGGACCCCATATGATAATTTCATATATAAGTTGTATGTAGATAGACAAAACCATATCAAGTTGTATCCAAGCCATTTCTAAGGAATAAACATATTTAGGGCATATCCAAGCACATCTAATCACTAATCTAATAGTTTAACAAAAAGTACAAGTTATCTCATTATATTAAAAAAAAAATCAAAATGGCAAAATGGCTACTTGCAATAGGTGAAAAGATGACTACATTTTGGTTAAGGTCAAGGCATTAATAGCTTCAAGAGAATTTGTCATTTCTAACATGAATAAAGCTTAAACATACAAGATGATTGAAACAGAGGAAAATTTATTTGTATCATTCAAAGAACTAAGAACATCAAAGATAAAATGCATTTCAAGTCACCACAACTTTAAGCTTTGCAAACTATTGATAAGTCCTAAAAAAACAAATGGAAGAAGAAAGAAAGAGCAATACCAATAACCTATATAACACAAAAGTTTGAACTCTTGTGAAAAGCATTAAATTCCAAAACACCACTCTAATTCTATTTGTTATAAACATATATCAATAGGAATTCTTGAACTATTAATATGTTATAAACCTCAATTTTAATTAACAAAAATCATTTACCAATATGCAAGAATAACAAGCATTCATCCACAATTAATTATGCACAATAACAATCCACATAAATATACACAAATATAGATAATACCCTTGACGTATGGCAACACCCATATTATTCCTTACAAAAGGAATCACTCCACAAGATCTTCGCACCACGAGCTAGAACTATTTATAAAGAATACTCCACCTGAATTTTATTTCCACCCCTACCTTTAGGTTCATCTAGCCTAACCCTAATGCTCACAGGTTGGTCCACATGCAAGTGGGGGATCCGAGCTAGTAACTCCTAATAAAAAAAAACTTACATCTTTATTATCTCCTTCGTACAATAAATCACGTTTACATCATAGTGGCCCACATTACATAATAATTTATTTATGACCCCTACCAATTGTACAATACAATATTATATTATTGAGTATGTATCTTGGGTACCTAACATCCTCCTTCCCTTACAAATGTTTTATCCTCAAAACATAAAAAGAAACTAAATAGTATGACCTTTTGAGCCATGCTAAGAACTGGCACCGATCTTGATCATCCATCTATCCCAGTGAAACTCTGATTGGTGGTCTTCGTTGATGTTGATATGTCATTTTGCCATTTGAGCACCCAAATACAATCATTTGGTTCCATGTGTTGGAAGTAGCTTTTTGTTGGTTGTAAATTTCATTCTTCATTCATACTTGCTTGCATTTGCGATCAATAGCTCCTCAGGTTCCTTGTATGTCCCTCACAATTTTTATGTTGCTTTAAGCCCAAGTTCCTTTTATGTCCCTCACAGTTTTTATGTTGCTTTAAGCCCAGGTTCCTTGTATGTCCCTTACAGATTTTATGCTGCTTTAAACCCTATCGCCATGATTGTTGTCTTTCAAGATGGTGTGGATGGCGATAAGCTCCAACCTTAGCCCGATGTTCTAATTTTGTTTTACTCTAACATATTGTCCCCTTATTTTGTGTTCCTTTGTCATGCTTCTATTTTTTGATTCATCATTAGATTTTATTTTTGCTTCTTCCTTGATCTCTGGTACTACCTACTCCTTTGTTATTTTATTTCTTCTCCAATTTGTTTCACTGCAATAACTTCTTGGTTTTCCTCGAATCCTTGCCTCGTACACTGAGAAATATCTTGTACTATTTTCTTTTTTCTATACCATAACTTCATGGACTTCTTTTGCACATTAATATTAATAGTACCCAATGACTCTGACCAAGGATAACCAAGAACAATATCCACACCATCTATCTCAATAGCATAAAAATATGAGTGTAAAAAATATGTCTATAGTAATAATCAAATCTTCAAAAATCTTAACATTCTCACCTTCAAATTGAAGGTCTTTAATTTTTGTTCCTTTAACCTGCAACCTCTTAACCAAAGACATTGATAAAATTATATCTTCATCCGCGTGCGTGTGGTCTACCGACAAGGATGCCACTTGCATTATCGGTGATTTGACCTGCGTTCAATCCCCACGATGGTTGTGTATAAGAAGTATTACTCAAAAAAATATATATATATACCTTCAACTAGGGTTAATGGAAATAATAATTGTTTCCTTTTAAATGCTTCCATGAATCTCCAAAATAGAATTTTTAACATTGAACAAATCACCATGATGATAGCAATGATATGATTCCTTCAGCTTGCACATTGTTATTTGTATTTTTTCTTCTATCATACCCTCCTTATTTATTTTTTATGTTCCTTCAAAGCCTTTTTATTTCTTCATATCCCTTAATGGTGACCTTCCAACTAGCTATATTTTTATATGGGTCCCATTGACACAAAAATGCTTACTCCATTTCACTCCAAATGTAATTATGGTTTTCTTAAAAAAACTAATCCACCAAGAAAGAGCTTCCACTTCTTAAAGTCTGTCAAGGGAGGCTCACTAACAATAGTCATCTAAATATAGAGATCTAAACTTCATCCACCATTATCGAACATCAATATCATCCTCTCTAGTGAATATTGGCAACTCAATGACCTCAGCTCAATTTATTTTATTTTTTTTCCCCAAACAAATAGAGTTTTAAATAACCGAAAATTCTCAAAAAAAAAAAAATATTAAATCCCATTTGTTCCTTTATATAAACAATTGGATCTATAGACTTTCTTCAAAATAAATTAAACTGCAACTGATTTGCTTACCCCCAATTAACAAATATTTTCAAAACTCATTTTCTAGAAAAACACAATTGTAAAATGATCACTACCCTTGTTTCGAACAGCTGACTTTATAGGGTCGTATCTCCCTCAATGTTGCTCAAATTCTTTCATATGACCACTCATTTTAAAGCTCTTCAAATTCCAAAAAAAATTGCACAATACGCCAAATTATGGCTCCCATAAAGTGAGACATTTTTATGAAAAAAATGCCCTAACATTACCTTTGTTCTAGACGGTTGACTTCACAAGGGCATATCCCCCTCAATAGAGTTTGGATTCCTTCATATGACCACTCATTTTAAAGGTCTTCAAATTCTAAACAAAAAAACACAAAAATTGTCCAAATTGGACAACTTTACGCAAACAGGTGGCTCCCACAAATGATACCTTTTCTAGAAAAACAAATTGCCCTAATTCTACATTCTACAAAAAAACTCAATCTCCACTTTGCCAAAATTGTTGCTCTAATACCACTTATTATGAACCTCAATTCATTAACAAAAATCATTTACCAAAGCAAGAATAATAAAAATCCATCCACAATTAATTACGCACAATAACAGTCCACAAAAATAGACACAAATATAAATAATACCTTTGAGGCAAAATAACACCAATATTATTCCTTACAGAAGAAATCAATCCACAAGATCTTTGCTCCATGAGCCAGAACTATTTACAAAGAATACTCCACTTGGCTTCTAAGCCAATAATTTATTTATGACCCCTACCAATTATACAATACAGTATTATATTATTAAGTACCTATCTTGGATACCTAAAAAATATAAAAATGAATTTGTCAAGAAACAAATAAAGTTCAACTTCTAAATTACATGTATACATGTAGGAGGTATATATTGTAAAGAAATATCCACATTGTATTGGATCTTAAGGCCCCTGTAAAATTACCTTTTCGGTATAGAACTTTTTCACGGTAGAGGCACCAAATTGAACCAAAAATAGCACTACACACAACACAGCCATTGCACTTGGTCTAAACATAGTCTGCGTAGCCTTGTTCACAAAACTACTGCTACCAAAAAGCACCTACCCTGATGTAGCACCTATAAACTTATTTATAGCTAATTCCCACTAGAGCTCTTTTGCCTTTTGTATGTGGAATTTAGATGTTTTCAAAAAGCACACCCACCCAAAATGAAAAAAAATAATAAATAAATACTAACGGATGAAAATAAACAGTCCCAATAAGACAACAAAAATCAGAAAGGCAACCTAGGTACCAATTATTAGTACTGAAGTTTATTGTTTTCAAGCAATTTACAATTGTTCTGAATGCTAACATATCCTTAGAGGTGGAACTTTTCTCTGCAGTATGCTCACCTATAGATTCTGATATGACTTCAGCTATGGCATCATTCTTATCTCAAATTGTTGATTTTAACTCACCATCTTTGTTGGAAATAGTCACATCATATTCAAGCAATGTGGAAGAATAAAACAGGCCATATCACCTTTCCCACCAATACAATTAAAACAACAGCTATGTCTACTTCTCACCTTAGACAGCCAAAAAAAAAATTAACCTCAGAATTTTGCACTTTAACAGAGAGATCACATAAAGATTTGAAAAAATAGCTCCCAAGACTCAGAGGGGGCTTATATATGACCCGAAGGGCCAAATGTTAATGATTCTCTAAGGCTTTAGTTTTATTGAGACAAAATGGCAAATTATGATAAATTCTTATGAAAACACTCATCAACTTGTTGGGTTGGTATTCAGTGCAAGTTTCTATTGTTGTCCTATTGGCAAAGCTTACTGCTAAGGCAGCAAGTCCCACAATCCATTCAGCAATTGCACACCTCAATTTTGTCTTTTACCTTAAATTACTCTTTTAGTGAATGTTTAGAAAATCTGGATACCCGCAAAGATTTGTTGGTCAATGAATGTTGCAATTGTCAAATGCATTGTCAAGCCTCCTTAAATATCTGGTCCACTAATACCACTTATTCTGTCATGCTTAGTTATTGTCATCCATTTCATTGCTGTACATGCAAATTTTCAAAACATTTGCCATTCCACTGCATCACTAACCATAAACTTTCCCTTGTTGAATTGCATGTCAACATTATTTGGTTAAGATGTATTTATGCTACATGTATTCTGACTAATCAAAGATCACAAATCACATATTCTTTATTACTATCAGCATAAACATCATACATGTATAGAATGTTTGTTTTCTGCACAAAATCCTGGCAATACAAGCCTTTCTTACTCATATCCACCAACTGCAGTTCCAATAGTAAGCTTTGATTTCAGGTTTGACACTTTAAACAGCAATGTATCGTGGATACTAGTTCATTGGACCTACTTTGTATATCCTTTCTTTGGATTATTCTTCTAAATATTGTTCCTATAAAAAAGACACACTGATAGCATCATCCAGACTTGCTACATAATCATCTTCTCTACTTTCCTCTAGTAATTGCAGCCACCTCAAGCAAACATTTTATAATATGGTTTTAATATTTATCCACCTTAATATTGTTGGACAAAATATTGCCTTTATGCCAATGCCATAGTTTATTCAAATTCATTACAGTTCCTATGACCATTGCACTCTTTGGCAGGAGTTGTTCTATTAGGCACCCATGTTTATAGATTTTATGATTGTGTATATCCACCAAAAGTTCTTTGACGCAGGAGCATCCACGTGCAAAACTGTCTAACGCAACAGAACTAGAAGATTAACCATCGGGGTAGTTGAAATGTCCAGGTAGTTGTGCAATAACTGCTTCCGGAGCCTATAAATGAAATGGGGAGATGGTGAAAGAGAGAAAAAGGGGTCTCAAATCTCAGCCTTGTATTCCCGATGAAAATAGAAAATATATGAACAACATTTTTGTTGTTGCATGTTTAAATGATTTCTGCTTTGTGCTATTTAAGTTGTATGTTGTAGTCTACTTGGATTAGTGTGTGCAGGGTTGCAGGTGAAAGGAATTTCCACATAAGTCTCGTCGTCACATGACCTAACTATTGTCGTCAAGCTAAGAACCGTTTGAGCAAAGTGTTGTCGTAGCAAAAGGTGTCATCTATATGTTTTGATTGCTTTTTGTTTTTGGAGTTGTTGGCTGGTGAAGAGGTAGATTGTGGCTTGCGTGTAGTTGAAGAGGAAATAAGTTACCCCTTACCCATTGCCATCTTGCCAACTAAAGAAAACTGCCATCTACATGCCATCACGAGAAACTATCATTGGGGAAGTGAGTACCGACAAGGGAAGTGCACACTGTCAGGGAAGTAAGTGCCGTCAGGGAAGTGCACACTGTCAGGGAAGTAAGTGCCGTCAGGGAAGTGCACACCATCTAGGGATTGTCGTCATGAAGTTTCCTACCGACTTGTCGTCGTGTAGTCATGCGATCATGAAAGGACTGAAGTGAGGTGCCGACATAACCTTGCCATCAAAGCTTGCCCTCTTTGCCTTTACCATCTTCGAGATTGTCGTCTTGTGCAATAAGATATTGCCACTGCTGTCAAATGACACCACCGTCTTGTGAAGCTGTCGTTTTATGAAGTCCAAATACATCGTTTAAATCATAACGTAATCAAATCATATGCTGTGGTAAGAGGGTACTATGAATCTTTGCTGCTAGGGGAGGCTGTTGTACAATTGAAACCCTCTCTGCCACTGCATCACTCTTCTATGGACATCTCCATCCACCCATATTTCCTAAGCATTTTACCATCAACTCATGACATATGGCCTACATTGTTTTATACAATAAATTGTCATTAACATTTCATAAAGAGTATCTTGCATACGGCATAAAATCATTAACAGACCTACAGCTGCCGAGGATTAGTTCTCAATCTGTTTTCTTAGGTTTCTCAAAACATAAGTCAAAACTTGTCCAACTAATCACACGAATTTATCTTAAAGTGCAACCAATGTCTGCCATACAACAGCTAACCCCGGTAAAGGGAAAAGCAGAAATTGCTCTCAAAAAGCTGCTACAGACAACAACCTCCCAATGCTGACTTTTCTAAGCTAAACTTTGATGGGGCTGCCAAAGGCCATCTAGGCTTGTCAGGTTCTGGTGTGATGGGAAAGGGCACTTGGTGATCTTTTATGCCAGTTCTGTTCATCACACAACAATCAATCTCCTAGAGTTGAAAACCTTAATCAATGATCTTAAGCTCACTAAGGCATGAAGTGGCTTGCAGAGGAGAGAAAACTCAATGATCATAATTCTCGTAGCAAACGTTAGCAACTTAATGGCCTCTTTGATAAGTCTAGATTTCTTGCTTCCCACTTCAATGACATTTTGTATAAACATTGTTATAGCCTTATACGGAAGCAAATATGATAGCAGATCTATTTGCCAACCAGGTGTTGGCCTCAGACCTAATTGCCAGGTCCTAAGTATTCTATTGTGATAGTTGGGAGACTTTGGGAAGTTTTAAAAGTGTAAGGTAAATGATGCTGCCCCTATTCAATTCAGCAATTTTTCTTTCCTCTCTCTCCTTAATTATTTCTACCTTTATGCAATGATGGAAGATAAGACTCATAATCCAGACTGGCAAGATCTGTTATCATCTCTTTAAGCATGGAAAGTTACTTCTCATTTTGTTTCTATGATCTCCACTGGATTCACCTCATCATTGCAGCAATGAGCATTCATAAGGTTTATGCCCTCTGTCTTATCTATTTCTACCACTGGGGTGTTTCCTGGGTTTTTAGTCTGTTGTTTTGGCTTTTGCTCCTATCTTGCTCCGAAGGCTTAATTATTTCCCCTTTTTTATTCCTACTCTACTTCTTTGCCCATGGGCTTTATTGCTTTTGGGACATTTCTTCTGTGGCTTGCCTATCCCTAGCCAACAGGTATAAGTTCAAAATTTCTTTACCTTGGCAAATTCCCTTGAAGAGTCTGACCCTGAGGCCATAAGTAGCCTCCCTCACTAGAATGCAAAAAGAGCCTACATTTGGAGGAAAGAGGAGACAGGGTTATCATTGGATGTCAAAATTAAATCTTAGAGGAAGAAGTCCGCCAAGAATAGGAAGCTCTGTTCTGAAAACATTTGTGACATTATAAGTGGCCCATCCTTGGATGAACCTTCTATTGGAAAAAACACCCAGGTGATTCATTGATTAATTGAATAAAGCAAAACCCTCAAGCAGACGATTCAGGATTCAGAAACCTGCAATATGTTCTTGGACTCTGAATTTGAAATTAAAAATATTAAATACCACAAGGAGGTATATTCTCAGAAATAAACCAGTAATTTATTTTTTGAATTTCTGTTAAGTAAGCTTCAGTGATGGAATACAATCAGCTTCAAATTGCACAGGCCCTGAATATCACTGTCCATTACTCCTTGAGGAGACTGAGGACAGAACCCCGAAAGAACAAGTTGGAGGAGACAATGATAGTGTTCATCATAAAGAGCACAACGTTCAGGCTGACGATATTCAGTCTCGGGTTATATCGTGCCATTTTTGTATCCCATTTTTAATCCAATCCATTTTGTCTGGTATGAATGTTTACGCAGTGGTAATGGCTCCTACAGCCCCTTGTGTGTTTCATTAATATTAAGCATGGTTTCTACTCAATCCAATATTCTCCTTTTTACAGTTTTTTGCAGTCTCTTGGTTCCTCTGCCAATGGGTTTTCCTTAGCACATATGGTTGTAAACAGGTCATAACATATGCATCATAAGCATTTCCCTTTATGACAATTCCATTGTTCATTTGGCCAAGTGTGCGCCAAGTCCAAGTCAAAAATGACCTTTTTAAGTGTTTTCCGAGTCTGAGTCTCAATACCATGGGTCTTACAAAAGTGAATGTACAAAGTACATTGTTCCTGCAATCTTTTTGACTGTTTGAAGGCACTTAGCTTATAACAACAATTCTGTTATCTCTGTAAATAGCTAAAGTTCGGTGCGTATCTCATGTTCTGGTCTGACAGAGGTCAATGAATTTGAATCTGCTGTGTCACTAATGGTATTTCTCTTGGTCCTTTCATTAGATCTACAAAGAAAACATCTATACCCTTTTACCATGCTTCAGGCAGAGAGGCCTTAAACAGATCTGCCTTCAATTGTTAAAGGAAAAAACAACAACAAAAAATATATGTCAAACAACAATTAAAGTTTGCCTGGGACCAGGATCCCTCATAAAAACCTGTGTAAACACAATTTTTTCTCAATCAAAAAACAATTAAAGTTTACCCCATACACCAAAAAAAAAAAACATAAACCAAAAAATTATTGTTAAATACTGCCATATTCATTCTTGGAGAGCTTCATAAATATGTCACAGAAAAGAAAATAATAATAAAATAAAATAACCTCTAGTTTAAAAAAGGCAGAGTCCTTGCCCAAGAAATTGTGAAGCAACAGTAAATGGGATGTAATCATATGAGTGTAACCTGAGTTCAAATTTCCACATCTTATTAAGTCCAAGGCATGGTGGAGCAATGGCACTGAGATGCAATCATATGAGGGCAGCCTATGTTCAAATTTTTGCATTGTGATGGACACTTCTGCAGTAAGGTAGCCCATCATAATACTGTTTATTGTAATACCACAATAATGTGGTTCATTGAAATGCCATGATCACACGGTCACAACGTAATACAGGTGGGACTATTTCATTTCTGTAAAACCAATTAATTATAAAATAATAAAAACAGACAAAAGCCTACTAGGAGCCCTCAAAATCTTCAGCCTGAAACAAGGATATACTTGGATGTCATAGTAATATTCATCTTTAGGACAGCATAAATAATAAAAAGTCGCACATATATGGCTTCACAAAAAACAACAATAAAAATTAAAAAGATGTAAACCTAAAACAGACGTATAAATGGTAGTTCTGAGTATTACTAAGGAATCTATGTAACACACACCCCACATTGCCAGAATTGTGACCATCCCCTACATCTCCCCGTGTCATTACATTCCTTGGTATGCTTCCCATATTCGATTTCATATAACCTGCAAAGACGTAATGTATTTTTTGCCACCCATTCATTTCCTTCTTTGTTTCATGTTTTCTGGTTCTGGTAACATAGCACATAACCCAGAAGGGATGCACTTCAATGGCTTGGACTATGGAAAATCTAGCCATGCCTGAAAACCATAGTATTATCTTTTGTTTGCATTGGTTTAATGGGTAAGAAAATTTAATAAGTAAAATACTGAAGATTAAGCTTTTGAAGAATTCCAATTTTTGCATGTGACTGCTGTCTCAGGATGTTGACGCAGGTGAAAAAACTATTGAATGCATCATTTTGGCGAGGGAAAGTAAAGAAGATAACAAGAAATTGGAGATGCCACCAAAGATACCCATAAAAATATATAAGAACCCCTTACGAGAAAAGCAAATATATCTGAAAATGATCCAAAGACATAGGTTCAGTCTTGGAGAGAGAAAGAAGTTGACTTGGAAATAAAATTGAATAATCTTGTTAGTATTGTAGGAAAGAAAAAGAAATTGCCCCGAAAAGGCTACACAAATACACTTTATATTTATGGAAATGGTGGCCTATTCTGCCGTCCCAAGAGAGTTGTACATTGGCCATTTCATTTACCAAGATTCTCCATTAACAGAGATCAAAAAGGCAAAAGACCAACAACAATAACATACGCCATAACACTCCAAAACCATTCTCCGTTTTGAATCAATTACTATAACCAAGAATTTAATAAAAGAACACCAGGATGACCTCATTGTATACATCGCCAGAGCTTGTTGCTCCAAAGTGACCTCATTTTGACATCATTACTTCAAAAGACTTTGTTGCTCCACCATATCATTCCTTAATTTCATCTCAATCTATAAAGTTGTAAATAGAGCAAATTCTTTCTAGTATGCCAATAGGTCTAGTTATGGCATCTCGTGACAAGCCACATGTTACATCAAGAGCAATTTCTTAGAGTCTCGTTTATATATTAAAAATCTTACTCCCAATAAAACCAAAACTCACATGCAAATGACAACTCGACGCCATAGACAACCCATAACATATATATGCACAGAAACGGTACTGACTTTCCTTCATTACCTTAAAAAGAACCACCTAATTGCTCTCATTATAAATGCATAAACCTTAATATGTTACTGTCAACTTCTTTAGAGCACTTCAAACTTAAATCTAGAACTAGGGTGACCATATCGGGCGCTCCTGCAGCCTGGATACCATAGAAACGATACCTGTCGGATACAATATCCAAATACATTGATACCATATACAGTAATATCCAAATATATGATCTATTTGGCCCACATATAATACATCCGATGGCATAGGCATGTCTAGAATTATATCCACAACATGAGATTTAAAAAACTCGATTTATCTGAATATGCCATAGGCTTGTCTAGAGTTATATCCATAACTTTAGACACAACCCTTTATGAAATTATTTTAGCTGAAATTGGAATGTTTTTTTTAGAAGCAATTGCTATGATCAAGCTGTTATGTTACTTGAAAAAAACAGAAAACATGAAAGATGATAGATGACCTAGGGCAGCTAGGGACGAAGAGTTGCATAGGCGAAAGAATACATGGATGAAACAAAATCAGAAATGGATGAAACGCTGGGAAATCAACATAAATGAATGCCCAAATGTCAACAAAGACATAAAAAATTATGTGAATGAAAAGTTCAAAAGTAGAATGTGGAAAAATGCAAGCAGGAAAAGACAATATTATATTGCAAATTTTAACCCAACGTATGACCACAAGGAAAAAGCGTATATAGGCGCTGAAATCAAGTGGAAGGAAAAAATACTCATTGCTCAGATAAGGACTAGCTCTCATAGGCTTAGATGTGAAACAAGGAGATGGACAACGCCCAAAGAACAATGGGAAGAAAGGATATGTACTCTATGCAGCACAGGGGCAGTAGAGACAGAGGAACACTTCATCTATAAATGCCCGAGTTTTTCAGATATCCGTGACAAATACAAAGAAACACTTGGGAATGAGTTTATGGCAGATTTATTTGAAGACAGTAAAATAAAAAAAGTTGGGGAATTGCTAACACAAATCAGCAGGAGAAGGAACAACCTTCTCAAAGATATTAAAGATCATATGATATGATTTGAGTAATTGTACTTCCATATTTGAGGTCCTATAAACCATATTTGGTCTCACGGACGTAATTAAAATATTTCATTCAACATGAGATTTAAAAAAAAACTTGACTTAAATATTATTAAAAAAATAAAGAAAATTTAATGAAAATATCTTTGATCTTTCTTTTAACATTTAAGATATAAATAATTTCACCCCCAATATCCATGTAAAGGGATCTTAAAAATTTGCCACATCCATAGCCCATACAGTATCCAATATTGTATCTGTTTCCATGCAACATAGCCTTACACTTGAATTCAAGAAACATACAGTTTCAATCAGGGCTTACATCAAAATTGCAAAATTGTGGATCACATCCAATAAGAAAACAGTAAATGTCATTCACCCAAAAAAGAAAAAATAAAAATAAAAATGTAGCAGATGGAATTTAAAATGATCTAGCTCTATTCTGATCGATTATGAGCCTCCTTAACCAACAATTTAGACTTATCTCTCTCAGGAACAGTTTTCACTTTCTCATAATCAATACCCTGAAACTTTACTTTAGAATCCACATAATGGGTACCATAAGCAGCACCAAAACCCCATCCAAGCCCCAGTCCAACTCCACATCCTCCACCTACCAAACATTCATTTTACACATTGTCAGGAAGAAGCCCAAAATCCTAAAACACCCAATCAGAATTCATCTACGCATTCCAAACATCAGTTAGCACTCAAAATTTCACAAAAGGAATCACCCTAATCAATAATCCCTCGAACACCCAAAACATCAAACTTTTCAAATATAATGTTCATGAAGCAAAAGTATTGAATTGGAACTTACCTATTCCGAGCCCCAGTGTTTGCAAAGACTTCCCTGATCAAAGGCATGAAAAATATAATTATTGGGTCCAACAATGAATGAGTTCAAATAAATATATATAAAAAGGTGTCGAGCAAACCTCCGAAACCCCAACCAATGCCAAACCCACAGCCCACCCCAAAACCTGTAGCAGCAGTACAAACCAAAAATATGTATATTTACAGTTGTCTGTCAAGATAAGATCCATATTTTTTAATTATTCGAGTTATACCACATGTGTTCGTGTGAATGAATACATACCAAAGCCCACACCTGCACCATTGAAAGTAGTGAGCACCATCCCTCTACACCGCTGTTGGCAGTGAAAGTGATTGATATTTCAGACAGAATTTGAGTACTCTGCCTATGCTGGCCAAAACAAAACAACACAACACAAATTCAATTAGCAGCTTCCAGTTTTGATTAATTGTATTGGATTAAGGTTTTGTAGACTGGGGAATAAGACTCAGAACTTTTAGAGGTGTGATCTTGAGTTTTCTTCCCAATGTTTTGAATAGATAGAGAATAGACCGTACTCTCGTGCTCTAGTGACTTAATCTTCTCAATTACTAAACAGTTCTTAATTTAATCTTTAGTGACTAATCTGCTTTTCTTTTTAAGAAGCATACAGACCTGGATTGTTTAGGAAATTAAACTCACATAATTATTAAATGATTTATATTTTTTATGGTAAAGTTTAGGTTTTTAAAAGGATTTTGATTGTTGAAGGTTTGAACTTAACTTTCAAAATAAATACCTAAAAACATATTTATTTTTTTGTTTTTATTGGCAACTACCTTTTTTTTTTTTAATAATTGGTCACAGGGTCAAATCACGTTGTCTCCGGTTGTAGCGTCAAATTATGGAGCTACCACTATAACCCCTACCTCCCCCTAAAAACCCTAAAGACCATTACCTTATCTTTGCTACTAAATTATTATTAAGGTTAGTTATTAATTTTTGGACAAACATTTTATACATAAAGAAAGTTTAATTTGGATAGTTTAAACTTAGTTAAAGTTTGGTATTTATTATTTGTTTTTTAAATGAAAAAATCTTATATTAATTAAGATTAATCATACAAAAAATGAAATTAGCACAAACCATAAAGGCCACTAAGTAGATTTCCTCTATTTTTCAATAAATTATATAAAATTCAAATAACATCCTTATCATATATAATAATTTAATTATATGTATATATTAGTAAGTTTGAATTTTGTATTTTTTCTTAAAATTCAAAAAATTAATCAATTATACTAATATCATTTATACCAATGTTATTTATTATATACAAGCTATTTATGCTAATAGTTCAACAGTGGAATTTATGTAAGAACTTTTTATATTAAAGAAGCCTACAATATGAAAGCTAAGATTTATAGTATAAATCACCATATAAAGATTAATATATATTTTAAAATTTTAAAAATAGTTTTTGTTGAGACATCTTAGTAGTATGTTATTGGCTTGTTATGGTTACCCAAGTTTGAATTATAGGGAGGAAGGTCTCAGTTGTGCCCTTTGGGGAGTGTGATTCCAGTTGTGCCACCCGTTGTACTTTGTCTTAGTTCATGAATGAAATGAAAGATTTTAATTACGTTTGCTCGCGAGACCCAAATATGGTCTATGGGACCTCAAATATGGAAGTACAGTTACTCAAATCATATCATATGATCTTTAATATCTTTGAGAAGGTTGTTCCTTTTCCTGTTGATTTGTGTTAGCAATTCCCCAACTTTTTTTATTTTATTGTCTTCAAATAAATCTGTCATAAACTCATTCCCAAGTGTTTCTTTATATTTGTCACGGATATCTAAAAAACTCAAAAACTCGGGCATTTATAGATGAAGTGTTCCTCTGTCTCTACTGCCCCTATGCTGCATAGAGTACATATCCTTTCTTCCCATTGTTCTTTGGGCGTTGTCCATCTCTCTGTTTCACATCTAAGCCTATGAGAGCTAGTCCTTATCTGAGCAATGAGTATTTTTTCCTTCCACTTGATTTCAGCGCCTATATACGCTTTTTCCTTGTGAATATACGTTGGGTTAAAATTTGCAATATAATATTGTCTTTTCCTGCTTGCATTTTTCCACATTCCACTTTTGAACTTTTCATTCACATAATTTTTTGTCTTTGTTGACATTTGGGCATTCATTTATGTTGATTTCCCAATGTTTCATCCATTTTTTATTTTGTTTCATCCATGTATTCTTTCGCCTATGCAACTCTTCGTCCCTAGCTGCCCTAGGCCATCTATCATTTGTCATGTTTTCTATTTTTTTCAAGTAACATAATAGCTTGGTCATAGCAATTGCTTCTAAAGGGAACATTCCAGTTTCAGCTAGAATAATTTCATAAGGGGTTGTGGCCTTAATTTTGAGAAAGTTTGTGATTAGATATTTTTGAATCCTTTATATTTTCCTCCATTTTGCATTTGTTGTGCCACTAGCCCACACCTCGCAACCATACAACAGAACCGGTGTAACAAGTAGGTCAAATAAGACCTTGGTGGTCTTCCAGTCCCACAACTTGGCATTCCTAAATGTTGGTTCGTCTTTCATACACACCCCGTGAAGAATGAGCATAAAATACCGATAACACTTACACGGGATAAATCCCACTCACTTTAGGATCTCCACCCAAGGGGTGGGAAGTAAGTACAACACGATTTGAGGGTGGGGGTGGGGAGTAAGTACAACACACAAGTGAGGGGTGGGGAGTAAGTACAACACAATTTGAGGGTGGGGGTGGGGAGTAAGTACAACACACAAGTGTTGTGTGTTGTACTTACTCCCCACCCCCACCCTAAGGGTGGAGATCCTAAAGTGATTGGGATTTATCCCGTGTAAGTGTTATCGGTATTTTATGCTCATTCTTCACGGGGTGTGTATGAAAGACGAACCAACATTTAAAATTGGCGCTAGAAGGAGGGCCTACTGAACTACGTTCAGTATTTGTTAGGGATTGTAAGTTGTTTGTGAAAAGCTGGATTCTACCTACGGAGTAACCAAGTCCCACTCCAGAGTCGGAGAGCTCCTTGTGCCTCGAGTTAGAGACCCCAAGGAGAAGCAACCTTAGAAGAGCCAAGTCTTTGTCCAGCATATTTTTGTCACCACTTGTATTTCCTTTAACTGCAACTAAAAATATCATCGTTAATCGGGTAGTAATGGCAAACTCAGTTGGGTTCCACTTGCTTTGAATATTCATGGTGCAAGTGCATGATTTGCCCAGAAATCCTGAGAAGTATCTTCCTACCTACAAACATGATGGAATTAGAACAATAGAAGAACATCTAGTGGCATATAAAAATGCTCTAAAGTTGTTAAATGTGCAACATGAAGATGTGGCTTGTAGGTTATTCCCATTCACTCTCCAGGAGGAAGCATACGACTGGTTTTTGAATCTCACTAATGATTTTATTACTAGTTGGAATGACCTAGAGAAAGTTTTTGTATCACAATTTGGGGAAGTGATTGACCCCAGTGTGTTATATCAACAGTTTTTCAGCATTAAGAGAGGAATCAATGAGACTGTCTAATGTGGTATTAGCCAAGCTATACTTTTATTTTATTTACAGGCTTAAATAGCCAACGAAAACAAAGAAAGTCGACAGGAGTAGATAAGTAGCTGCCGACAAATAAAAACAAGGAATGTCGGCAACTGCCGACATTACAAAGCTACCGACAAATAAAATGTCAACAAATACAAGACTTTAGGAAAAATAAATAAATATTAAACCTAAAGTCTATTAAACCTCATCACTCGTCCCATCAACAAAAGCATTGGACTCCAATGCTTGTAACAAAGCGGGAAAATCCCGGGACATGAGGTGAGCAGAAATCCAGCGAGCTTGGTGTGGAAATTGGCCACGACGGGCCACCAGATATGAAGTAGAAGTACCCTGGCGAGTTTGCCGAGTCTTTGTATCAAAAAGGGTATCGTCAGAAAGCAGAAGCTGTGCATCAGGAACCACATCAACCGGATGACTGATAGCTGGATCAAATTCCAAGGTGGAATCATAGTATGGCTTAAGAAGATCAACATTGACGACATCATGAATGCCTAGATGAGCTGGAAGATCCAGACGAAAGGCATTCTCTGAAATCTTCTGAACAATGGTATAAGGACCATAGCGTAAAGGTTTGATTTTGCTATGGGTCTTATCCACAAATCGTCACATGTCGAGGTAAAACCATACTTTATCACCCACTTGAAAGTGATGAGGAATACGATGTCGGTCCATCTGTTGTCGTTGTTTCTGCTGAGTCTTCTGAAGAATCTGAACCACTTTGGACTGAAGGCTCTACAGATGTTGGATGAAAGAGTTTGCCTTTTCTTGCTCCTTCTGAATATGCATAGTAGCTGGTGAGGGCAAGGACATAGGCAACTCATAAGGAGCCAACGGCTGAAAATCGAAACAAACCTCAAAAGGAGAGTGCCCTGTCGAACTATGAACAGCTCTGTTGTACGCGTGCTCAATGTGAGTGAGGCTTAAGTCCCACTTGGCTGGAGTGGAATGATGATAAATCCTCAAACTCTGCACAAGCGTACGATTAACTACCTTAGACCGCCCATCCGACCGTGGATGATAGGCGAGAGAGAAGTTAAGTGAAACACCTAAGATCTTCCAAAGGGATCGCCAAAAGTGACCCACAAATCGGGAGTCACGATCAGAAACAATGCTGGTAGGAAGACCAAAGGAGCGCCACACTGTCTCAAAGAAGAGCCGAGCCAAGTCCTGTGCAGTATTCGTCTTACGACATGGAATGAATTTGGCCATCTTTCTGAATCTATCCACAATGACGAAGACACAATCATGTTGTCGGACTGTCATTGGGAAACCGCTCAACAAGTCCATGGAAATGCTTTCCCAAGGACGAGAAGGAATGGGCAAAGGCATGCTCATACCCAATTTCCTATTGGTGGATTTAGAACGGTTGCAAACGGCACATTGTCGCAAGAAGTGAAGGACATCTCTCTGCATATGGGGCCAAAAGAAGAACCTCTGAAGATGATGAAGAGTTTTCTGCTTGCCAAAGTGTCCGCCATAAAGTGTAGAATGAGCCTCCTTCAAAAGAGACTCTCTATGCTCATGAGGAACACAAAGTTTATCCAACTTATACAACATTCCATCCTGCATGTGAAAGTCTTGAAGACCTCTCAAGTTGGAAGAAGGATGAGAAAGTTGTTGAATAACTTTGGCAAAATCAGGATCTGATGAATACTGAGAAGGCCAAGTTTGAAAACCAACATGAGACATAGTCACTACAGTCAAGGCACGAGCTGATGGAGGTCGACTCAAACAATCTGCCATTGCATTATTTTGTCCTTTCTTGTATTTGATCACCAAATGGAACTCGTGCAAATAGGATGCCCACTTCATGTGTCGAGCTTCTTCAATTTTGGACTGAGATTGAAGAAACTTAAGGGGCATGTGATCAGTATGAACTATAGTCTCTTTACCTAGAAGGTAATGTCTCCAGTATTTGATGGCCTGCACCAATGCATACAACTCCTTATCATAAGTGGAATAATTCCTCTTTGCCTCTCGAAAATGTCTCAGAATGATAGGCCACCGGATGGCCATTCTGCTTAAGCACGACACCAAGTGCATATTGTGAAGCATCTGTCTCAATCTCAAAATGTTGTGCAAGATCTGGCAACACAAGGACAGGTGCACTACACAATTTCCGTTTCAAAGTGTCAAAGGCCTTCTACTGGTCCTGTGTCCACTGAAACTGGATCTTGATCTTGGTTACAAAATGAAGAGGAGCAACGATAGTGGAGTATCCTGCAATGAACTTGCGATAGAAATTAGCAAGTCCAAGAAAACTCCTCAACTCTGTGACAGAAGTAGGAGTTGGCCATTTGACAATGACTTCAATTTTGGCAGGATCCACTTGAACGCCTTTTTCATTGATTACAAATCCCAAATAGGCAATGGAAGTTTGCCCAAAAGAACATTTGGAAAGATTGGCATACAATTGATTCTTCTGAAGAGTTTGAAGAACATATTCCAAATGCTCAAGATGACTTTTCCAAGAGGAAGAGAATACAAGGATGTCATCCAAATAAATAATTACAAATTTGTCCAAACAATCACGAAACACTTCATTCATTAGCCGCATGAATGTGGCTGGAGCATTCGTAAGACCAAAGGGCATGACAAGCCACTCAAAGAGTCCCATCTTAGTCTTGAATGCTGTCTTCCAAGTGTCCTCTGCTTCAATTCTGACTTGATGGTATCCACTTTTGAGATCGATCTTGGAAAAGAACTTAGCTCCTTGGAGCTGATCCAAGAGATCATCAATTCGTGGAAGTGGATAACGATTCTTGATGGTGATCTTATTTAATGCTCGAAAATCAATGCATAGTCTCCAAGTGCCATCTTTCTTCAATACAAGCAAAATAGGTGAAGCACATGGAGAAGTGCTAGGTTTAATGAAACCTTTAGACAATAAGTCTTGAATTTGTCTTTTAATTTCCTCCATTTGCACTATTGATTGTCTATACATTGGAGCATTAGGAAGTGAAGCAGTAGGTACAATTTCAATAGAATGATTAATTGTTCTTTGAGGTGGAAGACTTGTGGGTTCTTGAAACACACCTGAATATGATTGCAACAAAGAATTAACTGAAGCATGCTTGTCTTGTATTGGCTTGGATGCTTGCTTATTTTCATTATGTGGTCTGATGAAGATGAGTGCCAATTCCCTTGCTTGATTTACAACCTTACGTGCTTGTCTACAACTTAGCATTAGATTTTGAGGAGTTTGCTGAGTGCTTCTGATTATGTAGGCTTTATCATCTTTGTGCAAGGTGTATGTGTTTTGAAACCCATCATGAATAGACCTCCTATCATATTGATAGGGTCTTCCAAGCAATAAACCACAACAATCCATTGGAGTAACATCACACACAACTGTGTCAACAAAAGAGGGACTGAAAGCAAAATTCACAGTGCAAGTGTGTGTGATGTCCGATGAAATCCCATTATCCTTCCACCCTAAAGGATACGGATGAGGATGGGGTTTCATGGGCAGCTTCAATTTGTCGACAACAGACCTCGCAATTAGATTCTTCTGCGAGCCGCTATCGATGATACAATCAACTACAAAAGATGCATCAAGGTGGACCGTGGTCACAAACAAGTTCTCTCGATCCCCTAGTGAAGTGTTCATGAGGGTCAATTTGTTCAACCCAGCCAACTCTTTGTAAGTCTTTCTTTCCCCTGTAGCCTCAATGGGACCTTCTTGAGGTTCCTCATTGGAAGGCTTTACAACTAGGGACTTCTTTTTCAAAATTTTCAACTTAAAACATTGATGCTTTTGATGGCCCTTCTTCTTACAATATGTACATTCCACGGAAGATTTGGAAGATTTGGAAGAAGAAGAAGAAGAAGAAGTAGGAGAAGGAGAAGAGGGAGAAGAAGAAGAAGACGTAGCCGCCTTGGATTGCTGATTTGAAGCCTTCGAATTTCCTCCCGATGACGAAGAGCGAGCCCCGCGCGATGAATCTCGTAATTCCTCCTCCGCAAGAATGGCTTGATTGAAAGCCATATCAATGCTCAAGATAGTTTTGTATTTCAACTTGCGATAAAGTGGTTCCTGCAGTCCACTTTTAAACTTGGTAACAAGTTGAATTGCAGTATCCTGCACAAAATTCAGAATTCTCAACTTGTTAAATTGCAACACATAATCATGAACACTCATGTGAGTTGTTTGGCGAAGACGTAACCACTTAATTTGAAGGTCTTCAGCATAATTTGAAGGGTAAAAACTACTCTTCAAAATGCGTTGCAATTCTTCCCATGTATCAATGGGATTCTGAGTTTGGTGGCGATCTGTGACAAGGATTTTAGCAAGGCCCGTCAACTTGAGTTTGGCAAAAGCAACTCGTTGAACCTTCTCCAATTTGGTATACTCGAACCAACTGTCCATGTCGAGAATCCAGCTATTGAGAACTTTCGGATCCCGCGAACCATCATAATTGGCAACATCACAATGAGGTTGAATGTCTTGAGTGGTGACTTTATCGGCCAACATACTCACTAGTTGTGTGAGTTGGGCCATTTTGTCAGCCAACTCGGCAGCCATTTGCGCTCGAGTTTGTGCCAGAATGTAATGACAAGTTACAAGAAGGAAAATGCTTAATAATTGCAAAATGCAATACAACAGCAATACAGATAAAAGCCTATGGAATGACTTTTAAAAATACAAGAAACCATTTGCCATGGCCCAGCAGTCTCCCACATTCTCGAAAATCATCGGGTTTTTTTTTTTTTTTTTTTAAATATTAATACTCTGTTCCGGGCGACCCGATTAGCTCCTATCTGATGTGGTATTAGCCAAGCTATACTTTTATTTTATTTATAGGCTTAAATAGCCAACGAAAACAAAGAAAGTCGGCAGGAGTAGATAAGTAGCTGCCGACAATTAAAAACAAGGAATGTCGGCAACTGCCGACATTACAAAGCTGTCGACAAACAAAATGTCGGCAAATACAAGACTTTAGGAAAAATAAATAAATAGTAAACCTAAAGTCTATTAAACCTCATCACTCGTCCCATCAACAAAAGCATTGGACTCCAATGCTTGTAACAAGGCGGGAAAATCCCTGGACATGAGGTGAGCAGAAATCCAGCGAGCTTGGTGTGGAAATTGGCCACGACGGGCCACCAGATATGAAGTAGAAGTACCCTGGCGAGTTTGCCAAGTCTTTGTATCAAAAAGGGTATCATCAGAAAGCGGAAGCTGTGCATCAGGAACCACATCAACCGAATGACTGATAGCTGGATCAGATTCCAAGGTGGAATCATAGTATGGTTTAAGATCAACATTGACGACATCATGAATGCCTAGATGAGCTAGAAGATCCAGACGAAAGGCATTCTATGAAATCTTCTGAACAATGGTATAAGGACCATAGCGTAAAGGTTTGATTTTGCTATGGGTCTTATCTACAAATCGTCGCCTGTCGAGGTAAAACCATACTTTATCACCCACTTGAAAATGATGAGGAATACGATGTCGGTCCATCTGTTGCCGTTGTTTCTGCTGAGTCTTCTGAAGAATCTGAACTACTTTGGACTGAAGGCTCTGCAAATGCTGGATGAAAGAGTTCGCCTTTTCTTGCTCCTTCTGAATATGAGTAGTAGCTGGTGAGGGCAAGGACATAGGCAACTCATAAGGAGCCAACGGCTGAAAACCGAAACATTTGCTCTATCTGGTGAGTTTGTTTTTCTTGAAAATCAAAGAAATGTTGATGGTCCAAGTTCATCCAAGCATAGTGCAGCTATGGTGTTAGATTCATTCACTTTTCCAGATGAGTCAGAGAATGTCGTGGAGATACCTATGGATGAAGTGCAAGCTTTTCAACAGTATAGAAGGGATAGCTACAATCTCAGGAACAAAAATCTAGAGCCTAATACTACGTCTACACCTCCAGATAACTCCCATAATGTTCCTCCAGATCCATCTCCAAATAATAACCCACCTCCACCCAAGGGAGGAGATCCAAGAGTATCATATGGATTGGTTGCTCCACTCAATAAGGGATACAATATAGTGGAGGATATGAAGAAGATCAAGGCTAACATCACTCTTCATGAGTTGGCTCAAATTATTGAACAAAGAGATAATTTGATCAAGACATACTCTGAGCATACTGCTAAACCTCTAGAAAAAGGGAAGAAGATAGCAAATGCAAATATGGCCATGTATAAAGAAAAGATTGAAGTTTTGCCTTTCTTGCTAACTGTCCGCATATTTGGAAAGAATTTACACAACTGTCTGGTGGATTTTGGTGCCTCAGCCAATGTCATGCCTCTAGCCATTTGTCAACAGTTGGGTTTAACCCCTATGAAATATGAGAGAAGAGTTATCCAATTGGATAAAACTGAGGTTAAGGTAGTAGGCGAACTTCAAAGTATACACATCCAGCTAGTATCTGAGCCGAGAGCACAACACAAAATTGACATTCAGGTGGTAGATATTCCTGTGGGATACGGAATTCTTCTGAGTAAATATTGGTCAAAGTCTTTGAATGGGTACTTGGTGACTGATTTTTCACATTGTGGTTGCCCTGGAAAGGTGTTGCCAATCAGTTGAGAATCGAAAGATAACCTAGATATAAACACGTGATCACTGAGTATAATGCCAAGAATGAGGTTGTAAACCGTGTTGATACAAATATTGGAGATTATAATCTGACAACTGAGAAGGTGAGACCAGTTACAGCTCTAACAAATCACAACAATGATATTTGGACATTACACATTGATGAGGTTAAATCTAAGCAAGGCTCAGGTGAAAGAGCAAATTATGAAAATTCTACTAGAGGGATAAAAATTGAAATCTTGGATATTGGAGCAGTAGAGCAACCACAAAATGTTCAAGTCATTGAGAACTATGACGTACAAATAAAATATGATCTCTTTGAACTGTTACATAAATTCGAAGATGTGATGATCTGGTTCTATAAAGGCCTTAAGGTATTTGATCCTGGGGGTTTTAAAAAAAAGGGGAAGATAGTAAACACACCAAGTCTTTCCCAGGTAGCAAAAATTTTGGGAAGCATAATCTGGAGTGCATTTCGTCAACAGGACCTGAAAGGTATTTTTCTAAATTTACCTGCAAATGGTCAAATTTTTTTTAGGCACTATTTCTCTGCTTTTCCATCTGCTACATTTTTTTGAGTGATTGAAGGGACTTTGTGCATATGTATATATTGTAAATAAAGTTTGAAGTAGTGTGTTTTTATTTTGTTTTATTTAAAGTTTGAAGTATTGTGTTTTATCTTTTGAGGTCTGTGCAATTTTGTCTTTAACTGATGGCTTTTTTTCCCTCCTCTTTAGCTTTTAAATCCTGTTTGTCTGAGTTTTTGCCTAAACCAAGAAAACACAAATCAACATTTAAAATTGGCCTAGTGTGTTTTCATTTTGTTTTATTTTTGTTAAGAGATAGTCTGCTAGAGCTAAAAAGTGGAACTACTTGTTATTTAGAACAACATCAGAAAGATAATTGGATTTTGTATCTTTCTTGCCATAATTATTTTGATTATAAAGAAATTACTATATTGTTTGGCTGAAGAACTCCCGGGGAATCCAAGAAAAGTTGGTCATGAGAGGGGAATCCATTCATAAAATTATTTTAAGTGTCCAAAGAAGCTATTGGTACCCAGGCTGAAGCGGTTAGTCGATCAATTGCTCGATCAATGAAATGTAAAAAATTCTAGCAAGACTTTCCAAATATCGGTATCTTTCAAAAAGGAGAGAGAAGGTGAAAGTTGGGCAAGCCAACATAAAACTGGCACTCTTTTTTGCAAAAAAAAAAAAAGAAAAGGTTATGTGATAGAAAGAGATAGCCAAGGCTCCCGAAGGATACATCTCAAACGTGTTTGCCAGGCTATAGATGCCACCTCATATTTGGAAAAGATCAAGGTCGTGAAAATCTAAAGAGTAACTCTGTCGCTGTAAAAGGCTAAACTAGTAAACAAAGCTCTACTCGGTTTCCCCTACACAATCTAAATAGTTGTTCGATCCATAGCAAGCATTTGAAGCCCCAGTAATCCTTGAAGGAAGGTTTATACACTTGTAATTGTACATCAGAATCTTCCTTAAGTGGTTCAACCTAGTATGTCCTTGGGAAATTTTAACAGCTAGCAGATAGTAGTTAAGTCATTTTAAAAATATATTTGTGGCAAAGCATGGTACATAGTCTAAATTGTTTTGAAACTAGAGTTATGGATTCTAAATAGTGCTACTATTTTCCCCACAGATATCGCCATTTGTTGAGAAGCAACACACCCCCACTAAAAAAATGAAATTCCATCCTTTGAAAATATTTAATTTTCATTTTTCCGCAGGGACCCTCTTGAGTTTTTTGTGTTTTAATTCCAATTTTTTCTTGCACCCTTTTTCAAACTTTGCCTACATCAAAGTGTCCAAGTAGACTTGCATATGGCATTGATTTCAATAGCAGTTTCTATTTTTGGCCAGCAAACTTCTAAATGTATATTCCCTTAATCCGTGATGAATTTTAAAGTTCCATTTGCAAATTTGGATACCCTTTGGGCCTTTTTAGATGCTTGTAAAGTTTCATCAAATTCTGGGCACTTTAAGTTTTTCATCATTTTTTTTCTACACCATGTGAAGCTGACCATTCTCGAGCAACTTAAAATTCATTTTTTAAATATTAAAATTATTTATGAGTAAGGAAGATCCTTCACCAATATGTAAAAATTCCAAATACAGATGGAAAAAGTCACTGGAGTCAACCTACAATTTTAAGAAATTTGCAAAGTGGAAGAAAAGCTTAAGGGAAATGTCGCGATATCGCGACATGTTCCATTTTCGAACCTGTCTCATTTTCACGAAAGAAAAGTTTGGAAATAATAGCTTGAGGGAAATGTCGCGATATCGCGACATGTTCCATTTTCGGACCTGTCTCATTTTCACGAGAGAAAAAGTTTGGAAGAAAAGATTGAGGGAAATGTCGCGATATTGCGACATGTTCCATTTTCGGACATGTCGGACTTTCACTCAAATTTAATTGTATCCTAAAATCTTTTAAAGTCCGATGTCGCGATATCGCGACATGTTCCATTTTTGCGAGGGCCAATGCTTGGAAGAGATTAAGTGGAGGAAATGTCGCGATTTCGCGACATGTTCCATTTTCGCGAGGGCCAATGCTTGGAAGAGATTAAGTGGAGGAAATGTCGCGATATCGTGACATGTTCCATTTTTGCGAGGGCCAATGCTTGGAAGAGATTAAGTGGAGGAAATGTCATGATTTCGCGACATGTTCCATTTTTGCGAGGGCGGAAGCTTGAAAGAAGCGAAGTGAAGGAAATGTCGCGATATCGCGACATGTTCCATTTTCGCGAGGGCGAAAGCTGAAAGAAGCGAAGTGAAGGAAATGTCGCGATTTTGCGACATGTTCCATTTTCGCAAGGAAGAAATCCTAAAAGAGACTAAGTGAAGGAAATGTCGCGATTTCGCGACATGTTCCATTTTCGCGAGGGCGAAAGCTGAAAGAAGCGAAGTGAAGGAAATGTCGCGATTTCGCGACATGTTCCATTTTCGTGAGGAAGAAATCCTGAAAGAGACTAAGTGAAGGAAATGTCACGATTTCGCGACATGTTCCATTTTCACGAGGGCGGAAGCTGAAAGAAGCGAAGTGAAGGAAATGTCATGATTTCGTGACATGTTCCATTTTCGCGAGGGCCAATGCTTGGAAGAGACTAAGTGAAGGAAATGTCATGATTTCGTGACATGTTCCATTTTCGCGAGGGCCAATGCTTAGAAGAGATGAAGTGAAGGAAATGTCGCGATATCGCGACATGTTCCATTTTCGTGAAGGCACAAGCAAGGAAGAGACAAAGTGGAGGAAATGTCACGATATCGCGACATGTTCCATTTTCGTGAAGGCACAAGCAAAGAAGAAGTAACTTGAAGAAAATGTCGTGATATCGCGACATGTTTGATTTATATTCATTTTGCAAAATTTGGCCATTCTTTAAAATTTTCATTACCCATCCAAAGGAAGTGAAAGCTTTTCGACACAGTCCAAACCCTAGAAATATTTAAATGGGAAAATTAATTAATTTTAATCTTTGCTTTTCTTTTGCAGAAAGTAATTCAATAGTTACATTCATGGCAGAAGTAATGGCGAGAAAGACAGACAAACCTGAATTTCGGCACAAATCAAGCGAGGAATTAATGAGATGCTCTGACAGCTTGCCAAAAGATAAAGATAAGAGATGCCGGGAAATCAGTAACTCATCCAGATTTTGCAGATCTGGCCGCAAATACAAACTTTAAGGAATTTTCTGGTGGATACATTTGTCGGGAAAATTTATGGCAAAAGTAATGGCGGGGAGAGAATCTCGACTCGAACCAAACAAAGGCAGTTGTGTGAGGATGGAAGGCCTCGGGAGTCAATGACTCATCCAAATTTTGCAGAAGAATTAATGAGATGCTCTGACAGCTTACCGAAAGATAAAGATACATTTACATGCAGCACCCATTTGACGAAGATAAAACCAAATCTTATCTTCTCCATTTATGGCAAGATCCACATGAAAATTTTCAGAGTGATTAGGGTTTATCGAAACTCTATATAAAAATACCTTATATTGTAAAGCTTCGGCGGTGGGATTTTTATGATAAGATTTAGATATTTGGAAGAAGATATTTTGAAAAGATTAGGGTCTGTCCTGAGTCTATATATACTTCTCTTGAATGTAAAGTATGGATGCGAAAACTTGGAATAAAAGACATTCTAGCAATTTCCTGCAAATCTTGTTTGAATGCTTTGTTTTGGACCTGGGGTTGGTGTGAAATCGTTCTTCTGTGATAGCGTGGCCAGGAGCCTAATATCTTTTGGATTTCGATAAGTGCACCTTCTTCTATTTTTGTCTCACTAAAGTTCTATTTATTTTAGTTGTAAATCTGTGTTATCAAGATTGAATATGTTGTTAGGCTTCACTCTGTTTGTTATATGCTAGGGAAAATTAAATATTTAAGGTTCTGGTCTATTCTAATTGCTCTGTCCTCACTACGCGAGCTAGACTGCTTGTGAGAGATACCAGTTAACAACGACTTCCCTTCTATTTATGATTTTTTTTCAAATCTATGTTATCTCCGTCTTATGCTCTTAGTAGAAGGTGATCTTAGAAAGTTGGACACCTTCCTTTTTGATTGGTTCTATTGTGAAGTTAAATAGTGTAATTGAAATTGATAGTTTTGATTCTGCAACTAACTTAGATAAGCTTCTCTTTTTTGCCCTACCCTACTCTCTTTGTTCTATTGTTAAATGATCCATTTTTATTTTCTTTCAAATTTGTCTTTTATTTAATCTGCTAAAATATAAAGAGCTATATCAAAGAACTCATTGTAAATCTGATTGTCAACAAAGATAACAACCTCTAAAACATTATTGAATGAAGGTCGAGCCCGTTGTAAGGTAACAGATAGTCCACTTGAAACTATTCTAGAAGCGAAAAAGAGTGAATAGACATTCGACCCAACTCTGTAACTCACACCTTGGATAACCAGCAAGATCCTAAAGATGTTGGTTCATCTTTCATACACACCCCGTGAAGAATGAGCATAAAATACCGATAACACTTACACGGGATAAATCCCACTCACTTTAGGATCTTGCTGGTTATCCAAGGTGTGAGTTACAGAGTTGGGTCGAATGTCTATTCACTCTTTTTTGCTTCTGGAATAGTTTCAAGTGGAGTGTCTGTTACCTTACAACGGGCTCGACCTTCATTCAATATTGTTTTAGAGGTTGTTATCTTTGTTGACAATCAGATTTACGATGAGTTCTTTGATATAGCTCTTTATGTTTTAGCAGATTAAATAAAAGATAAATTTGAAAGAAATTAAAAATGGATCATTTAACAGTAGAATAAAGAGAGTAGGGTAGGGCAAAAAAGAGAAGTTTATCTAAGTTAGTTGCAAAATCAAAACTATCAATTTCAATTACACTATTTAACTTCACAATAGAACCAATCAAAGAGAAAGGTGTCCAACTTTCTAAGATCACCTTCTACTAAGAGCATAAGACGGAGATAACATAGATCTGAAAGAAAATCATAATTAGAAGGGAAGTCGATGTTAATCGGTATCTCTCACAAGCGGTCTAGCTCGCGTAGTGAGGACAGAGCAATTAGAATAGACCGAACCTTAAATATTTAATTTTCCCTAGCATATAACAAACGAGTGAAGCCTAACAAAGATATTCAATCTTGATAACACGGATTTACAACTAAAATAAATAGAACTTTAGTGAGACAAAAACAAAAGAAGGTGCACTTATCGAAATCCGAAAGAGATTAGGCTCCTGGCCATGCTATCACAGAAGAACGATTTCACACCAACCCCAGGTCCAGAACAAAGCACTCAAACAAGATTTGCAGGAAATTGCTAGAATGTCTTTTATTCCAAGTTTTCGCATCCATACTTTACATTCAAGAGAAGTATATATAGACTCAGGACAGACCCTAATCTTTTCAAAATATCTTCTTCCAAATATCTAAATATTATCATAAAAATCCCACTGTCGAAGCTTTACAATATAAGGTATTTTTATATAGAGTTTCGATAAACCCTAATCACTCTGAAAATCTTCGTGTGGATCTTGCCATAAATGGAGAAGATAAGATTTGGTTTTATCTTCATCAAATGGGCACTGCGTGTAAATGTATCTTTATCTTTCAATAAGCTATCAGAGCATCTCATTAATTCTTCTGCAAAATTCAGATGAGTCATTGAATCCCGAGGCCTTCCATCCTCGCACAGCTGCCTTTGTTTGGTTCAAGTTGAGATTCTCTCCCCGCCATTACTTTTGCCATAAATTTTCTCGACAAATGTATCCATCGGCAAATTCCTTAAAGTTTGTATTTGCGACCAGATCTGCAAAATCTGGATGAGTTACTAATTTCCCGGCATCTCTTATCTTTATCTTTCGGCAAGCTGTTAGAGCATCTCATTAATTCCTCGCTTGATTTGTGCCGAAATTCAGGTTTGTCTGTCTTTCTCGCCATTACTTCTGCCATGAATGTAACTATTGAATTACTTTCTGCAAAAGAAAAGCAAAGATTAAAATTAATTAATTTTCCCATTTAAATATTTCTAGGGTTTGGACTGTGTCGAAAAGCTTTCACTTCCTTTGGATGGGTGATGAAAAATTTAAAGAATGGCCAAATTTTGCAAAATGAATATAAATCAAACATGTCGCGATATCGCGACATTTTCTTCAAGTTACTTCTTCCTTGCTTGTGCCTTCACGAAAATGGAACATGTCGCGATATCGTGACATTTCCTCCACTTTGTCTCTTCCTTGCTTGTGCCTTCATGAAAATGGAACATGTCGCGATATCGCAACATTTCCTTCACTTCATCTCTTCCAAGCATTGGCCCTCGCAAAAATGGAACATGTCGCGAAATCGCGACATTTCCTTCACTTAGTCTCTTCCAAGCATTGGCCCTCACGAAAATGGAACATGTCGCGAAATCGCGACATTTGCTTCACTTCGCTTCTTTCAGCTTTCGCCCTCGCAAAAATGGAACATGTTGCGAAATTGCGACATTTCCTTCACTTAGTCTCTTTCACTTTCTTCCTTGCAAAAATGGAACATGTCACGAAATCGCGAAATTTCCTTCACTTCGCTTCTTTCAGCTTCCGCCCTCGTGAAAATGGAACATGTCGCGATATCGCGACATTTCCTTCACTTCGCTTCTTTCAGCTTTCGCCCTCGCAAAAATGGAACATGTCGCAAAATCGCGACATTTCCTCCACTTAATCTCTTCCAAGCATTGGCCCTCGCGAAAATGGAACATGTCAAGATATCGCGACATTTCCTCCATTTAATCTCTTCCAAGCATTGGCCCTTGCAAAAATGGAACATGTCAAGATATCGCGACATTTCCTCCATTTAATCTCTTCCAAACATTGGCCCTCGCGAAAATGGAACATGTCGCGATATCGCAACATTTCCTCCACTTAATCTCTTCCAAGCATTGGCCCTCACAAAAATGGAACATGTCGTGATATCGCGACATCGGACTTTAAAATATTTTAGGATACAATTAAATTTGAGCGAAAGTCCGACATGTCCGAAAATGGAACATGTCGCGATATCGCAACATTTCCCTCAATATTTTCTTCCAAAATTTTTCTCTCGCAAAAATGAGACAGGTCCAAAAATGGAACATGTCGCGATATCGCGACATTTCCCTCAAGCTATTATTTCCAAACTTTTCTTTCGCGAAAATGAGACAGGTCCGAAAATGGAACATGTCGCGATATCGCGACATTTCCCTCAAGCTTTTCTTCCACTTTGCAAATTCCTTAAAATTGTAGGTTGACTCCAGTGACTTTGTCCATCTGTATTTGGCATTTTTACATATTGGTGAAGGATCTTCCTTACTCATAAATAATTTTAACATTTAAAAAATGAATTTTAAGTTTCTCGAGAATGATCAGCTTCACATGGTGTAGAAAAAAACTAATGAAAAACTCAAAGTGCCCAGAATTTGATGAAACTTTACAAGCATCTAAAAAGGCCCAAAGGGTATCCAAATTTGCAAACGGAACTTTAAAATTCATCACAGATTAAGGGAAAATGCATTTAGAAGTTTGCTGGCCAAAAATAGAAACTGCTATTGAAATCAATGCCATATGCAAGTCTACTTGGACACTTTGATGTAGGCGAAGTTTGAAAAAGGGTGCAAGAAAAATTTGGAATTAAAACCCAAAAAACTCAAGAGGGTCCCTGAAAAAAATGAAAATTAAATATTTTCAAATGATGGAATTTCATTTTTTTAGTGGGGGTGTGTTGCTTCTCAACACTACACCTGTTTTGAAGTGCATATAGTGCTCTCCAACCACTTTGAGTTCTTTTCATCCTACATGTATTCCAATTAAGTTTGTCATGAAACTCTATGTCCAGGTATTTGTATTCTACTACTACATCAAGCGGTTCTCCTGCAAACTAAAATTTGAGTTGTTGCTTCTTCTTTTTTGCTGAAAAAATCATAATTTTTATTTTGCTCGTGTTCACCTGCATCCCAACTTATTTACAAAAGAGTTCTAGAGCTTGAAGGTGATCTTCTAGATATTTGGTTGTTTTGGCCACAAGAATTACATCATCTGCATACATGAGGATTTTTACCACATATTTGGCTAAATGCACACCCTCTCCCCTAAATTTGTTTATCCATTCTTCTAACTTGTCAATGTACAACCCAAATAAGGTCGGAGATAGAGGGCAACCTTGTTTGACACCTATGTCACTACCCCAACATTCAGATAACCCTTCATGTGTTCTAATTCTAGCCTTTACATGCTCATATAGTCTATGAATTGTTGCCCTGTAGTGAATTGGAACCTCTAGCTCTTCCATTCTGCTCCATAATTTTTTCCTTGGCATTGTGTCAAATGCCTTTTTGAAGTCTACAAAACAACAAAAAGCCTCCTCTTTTTTGTCCCATATTTTTTCCACTATGTATCTGAGCATGATACAGTGATCAATAGTTGAGTGTTTGGGCCTAAAACCTGCTTGCCCTTTTTCTCTTTTTCCCTTTTCTTCCGCCCATATGCTGATCCTACGCTCTATCATACTCCCAAACAACTTTGCAAAGAGAGGGTTGATCATGATAGTTCGATAGTTTGAGGGATTATTTACATCTCCACTTTTAAACAAAGGAATGGTCAAGCTAGTTGTCCACTTAGTAGGGAAGACATTTTGTATGACCTCATTGAAAATTTCTTTGATTTGCGGTGCCAAGATATCTACCCCTCATTTTATATGCTCTGCTTGAAGATTGTCTATGTCACGGGATTTACCAGTTGCTAACTTTTTTATCCCTTGAATAATGTCTTCAATTGTGAAAAGTTATTTCTTGACAATGATAGTAGGGGGTGTCTCCTGCTGGTTACTACGTTGATACAATTGTTTTGAATACTCCAACCACTGATTAACTGTTATGTTATTTTCAGTTTGCATCCTTTTCACACTTAGTTCCTTCTAAAATTTCTTTGGTTCATGCTTCCCTAAGTAAATCAATTATTTCCTCCTTGTTCTAGTGTATTCTTCTTTTTTTGCCCTTACCAGTTTCTCATATGCTTTTTTGTTTGCTCTTGTTTTACCCGTTGGTTCCTTTAGTAATCTTCGCATTTTTTTGCAATCTTCATCGAACCATGGGTTGGTTGGGAAGCTATTCCTTTCTTTATTTTTAGGTTTAGCTCTCTTGCATTTGTTTAGAGCTTCTTGAATAACGTGCATTAACCATTCACTCTTACTGTAATATCTACTACTGTGATGTAGTTCTTCCCTTTCCTATAACTTGTTATTAATACTGCTCTAAAATTTTATCGATTTTCATCTGTTAAGAGAATGTTTCCCTTGTGAGGATATTTATTTTGATTGCCTTGCAAGTGTTTTTCCCTTGGTTTGTCTCCATGCATTCGAAGTTTCATAACAATTGGGTTGTGATCTAACTTAAGTTCCACTTGGAGAATCTTCCACTTCTAGCTCCTCTATTTTTGGTATGTAATTCTGTGAGCATATTACATAGTCTATTACACTTTGTCCCTTATATGTTTTGCATGTATACTTTCCTAATTTTTTCATTTGTTCATCCCATTGCAAATAATCAAATTGTATATGCTGCAAAGACCTAACAACTCTTCTCCATATTGCGTGATAGCCCCATGGTCGACTGTTGATTTTCCTCTTCTGGCATCCAAAGAGGATTAATCTCAATATCTTTTTTACCTTCTAGAATGTTAGCTTGCTTATTTGTTGTCCTTGCATTGAAATCTCTAATTAATATAATCTCCCCCAACTTACTGTATATTGAAATGTCTCTTTTTAGGGAGGAGTACGGGTCTTCTCTGTTAAGGTCATGTTTCTTATAGAATTTAGAATTCTTGGGAGAAAAATAACATGCTTGCTATGCTAATAACTGACTTATTTTCTAGGATATTTATCCAGATGTATTGTTTGTTTTCATCTTGTTTTTCAATTTTAATGACCCTATCCCATTCCTCTTTTATTAAAACCATAATACCCCCATGCCCTTTGCCATTTTTTGCTACTTTATTCCATATTGCTATTTTTTTGTATCCCACAAATTCTGGAGTCCTACATCCATCATGTTCATGTGTTTTTGTCAATATGATTATATCTTTGTCTCTAGCAATGGGCCCTAACCCGGGTTCTCCTCTCCAAGGGAAACCTCTACAGTTCCAACTTACCATTGTAAGATGTTCCCGGGTGGGCCATACTCCCTATTTTTTTGGATTTGTTTAGATGTGATGTATGCCTTTCCATTTCTTAAATATGTCTATTTCCCTTCATTCATTGCTGCTCTTTCTCTTCATTCCTTGCTACCCTCATCTTTTCTCATTCCTTATTTCTTTCTTCCTGCTGTAAAAATGTTAGGTCATCATCTAAATAAAATTGTTACCCTCTCAGCATGCGTATGTTTTTAAGTAACCTTATTTTATCCTCATAGCTCATCAATGTGACCCGAATATGTCTATCTCTGCCTCCTTCTCTCAGCCTGCCAATTCTGCTTGCTTTTTTTATCTGACCCTCCCATTGTAATCTATCTTACAAGAAATCCCTGGTTAAACAATTTGTGTCTTCCCTGTCCCCATAATCTTCCAACCCTTTGATGATTATATTTGATAACTTCTCATGTATTTCTTTCTCTTCTGTTATTTAAATTTTTACTTGCTTCTCTATCAACTCTTTTTGTTGATTGACTGGTTCTTTTACTACTTGAGACCATGTCTTTACCTTTGCTAATTCATTTCGTAGCTCATTTTCTCTTGTTTCCATGTTTCGGAGTGTTTTCTGTACCTCTTTTATTTGATTTGCATTTGTTTTTTCCACCTCTATTGCATCATTGATTGGGGGTGGATGGCTTGTTTGAGGACATGCCATTCACGTTGACCCATGTTTGCAAGGTTTTGTAGCTTTGACACTTGCTCCTTGAGTTGGTTGTTTTCCTTTTCTAGCCTCCGAATGGTGTTTATAACCTCATCTGATTTATTTTCTCTTAATTTCTCCCTCCTTTCCATGCTTTTAAGTTTCTCTTTCATCTTCATTAGCTCTTACACATAAAGTCTTGGTGCCCACATGAGTGGTGTAGTTGTGGGACTGTAAGTTTCTTCCTCTTCTAAAAACTCATTTTGGTGATTTGCCTTTGATTGTTCCTTATTCTCCACCTGTTTATGTGGTAGAATATTTTTTATTTTTATTTTTCAATATGCCCTCTTCATTGTTGTTGCCCTTGCTCGATCTTGTCGACGCCTTAATATCCTCCAGTACTGTTTCTCATTGACATATATTGGTTCTTGCAATTGTTGCTTCCCTTCTTCAATTTTCAAACCCTTTATAGCTGAACCCTCCGTAATATTGATCCAATGAAATAAATGTGTAATAAAACCCTCCTTGCTCTACAAACCCTCCAACCCTCCAATGTAAACCCTTGCTGATAATAAAACCTTCTGCCGCAAACCCCTATAACAAATGTATTTCTCCTATCTACTTAAATTGTTTTATAAATCGAAAGAGGACGAAAAAAGTGCTTACCCGATGAAATAAATGTTTAATACAATACTCCGTCGCAAACTCTCCTTGCTCTACAAAAACCTTTTGTCACAAACCCTTTAATTTTTTGTGCTGATATTTCTTTTCTAGTTCAGTGTACAATTCAAATCTTCTTCGTTCTATCGGCTCTGCTTCAGTATCCACGCTCTACTTCAGTATCTTGTCGTAAATCCAATGAAATAGATGTTTAATACAATACTCCGCCACTTACCTGATATTTCTTGAACCAAACAAGAAATATCAGCACAAAAAAATTAAAGGGTTTGCGACAAAGGGTTTTTGCAGAGCAGCCCACATGAGTGGTGTAGTTGTGGGACTATAAGTTTCTTCCTCTTCTGAAAACTCATTTTGGTGATTTGCCTTTGATTTTTTCTTATTCTCCACCTGTTTATGTGGTAGAATATTTTTTATTTTTATTTTTCGATATGCCCTCTTCATTGTTGTTGCCCTTGCTTGAGCTTGTCGACGCCTTAATATCCTCCAGTACTGTTTCTCATTGACATATATTGGTTCTTGCAATTGTTGCTTCCCTTCTTCAATTTTCAAACCCTTTATAGCCGAACCCTCTGTAATATTGATCCGATGAAATAAATGTGTAATAAAACCCTCCTTGCTCTACAAACCCTCCAACCCTCCGCTGCAAACCCTTGCTGATAATAAAACCTTCTGCCACAAACCCCTATAACGAATGTATTTCTCCTATCTACTTAAATTGTTTTATAAATCGAAAGAGGATGAAAAAAGTGCTTACTCGATGAAATAGATGTTTAATACAATACTCCGCCACAAACCCTCCTTGCTCTGCAAAAAACCTTTCCCACAAACCCTTTAATTTTTTTGTGCTGATATTTCTTGTCTGGTTCAGTGTACAATTCGAATCTTCTCCGTTCTATCGGCTCTGCTTCAGTATCCACGCTCCACTTCAGTCCTGCTTCAGTATCTTGCCGTAAATTCGATGAAATAGATGTTTAATACAATACTTCGTCGCAAACCCTCCTTGCTCTGCAAAAACCCTTTGCCGCAAACCCTTTAATTTTTTTGTGCTGATATTTCTTGTTTGGTTCAATGTACAGTTCGAATCTTCTCTGTTCTATCGGATCTGCTTTAATATCCCCGCGCTCTATTAAAGAAAAAGAACAAAGCCCAATCGCTTTTTACGGTCGCCTTGTGACAGTCGTCTTGCGAGGCCAAGTGGGAGCATTCACTTTGCCAACCATCAAAATGTCGACCTCCTCCACGTGGCATAATCTTATAAATTGTATATAATAATTTTATTTATACTTAAAGAAGAGAGTTAATTTTGTATATTTAATTTATAAGTAATTTTTTATTCTATTTTAATTGGACAAGTTAAAAAAAATGAACTTTAAAAGGTGTAATGGTGTCTAGTTGAGCATATACCTAGTGAAGTTTATTTTGCATACAAATAGATTATTTGATTGTAAGGTAAGCACATGGATTAATATATAATTTGAAGGAATTAGAACAATTTTGTAAAAAAATAGAGATGTAAATAAAAGTTTACAAAACCAAGATCTTAGTTTTCTCCACCTAGAAGAATATGAAACAATTAAATTTTCATTTTGAGAGGGTCATTTAAAAAAGCAAGAAAATATAAATATCTTGAAAGTGCTTTAGTAATAAACTCGATTAGAGCAAATGGCATGAGCTCAATCCATTTAATACCTTCACTTTCAAGGAGGAGACCAAGGTTCAAATCATGCCAAGTGGTACGAGCATAATTTCTAAGTTGTTGTAATAGCACTGTGTGGTTGCCATGTAATAAGGGGGTCATTTCAATCTTATAAAACCAATAAAAAAATAACTTTGATTGGGAATCATGTAGAATGAAGAGAATTTTAGAAGGATGGATAGCACTTTTTGAAGTACAAAATAGATGTAGAGTTTATATAGGTCTTATTTGTGTTATTGATGGCATTGATAATACTTTATGGATGCAAAGTATGGACTAACAACACATCAAAATAAAGTATTTACAAAAGTTTTATCATAAACAAATGCAAACAAAAATTTTAGTTCCATATGAAATACTTTTAGCAAGAACAAGTACTTTTTCTAGAGATAGACATTATGATTTATCTTTTGAGTTATATGAAAATATTGAAAATGTGGATACAAATAGATGGTCAAAGACTATTATGTGAAAAAGACTCCAAAGATGGATGCAAATAGATAATAGAAGCATATAGTAGGAAGATTTGAATTTTTTTTTAAAACATGGATGAAACAAAACAACAAATGGATGAATATGTGGGGATATCAACTGAACTAAATGTTCAAATAATAACAAGTATATAAAGTTTTATGTCATGTTGAAATCATGTTAATTTTCAATTAAGGCCATGACTAACTTTATATTGTGATTATTGTATTTGTCCTATGAGGTCATGTTCACCCTATACGGTGATCTTATCATAGCCAATGGCTGGTCTCAATGACCAACATTAGGGTTCATTACATTGTAGGTTTGTATTATAGTCTTTTTTCTAATGATTTTGTCATGAATTGGAGATTCTTTTATTTGTGTTCTTGTTTCTTTCTTTATTGACTGGTGTAGTTGATCCCATCCATTCCTAAATATTTGGTACACTTTTACATGTTATAAGAGTACATTGAATCCTCGTTGCTCATTCCAAAATTTGACAAATTGTCAAATTATCAATATTTGTATAGTGATATCAACTTGACATGGAAGGTTGGACAATGGCGCTAAAATATTTTAGTATTCATTGCAAGATGAGTCATTTTAGCTCCAAGTGATTTCTCTTCATATTTTATTGTACAATACTTACGTGAGCATGTTTATAAATGAGAAACTAGTCTATATTATTTTTATGGCAAAAATCTTTAATTCATTCATTGAGGCAAGAGTTTATTTAATGCATTTTTAGGGTTACAAACTGGAAAATCAATACTCCCAATACTCCAGTTAATAATAACCTTCCAACTAATAATGCATGATCTAATAATAATGTAATAAAATATCCTAACATCCCCCCTTATTACATTATTTGGGTTAGAAAATATTAGGAACTCCCTAAATTTAGAGGAGTCTAGGGTCTTGCTCTTAGCTCTAGCTCATGGATTTGGCTTCTAGCTCTAGAACTAGCTTTGGCACTAGCTCAGGCTCTAGCACTGGTTGCTCTAGCTCTTAGATCTTGTTGCTTTGGCTTTGGTTGCTCTGGATTTGGTTGCTTTGGTTTTGGCTAATTTAGCTCTTAAGTAACCACATTTGGGTCCACCTCTAGGTCTTCAATTGGCTCTGCCACTAAGATTGGTCGTTGGATCAGCCTCTAGCTCTACCACTGGCTCTACCTCTAGGTTAACCTATGGGTCTGCCATTGGTTCTACTTTTGGGTTTGCCAATGACTTGGCATTTGGGTCAGCCACTAGGTCTATTACCTTTAGATTTGTTTTTGAGTTAGCCACTGGGTCTGCCACTAGGTCTTCCATTGGGTCAACCTTTAGGTTTGTTGCCTCTTGATTTACCTCTAGGTTTGCTAACTCTTTGTCTTCATCTGGATCTACTGCCTCTAGGACTACTTTTGGGAGATTATAGTTGTCTTAGTTGCTAATAGTTTTGCATTAGGAGTAGATTGGACATCTAGGACAAACAAGCCACTTTTGTAGGAATCGATGGCTATATGCTTACCATTCTTAGTGATAAAACACCTCTTATAGTCATTCTTAACTTTGAAATCAAACTTCATGTTTTTCTTTAGTAGTTAGGGCACAAAAAGCAAGTTGTTGGTTAGTTTTAGGACATAAAGAACCTGTTTGATGGTGCATTTCCCATTTAGAATTTGAACTAGAACATCACCTTATCCTTTCACCTTGTAAGTCTGATTATTGGTGATGATCATTGGTTTCCCTTATTTGGCTTTGAGGGTATAAAACTAGTCTTTATCCCCTGTCATGTGTTGGCTAGCACCAAAATCAATGTACCAAGCATTATTCTTGGCTTTAGAAATATATTTAGTAATGAGTACTCTATATGATTGTTCAAAATTTGAAGATGACTCTTCAAGTGCATGTTCATAATCTAAATTTGATACTTCAATGGCAAAATGCCTTTTTTCCTGCTCCTGTTGGGTTTGTGGCCTACATTGTTCCTGCTTTTGTTGAGGTTTGTGAACCTGATCTCCTCGTGGGGCAACATTGTACCAACAATATTTGGTATCATGGTCGTCACATTCACAAATATGGCAATACCTCTTTTGGTGCTAAGGTTGTTGTTGTGATGAGGAGGAAGGACCTTTGTTTGAAGAATATTTGTGTCTTCTTTGTTTTCCAAATTTTTAACTTGTAATTTTTTGGCTTATGAGTGCATTGTTCGACAATTGGTTCCTTATTTTGTTGGTTTCTTCTTCTTTTTGAAGCATATTGATCAATTCCTCAAAGGAAATTGCCTTGTTGGAGACCTGTAAGGAGGAAATAAGCACCTAAAAAGAATCGGGTAAATCTCAAATTATGATGGGAACTAAGAGCTTTTCGTTCTTCTTTTCACCCATAGCATTCAATTTTCCCTTCAAGTCTACCACTCTACAAAGAAATTCCTCCATAGTCTCTTAATCTCCCACTTGCAATGTGTGAAGTTGGGATTGAAGGTTAAGAATAGTGGACTAATTCTTTCCTTTATAAATGGTTGTAAGAGCAACCTATGCTTCATTGAAGGTTTTTGCACCATAAATGTATGGTTGGATCTCATCAAATACAGCAGATAATTAGCATCATTGCTCATTGATCTACTTCACCAAACTTCTTTTTTGGGTCCACTCATTGAGGTTACATTTTGATACTTGTCACAATGTCCCATAGTTTCTCCACTATCAAGATAGTCCACATCTTTGTCTTCCATGCTCTAAAGTTTGGTCCTTTTAGGAACCGAGAATCTATGAGAAACACTTTGGGAGTGGCCATTTTTGCAAAGTTGAAAAATATCACCTACAAAAGTTGGAAAACATGGAAGAAAAATAATGAAGGTGTCAGACTTCATTGATAATGCACCTTTTAGAATATTTGATGAATTTAATGGGGAAGGTGTTGGACTCCGTCGATATTGCACCTTATTTATAATAAATCATATTGCACAATTGGTTAAATCAAACACATAAAAGAAGCCCCCTTCTAAAATAATGCACTTTAATAAAGTACATTTAGTGTCCTAGGAGACCAATGCAATATTTTAGGCTTTGGCTCTTCTTTGGGAGGTCTAAGGTTCAAACCATAGTGTGTGTGTGGGGGGTGTGTGTTAATCCCCTATTGATAAGCTTAGCTCTCAACATTAGGAGGGGTCATGGTTGGGATGAGAATGCTCAGCCTTAAGCATTGGTCATAGGGGTTTCTCACACTATCCAAAATAAATAAATAAAATAAAGTACTTTTAAAAATGCATTTTTTTTTAAATAATAAGCTCTGCTGTCCCAGAAGGACAACGCAATGGTTCAAGCTTTGGCTCTTCTTCAAAAGGTCCAAGGTATAAATTGCAGTGTGGGCGAGTGTGTGAGGGGATGGGTATGTGTATGATTGTGTGTTTAGCCCCTATTGATAAGCCTAGCTCTCAGTCTTACGAGGGGTCATGGTTGGGATGGGAATGCCAAGCCCTAAGCATCGGTCGTAGAGGTTTCTCACACTACCCTAACCAAAAAAATCTAAAAAATAAGTGTTTTTTTTTTATTTTTTAAGAAAGCACTTTTAAAAATAATAAGCTTTGCGTTTTTTTTTAAATAAGCTCTTCTTTATTTTATTTTTATTTAAGAAAGCATTTAAAATAATATTTTTTTTTAAGGGTTCTTATTTTTCTTAAAAAAACTTTGCTTATTTTTTTTCCTTTGCTCTTTTCTTTTTTCTTAAATAAGCTCTTCTTTATTTATTTATTTTTTAAGAAAGCACTTTTTAAAATTAATAAGTTTTTTTTTTTGGAAAAAAAAAAAACAAAACTTTGTTTCTTCTTTTTATTTTAAATAATAAAGCTCTTTTTTTCTTTTCTTTTTTTAAATAAATAAATTTTGAAAACTTGCAAATCTGGGGTTGTATTTGTATTTGGATTTGGATTTTTTTTTGGTTGAATAATAAGGGGTTGTACTCGGTTCCTCCACCCTTAACAAATTACAACTCTCTTCTTTAGAGCTTGAGAGTTTACAAATATATACACTTCTCATCTCAATTGAGATGCTACAACTAGAAACCTACATCATTTTACATAAAATGTCTAAATTCTTGATTTTCATTTTTTGGATCTTTTTAATTTTCTATATAAATACAAATATTCTAGAATTCAACATCCTTCTTGACATTTTCTATAGCAGCCTTCACAATACCAAAACTTCACCTCTACTATCTATGCATTGCATCTTAGTAGAGTAATATTTCAAAAACATCACACTATCATAGTCCACTTTATGAAATATAGATTGCTAGTTTCCTTCTCGAAACACAAGTGCAACCACAAAAATTATAATAAAAAGTGTATATAAAAACACATTATTGTTACAAAATAAAACATATATTACCAATTGAAAACATTAAAGTAAATCTTAATCATTATTTGTTTCAGGTAATCAACATTTTCTTGTTAGCTTCAACTAAACTTACTACTTCCTCTAACCATGGAAAGGATAATTTAACTTCACGATCCTCAATCAAAACCCCTCTATTAGCTAGCCTATATGCACATTTGTTTTCTTCCCTTAAAGTATGTGTAAACCTGATTTCTTCAAACTCTTTAGTAAGATCTTAAATTTCCATAATTATCTCTTTTATGTTCCAAGGAGCCTTTGCTTTCCTCAAAATTACATTTATTGCTATGAGAGAATAACCTTGCATACATACTTTGTTCCATTTTATTTGTTTGCATATTTTTTACCCTTCTAAAGCCGCCCAAGCTTCAACTTCATTATTTGTCTTAAATCCACTATTGAAAGTGTAATCAAATAAAATATCTTTTCTATTATTTCTAATTATTCCTCTCCTACTGGTCATGGATTTCCTTTAGATGCTCCATCAAAATTCAATTTAACCCATTCCACGTCTGGTGGTTTTCACTTTATATTCTTTGCCTTCTTTTTGCTTCTATTGTACCCAACATCCTATTAGATATTCTAATATCCTAATATCCTCCTAAAATTATTTCCAATTAAGAAAGTTGAATGGTTGAAAGTGGTCTATAATTCATAACAAATAAGGATCCACCACTACAATAAATTATCAATACACTTTATATTAAAAGGTAACTAGCATATCTTAGAGATGTTTTGTTTAACATTATATATATAGACCATATATATATATATATATATATATATATATATATATATATATATATATATATATATATATATATATATATATATATATTTTAAGCGAAAAAACCCCTTGTGGGGCCGCCTTGGTCTGAGAGACCACGAACAAGGGGTTCTACACCGTCAAAGTCACTCGGGAGTCACACCCGACCCTGCCCGCACCAACATTATCAATTGGATTTTGGATACCCAATTCAACTTTTTAGTAGGGTGGAGATTTGAACCTGGGACCTCCCTTGGAGGATTACCCTCTCCTCTCCAACTCACTTACAACACCTGGGTTTGTTTAACATTATATTTAAATGCATTTATTTTTTGAAATAATCTTTGCAAGAACATTGATTGATCAAATTTCATTCTTTCAACTAGTTACATTCCTCAACTTTTAAGGAGGAAACCTAAGTTTGAATCTTACCAAGTGATATATACATAATATCTAAATTATTGTAATACCATTATGTGGTAATGATAAAATATTAGTGGGGCCTATTTCAATAACATATAACCAATTAACTATAAGTGTTGTTGTCAACCCTAATTCAAAAGGAAACAAGATTTTAGAAATGTAATTAACTAACTTAAAGTGATCCAAAAAGGCTAAAGTTTTACTATTTTGCTTTTATTTTAGCTACAAATATACTAAAGGCATTGCTTATCTTAGGGATAAGTATTTTTGTTGGGAATTAGAGAACCCAAATTATAATGTGTAACCTCAAAAACCTATTTTTTGTTGCATTAGAGGTCCTAATGTGTAAGGGGAAACTTTCATAGCACTTTATATCTTATGTTGTTTTAAAAATCCAAGTGCAATACATATTTTCCATATTGCTTTATTTATTATGGTTCCTTTGAAACTCTAATATTAAAGGGACAACCTCTGCATTACTTTGATTTTTATCATAAGGAGATAATTTTCTACTAGTTTAGGAAATTATTTTTGAATTGATCAAACTTAAAATCTTTCATCTTATTCACTTCAAAAATTGACTCTACATCTTCCTTCACAACTTTAATTCTTTTTGAATTAGAACTTAATCGTTCCACTTCCTCATCTTGTGTATCCTTTTTAGTTTCTTAAAATATTTATTTTGAATTAACCATTGTAGCCTTTATCATTTGACGAGGTAGAGTAACATTCTTTGATATTTGTTTTTAGACTAAAAATCCTTGATGTAACCCAACTTTTACTACAATATGATATGGACCCTGCTTCATCCTCGAGTGTTTTTCATGACAAAAATTATCATCTCTTTCTCGATCATTTTAATGTTTCAATATCTTTCCATGTGGATGCTAATCTACTTGATCCCGTTCTTTTTATTTAGATTTAATATTAATAGATTTTGGCAGTTTTTAAATATCCATGGTAATAAAAATTCAAATATACACAACATGCTTTTACTCCTTAGTACTTAGTCCTTCCTAGATAAATTCCCTTAGAGTATTACCAATATTTTTCAAAATTTCCTTGTTGTTAACCTAGTATGGTAGTCGAAAAAGACTAATCCACACTACAAGACTTTCAAGAGTTCTCATATTCTTTGAAAAATTCTCACTCTATGACCTTGAATATGAACCAACACCACCCTAAACCATGAGCCATCACCAAATATTTTATCTACGACTTCTAAATTGGAGAAGATGATGAGAAAAGATCTTTTTAAATGAAGGTCATTGAAATTTGATCCCAATCCTAATAGATTACATATTAACCCTTTGCTCTTAAGAATCCTTGTATAGTGACACATCTTATCCTTATTAGTCACTTTTTATGTATCATCTACTACCTAAATAAGGATTACCATGACTTCCTTTTTATTTTTCTTTTTCTTTTTGGTTGATGAAATTTTTTCCCCTGATAAAGGTATCCTTACTTCCAATTATACTTTATTTTAATGGTATTTCTTCCTTGTTACCCAACATTTCCTCATGTGAATTCTCTATTATTTAATTTTTACCAATGATTTAGAGTGAGAAATTTAAATAGGATACATACTTCTTGATCCTTGGTTATACTTGCTTATCAACATAACTTTTCTATTAAAATAACATAACTTTTAAGGAGAGGGGAGTTTTTATGTTGATTTATAATGTTGAATCCTTCTCAAAGTTTTTGATGATATTAAACAAACTTTTCTTACCAATGATCTCCACCAATGAATATGAGGTAGAGAATTGTGAGGCATCCTTCTAAGGGGAAAGGAAAGACAAGGCATGACCATGGAGGATCAATTCACCAAAATTTAACAAAAAAAACTTATTTACCAAAAGTAGAGTACCATGTGGTTATCTTCCCCTTAGTTCAACCCTAGATAATGTTATAAGAGGTTGGTATAAGGGGTAAAATATGTCAATAATAGTTTAGAGGGATTTTAACTAGAAAGTAAAGGGTAGAATAGAGGAAGAGAGATAGATCCAAAATTTAGACCCATTGTTGAATTTTATATGATTTTCAAATAATGATGAATAACCTAATACAATGGAATATTGGGGGCACTACAACATCTAGTTTTGGTGGATATAGGTCAACTAGAATTAATTTAATAGTTAATAAAGATCAAGTTAAGCTAAGGTTATCCAAAATTATGTCATAAAAAGAGATCAATATTTTTTGTACCTTTCAGACAAGGTGCCTTAAAATTTTATATTTGAAGCTTAGATGTTTGTGTGCCACTCAGCCTGGTCATTCGATTCCTACATGTCGGGGGTCTAGGTGGTTGGCCTTGGTTGGCAGAATTTTCGTGTGTGCAATGTTAGGGTTAAATTGGGGCTCTCAGCTTTTTAAAGGGATAGTGTGGGTGACTTGGAGGAAGTCAGTGAGTCATCATCACATGTGTGGACTAAGGTTATGAACCAAATTAATTTTACTCATAATAATTGGATAGGTGGCATGCGCCAAGTCGGCCATCATCATTTGATTGGCCAAGGAATGCAGATTGATCCGATGTTGAGTGGTTGGGCCTTATTCGTAATATGAGCCCTAAATGGTGGTAAGAGGGATTTAGGAAAGGGGTTTCTAATAGCAATTTGTGGACTACTATGATTGGGTAAGCTCTTGGGTTTCCCTATGATGGTTGTGCATGGGTTGAGGTGGTTTTTTGACATGCAGAAATCGCCAAATACCAATTGGGACACTATGAGAGCATGTGAAATTTAATTTCTTTGATCCATGAATATCACCATAAATCCACCTAGAGCTAGGTGCTAGAGCTCTAGAATGGTTAGTTCATTTTTTAAGAAGGTTGCACTAAACAATGGGAGTATACTTTTGGCAATTTTTCCAAGGTGTAAGTTCGAGAGTGATAGTTGGCAATGTTGTGGTTCGCTGGTGGTTGGATGGGTTGACATCATTTTTTATGTCAATCCAATTGTTTGCTTAGGTTTGAAATGGCTTTACTTACTATGCTTCTCGATATTTCTCATGAGATTCTAAGGCTACAGGTTGTTAAGGCAGTTTGGAATTTGGAAGAATGTCAAAAGTTTAGGTTCCCTGCAAATTTAGTCTCTTTGCAAGAAAGCATTGGTCTATCTAGTGTTCACAGGACTACTTTGGATATCGTCTAGTGTATGATTATTCTTAGCAAGCTCCTGTGTAGAAATTTTTTGGAAGAATGACAATGTTGGTTTTGGAACTGAGCACTCTGGTCATCGACGAGGATGTAAGATAAATTCTTAAAAAGGGTAATCTCCTCCAGTGCTTGATGAAATTTAATGGCCACAACAAGAAAATGGATAAGCATATGGTGTATTCATGGTGCAACATAATGGTTAGAGTGGGGGCCCTTAAGTTTGAGGTCACTATTCCCATAATTGCTGAAGTGATGGGTCTACCAGTGAGTGGATTTATGCACAACAAAGAGAAACACCACCTAGTCAAGGAATCACAAAAATTCTTGGGAGAAGATGAGGATTTGGTTAAATTCCAAAATGGGTTTAAGATGTCTTCTCTAAAGGCACCCTTGGATAGAGTTGCATTGGTGAAAATGCAATATTTTATATTGGATGAAAACTAGGACATCCTCATGAGTTTTTATTTTATGTTCTTGAACCACTTACGTCACAAAAGGCTCATGAATATCCCTTAATTATTGTTTCAGTCTATGGCAAGATCGATGAGCAAGGTTAAGAAGGGGACTGCATCGAACCTAATCCACCAGGGATTAGCGAAGCTAATTTTTTACCACATCATTAAAGCAATAGGTTTGTCGAGGGAGGAGATCTTGAATTCTCTAGCTAGGGTGGTGCCTCCCATTGTTGACTATCTAGATTCATCTCACTCTTAACATAGTGATTATCTGATTCAGGATATCATCAACACAACCCCTGCTTTAGCTTTCAAAGCCAAGGTGTAAGAGTACCCCCTAAAAGGAGCTAGAGGGAGAGAGGAGAGAACCAGGTATTCCAAGCACTTGATTGTAAAGTTAGTGAATATTGGTAAAGCTCCTCTATGCATGGATGAATCTGATTTTGATGACTCCGCTCATCCTTCAAAGAAAGTTAAGCTTTTTTTTGAGTTGACCAACATGAAAAAGGGGATTATTTCTCGACCTCATGATACCCATAGTATGCCCAAATCCTTCAAAAGGATGCTCTTGAAGCTGCAAAAGTCCCTCATCAATTCCATGCAAGAGACCATCTCGTGCATAAAATAAATTATGGTGTTAATGGGCTGGGAACAATGAGACATGAACAAGAAGGATGCAGATAAGAAAGAAGTTAGGCCCAACATATTGAAGAATTGAGGTGTGGGATCCTTGGTTGTCTCTTACTTATTACTATTTTTTTGTCTTATTGGTTGGTCTGAATGGGAGGTTGGTCTTTTTTGTTTTAGTTGTTGATTCTCTTTTCTAGTTTGTTGTTTTTATGCCATTTGTGGGATCTACTTGGTTCCTTGGTGGTGGCTTTGTTATTTCATATTTTTTTGTTACTACCTTCTTTGCATATCCTAGGAGGGTAGTTTGGTTCCTTTTGTAAAGGTTTTGGGATCCTTTCAAAAACCCCTTCTTCCATCGACTCAAATAAAAAAATATTTTTAAGTTGGTATATTTTTGTTTTGGCCTTAAATTTAACATGTTTACCATAAAATTATATCAAAGCTCATATTTATACTTAGAAATTACTTATTTACTTAAATTTATATGAGATAAACCCAGGTGTTGTAGGTGAGTTGGAGAGGAGAGGGCAATCCTCCAAGGGAGGTCCTAGGTTCGAATCTCCACCCTACCAAAAGTTGAATTGGGTACCCAAAATCCAATTGATAATGTTGGTGCGGGCAGGGTCGGGTGCGACTCCCGGGTGACTTTGACGATGTAGAACCCCCTGTTCGCGGTCTCTCAGAGCAAGGTGGCCCCGCAAGGGGTTTTTCGCTTTAAAAAAATATATATATATGAGATATGTATGGTTAAAAAAATAGCATTATTTTATATTTATAAGATTTTGAATGAAGGACCTAAAATTTGATCCAATCTAGGTATTTTTAACACTTAGAATTTTTTTTTTAGGATTGTAGGATTCTAAAATTATTTAAGTTTTAGGGTATTGTTTTAGGATGTAAAGTCTAGTATGAACCTATATTAAATGTTACCTTATGACAACACAATAATCTTCAAAATTTAAAATAAGGGGTTCTAATAAAGGTGGTATCAGAGCAAGATTTTAGAGGTCTACAATATGTGCAAGAGAAGAGATGGAACACCAAGGAAGAGAAAGGTTGTGTGGTCTTATGCCTCAACAAGTAGACATAGTTGAGATGTTGAGGGAATTACATCTATATTAGATGCAATTGATACTGTTCAAAGGAGAGTTGTTCATATTATAGATATCAGTGACAATGAAGATGAGGATATTGGTCACTCAAAATTTCAAATTGAATAGCAATGGGAAGAACCATAATAGCGACTGATTTGGAAAATCTCTAGCATAGAAAGTAAGCCAAAGTTAGATACTCATGATTTTAATGGAAGTTTAAATCTAGAAGAGCTAATATATTGGATAACATACATGGAGAGGTTATTTGATTATGAATCTATGGTGGACCTAAAGTGGGTTAAATTCACATGTACATAACTCAAAGGACACACATCAGTTTGGTGGGATCATGTCCAAGAAGAGAGGCAACAAAAGTGAAAGGACAAAATTTAAACTTGGGATAGATTTGTTTCTAAATTAAAACCTAAATTTTTGCTTGTTGATAAATTGACTATAAGAGTAGGCCATATTAGATATGATGAGGATAAAGTGACAAGTTACATCAATGGGCTACGATTGTCCATATAGGATGAAATTGGTATGGTTCGGATTATAACAATTGAAGAGGTATATCAATGTGCACTTAAGGTAGAAAATAAGTTGGTCTGCAAACAACAAAATAATTCAAGAGAGATAGGGGGGTCTTCAAGAGAACGAGAGAAGTTAAATGGAGAAAGATGATAGCAAGATCATGATGGAGGAGAGAGCTTCTCACAAACAAGTAGTTTCAACCAAAGGACCCAAGAAATGGATGAATCGTCAAGAGAACAAAGTAGATTTGGTAGAGGAAGGGGATGTGATTTTTTTTGGCAAGTGTTATAAGTACTTGGAAGAAGGACATAGAGCCTATGAGTGCCCTCAAACATAGTAGACCAATAGGTGTAGAAAGGAATACTATAACCATATTGCACAAGCAAATGAAGAAAGTATTGCCTCACCAAAACACATGGAGAAACTAGAACAAGGAAAGCCACTTTTGATATAAAGGGTATTGTTAAAAATAGCCAAGGAAGTGCATGGACTAGTGCAAAGAAGGAGCCTTTTTAGGACAATTTATAAATCAAGAGGTAGATATGGATATCGAAAGCATGGAAAACCTAGTGTTAATAGAGGTGGTGAAGAAACTTGGCTTGAATAGAACTAAGCATCCAAATCCTTATAATTTATCATGGTTACAAAATGGGTACCAAATTTTGGTAAGCAAACAATGTATGGTGAATTTCTAAATTGGTTTTTAGAAGGATGCAATTCTATGTGATATCATATTGATGGATGCATGTCATATTTTGTTGGGTAGACCATGGAAATTTGATATGAAAGCAATAAATAATGATGGAATGAAAACTTATTCAACTGTCAAGGATGGTAAAAGTTTTGTATTGAGTCCATTGAAGGACAAACAAGAAGGGGCAATAAACCTAAAGTTTTTTCTAATCTCAAAGAAACAATTCTTAACAGGCTTGAAGAAAGAGTAAATGTGCCTTAACTTCATTACCAAATCCATTGAAGTTGGGGCAGTGGATGAAATTCCTCATGAAATAGTTGATATGTTGGAGGAATTTGTAGATATTCTCTCTAAGGAATTGTTGAATGGATTACCACCTATGAGAAGCATTAGTCATCATATAGACTTCATACCTAGAGCAAGTTTAGTGAACAAGGCAACCTATAGGGTGATACCCATGGAAAATAAAAAGATAAAGAGACAAGTCCAAGAGCTATTGGACAAAGGGTTGATTAGAAAGAGCTTGAACCAACCATATAGCACCCAAGAAGGGCATATAATGGCTTATGTGTATGAATTCTTGGGTCATTAATAAGATAGCCATTAAGTATAGGTTCTCATTGCCATGTATGTATTATTTTATGGATTATTTGAGTGGAGCAAAGAACTTTATGAAGATAGATTTAAAGAGTGGTTATCATCAAATCTATATTAAAGAAGGGGATGAGTGGAAGACCACATTGAAGACATGATGTATTGTATGAGTGGTTGGTCATGACATTTGGATTGACCAATACACCAAGTACTTTCATGTGGTTGATGAATGAAGTGTTCAAACCATTTATTGGTAAATTTTTTGTTATTTATTTAGATGATATTTTGATATTTCCTAAATTTAAAGAGGATCATTTGGTGCATTTGAGATTTTTTTTGCAAAGGTTGAAAGAAGAACAATTGCTAGTCAATTTGAAGAAATGTAGCAATATAAAGAAAGAGTTAGTGTATATGGGATTTTTTATTTCACAAGAAGGATTGTGAATGGATCCGAAAAAGGCAAAAGCTATTGCGGATTGGCCATTAATGAGCACCAAAAATGCTCATTTTTATGCATGTTTTAAAGTGGTATTGTATGGCATATTTAACATTAGAAATGCGTTTTTGTATAATTATTGCATATATTTAATATAAAATGAAGTATTATGCTTGATTGGTGTTTTTAGTGGAAAATGTGTGTAGATGCAGGTTTTTGCTACTAATTTGACATTTTCGAGTCAACATCCCATTTAGACTTGGCAATGCATGAATACATCTTGAAGAGAACTATGGTGAATGGCAAAGGCAGGTGCCTATATCCCAGCGACAAGCAGGTACCTGTATCCCAGTGACAAGCAAGCACCTATATCCAAGTGACAGACAGACACCTATATCCCAGCAATAGGCAGGCACCTGTATCCCAACAATAGGCAGCCACCTATATCCTGGTGCTTGTATTCTAGCGATAGATAGGCGCCTATATCTCAACACTTGTATCTTGGAACATGTATCCCAATGCCTGTATCCTGGTGGTTGGAAGTGTCTATCTCCCAATAAGAATATAGGAACTATATTCAACATGTTGATCGGTTGACCAATTCAATGTTCACTAATTGACCAATTGATCATGCAATTTTTAATAAAGTTGTTGAGGAAAATAAGGGAGAACCATTATTATCTATGCACGATTTAAATGACCACTCCTTTAATAAAGTTATGCATGATTAAAATTAAATGGCCATGCTTTTAATAGAAGAAAATAACAACTGTGCACAAACTGGCCATAACAAGTCACATTGTGTGATTAAAATAGAACAAGATATTTTTGTAACGGGAGTGATTGCGTTCTATATAAAAATACAGGTCATTCCTAAGAAGAACAATTCATGAATCAACAAATTATTATTATTTTTTTGTACTAAATAAATTATCAATAAAGAGTTTCAAGTGTTCTTACTTGCGTGGATTAAGAGTGTGATTTTTACGTATTCAACTATGCGGACCATCTACGAGAGCTTAGACCCACTCCAGGTAGTAATCGTCCCCTATTTAAATTTTTTTATTTATTTTCATTTGTGTATTTATTTTTTTCATAATTAATTTTTAGTTGTGTGTTTATTTTTGCAATTTTACTTCAATTTTTATTTATGTTATTTTTATTTCGTAGTATGTGTTATTTATTTCTTGCATGTTTATTTATCTACTTTATTTAAATGTATTAGTTTTTACAAAGTTTGGTTGAACTATAAATACACGGAAAAATCAATCCTCCACCAAACTAATAGGTACAAAGGGACTCATTCCCCACACTACAAGCATATACTGTGTGTGGCACTCACAAGTTTACAAACTACCGGATTGATAATTACATGGAAATAAAATGACTATTTTCAAAACATAATTTCTGCTTACCAGCCATCACCAAGAAGTATGTTTGACGCAAGAAGTTTCTATAGTTTGGCAGGTTTTTTTAAGAAGTTTGTTGAAAATTTCAGTGGGATTTGTGCTCTAATCACAAAAATAATGAAGGGCGGTAGGCATGAGTTCAAATGAATAGTTATAGTAGAAAAGAGTTTTCAAATTTTGAAGGAAAAGATAATGGAATAGTTAGTTTTAGCTTTGCCAAATTTCAACAAGGTTTTTCAACTAGATTGTGATGTGTGCAAGTCAACTATAGGTGGAGTTTTGAGCCAGGAAGATAATCCCATTACTTATTTCAATAAGAAATTAAATGAAGCAAAGAGAAAAAAAATAGTTTATGATCAAGAGTTTTATGCTATTATGCAAGCACTTAAGAAGTGGAGACATTACTTATTAGCGAAAGAGTTTGTATCATTTACAAATCATCATGCTTTAAAATTCATTAATAGCTAAGCCTAATTGAACCAAAGACATATGAAATAGGTGGAGTATCTTCAAAGTCACTTAATTTTTTTGAAACATAGAAGTGGTAGTTCAAATTGGGTAGCCAATGCCTTGAGTACAAGAATTTTGTAGATGAATGCAATGAGGATTAAAGTTGTTGGTTTTGATGCCACGAAAGAGCTTTATGTCGATGATGTGGATTTTAAAAAAGATTGGATAGCATGTAATAACCCTATCATAGGATATAGAATACCATGGCTTGATTATTTTATCCAAGAGGAATTAATATTCAAGAGGCAATAGTTATGAATACCACAAAGCTCAATGAGAGAGAACTTGATTAGAGATAAATATAGTAGACTTGTTGGAAATTTTGAAGTAGATAAAACCATGGGACAAATTTATATAAGTTATCATTGTCTAATAATGAGCATAGATGTAACAATATTTGTGCAAGGTTGTCAAGTTTGTCAACATGCAAAGGGAGGAGTCAAAACACTGAATTACATTAGTCATTACCAATATTGGAAAGGTCATGAGAAGACATAACTATAGACTTTGTTCTTGGATTACCATGAACACAAAGAGCTAATGGACCAAGTTTTGTTGTCATTGATAAATTTTTGAATATGGCTCACTTTTTGCCTTGCCATAAAATAAATGATGTTATCCATGTTGTTGATTTCTTCTTTAGAGAAGTTGTAACTGAAATTATTGTATTGGAGAGAGAAGTTGTTTTGGTTACAACATAGTATAATATTCTTCTTTTTATCAACAATTAGCAATAATTTGCAAAGGTAGCAGTCTAATATAAATTCTCTGAGTGCGCACCAGACCAACGACGATGGTACGAATCCTGAGCAACCGATGGTCCCCTTCATGTCGGGTCAACAATAACAAAGCAGAATAGGTTTTGTGGAAGAAACCCTTGTGGTTTGAACCCTGCACTTGTCAAATACTAAAAATAGTGTGGTTGTGACCAACTCTCCTATGTAACCGAAAAAAACAATTAGCAACGTTACTAAAGTATAAACGATTTCCTTAACCGGATTAGTATAGTATAATATTTTTCTTTTTATCATGTAAATTATTTAACCTTTAGCAAACTTTGTGGAAGAATTTGGATATAAATTTGAGTTTTAGCTCAACCTATCATCCACAAATGAATGGTCAAACTGAAGTTTTGAATATAAGCCTTAGGAATTTCTTGAGGTTCTTAGTTGGCAAGAAGCCAAAGTTATGGGATACCATATTTCCACAAGTGGAATTTACATATAACAATTCGATAAGTAGAAGTATAGCTAGAGCCCATTCCAAATTGTGTATGAAATTCGTCCAAGAGGAGTGGTTGAGTTATAGATTACAAGTGATTTGAGGAGGCCAAGTGCTATAGCAAAGGACTTTTCTAATTACATTCATGATTTACATCAAGATGTGAAATTTTATTTGGAGAAGAGTGCTATGAGATACAAGTAACATGTTAATATCAAACGTATGACACAATAATTTCAAGTTGGGGACTTGGTTTTGGTATATTTATGGAAGAAAAGACTCCTAGAAGGCCCTTACAACAAGCTAAATTAGAAAAATATTGGACCTTGTAAGGTCTTAAAGAATTTTGCAGCTAATGCCTCTGAAATTGAACTCCTAGAAGTAATATACATATTGTTGATTTTTAATGTAACTAATTTGTATCCATATTATGATAGATCAATGGAAATTAATAGAGATATCACTTCTATTTTTTTTATGAAAGCATGGGTACAATAGATGTCGAAGAAAGAGTCGAATGAGATTGAAGCAATGATAGATTATAGAGTAGCCAAGAGGATAAGATGAAAATACTATTATGAGTATTTGACAAAGTGGAAAATTTGGGCAACTAAAGCAACAACATGGATGAATGCATCCGAAGTTGCGAAGTATGGAATTTTAGTTCTAGAGTTCACAAAATGTTCATGAGCTTGAGCTCATGGTGCATTTCTCTTACCCAACATATATAAACCATCTTTTTATTGAGTGTACTTTAGCCTCTAAGCTATGGAGGAGAATGGCCACTTTACTTGGCTTACAGTGGTCCAATTTTTTTACTTTTGAATAGCTTTGGAGGGATTGGTCTAATCAAGAGGGTGTTGATCATTTTATTAGGCAATTAGTTTGGATGGGTTCTACCATTCTTCTTTGGAATATTTAGAATGAAAGGAACAACCGAATTTTTAATCAAGATAGGAAGGATATTCACTATATTTGGCAAAAGACCATAGCCAACTTAGTTGAATCGGTCCATCAACTCCTTAATCACCCCCAAAAATCCCACCAAAGATGGGATCAAGTGATGCAAAGATTGAAGATTAAATCTTCTAAGGGCAACCAACTTAAAGGGAATGTGAGTATTAGTAAGATGGATAGGACTAGAAATTGGCAACCTCCTCCTAAGGATTTTGGAAAAGTCAATACTGATGGAGCCTCTAGAGTGAACCCTGAAAATGCCAGTGTGGGAGGAATTGGTAGACTTTCAGATGGCTCCCTGGTTTTTACTTTTGCTAATAATTTGGGTATTCTCTCCAATAACCTTGTTGAGGGGTATGGTATCCTCAAGGGCCTTCAGGAGGCTACTAAGGTTGGATAGGAAAAGGTGTTAGTTGAGTATGACTCTCAACTTATGATTAATCTCTTGAAGACTTCTTCTAAGAATCATAAGGTGGATTGGAGAATAAAAATAATTATTGAGAATATTCAATTAATCCAGATGGGATTTTTGAAAGTTGATTACAATCATGTGGTCAGATATCAAAACAAGAATGTTGATGCTTTAGCTAATTGGGCTTTGGACAAAGGTGATATTACTTGTTATGGCCACCCTCCTATATGGTGGGCTTCTCAAATTAGGGAAGCTCTTCTTTCTATCATTTCTTTGGATGGCTCCAATTTTGAAGGTACCTAGTTTCTTCTTGTTTTTTTTTTTTTTTTTGCTTCTCTTTGGTTCATTCAGTTTTTTTTAGTTCCCTAGCTCATTCTATTCTTTATTTTGTTTCCTTTGTTGATTCTTGCCTTAATAGTCTTCTAGTCTAGATAGGTCATTGTTATGTTCAATTTTTTTTTTGTTTTTTGTTTTTTTTTGTTTAGTTTTTTAAGGTGGGTGGGTTCTTTTGTTTTGTTTTGTTTTTGTGTTCTTTGTGTTGTTTTTTGTTGTTTTGTTTTTTTTTTATGTTTTTTGTTATTGTTCTTGTGTTTTTTTCATTCTTGTTATTGGGTTTCTCTTTGTTTGTGTTATTTCGTGTTTTTATGTGTGAGTGTTTTCTATGTTTTTTGTTTTTGTTTATTGTCTGTTGTTGTTTTTTATTTTTTATTTTTATTTTATTTTTTTTTATTTTTTAGGTGTTGGTTGTGTTTATTTTTCATGTTTTTTTTGGGTTATGTCTTTGTAGTGTTCTGTTGTTTTTGTCTTGTTTGTGTTTTGTTATGTGGTTCTTGTGTTTTTCTATGTGGTTTGTGTTGTGGTTTCTTTTATCTTATTGTGCGTGTTTGGTTGTGCTTTTGTTTTTGACACACTCAAGGAGCATGTTTTTTATTTTATTTTATTATTTTTGTTGTTATTTACTTATTTTTAAATTGGTTTTGTGTGTTTTTTTGCTCCTTGAGTATGTCAAAGGTGGTAGGCCAGGCCGATTCCTAGGCGTTTTTGGCAGAATGGATACCCCTGCCTCCTTGGGTCTTACCCGAAAGTGGCATCCCTTTTGGGATGTTTCCACAAATTAAATATATATATATATATATATATATATATATATATTCCTCAACATTCAAGAAGGAGACCCACATTTGAATCTTATCAAGTAATACATGGATAATATACAAGCTATTATATGGTGATGATGTAATACAAGTGGCTACTATTTCAATCCCATATAAACAATTGAAAAAATAATTTAAAAATGATTACTAGTGTACAATAGTTGTCATCGTACAGGTGTTGTTGTTGGGAAGTCGTGAGAAAAATAAATAATTTTTGGAGAAGGATTGGAAGACAAAGAGGTATAAATTTTAGCCTTTCGAATTCCACCTTTATTTCCATTGATGAAAATGCATAAATAGGACGTATTTTTGCATTTTCTAGTTAGTCGTGGCAAGAAGTAGTTTAGTGACAGATTTTTGTCTCGGTTTTTTTCTGTGAGTTTGTTTTGAAATATTTAGTTGCTAGAAGAGGTTGTCTTTCATTGGACTCCCTCCCCTAGACTACATCAAGAGGTTCCAAATTTTCTCTATCCCAAGAAAAATGATCAAACAACATTAGCTCAACTAGTTAGATTCCTCAACATTCAAGGAGGAGACCCACATTTGAATCTTACCAAGTAATACATGGATAATATACAAGCTATTATGTGGTGATGATGTAATACAAGTGGCTCCTATTTCAATCCCATATAAACAATTGAAAAAATATTTTAAAAATGATTGCTAGTGTACAATAGTTGTCATCGTACAAGTGTTGTTGTTGAGAAGTCATGAGAAAAAAAAAAAATTGGGGGGAAGGATTGGAAGACAAAGAGGCATAAATTTTAGCCTTTCGAATTCCACCTTTATTTCCATTGATGAAAATGCATAAATAGGACATATTGTTGCATTTTCTAGTTAATCGTGGCAAGAAGTAATTTAGTGACAGTTTTTTGTCTCAGGTTTTGTCTGTGAGTTTGTTTTGAAATATTTAGTTGCTAGAAGAGGTTGTCTTTCATTTGACCCCCTCCCCTAGACTACATCAAGAGGTTCCAATTTTTCCCTATCCCAAGCCTACTCATGTAGCGTTTCAAAATTTATGATGAATAAAATATTGGAATAATGCAAAGATTTAAAGAAAACTATTAAACTTTTCCATGAAATATGTGTCATGAACATTATGACCTTTTAAATTTTATGCAATTTAATATGTTTATAATTAATAAGACACATAATGCATACTTCTAAGATGTGTGAGAATAGTTTAGATTCATAGGATATATAATGATGATTCTAGATTTAACCATATTTGAAAATTTCTAGTAATTAAGAAATTTTAGATTTTAGGTCTTTAAATGTAGCTAGATTTTAAGGTACTTTTTGATAATTATAATTCTCATATAAGTATTTTGTAAAAGTTAATCTATAACTTAATACATTTTAAGGTGAGAACTAAAGATCATAATGGGTATTCTAGGCTATGTCTTTGCCTTAAGATCGTCCCATCTCCCATCTTGAAGGTCACAAGCAAGACAAAATTAAAATAATTTGAGAGAATAGACAAAAAAAACCAATAAACTTTACCATGTATACATATCACTAACATTTTAACCCTTATATACTTGTGTAATTTAATAATAATTATAATTTATAAGATCCACAAAGCACACAAGTATATTAAGAGATATTAATAGCATTAATGATGTTAATAGTAGAGAGAAAGAAAAGGCTAATACATCACTATAGAGACTTTCATACCAATTTTTACTTTCAATTTGACAATTCTTTTGGTATACGTAACACATTCTTAATACAAAATAAAAATATTATAAAAGTGAAAAAGTCATGATGTTAATATAATAAAAATCTATGGAACAAATGCAAGCTAGGTGTAAGCCTCAACTTTGTTATATTATAGAAAGCAACCAAGTGTTGCGAGTGTGAGCAAGAAGCAAGTCCAAGCAAGGATTGAGCCTTACATTTTATTATTTTTAGATATTTGGGGAACTTTTAAAAAATAAATGATTCTTAAGAGGAAAAACTATGTAACATGGTTGGATAGTCATTTTTTAAAGTCATAACCGAAAGCAAGAATTCAATGGCTAGAAGTATATATTCCCTAGTTGGGGACAAGGGAAAGTTTGACTCTATGAAAAAACCTATCCAAGTAAGTAGATGTGGAAATTTTTATCAAGGATGAGATGATTGAGCATGATATAACAATTTTTAAAAGCAAAGGGTTAATACATAAGTTCCATCGATACTAGCTAGGTTTTTTGAAGATTCAAAATTGGATCAATTGGATGTGGGGATTAGATTCAAATTACCCCATGAATTTTATTTCAAATAAATATTTGAGGATAGAAAATGAGTGGTGTCCCATGGTTTAGGGGGAGAGTTGTATTATATTTAAGACTGTGGAATGGAAAATTTTCTAAGGAGATAGAAACCATTAAAAGGCTTCCAATGTGGGTTAGGTTTTTTTACTTCCATATCAACTTATGAATAAGGACAGTTCGTGGGTCTAGGTGGATTGGTAATTTGGGGTGCTTACCAAGAGGAGACCTAGGTTCCAATCCCATGGGTGTGCCCATGCATAGCCAGTAGCCCAATCCAACTCCTCTACATGTTGCACCTGACTGATGACAGTGATCTGTTCCCTACTTGTCTGGCGATCTCCTTCATGCCATGTGTTGAACCAGACTGACGAAGATGGTGCGAACCCTGTGTATCCGAAAATTCCCATATCACACTGAGTTACCATTAACAAGACGATGGGTGTGTTGGAAGCTTTCACTGATAGTTTAAATCCTACTAGTTGCGCTGGCAGTTACTAAAAATTATGATTATAACAAATTCATCTATGTAACCAAAAAAAACTTATGAATAAGGACATTTAGAAGAATATTAACAATACTCTAAGGGATTTCATCCAAGAAGGACCAACTACTAAGAAGTAAAGACATGTTGTATGTACCTAGATATGTGTTGCCATGAATATTTCAAAACTTTTCCATTGAAAATATATGAAAACATATTTCAATTGAGGAGGATTCACAAATTATTGTTAATGCTATCAAAAAATAGATGTGGGAATAAAATAAAAATAACATTATTTTTATGTCTATCGACTATTGTTACAGATAATATCTTGAAAATATAATTATATCTATAAACAAGGAAACTAGGTACTAGATAATTTAGTCAACAATGATGTTGACCTTCATCTTGGTGAAATTTAAATTTTAGAAGGCTACTAGCCGAGTGATATCTTATCACTTAATGAAAATTATCTGAAAGAGTCCATTATAGAAACATAGTTATTTGAGGAAGATAGGAAATATCTTTGATAGAAAGACAAATAAAGAAAAACTTTGATAAAAAGACAAGTTGGATGTGTCTTAATATGTTAAAGAATATTGTATTATTTGGTTAGAAACTTGGAATGTAAAAGTACCTTATGGTATAAATGTAAGTATTAGAATAGTGTGTGAGTATATAGTTTATGTGTGTGATTAATATGTGTGCATGTGTAGGATGTACAAAAGTGTGTAAGTTAATGTAAAGTCAAGAGTCATGTGTACAAGTGGGAAGTTAAGAATTCAAGAGGCATGTAAGGTTTATCTTATGTATAAAATAAGAAAGGTTGCATCTCCTGGATATATGAGGAGAGCAATAGTCAAATGGTCCAAGAGTCACCTTTCTAAGGTTATATTATGGAGGCAAAGCTTCATGTATTGTATCAAAAAATGAATGAAGATTGAGTAAAACATGTATACAAATTTTGAGCAGTATTATTGTAAGTTTTCTACATGTTATTTCATGAATGATATTTGGTCATTTATATCTTATTTTCATGAATATTATATTCATTTATTTTGTTCGTTAATATTCAATTATTCTAATATTTTAGATTACTTGAGATCTTAGATATTTGGGACCTATGATAATCTGGATAAAAAGCCATCAATGGTATCAAAACCACATTTCATAAACTCTTTTAGAGCTACTTCAAGTAGTCTCTATTGCTAGCATTAAAGAAAAAAATTGATGTGAATTTGGAGGGAGAACCACATGAAGAAAATGTAGGTAAGGATAAATTTTAGGTTACTAATTACCTTGATATCATTTTTGAAGAATTGATATTGCACAGGCATAATTTGTAGAGTCCATTGAAAAGTACATGGACTAAAATACAGAGAATAAAAAGAATCAGTTTTGAAGAAGTGTTGTCCAGAAGAGAAAAACAAGTTGAGAGTGGCAAAGAGCCAACATTGTAGTTCTATCCTTGAGATAGAATATCCTAAAGAAAAAAATTAAAGTATAGCACTAGTTAGAAATCGGTATATGAATAAAAAAGAAGAGAACTTGTAGTAAGAAAAGTAAGAAAGAGAAACAACCCAAGTTAGAGTGTTTTGATAAAATGTTGTTCATGTTGGAGAAGCTCCAATATATTCCTGTCTAAAGTGGAAGTAGACAATAAAGAAACATTCAAAGAGAATGTATAATATTCATTTGCCATTAGAATAAATACATTGGAGTTCATCTAAATATTTAAAGGTGACTAAAAGACAACCAAGTATTCAGTGTCGAGCCAAGTTTAAATCTAATAAAAAATAAAAGCAATACCAATATCTAGGGGCCATAGCCTTGAGGAAAAGAAAGAGCAAAAGCATTGAGAAATAAAAGAGTTGCAATAGTATTTGGGATGTCAACCAATAGCACCTAGTACATCTAGTAACAACTTCTAGTAATGAAAAAACAATCCTCGAAAGCTAGATAGCAACAATAATTGGTAACAAGTAAGCAATCCTCAAAATTAAAAGAGCAACACTAACATTTGAAAAGCAACAATGTCAAAGTGAATTGAATCACATGCATCCTTAATAAATTTTAACCGTAGGAAGGTGTAACTTCTTCTATATGCTTAAGTAACATTGGCCCTAATGAAGCAACATGTTGATGACCACATGTAAGGTGAAAGATAAGCATTCAATTTGAATTTTTTAGCAAGCACAATAGACTTTAGGTCCTCTCAAAACTTATGAAAGAAAAATTGGCGCTTAACTAAAGTTTTACAAATCTTGAGTGATAAGGTCAATTGAGATTTTTTTCAATTTGATTTTTTTTTTAAAAAGGAATTTTTTTTTTTTAGGAAATTTTGAAATTTAGAGAAAGTGAAAAATTAGAATTGATTAGATTTGGGAGTTATAAGGTGTTTTATATCAAAGGAATAAATCATGTCAACAATAAAAAAAACATCATGATCAAAATTATTGGTATATTGATTGAGGGAAAAGTAGACATATAATGGGAAACAAATAATGGTTCAATAGTTTTCAAAGGCAATATGAGAAACCAGTTGCCATAGCTGATAATAGGATATATGCGGTCAAAGGGGTAGGAGATATTTTAATCAATTTTTCCAAAACAAGAGGCATAGTAAAAAATGTATTCTATGTGTTTGGTTTGACTACTAATCTCTTCTTAGTATCTTAGATGATCAATCAAAAACTAAAATTTTAGTTCAAAATAATTAAAAACAAAAATAAATGTCTTATTACCAAACAAGGAAAACTTATAGCACCTGGTTCTTACATAAATGGTCTATTTGTTCTAGACACATTATCAATTTTTTCTTTATCAACAAAAACATTAGAAACCAAAGAACTCTAGCATAAGAGGTTAGGACATACAAGTGTATATTATTTGAATGAAATGAATAAATATCAAATGGTCAAAGCACTACCCAAAATTTCATGGAAATATACAATTTGTCCATAATGTCTTGTAGGAAAACAACATAGAATACCTTTTGAACTCAGTAAATACAAAGCTTAGGAACCATTGGAATATATACATATTTATGTAGACCAATGGATACTGCTAGCATTAGAGGACACATATATTTTGAGATCTTTGTTGATGATTACTCTAGAAAGGTGTGGGTATATTTTTTGAAACTTAAATCTAAAGCCTTTAGTTGCTTTGAACAAATCAAGCAACTTGTAGAAATAGAAACAGAAAAATTGATCGAGAACCTCCGTTCTGATAAAGGAGGTAAATTTTATAAAAGAAAATTGAATCATCTCTACAATCTAAGGGTATAAAACAACAAGTTACTATAGCTCATTCACCTCAACAAAATTGTATAGTAGAAAGAAGAAATAATTCTATCACATAAATGTTTTTTTGTATGATTAACGAAGCATATCCTGATCGTCAATATTGGGTAGAAGCTGTTAAAATTATAGTATACATACAAAATAGATCACCTACAAAAATACCAAAACATATTACTTCTAAAGAAGTATGGTCAGGATAAAAACGTTCAATAAAACACCTACAAATTTTTTGGTGTAAGGCATATGTACATGTTACAAAAAAAAGAACAAAATTAGATTAAAATATGTAGGTTATTTCTTGGGTATGATGATAATTCAACAAGGTATAGAGTAATTGATCCAATCATAAAGAAAAATTATGTGAGCAGAGATGTAGTTTTTATGAAGGAAACACAAATATTATTAAAGATGAAAAAAATGATATAATATCTATTCTTAATATTTTAGATGAAGAAAACTCAGACCCAGGTGTTGTAGGTGAGTTGGAGAGGAGAGGGCAATCCTCCAAGGGAGGTCCTAGGTTCGAATCTCCACCCTACCAAAAAGCTGAACTGGGTACCCAAAATCCAATTGATAATGTTGGTGTGAGCAGGGCTGGGTGTGACCCTCGGGTGACTTTGACGGTGTAAAACCCTCTGTTCGTGGTCTCTTAGACCAAGGTGGCCTTGCAAGGGGTTTTTCGCTTAAAAAAAAAAGATGAAGAAAACTCATCAAGTGAAGAATCAAAATTAGAAATATTTAGTGAGCTAATTTGAGAATACAAAACCAATAATGAATTTTGAAATAAAAGAGACAATCTAGAATGTAAATACACTCAAAGATTCAAAGCTTAAGCAAATTCCAGATCTTACCACCATAAGACCTCAAACCCGCAATATGACAATAATAAATGGGATTGATGAGTTTAGTAGAATCTTCATCTACACAAGATTCTATAAGACAATCATAATGCAAAACAACCATGGAGTCATAATATGTAGCTTTAATGTCCTAGGGGGGACAGCGCAACGGTTTGGGCTTTGGTTTTTCTTCGAGATATCCAAGGTTCAAACCACAACATAGGCGAGTGTGTGAGGGGGTGGATCTATGGTGGTTGTGTGTTAAATTCCCTATTGATAAGCATAGCTCTCGGGTTTAGGAGGGATCATGGTTGGGGGAGCCTTCTTAGCCCTATGTGTTGGTCGTAGGGGTTTCTCACACTAACCATAAAAAATTATGTAGCTTTAATGAATAATAAAACATGGGAATTAGTTAATATATCCCAAGGAAAGAAAGCGGTAGGGTGAAAATGGGTTTGCAAAATCAAATATAAAGTAGATGGATATCTTGACAAATACAAGGTGCGATTAGTTGCAAAAGGGTATACTCAAACAAAAGAATTTAATTGTGAAAAAAAAATTGCACCTACAATAAGAACGACTACTTTTCAAACAATTTGTGCTTAAGTAACTTGACTTGGGTGGAAACTTCATCAAATGGATGTTAAAAGTTCATTTCTTAATGATAATTTAGAAGAAGAGGTATATATAACTCAGCCATAAGGTTTTATTATCAAAGGACACAGACAAAAGTTTATAAAATAAATAACTCTCTAAATGATTTAAAACAAGCACCAAAAGAATGGTACATTATGATCAATGATCATCTACTACGACACAAGTTCAAGTGAAGTACAACAAATTCAAATATTTATATTAAAAGTACTGGATTAGAGAAAAAAATTATAGTATATGTTGATGACATAATAATCACAAGAAGTTCAATTTTTTTGATAAATGAAGTAAAAAAGGATTTAGAAAAGGACTTTGAGATGACAGATCTAGGACTTCTACATTACTGTCTTGGTTTAGAAATTTATTAAAATGATAATAGCATCAGAAGCACTCAGATAAAATATGCAAAATTATTATTGGAATAATATAGAATGACAAGAGAGGGGAGGGCTCTGGTCCCTCCCCTGCTCCCCCTCCCATGGCTCCTGGTTCCTGCCCAGTCCCTGGCTCAACCCAGGTCATCCCTCCCGGGGAGTGGTTGTTTGCAGATGATCTCCTGGGGGAGATCCTTCTCCACTATCTGCACCCCTCCCAGTCGGCTAGGGTTTCCTTGGTTGTTTTTTCGGATCGGTGCTTCCCAGGGATCCCTGTTTGGTTGGGGATCCCTTCCCTTTTTCCCTCAGGCTTCCCCCTGGGGTTTTTTGTAGGTTATTCGCGTGGATCTGGTCCCCTGCGTTTCTCGATGCGGTGGAGGTGACGGTTTAGGGTTTGGACAGCTTCCCCCTTTTTTCTTGTGAATCCTCGACAGGCTCTATGCTTGGACGGGATTCTTGGTCCCTGCTGCTGGGATCCTCTTCTGTTTTCCCGGTGCGGGTTCCTTGTGGTGCAACTCTCTGGTCACTTCCTAATGGGTTGGATCCTCTCTGTGCTGGCTGTCGGCTTCCTGCAGGATGGCTCTCGCTGAACGGAATGTTTTCCCGGTGGGCGGCTGGTTTCTCCACAGGGCGGGATCCGCCAAATCCGCCGATTTTCCCGCAAGGCATAATCCTTTCTTTTTTGCTGGTTTCCCGGATGGTGGGATTTCCCTGTTGCTTCCCGCTAGGCGGGACTGTTTGTGGTGGTTTTGACTGCTTCCCACGAGGCAAGATTTTATTGTAACAGTTTTTCTTTGCTTCCTGCTGGCCGGATCTTCTCGATGGTGGTTTTTGGCTACTCCCCGCTTGGCGAGATCTCCAAAACTACTTTCTTTCTTATTTGTTTGTTTCTCGTTGAGAGGGATTGTTTCATGCTTACTTGTTACCGCTAGGCGAGATTTCTGTTTTGGTGTTCAGTTTCAAGGGATTGATGCCCTAGGCCCATTGCTTATGTAATCAGGTTTTGGGATCCTTGTTAAAACCCGCTATAAATACAAACACTACTTACCAAAAAAAAATATAGAATGACAAATTGTAAACCTAAAAGCACACCTATGGAGCAAGGACTGTAACTATCAAGACATGGCAATACATCATCAGTTTTAGCTACTATGTATTGATAATTAATTGGAAGTTTACATCTATGGGATGTCAAAAGGAATATGGGGGCGCTTGTCCCAAATGCGTTCCTTCGAGAGTCATCCACACTTAGATGGGAGAGAGCAACTGCTAACCCATCATTTTTGGGGATTGCACTTTTGTGTGCAATGTTTATCTTTGGTGGGATAGATTTGGGTTCACCAAGGGTTTATAGATTCTCTAATCTAGTTTGATGTGTTAAATTTGATAGGCACCTAGGTTATAATATGTTCTAGAAACTAATGCATAAGTTGTTGATGCAATGCACTATGAGAACAAAGATGCAAAAATATAATTTTATCTCATATGTGATTTAGCTTTTTGATGAATGTTATCAACGCTATGAAGATAAATTTTTATTTTCTCTTTTCTTTTGAAGGCAAGGGTACAAAGAGGATGTGAACACACATATTATCCTAACACAAACTACATACAATTAGAATTGAATGCCTAAGAAAATTAAACAAAATATTTTATGCTAAGGTTCTTTTTAGTTTTTTCTTCTTATATGTATACTAAAAATATGAATAAAAAGTAAACAATATGCAAACAACTTATGCTAAGAATTGATAATTGGAAGATAAAGGGGTGTCTACCTATTCTTTCATTTTGAGTGAATACGCCATAAGAATGCGAATACACTTCTTGTATGAATATGTTCCCTATAAATTTTATAGCTGGTGGATTCGTCAAAACCTGCAAAATGGACAAAAAAGAGGATTATGATTTGGGGATCTACCAAATAGTGAGAAGATTGTATCTTCCTAATTGGCATATTCAAACCTCCTATTTATAAAAAAAATCAGAGTGATTTGCCTTGGATGTGGATGTTGAAGAATCTATGGCGAATATACCAGTTGGAAGTGCTATAGTTGGCAAATTCGTTAAGACAATGAAATCAAGTTGATAGTGGACTAGACAAAGTATAGGGGTTAAAGGGGTTGCTAATATGATGCATAAAAGTGAACCTTACTGGGTTGGATGTGGGGTGTCAAAGAAATCTAAGATCTCTTAGATGTGTCATGAATACGCTGCCTATAACAATCGTAGGTGGCCTATTTGCTTCTAAAGCTGAAAAGGAGAAAAATAATATCAAGCCTACAAATGAGGGATTTGACTGTCTGTAGTGAATATGCCTCCTAACTCAAGCATAGATGGTAGATTCACATAAATTGACAAGAAAAAAGGATAAGACACAAAGAGTTGCTAGTATTTTGTCATTGGTATTTTTGGATTTTGCAAGCAATTCCCTACCTATAAGCCTTGTATGGTACTTACAAGATTGAGAGGATGATCCTTTTGATAAAGCAATAATTATATCTAAATACAATAAATGTAGGGATGCTTGTAAAAGAGTTAAATTATGTAACTATCAAGAAATATTAAACAAAGTAATAATACTTAAAAGAAATATATCATAGGGTGTTGAGTATGAAATGCCCCTTTTGTTCCTCCAAAGCCCAAATTGTTCTATGACTCCATGGGAAATTTTTAGAAGCACTTCATTATTCTTGAGTTAGTTTTGATTTTGGTAGAGTTTAAGTGTGAAATTAAGTTGCGTTTAATGCCAACCCAAAGAGGTCAATTTATATAAATTGGCCCTCTTAGGATTTCCCAAGTGGGAGGGGTGAGGTGACTAGAATGTGAACTAGGTTGACTGGTGGTAGGGTTGATAAGCTATTGATTATAACCTATAATCAACTACCCCTTAATTTGGGGTTATTTTTTGGAAAGTGGGGAGAGTGGAAGGAAATCCACCACTTTCCTCACTGCTTGCCAATTGCCTACGACAACAAAAAGGTGGACAGGTAAGATTTATGCCCTAACTAGTTATTCCAGTCACAATTTAAATTTTCTCATGTTAGATGTGAATACGTTGCATGTACAAATACACCATCGACATATCAATCTAAAATCAAATAGGTTCATGTCTATACTAATTGGAAAGCAATGTACTAGTTTTATGAAATTTGGAAGTTGTTTGGTTATGTTTTAAGGAGGACAAAGTTGAGGGGGTATTTTTACCCCAAATTTGGGTACAAAAGGGTGATTTGGTCAAATTAATCAAGGGGTGATAGACAACATGTTGAGTGGCTAATTTATGGGGTAAATTTGGGTGTCTACATTTGCCCCATTTTGAAGTATTCATTATAAAATGAATGTTTTGAAAGTTACTATAGATATACGAATTTTGCAAAAGGACCACTTTTCTAATGTTGGAATAGATGCATTACATAGGGTATTAAATGTGGCTATGCCTTGATATGCCTCCTCAATGTTTTGAGGTGAGCACTGCATTAAATCAAGATATGTATTTAAATAGACTACTTAGATGTGTTTCTTTCATCTTCTCTTTATATCTTTCATCCTTTCCCTTACCAACCCAACCATCAACCAATCAAACTCACCATTCCTAGTATTTATTAACTCACGATACCATCATTAAAATGCATGATGATTCATCATCCTCAAATTTGACTTGATATTAGGGTTGAAAAGGTAGATCAATAAAATATAATTTTGATGCTACTAAATAAGAAAGATTGATCAAGAGGATATAATGTTCCTATCACCTTGCTTTGGAGGTAAACCATTTTTTTAATTAGATATGGGTTGCTAATGGTTAGTTGTGATGAGGAAGTAGATCCTGATAAAATCTAAGGGCTAAGGTCCATAGTCACTAGAGACAAGTTGGACTCTATCTATAAGGTTTTGTATCAAGTTCTTAAGGGGTTTACACCTATTGGTTGAGTGGCCTTGAACACGATGGAAGACATAATAATCACTGGGACTAAAGGAAGGAGGTTCTCCCTCTCAAGATCTACAAACTTGGTCAGTGGAATCTTTATCATTTTAGATTTAAGAAGTTGCTCTAAAATGGCAACAGGTGGATGATCCAATTGAGTGAAGTTGTGCTTGGGCTCTTTTTGCTTGTCTAAGGTAATCTTTTGGAGGGGTGTTATAGGATTTATGTTGTTAGTTGGGCATGTATCAATTATCTCATCACCCACAACATAATCATTCTTGTATCGTCCTTTAGTGTTAGAATAATAAGACTTTTCATATTTTTTAGTTTTTAGTTTCTCTCTACGTTGAAGAAAAAATTCCATTTGTTTTGTGAGATCAATCGCATCGTCCAAAGATATGACACGAGTCATCTCTAAAGTATGTGATAAATGTTCTTGTAAAATGTGTATGAAAATATGCAATAGTTCCCTAGGTGGTAGAGCAAAAGGGACCTTCCTAACCAATGCTTGCCATCAAGGCAAGAATTCATTGAGGGATTCATTTTTCCCTTGTTTGAGTTGATATAGGTCATTAACTATGTATTTTTTTGCACTATAAGTGATGAAATATTGAATGAATATCTTAACCATATAAAAAAATCTTAACTAAGTGGTGGGATAATTGATACAACTATTCCAAGGCCTCACCATCAAGACTAGTATGGAAGAGCTTTAATAACAACATCTTGTTGTATTTGATGTCATGACATGTAACTCTAAAAATATGAAGGTGCTCTATAGGGTCAACTTCTCTAGTATATAACCAAAACTTTGGCAACACAAAGCTTAAAGGATAAGGTCTATTTGTCAAATTAGGATCTACAAGTTCATTACAATAAATTTATACTTTTTAGGTTTGCCTCTTTGAATAGAAGATAATTGTTGTTTGAACTAAGAGTTTTCTTTTGCTAATTTTTATAGCCTATCATTTATATCTTGGAATCTAGGATAAGACATTGATGGTACTATATGTTAAGACTAAGGGTTAACTAAAGGATAACATTGAGAACTTGGATGGGATGATCCAAAAGGCATCACCATGTTATTAATTCTAGGATTATTATTTTTAAATTTTATTTATTTATTTATTTATTTAATTTACATGGTGGAATCGGTAGCTGCCATGAATCAGGGTAGGTTGTCTAGCTTTTATGGCCACCATAGTATTCTGCGTTGTCCACCCCAGAAGCCGCCACAAAGATCTTTGCATAGTCCGCCCCTATAACACCATGCCACAATCATTTTAAACTTTTACGTCGCTGAAAGCACCAGGAAAGGGACAAGCGTTTAGTCCGACGAAATTCTAGGATTATTTTGAAAAGACATGTTAGTAGGGGAAATGTTAGTAAATTTAATGTTAGCTAACATAGACATGCTATAGAATGGATTGAAAGCAATCACATTCAAAGCATGAGGCATACTAGGAAGGACGTCCACATGTTGGACATGTGGATGACTTATATGCTAAGAGACAAGAGGGTTTAACCTAAATGGATCTATGTTGGGAGGTATAAATCCCAAATTTCCTTAGGAGGATGGAATACTTGATGACCTCCCTCCTAAAATTATGGTGATGATCGAGTCTCATTATTGAGCACTCATAAGTTTTGATCAACGTTGGTATGCAATTTCTAGGAGTTCTTCCATGATAGAATGACACATTTCTTCTATCTTGAAGACAAGTTCCATGGTTTCTTTGTTTCCTCATAGGAAAGCAACAAGATTATCCATGGATTTGAAAACTACCTCTCCTTTTTCATTATGAACATGAGAAAGAGTTATGGAAGGATGAGCTTCTTCCTCTTCTTCCTCAAAGATTGGGTTTTCAATCAAAGGTTGCTTCTTTGGAATTTCAAATGAAGAGCTCAAGTTTTGTGTCATTTGTTGAACAATTTTTTGAGTGATATAGGGGAGTTCAAACATAATCAAAGGAGTTCAATTTATTAAGTTTTTTTAGAGTACTTATATCAAAAAAGAAGAAGATTTTTGATATCCTTATGTAACCTTGGAAAACAACCCTGCTTATGACTCTCGTTAGCCCCCCGTAATATGCTAGCCAAGGAAGATAACCCCCAAGGTTCATACATTGGGTTACTCAAGGGGTCACTAACCTTCCCCAAGTAGGACCAACAATTGGTTATATTCTTGTTATCTTGATTTAATCTGATTTATCTAAGTAAACAAGATTAAGTGATCTTGATTAAAGTGTGATTTATTTTATCTTGATTAAGGATAAGGTCCTAAGTCAAAAGGTTTTTGGATAGGGACCTATGTGATGTTTTCATGTTGAGTTCACCAAAGATGTGGGACACCAAAAAGGCACATGGATGTGTTGGCCCTGAATGCGTTCCTTCGAGAGTTGTCCACACTCGGATGAGAGAAAATTGTTGCTAACCTGTCATTTTGGGTGATTGTGCTTTTGTGTGTTGTGTTTATCTTTGGTGGGAAAGATTCAAGTTCACAAAGGGTTTATAAATTCTTGAATATAGTTCAATGTATTAGATTTGATAGACACCTAGGTTATAATCTATTCTAGAAACTAATGCATAATATATTGAAGAATTGCACTTTGAGAACAAAGATGCAAAAATACAATCTATCTCATATGCGATTTAGATATTTTATGAATGTTATCTACTCTATGAAAATGAATTTTATTTTATTTTTTCTTTCAAATGCAAGGGTACAAGAAGGATGTGAACACATATATTATCCTAATGCAAACTACATGCAATTAGAATTGAATGCCTAAGAAAATGAAACAAGATATTTTATTCTAAGGTTCTTTTTAGTTTTTCCTTCTTATATGTGTACTAAAAAGATGAATAAAAGGTAAATAATAAGCAAATAATTTATAATAAGAATTTATAACTAAAATATAAAGGGGTATTGTTAGGATCCTCAATCCTAACATTATTAGTTAGTATTAGTTAGTATTATTAATCATTTAATTATTATATTATTAACTTATAAAGTGAACCATCACAACCCTTCATAATGTGAACCATCACGTCTCTTCATACATGAACCATCATGTCTCTTCACCAACGTAGCTTTAGGGTAGATATATATATTAGGTTGGCCATTCATATCAAATCATCCAAGAAGAAGAATAAGAATATAGATTCCAAAGGAGGGAGCCCCCTATAGTGGCAAAGCGATTACAAGGGAGCCCCCTTTGAGTGGCCTGCGATTACATTTACATTAATTTTTTAATAATTTTATAGTAAGACCTTGGGGTCTTACCATTTGGTATCAAAGCCATGTGGGACCCAATCATGTGGGAATTTCTCAAAGATCTTCATCAAATCACTTCTGTGCGTGAGCATCAAACTCGGTTTGAGGATATCGCCAAACACAACACAATATTGGATAAATCAATTCTCATCAATGGCTTCATTAGGGGATTAAAAGAGGAAATTAGAATGGAGGTGACAAGGTTCAATCCCTATACCATGATGCAGACCTATGGATTGGCAAAATTTGTTGAAGATAAAATTAATGCACAACAACGATTAGGGAAACCACTTATGGAAAAATTGTCGACCACTTACATCGCTCCCAAACCTATGCATAATGGAAGGGCACAAAGCACTTACACAACCCCCAAATCTAATCAAACTTTACAAATTAAACATCTTAGCTTTGAGGAGATGAAGGAACGACGAGCAAAAAGACTCTGTGATAATTGTGATGAACAATTTGGACCCCACCATAAATGTGCTACACTAACATTGTATTTATTGAAGGAAGTTGATCCCTGTCTCTCCATAGAGCAAGCAGATGAGGTAGTTGTGTCTGAAGCGACCAGTGCACCTACTCACTGTAATGAAGACAATGAGGTCCATGTGCAAGAAGTGATTGATGTACCAAGCAAGGATGAAGTAGACATACCCAAAGTGATCAATGCTAGCCAAACATGCACTCTACAAGACCTACACATACCTTCCTCACCAATAGTGAGTTCTTGCCATATGACCAAACCTATTCAAAACCAACGCAGAGTGACTACACACTCCTTCGTTGGCTCTACCAAGGAACCAAAAAAGGATATGAAATCATTACCATCACTTTTGATGCATCATTCTAAAGTATTTTAGGAACCCCAAGGGTTGCCCTCCCATCATCATCATGATTTTCCTAAGGGAGATTCTACTATTGTTCTTGGCAACCCCCCGCTAATGCTTCATCCTTCTCGATATCCCTGCCTACGAAAGGATGCCATTAAAAGAGTCCAAGAACTTACACAAATCCTTCTTGGAAAACAAAGGACAAAGCTTCTCACTTTGATCTTTGAGGACAAAGCTCTTTTTGAGGGTGGCATGTTAGAATCCTCAATCCTAACATTATTAGTTAGTATTAGTTAGTATTATTAATCATTTAATTATTATATTATTAACTTATAAAGTGAACCATCACAACCCTTCATAATGTGAACCATCATGTCTCTTCATACGTGAACCATCATGTCTCTTCACCAACGTAGCTTTAGGGTAGATATATATATTAGGTTGGCCATCCATATCAAATCATCCAAGAAGAAGAATAAGAATATAGATTCCAAAGGAGGGAGCCCCTTATAGTGGCAAAGCGATTACAAGGGAGCCCCCTTTGAGTGGCCTGTGATTACATTTACATTAATTTGTTAATAATGTTATAGTAAGACCTTGGGGTCTTACCAGGTACCTACATGTTTCGATGTTTGGAGCGAGTACGTCATCTAGACTCGAATCCACTTCCTTAAAGAAAATATCGCCTATAAATTTTATAGCTGACAAATTTATCAAAACCTACAAAATAGACAAAAAAAAGAGGATTATGATTTGGGGGTCTACCAGATAGCGAGAAATTTGTATCTTCCTGATTGGTATAGTAAAGTTTCTTATTTATAAAAAATATTGGAGTGATTTGTATTGGATGTAGATGCTAAATAATTTGTGGTGAATATGCCAACTAGAAGTGTTATAGTTGGAAAATTCATTAAGACAATGAAATCAAGTTGATAATGGGAAAGAGAGAGGATGGGGTTGTTAATATGATGCATAAAAATAAACCTTGTTGGGTTGGATGCAGGGTGTCAAAGAAACCTAAGATCTCTTAGATGTGTCATGAATATGCCACTTGTAACAGTTACAGGTGGCGTATTCGCTTTTGAAGCTAAAAAGGGGTAAAACATATGTCAAGCCTATGAAATGAGGGATTTGACTATTTTTAGTGAATATGCCTCCTAACTAAAGTATAGGTGGCAAATTCACATAAATTGATAAGAAAAAAAAAGGATAGGCCATGAGTTGCTAGTATTTTGTCATTGGTACTTTTGGATATTTTGAGCAATTCTCTACCTATAAGCCTTGTAAGGTATCTACAAGATTGAGAGGACGAGCCTTTTGACAATGCAATAGTTAGACCTAAATACGTGAAATGTAGGGATTCATGTAAAAGAATTAAGTTATGTAACTATCAAGAAATGTTAAGCAAAGTAGCAATACTTAAAATAAAAATATCACTGGATGTCGAATATGAAATACCCCATTTCTTTCCTTCGATGCCCAAATCGTTTGATGACTTTGTAGGAGAATTTTAGTAGCATTTTGTTATGATTGAGTTAGATTGATTTTGGTAGAGTTTCAACATAAAATTGAGTTGTGTTTAATGCCAATATAAAGGGAAAAATTTATAGAATTCAGATCTCTTGGGGTTTCCTAAGTGGGATGGACAAGGTGATTGGCATGCAAATTCGACTGATTGGTGGCAGTATTGATCAACTATTGATTACGGCCTCCAATTAGTTGTCCCTTTATTTGGGGTTATTTTGGACAAGTGGGGAGAGTGGAAGGAGATCCACCACTTTCCTCATTGCTTGTTGATTACCTACAATGGTAGAAGGGTGGATAGGCGAGATTTACTCCCTAGTGTAATTTAAATTTTCTTATGTTAGATGCAAATACGTTGCCTATAAAAATATTCCATCGAAATATTCACGAGTCGAAGTATTTTCTAGCTATCCAACATATTCACAAATTTGACCATTATAGGTCAAGTTTGGTAGGGGAGTTTAAAATTTTGAATCGATTACAAATATGTTTATTGGACAACATATTTGCTTGTCGATGAATTCGCTCCAAGATGGTGTACTTGCATTGGCAAATTCACCTCCTAAGTTGGGGATAAGGCTGGATTCTTTTTTGAGTCATTTGGCCATCAATCTAGCATTAAATATGGTCATGTCTACACTCATTGGAAATCTTCTTTCAAGTGCTTTCCAACGATATCACTTTGGTAAAATTTCAAGGGCATTTGATCAAGTTTTGAGAAGGTCAAAGTTGAGAGGGTCTTTTTGCCCCAAATTTAGGTACAAAAGGGTGATTTGGTCAAATGAGTCAAGAGGTGATAGGTGACATGTTGAGTGGCTAATTAATGGGGCAAAATTGGGTGTCTACAACATCAAAATATTTTATACCAAACAATGTAATAGAGGGATATTAGAGAATATTACATTATTTAGTTAGAATGTCAAAGTACCTTATGGTGCAAACATAAGTATTATAATAGGATGTGAGTATATAGTTTAAATTTGTGATTAATATGTGTGCATATGTAGGATTTACACAAGTGTCATGTATTAAGGTGTGCAAGTAAAGTGTGTAAGTTAATGTAAAGTCAAGAGTCATGTATACAAGTGGCAAGTTAAGAAGTCAAGGGGCATATGAGGTTTATATTATATATGGAATAGGAAAGGTTGCATATTCCATATATGTGAGAAGAGCAATAGTCAAAGAGTCCAAAAGTCACCTTTCTAAGGTTATATAATGGAGGCAAAACTCCATGTATTGTATCAAAAATTGAATGAATATTGAGTAAAGCTTGTATATAAATTTTGAGCAATATTATTTTAAGTTTTCTACATGTTATTGCACAAATGACATTGGTCATTTATATATTATTTTCATGAACATTATGTTCATTGAATTTGGTCATTAATATTAAGTTGTTCTAATATTTGAGATTACTTGAGATCCTGGATATTTGGGGCTTGTGATAATCTAGCTAAAAATATATCATAATTGATTAACTAGCAATGTGGTGATAACAATGTATATTTTGTTAATATGATGGAGGTGGCCCTAATAGAAGTCACATATAACTTATTAGAAAAAATAAAAGAATATTACTTAAGTGCAAATCATCACACTATGATAAGAGAAACTTAGTTATAAATATTCATATGATATTGATAGCAAATTGGCCAAAATTAATAAATCACTTTGGATAAAATGCTTAAAGATAGCTTACAACAAATCATAATGCAATACACTCAAATATTGAACCCATGATTCAAAATAATTCACGCACTATATTCAACGTGAATAACAAGATTACAATATTTTTATAGTACAAGATAAAGTATTGTAATTTCACATTATATTCAAACTCACATGTTATCCTTATTAATAGCATTTACAAAGAATCTCTTGGCATATCATCTTCAACTATCTCTTCATCTCCTCAAAATCATAGGATATATGACTTCTTATTTCGTATAAAATAAATATTTTATCACCCTTCTAATAATGATAAACATCTAATGATTACTAAATGTCAAATATTTACAAGACACCTAGACACTAAATATTTACAAAGTATTTACAAAATACTTGCAAAGTACTTGTAAGGTAGCAAATAATGTAATATACTCAGACATATATGATGTATCATGATAATAACATTATCGTACTTTTCAACAAAGTGGAAAAACGAAAAAGAGGATGCATGAGAGCCAAGTGGAGCAAGATAAAATTATTTTAAACATCAAATTATTTTTTTGATGTTTAAGATGCCACCGTGACATCCAAGTTATATAGGTGAAGCAAAGTTACATTTAAGAAGAGCTTAAAATCAAAGGGATTATCAAAGATGACATAAATAGAGCATGACTAAATCACAAAGGAGAGAGGAGAGAAGAAAATATCATGAAATCAAATATGTGTGATGACTAAATACAAAGAATCGAGACAAATTTAAGCTTAAATGATAGAAAATCGAAAAGACCAACAAAGAAAAGGGGTATATGAGAGCCAAGTTGAGTAAAATAAAGAGTAAGAGGTACATGAAAGGCTATAGGTTCGAGTTGGAATGATAAAAGATAAAATGGAAGAACAAAGAAAGAAACCACATGAGGGTCAAGTTGAGCAAGATAAAGAGAAAGAGACATGGAAAGTTTGTAATTTTGAACTACAACGATAAAATATCAAATGGAATAACAAAAAAGGGTGCATGAGAGACTTTGCAATCTAGATCAAAAGGAAGAGGTACATCAAAGACTAAAATTTTAGGCTATAATTACATAAGATCAAATGGAGGAACAAAGAAAAAGGTCGTCTAAGAATCAAGCTTAGTAAGATAAAGAGAAAGAGGCATACGAAAGATTGCAAGTTTGGGTTGCAATGAAAAAAAATCAAATAGAACAAAAAAGAGGATGCATGAGAGCTAAGCTAAGCAAGATATAGAGAAAAAGAGACTTGATGGATTGCAAATTGGAGTAACAATGAGAAAATACCACTTGGAAAAATAAAGAAAGATAACACGAGAGAGTTGATATAAGTAAGATAAAGAGGAAGAGACATGATACATTGCAAGTTTGAGAATCGAGCTAAGCAAGATAAAGAGGAAAGACATGAAATATTATAAGAGTGAGTTGTAATGACAAAAAATCAAGTGGAAGAACAAATAAAGAGGGTTTTATAGTCTAAGCAAGATGCACATGATATTGCAAGTGTGAGTATTCTTGGTGCTTTCAGCGACGTAAAGGCTTAAAAAATAAAATATTTAAAAAAATGCAACTTGATGATTATAGGAGCAGACAACGCTAGTTGAACCTAGAAAAAGAAGAGATGTCATTGTGGCCACTTATCCATTCAACCATGTAAAAAAATTAACATTTAAAAATATATTAACAAATTTTGTGTCTTTTTTAAATTAAATATCCTAAAAGGACAGGACTATGTTGTTATATATTAATAAGTCCAATAAATAATAATCAATTAATTATTTAAATATTTTGTTCAAATTTCAATGAACTACAGGTTTAGTATATGTAAATGGTAGGCTTTTGACTATAAATTAGTTGTCTTAGTCTCGTTATAAATTGAAATCCATATATGTATTTTTTTTATTTGTGGAAAACATCCCAAAAGGGATGCCACTTTCGGGTAAGACCCAAGGAGGCAAGGGTATCCATTCCGCCAAAAATGCCCAAGACTCGGACCTGGCCTACCACCTTTGACATACTCAAGGAGCAAACAAACACACAAAACCAATTTAAAAATAAGTAAATAACAACAAAAATAATAAAATAAAATAAAAAACATGCTCCTTGAGTGTGTCAAAAACAAAAGGACAACCAAACACGCACAATAAGATAAAAGAAACCACAACACAAACCACATAGAAAAACACAAGAACCACATAACAAAACACAAACAAGACAAAAACAACATAACACTACAAAGACAACCAAAAAAAAACATGAAAAATAAACACAACCAAAACCTAAAAAATAAAAAAAATAAAAAATAAAAAACAACCAACAACAGACAATAAACAAAAACAAAAAACATAGAAAACACTCACACATAAAAACACGAAATAACACAAACAAAGAGAAACCCAAGAACAAGAACGAAAAACACAAGAACAATAACAAAAAACATAAAAAAAAAAACAAAACAACAAAAACACAAGAACAACAAAAAACAACACAAAGAACACAAAAACAAAACAAAACAAAAGAACCCACCCACCTTAAAAAACTAAACAAAAAAAAAAATGAACAAAACAATGACCTATCTAGACCAGAAGACTATTAAGGCAAGAATCAATAGAGGAAACAAAATAAAGAATAGAATGAGCTAGGGAACTAAAAAAAACTGAATGAACCAAAGAGAAACCAAAAAAAAAAAAACAAGAAGAAACTAGGTACCTTTAGAACTGGAGCCATCCAAAGAAATGATAGAAAGAAGAGCTTCCCTAATTTGAGAAGCCCACCATATAGGAGGGTGACCATAACAAGTAATATCACCTTTGTCCAAAGCCCAATTAGCTAAAGCATCAACATTCTTGTTTTGATCTCTGACCACATGATTGTAATAAACTTTCAAAAATCCCATCTGGATTAACTAAATCTTCTCAATAATTCTTTTTATTCTCCAATCCACCTTATGATTTTTAGAAGGAGTCTTCAAGAGATTAATCATAAGTTGAGAGTCGGACTCAAATAACACCTTTTTCCATCCAACCTTAGTAGCCTCCTAAAGGCCTCTCGAGGATACCATACCCCTCAAGCAAGGTTATAAAGAATACCCAAATTCTCAGCAAAAGTAAATACCAGGGAGCCATCTGAAAGTCTACCAATTCCTCCCACACTGGCTTTTCCAGGGTTCCCTCTAGAGGCTCCATCAGTATTGACTTTTCCAAAATCTTTAGGAGGAGGTTGTCAATTTCTAGTCCTATCCATATTACTAATACTCACATTCCCTTTAAGTTGGTTGCCCTTAGAAGATTTAATCTTCAATCCATTGTTATTAATTGAAGACCAGAATCCTAACCCCCCTTCACTCTTAGGAAGATATAAAGTATCCCATTTGACCAAGGCCCATTTTATTTTCTCCTTAGTACCACTCCAAAGGAAATGATGACTTATTTGATCAAATTCTCGAAGAATAGCCTTTGGGATATTCAAAACGAAAGAAACATAAATAGGAATAGCTTAAAGGATTGATTTTACAAAGGTGATTCTACCCCAGAAGAAAGCCACTTGTTGGTCCACTTTCCAATTTTCTTCTTGACTTTGTCCAACAACCAATTCCAATATTTATTTTTTTGCCTTTGAATATTTATGGGAATACCTAAATAAGTGATTGGAAGAGAGGTCTTCTTATATCTTAATTTATCCAAGACCATGGATTCTTGTCTAGCAGAGTAGTGAAAAAAATAACTTTAGATTTGTCTTCATTGATCAACTGCCCAATAGCCTTAGAAAAACAGCTAATGATTTTCTTAATATTAGAAGCTTCCTTAACTGTAGCTTTACCTAAAAGAGTAGAGTCATCCACAAATTGAAGATGAGAGATAGGTCTAGCTCCATGAGCAATGGTAACTCCCTCAAGGGTTTTGTTTTCCCTCTTTTTGGTTATAGTCCTACCCAAGCATTCAACAAGAATGATGAATAAATAAGGGGATAGCGGGTCACCTTGCCTAATACCTCTAGAAGCTAGGAAAGACCGAGAAGGCCTCGCCATTGATAAGAACTAAGTAGGAAACTAAAGAGATACATCCCATAATCCAATCCATCCAATCCTTAGAAAAACCAAATTGCCTCAAAACTTTGATAAGGAAGTGCCAATCCACTCTGTCATAAGCTTTGGATAAGTCTAACCGAATTAACATGGAAGGAGAATTTTGCATATCCATGGAATGGATGGCTTCCTGATCAAGAACTATCTCATCTACTATTTGACGTCCTTCCACATAACCCCCTTGCTCTGGGGAAATAATCTTATGCAAAAGAGGCTTCAACCTTTCTTTCCATGATTTTAGTAATGATTTTGAGAAGAACATTACATAAAGCAATAGGTCTAAAAGTTGAGATATGATCAACCTCTTGAGCTTTTGGAACAAGAGTAATATAAGTTTTATTGATAACCTTCAAAATTTCTTTGGCTTTCCTGGCTTCTTCCACCACCTCTAATAAATTAACATGAAGGATATCCCAGAACTCTTGGTAGAAATCAATGGGAAAACCATCAGGACCTGGGGTTTTCCCTTTTTGTATTTTAAAAACTACTTGTTGAAGCTCATTGATAGTAATAGGAGCAATCAAAATAGAGTTCTCCTCAAAAGTGATAAGAGAAGGGATTGCTTGAAGAACATTTTGTTGTGAAGTCGAGTCAAGAGGAGTAGCAACAAAAAGATTGGAAAAGTAATCAACAACAATAGAGTTCATGCCATCCCAAGTATAAACAACATCTCTAGATTCTGATTTTAAGGAAGAAATAAAGTTGTGAGATCTACAAGCTAGAAGAGATTTGTGAAAGAAATTTGTGTTTCGATCTCCTTCTTTGAGCCATTGAATTCTAGATTTTTGCTTCCATAAGATTTCTTCTCTTTTTTCCCATTCCTCTAACTGAGTTGTGAGTTTAATTTCATCTGCACTTCTCTTCTCTATGAGGCCATCTAAACGGATTTTCTTATTCAAATTTTCAAGATGAGCAATAACTTCATGTTTTTTTTATGAACATCCCCAAACTCTTTCCAGTTCCAAGTCTTGATTTTGGATTTAATGTATTGCAGTCTTTTGGCAAAACAAAACATCTTAGTCCCATGCCTAGGTTTACCTTCCTTCCACCATTGTTGCACACGAGGTCTGAAGGAAATGTCTCTAAGCCACATTAATTGAAAACGAAAAGGAGAGAAACTCACATTGGTTTTCCACATTTCCACCATGATCGGCCAATGATCCGAACCAACATTATTAAGAGTCTTCACTTTAGGAATGTGACCATGGATTAAGAAATTTTTAGAGAGCAAAAACCTATCCAATCTCTCCATTACACAAGCTAAGCCTTGCCTTCTGTTAGACCAAGTCATAAGGCCATTATCTGGTTGGATATCCACAAGATGGAGGTTTGCAATATATTCGCTCATGAGGTCAATGCTTTTGTCTAAATTTCTATTTCCCCCCTTTTCTCATCCAGAGAGAGGATGGTATTGAAATCTCCTCCAATCAAGATCCAAGCTTTAGGAAAATGAGAGATAATATGAGTAATATCCTTCCATTGTCTTCTTTTTTCCTCCAAAGAAGTCGGAGCATAAACAGTAATGTAGAGCATAATCTGGTTGGAATGTCTACTTTGAATAGCTATAGCCAACAAACCCCAACTACCAACCATATGGTGAATAACTACCTCTTTTGGGTCCCAAAGACAAGCAATGCCACCCGAAGTCCCTTGGGAACCGAGGGAAACCACTTTTCGAGCTGGTAAAATTTTACTGTCAATTGAATCCATATCCTCCATTGACATCTTTGTTTCTTGAAGGAAAACAAGATGTGGATGATTTATCCGAATCATTCTTCTAATTTCATTTTGTTTTGAAAGACTCCCTTTGAGTCCTCTAATATTCCAAGTGATGATCTTCATTAATACCAGGGCTAAAAAAGTTGGGAAGGGCATTAATATTACCTTCCTCTACAAGCTTTTCACCTTCTTTTACCATATGATATTGATTGGTCTTGCGACCTACTTTTTGATTATAATCCATCTTCAATTTTTTTTTTTCGTGTTTCTTGACTTATTCCAATTGAATCTAAGATGGCTTCTAACCTTGAAGAATGCTCGTACATAGCCAAAATTTTACTAGATGGTTCAACGGAGTCTATATTGGGACCTACATTATTTGAAGTTTTGACATTTGAAATATTGTTTTTCTTGTGTAAATTTTCTCCTTTTTTTTTGTTGAAAACCTTTGATTTGTTGGTTTGCCTCTGAGTTCTTCCCTTCATATTTAAATTGTGTTTCTAAGATTTCAGTTTCCATTATTTCCTCTTCTTCACTTGGGACATCATTTGTGGAAAGGATTTCAAACATATTAGCAGATGACTTTGATTGATCCTTCATAACTGGTTTTTTTTTAGTGTTCTTCTTCTTAGGTATTTGGAAACTTGTTGAGTTTATATCTTCTTTCTTTTGATCAGGAATTTTATTTGGGCAAGCACTGGCCAAATGACCATATTAATGGCAAATTCTACAATGAAAAGGAATGTTCTCATAGTCCACTACTTGCTCCCAAGTGTCTTCCCCAAATTGTAATGTGATATTTTTAGGTAGGGGTTTGTCAAAATCCATTAAAACACAAATCCGAGCATAAATAATATGTTCAAAATTTTGAGTACAATCAGCAGTCTTCATAAAAGTTCCTAAAGAGTTTCCAATTGAAGAAAAAATAGTAGGATTCCAAAATTCAATAGGGAGGCCAAAGATTCTAACCCACACTGGAGCTATAGAAGGCATCTCTTTTCTTTTGTACAACAAATTGGAAGCCATTATCACTCAAGTTCACAGTATGATCTGTTGAAAGATAAATTTCTAACCCATCTTGTATCCCCTGAAACATTTCTTGCTAAAATATTGAGCATAAACCACAAAAATATTGGCCACTAGGGCCCGAAGGCCCTAAAAACCAACGTCTGGAGCTGCTTGCACTCAACCTAGATGAAACCCTCGCATAGCCGCTTGCCAAATATCTCGTTCACACATAGAGATGCGCTAGGATCTGTGTTGCTCCAAATGATATGAAAATTGGTGGAGACGTTCTAGGGTTTTTCAGGCATCTACTCTAAAAATTGCAGCTCAATCCGAATCCGGATGAGTGAGATATGGCCGAAACGAGTTCGATAGTTTGAGCAATCATGCGAAAAACGTCTAATCAATTTCGACTAATTTTTTTTTCCATCAATGGTCATGTCATTTGAGTGTTTGCTCCAATCCATATATGTATTACTTGAAAATCCATATATGCATTACTTACAAGATTAAAACAAGTTTCTTTTTAAGAAGAAAATAATAATTAAATTAAATTAATACATTTAGTAATTTTTTTGATTTGGTTATTGTGAGAAACCTCTACAACCAACGCACAGGATTGAGCAGTCTCCTCCCAACCACGATCCTTATAAAGTTGAGAGCTATGCTCATTAATAAGGAATTTAACACACACCCACCCCCTCACACACTCACCCATGCCAGGTTTGAACCTTGGACCTCCTGAAGAAGAGTTAAAAAGTTTTTTTTTTTAATTTTTTTTTTGAATTTACATGGTGGAATTATAATTATATATTTTTACATTTTGGTACTTTCACTTGGTTTATAGCAAAACAAATATTTTAATAAGTATATATGATTTTGTTTTTGATTACATAAGAGAGTTGGTTACAACCACTATTTTTAATTAACTGATCAGAGTAGGGTTCAAATCACATGGACTACTCCCAACACACCTATCCATCTTGTTCTTATTGACCTAGAATGAGATGGGGACCATTGGTCGCTCGAGGTTTGTATCGTCATCGTCGGTTTGCCCTCACACTCAAAGGATTCAAAGCAAACTACTACCTAGACTACTACATTTGCAAAGGGTTGACTTTCCACCAAGTTTAAACCTATATCAAATATATAAGATTATTATCTAAGGTAGTGTGAAAAACTATAAAATAAAATAAAATGAAATGTTATATAATATAAATAAAATATATATATATTTTTTTTAAAAGCGAAAAACCCCTTGCGGGGCCACCTTGGTCTAAGAGACCACGAACAGGGGTTCTACACCATCAAAGTCACCCGGAGTCGCACCCGACCCTGCCCGCACCAACATTATCAATTGGATTTTGGATACCCAATTCAACTTTTTGGTAGGGTGGAGATTTGAACTTGGGACCTCCCTTGGAGGATTGCCCTCTCCTCTCCAACTCACCTACAACACCCGGGTATAAAATAATTTAATTTCATACAAAAAATTAAAAATTAATATTTATTTTAAAGATAAATAAATTTAAATTATAAAAATAAGATCAAATTTCATTTATTTATTTAATTTTTATTATTGAAAAGATTCCACTTGTTTGGCATTTGTTTTAGGACTTTTACTTTTTATTTTGTAAGTTATATATATAAAATTTAAAATATCCTATTTATATTATGTGTTTTTTTTAGTAATTATATATTTATTATTTCACAAGACTGACTCTTTGCCTTTGGTTGAAAGTTTTAGTGGGATACCATAATGACATAGCTTTGACTTCTCTTATCCAAAAACCCAAATTCAAATTCAAACTATGATAAAAGTATATAAATATATATAAAAAATATTGAACATATATTATATATTATTTAATATTCTGACTTACTAATTATTTTAAAACATGAAAATAATTTGCAAAAATTAATAATTAAAATTATTAAAAAAACTTTTTTTTACATAGTCTTAACAACTTATCAACCTCTTCCAAGTTTAGAGGCCTCTTCATAGTTAATAATATTTAATAATTTTATATATTAAAATTTATAAAAAATAAAAAATTTTAATTGTTAAATTTATATCTCTTAAATTAATTTAATTATTATTACGTCGATAGACGTCCTACAATGGCAGCCAGGAAGGTTAGCCACGCCTTAAACAATATTAATATTTTATTAAAAAAACCGACATTAAGAAAATTATCCACCGATATTAAGGGTTAGGTGGATTTAAAATATTTAAAAAATATTTAAACTATTTAAACTAAAATAACCCTCGGCGTTTATAGATATATATTTTATATATCTAAGCTAGTTATTATTTTTTTGGGATATATATAAGAAAGTTGGTTACATTTACATTAGTAATTATTTTTTTTTTGAAAAAAATGAAAACTTGAATTAAAACAAAAACCAGATACAAGCGGGAGAGAACACATCCCGAGCCAGAGCCAAGAGCAACACAACAAGGACAGCGCACAAAGGCAACACTAGCAGCCACAAGGCACAGAGAACGAACGGCGCGAAAAGGCGACATGTCGCGAAAAGGCGACATGTCGCGAAATCGCGACAGGCAAACCCGTCACGGCCACTTCGGCACCAACAGTCGCGATAACGCGACATGTCGCGAAATCGCGACATGTCGCGAAATCGCGACAGGAAGGGCCCTCGACAGCCAACCGCAGAAAGCGTCGCGAAAACGCGACGAAAAAACTAAACAACAGTCATGCCGCAAAAGGGTCGCGATATCGCGACAAAAAACCAACCAGTCGCAAAAGAGCCAAACATGCCGCGAAATCGCGACAAAAAGCCAAGCTGCATCCAATTAGTCAACCTGTTGCGAAAACGCGACACAATACCACCTTTGAACAACATCTTCAAGAGAGGCACAATATCGCTAGCAAAGCCCAGCAAAAGCCACGACAGCGCTACATGGCGCGATATCGCGCAAGAAATTCGCCAAAGGCCAGGAAGGCACAACCTGTCGCGAAATCGCGACAAAAACCAACTCGTTGTCGCGACAGCGCTACAGGTCGCGATATCGCGACAATTTTCCACCCAGCCGCCTAAGTGCCAAACGTGTCACGAAATCGCGACAGGAAAACCATGCAGCTTCCAAATCTCAAACTTGTCACGAAAACGCGATGAAATATTTACTTTGCTTTTCAACTTCATGAAGGGAACGAGAGCGCGGCAAGAACGCCAATCGGACCAAGAAAGCGGGATCTGTCGCGATATCGCGAATCAATTACATTAGTAATTATTAAGTGTAGGGTTCAAACCACATAGATTACTTTCAACAAATTTATAATTAAAAATTATACGCTCATGTAGAGGAGTTGAAGAGCAAATGGGTAGTTAAAACTCTCCGGTTATTGAGAAGCCCAGGTTCAAATCTCTCCCCTCACATGTTGCGAATATATTGTATATAAAAGGTTCCTCATAAAAAAAAAAATTATAAAATTTTCTAAAAAACAATTTTTTTTAAACATTTAAACTAATTATAATTAAAAATTATAAAATTTTCTTAAAAAACAATTTTTTTTAAACATTTAAACTAATTATAATTAAAAATTATAAACTAATTATTTTAAAGTGATAAGCTCTATTTCTTAATTAAAAATATAAATAGATAAACTAATTGCGAGATCATCTCTAATATTGAAAACGTTAGAGTATATGTAGTTCACATGTTGTTTCTTTCTTTAATTCACCTAAATGACTTTCCCGCAAGTTCATTTTTTTTTAGCTTTATTTTCTATTAAAGTTGAAGCCTTATATTGTTTCCAGCTTTTTGACAAGTATACTGTAATAAAAAGTACAAACATATTATAATTGGAGTTATATTTTTCTAATAATAAAGGATTTTTTTTTTGATGTTAGAAGAGTTAATATAATTTAATTTTGTGATTAATCTTTAAAAAGAAAAATATAATTTAATTTTGTGATTAACTCTCGGCATTTATAGATATATATATTTTATATATTCAAGCTAGTTATTATTTTTTTGGGATATATATAAGAAAGTTGGTTACATTTACATTATTTTTAGTAATTATTAAGTGTAGGGTTCAAACCACATAGATTACTTTCAACAAATTTATAATTAAAAATTATACGCTCATGTAGAGGAGTTGGAGAGCAAATGGGTAGTTAAAACTCTCCGGTTATCGAGAGGCTCAGGTTCAAATTGTCTCCCCTCACATATTGCGGATATGTTGTATATAAAAGATTCCTCATCAAAAAAAAAATTATAAAATTTTCTAAAAACAATTTTTTTTAAACATTTAAACTAATTATAATTAAAAATTATAAAATTTTCTTAAAAACAATTTTTTTTAAACATTTAAACTAATTATTTTAAAGTGATAAGCTCTATTTCTTAATTAAAAATATAAATAGATAAACTAATTGCGAGATCATCTCTAATATTGAAAACGTTAAAGTATAAGTAGTTCACGTGTTGTTTCTTTCCTTAATTCACCTAAATGACTTTCCCACAAGTTCATTTTTTTTAGCTTTATTTTCTATTAAAGTTGAAGCCTTATATTGTTTCCAGCTTTTTGACAAGTATACTGTAATAAAAAGTACAAACATATTATAATTGGAGTTATATTTTTCTAATAATAAAGGATTTTTTTTTGATGTTAGAAGAGTTAATATAATTTAATTTTGTGATTAATCCTTAAAAAAAAAATAATTATCTATTTTTTTATATATTAAAAACAAAAAAATCTATGTTCTTTTAATAATTCGAATTAAAAATTTGAAACAACTGATATAAAACACGCAAATACCATAATAAGTTTTAGAGGTGTAATAATAAAGAGTTTCCTTTTCCTATAATTCAAATTCAAACAACAAACATAAAACGCAATTTGGTCTTTGTGTCCAACGAATTTGGTGCAATTTGTGAGGAGGAAGACATTATAATGTTATATTTTAAATTAAAGTTTTTAATGGTTAGTGAAACTTACAAGTGTAGGTTTAAAGATAAAAAATTTAAAACTTGTATATGTAGTGTACAATAGGTTCAAGGTTTAAATCGCAGCGTGGGTAAGTGTGTGAGGGATGGGTGTATAATAACTTTGTGTTAAATTCCTTATTGATAAGTTTAACTCTAATCTTTAAAAAAGGTCATGATTAAGAAGAGAGGTCAGTCATTAAAAAGTTTCTCACAATAACCAAATCCAAAAACATAAATATTTAAAAAAAACAACACTTGAATTACCCATATCACAAAAAAGATAAACCCCCTCTTTAAAAAAAAATGCTGGAAACTCAAGATACGCCCCCTCTAAAAAAAAAATGCTGAAGATGTCACATGACCAATGCAAGCACCCATATATCCATTTTCAACAAACCCTGTTTGTTTGAGTGTTTTTTTGGTTAGATTGAAGGTAGACCTACCTAGCCTAGAAATCAAATAATTACGCCGATAGGCGTTCTACAATGGCAGCCAGGAAGATCAGCGACGCTGTAAATAATATTAATATTTTATTAAAATAACCGACATTAAGAAAATTATCAGCCGACATTAAAGGTTATCTATAGGCGCCTCGAAATTGATAACTCTCTAAACTAGTTATATAATAATAATATTATCTTTTTAGACAGCTAAAGTTTCTTAAGACCACTTTTTCTTTTCTTTCTTCTTAGAAAATTACCCATAGATTATGAATAACTAATTTACTTTTGGGTGTGATTGATCCATCAATTGCACATGGAATGTGTAAAAAGGTTGAGCTTTTAAATTAGAGAGTAATTGCACACAGAATGTTTGGAGCTTTCGAAATAGAGTGGAGTGCACTTAAAGAGTAGGGAATTCTCAATTGGCTACAATTGATAATATGGATGATAGTCATAGAGTCCAAAAATAAAGGCAGACTGATTATTATTATTACCATCAAATACTCTTTTTATTATTATTACCATCAAATACCAAGAGTAGGATATGTGCATTCATAAAGTACAAAAAAAGGCAAATTAATTGGGGGGTGAGGTACGTAAAGACTGTTTCTCATGTGGGTATTTTCAGGTCAGGCCTGGTGTGCCCCTGCCATTTATTTGTCTGCCCATCCCAAGGAAGGAAAGGAAGAAGATGTGGGGGTTGGTGTTATTCCTTGAATTTGCCTTGGGGCATAGGAATAGGCATAGGCCTTGGGATTGTGTTGTGTGATAGCACATACACATTGACATCCGCATTATTAGGTTTGGAGGAGCAGAAGAGCAGGTTTTAAGGATTGATTGACCTTGTAAAACAACAGGAGTCCCAATCAGGGAGACCCCCCTCTTTATGACATTTGGATGACGTCAGCAGTAGGAAATAGGACAGGGAAGCTCCAGAAGAGGGAGGAGGAGGAGGAGGGGGGCTCTGATTGATGGGCCAAAGAATGGGCTGGACTGCAGGAATGCCAAAGATAAGTCTGGGTTTTGTGGATCTCATGATGTGAGTGCTATTTCTTTTTTAGGTTTTTGGGTTTTCTGGTTTTTCTTCTTCTTCAGTGAGTGAGTGTGGTCAATCAAAACTAGGAGGTGTCAGAAATGATCAAACAGATACTGGGTAGGCTTCCCAGAAAGCCTTCCAAATCGGATAACAACACCACCAACAACAGCAACAGCCACACCCAAAGCCACAGCATCAACAATTATGATGTGGGTGTTCAAAATATTGGACCCCCAGCAGGGAGAGGTGGGTCTTTGGCAGGTTACACCAACGTCAATGGCAACACCAACAACACCAATAACAACATTAGCAACAGCAACAGCAACAGCAGCAGTGTGGCAACATCAACATCTTGGCCAACTGCAGGCAAGAAGATGTCTTCTGCTGTTTTCCCAGCTAATGGCACCACCTATGAACCCTTGGCATCCTTTAGGGAGGTACCGGCCTCAGAGAGACAGAACCTTTTCATAAGTAAGTTGAATCTGTGCCGTGTTGTCTTTGATTTCAGTGACCCTAACAAGAACGTTAGAGAGAAGGACATCAAACGCCAGACCTTGCTGGAGCTGGTGGACTACATAACCTCTGGCAGTGCCAAGTTCACGGAGCCTGTCATGGAGGAAATCACCAAGATGGTCACTGTGAATTTGTTCAGAACCCCACCCCCATCCTCCCATGAGAACACAGGCATGGAGGGCTTTGATCCAGAAGAGGAAGAGCCGACCATGGAGCCTGCATGGTCCCACCTCCAGATTGTATATGAATTCCTCCTGAGATTTGTGGCCTCAACTGAAACAGATGCAAAGCTGGCGAAGAGATACATTGATCACTCCTTTGTCCTGAGGCTTTTGGATCTCTTTGATTCAGAGGATCCCAGGGAAAGGGAATACCTCAAGACCATCCTCCACAGGATATATGGGAAGTTCATGGTCCATAGGCCATTCATAAGGAAAGCCATCAATAATATCTTTTATAGGTTTATATTTGAGACTGAGAGGCATAATGGGATAGCTGAGTTGTTGGAGATTTTAGGCAGTATTATTAATGGGTTTGCCCTGCCCTTGAAGGAAGAGCATAAGCTTTTTCTTGTGAGGGCATTGATTCCTCTCCATAAACCGAAGTGTGTTTCTATGTATCATCAGCAGCTGTCTTATTGCATCACTCAGTTTGTGGAGAAAGACTTTAAATTGGCAGATACTGTCATCAGGGGATTGCTTAAGTACTGGCCGGTCACAAATAGCCAGAAGGAAGTAATGTTTTTGGGGGAACTGGAGGAAGTTCTAGAAGCCACTCAGGCAGCTGAATTTCAGAGGTGTATGGTGCCCTTGTTTCGACAAGTAGGGAGATGCCTCAACAGTTCTCACTTTCAGGTAATATATTCAACATATATACATATTTTTAATTGATTATAGGGGTTGGAAGAGGCCCCACCCGAATTATATTGTGACCACACAAGGTATTACAAGAACATTTTTGGTAATTATAGATACATTTACAACAACATTTTTGGTAATTATATATACATATTTTTTAATTGATCATAGGGGTTGGAAGAGGCCCCATCCGCATTACATTGTAACCACACAAGGTATTACAACAACATTTTTAGTAATTATACATATACATTTACAACAACATTTTTTGTAATTATACATACATTTGCCCAGATTAAAACCTGTTCTATGCCATTCGAAATGTTAACCCATACGGTCGAGTTCATGCCATTTGAGTAAATGTGGTGTGAAACTCTTCTCTTCCCACCATTTGCTCCAAACCACAGGCCATATTAAAGCTCGGCAGGGGATTTCAACCTTGGTTTAAGATGTGCTCATCAATATATTGAACATATTAGAGATATGCGGTTCCTGTGTTTTCAGGCTTTCAAGACAACTAATGTGTGGTTTCTTGGGATATTTAATGGATCCAAATTCGTATAATATAGATGGATGCATGGGGAGCGATAAAATTACAAAAAGTTGATTTTGGTTTGTATAAAGTCACCTGTTCTTATCTACAGTTGTAGATGGGTCTGGGAAATACTTATGACTGAAAATGTTGCTTTAAGCAAACTTTTTCCCTTCATCTGCAGCTTAATGTTTCAGTAATAGTTTGGAAAGCCTCGGGTATTTTGCTTTCTGAAATGAGCTGAAGACCTTAGTTTTAGGTGCTCTTTAGATGCCTTTGGCTTCAGCCAATTTGCAGCATTGCTTACAGTAATATCAGTTACATTGTTAAAGTTGCAGTTTGTGACTATCGTTTGGTAAAAACTGATGGCTAGTCATATTAGCAGGTGAAAAACCATTTTTCAGCAAGCAGTTTTCACATACTGCAGGACTGAGAGGGATGCAGTGAAGGAAGTGACTCACTTCCGTCATATTGGCTCATTCTTTATAGATAATCATTAGAACAAATTTTCCAACATTTGGTCGTATACTCTTTGAAATTACCGCATATCTGCCTGTCACCGATTTATTGACTCATTTACCGCCTTCTGTTACACTACATTTACTTCATATTGCATTGGTTTGGAAATTGACCAGGTCTATGAAAATTCATCTCCCCGGTATTATTCACTCATAAAGGTATGACAAGGTTTATGTGGTTCATGCATAGAGGAAAATAGAAGTAGATTTTTTTTCTTTTAAAATATCAGACTTTAGCTGTTTGAAGAACCCAAACATGACATGGATGTTACAGGGAGGTCAAATTGCTAATAAGTAAATATAAACAGATTCACATTGGTGCTGACAGGTTTGGTAAGGTCAATGCCTATTAAATTCATTGGAATGTTGAATCAGATTTTATAAGGAAGATTGCTGGTTCTGTATGTGTCATATCAGGGGTCTTTGGAGCGAGGACAAAGAATGCACTACTTCTGCCCAAATGTTTCTTGTTACAGAATTTTGCTCTTTGAGGGAGTTCATGTGCAGAGCTGCACATTTTCCAATATCTTTTTTCCTTAATGTAGATTCAGTTGTAAAGTGCAGACTGAATTCATCATGGAGCATTCAGAATTATATTAAATACATAGGTTTCAACAAAATGCATATTGCTTTTTCTTCTACTTTTTATTCTCCATTATTTGGCTCAATTTATGAAATTTACTGTATTTACATGATAAACTGCTGATGAAAGTGCTTATTAACTTATGAATCCATTTGCTTTGCATGAACTTCTTTTGTCATTTTCAAATGAACTAAAGGTGACTCAACTTTCAGGGTGGAGTTTCTTTTGGCATGTGCCATGTGTTTTTGTTCTTTGTTTTCAATTTGGTTTTTTTCTGCTAGTCTTAAATATCATTTTTTAAGATTTTTGTTTAATGCTTCTCTAAGATTACTCTAGTCCACTTGCTGAATATTCACACTGATGCATGATGCTCCATTAATTTGAGCAGTTGACAAAGTACATGGTATGGTGTGGACCAAAGTTAACCAAAGCATGGCTTTATGTGTGTGTCAGGTGCAGATTTCGTGAAAGTCCCAGAATTTAGGATTTGGGGATTTGCTTATATGTCTGTATGTATGATATGCTACACATAGATATATAATTATAATCATATTGTTCTATCAGAATAAAATATGTATATGAACATACATTGTATGATATATGCTTGATAATTCTATATTCTATATGCTAATATCTAATGATTGAAAAAATATGTATTCGCATCAGTGTATGCATGATACATTGATAGGTGTTTTTATAGTTAATTTTTTTTTTAAATGATAAATTCTATCTTTGGTGTGTGAATATAGGGAATATGAATTAGTTTATTTAAATCTATAATTATTATGACACTTATAATTGATATATGTTACATGTATTAGATATAATTTTTGGGATTGTTTCCTAGTATAAAAAAATCATAACCAAACGATGATTTTTGATATTACACATTTTCTGATGTAGTCAGTACACTGAAATTAGAGATTGTTGTTTAGAACCAGGATTTCTGTAAAGTGATAACAAACCCAATCCTCCAGATTGAAAACAAAATTTGATAAAAGGTGAATTACCAATTCTCCAACTCGGTTTTGCCCTGGAAGTGGGTGCAGAGAGAGGTGGGATTCCTTATAAAGTTGGCCTAGACAATAATTGTATTTCCAAAGTGTGCATGATTGATAAAGAAAGGAACTGTCTTTGGATTTGGTTGGAGTACAAAAATAAAGGTGACTGTGTCCTTTCATAGGGGTTTTCTATTTGTTTGACTTAGCTGAGCAATATAATTTACTGGCACTATTTGGAGGCCTTATGTTTCTAGGTAATGCTTCATTATATTCCTCAGAATTAGCACTCGGAGTATAGTATTGTACCTCTCATCTGAAAAGTTTTATGCTGCTGATTCTCCATCTTAGCACTTGACTGTATCTTCTGAAGAGTAAAATCTTATTCTGCAATGCTGGCATAAACTATCTGAGTGATTACTGCAGGTTAATTAAACTGTGTGAGTATCAATCGTTCCTGTATTGTCACCGACAATACCTTTTAGAATTTATTATGTGTGTTGGAGTCTTAAGTTTCCTCGAAGTTTCCAATAGTTTGCTAGTGAATGTGGGGTGCAGCAATTTCAAATATTCATCTCCAAACAACCAATAAGTCAATTAAAAACAAAAATCAATTTTGGTGTTGGTAGCAGATATTTAAATTTGACTTTGGGTTGTAGAATTTGGTTTTCTCTCTGGGTTGTGTTTCTAAGTCTTTATAAAGTCTAAGTGCTATTTAATATGATTCATGCTATGGACCACACATAGATGTAACTCCAACTGGGGATGGCTGTGTTAATGTTATGCTTTCTCTTTATTAGGGTGCCAGTCATATTAGATGATGCTTTTCTGTACTGATTTTGTAATTACCCTAACTTGGTCTTTATTAGAAACGTGGTAGCAGTGTAACATTTCTCTCCAACCAGAATGCTCTAATTTTCTATTCTTATCAGTTTTCTTCTAAAACATGCCAGCTGATTGGTTGTGCTCTTTAAGTACCATGCTAAAGATGTTTATGAAAGAGTTGCTTGCTTTCAATCATCCTGTTTGTATTGAATCTGATGCAAATTGAAGTCTACAGTTTCCACAAATCATCTTGCTTTGTCATTCTTTTCGACGGTAAAATAGTTTTTCATTGTGCAAATATCGAATTTCATATTGCAAACTTTCTATACATACGGTATCTTAAAGTTACACATCTAAAACTGCACTCTCAAGTGTTTTATTCAGTATCGACGATCCTTTTTTAAATTTCTATTCGAATCTAATGCTCCAGTCTATCCATCTTTCACCTGTAGAATTTAACTAACTGGTCATGAGTATTAGCTCTTCTGGCAGTAGGTCTCCCAATTTCTAATAAGGTCAAATTCTTCTTAGTTGATTCCTCTGTTTAAAATTGCCTTATATTATTTTCTGAGTTCTTGAATGAAACCTTTTAGAATTTCTATCTTTCGTGCACTTTAAGTTCGTTTCGAGTTGTAATCTTCTGGTTCAAATGGACATTCATTTCACACACACACATTTCTTTTTATATTTTTTGAACAACCAAAAATATGAGCTTATAATGTAAAATTCATGCTAGCAATTATTAGCAGCAGGTTTATGTTACTTCTGATGATGTGCTTCTGCGTCTGTTGTCCATGAGACCTGGTTATGCTATTTTTTGGGATTGCACTGCCCCGGTAGAATATTTTTTGAGTTTGTATAAATATTCAACAGGGAAGATGGAGAGAAAATTATCGTTCGTAGGAGTTTAAGAATTGTATGGCCATTTTAACACATCACGCAACATGGAGTTTAAGGTGTTATCTATGATGTCTGCAAAGGACTTTTTAAAGGGCACAGTTCTTGATTCTACAAGATGAAATGTGGCCCCATGCTTTTGAAATTTTTTCCTTGGGCAACGGGTCTGAGAAAAAATAGGAAAACTTAAGCAGAAGAATAATAATTGAAGGGACACATGGACCAAATGCAATGCGCCATGTGGCATGAGAAAATCTCAGTGGACACTCTAAACAATCAGCCTTCTTCCCTCTTGAGCAGATGCTGAAAGTTTCCTGTCAAAATATGTGGTGCTTCCATTTAAGGCAAACTTCTGGTTTTTCCTCCAGTGGCATGATTCTCCTTTCATGGGACTTTTGGCACAGAAATTCTGGAGCTGTAGCCCTCAGCATGGGACTATTATATAAAAATATAAAAAGCATGGAAGGGAAAGAAGAGCAACAAAACAGTATCTGTTTACTTTCATTCCAGTATTGACAGAAGCTTGACTCAAACAAAGGATTTGAATAGGAAAACCAGACAGCAGAAGATCAAATCTACAAAGGAATATCACATTGTTAGGATTGATATTTACATCTAAATAGCTTGATCATGAAAAGAACAAGAACATAAAGGGACATCTCCACAAACTTCTATTGTGACTTTTGATCATTAGATGGAGTAGGGGAGTGGTTCAGGCGAGTTAGAATAGAAGCTTTGAAGAAGTAAAAATAGAAACTGTAAAGAAGTAAAGATATATTACTGGATATGCATATCACTGTATATAAATTGTACACTACTTCTAAAATATGCCCTGGATATGGCCCAGACATGTATTTATAATTGGGTACGGCCCAAGCATGGTCAGGACACATTGGGCATTACATGCTTTTGTCCGTATATCATGAAAATAAAAAAAGATAAAGGAAAATCTCATAGGAATAAAAATGACAAAAAGAACTTACACATTACAAAGAAAGTCAAATTACTGATTTTATCACATAACACTAATATTTTTGCTCATATTTGGGGTTTATTGGGTGAGAAATTTCTATTTAGATATTCTAGATTTTATGGTAATTTTAAATATATAGTATTTGGAGGTTTTGGTGTGAGAAATTTCTATATAGATATTCTAGATTTTAAGGTAATTTTAAAATATAGTCTTTTTTCCTACATTGTTATATTTATTGTATCCCAAGTGTGGTGTATCCAAGAAGTTCTATTTTATTTTTTCCTGTATTTGTATTGGACAGTTTATACCTTAGCAGTAGTACTGGTGTCCATATCCATGGAAACTAGAAGTAAACATTACTTAGATGTTTAAACTATGCATATATTTCTCTGGAAAAATACTCCCAGTTTAATTGTTTTCTATTTGCTTTTTGTTCGGTGGATGATCTTGACAACTAGATTTCATATGCATGGCCAGAGCTTCAAAAAATCTTCTTCATTATTTATGTTGGGAACTTGGTGTCCAACTATATTCTTTGGCAGACTAATTTTAATAATTTTTATTTTTATAAATATATCTTAACGTTTCTGTGTCGTCTATGAGTTATCTTCCACGAGTAAATCTAGTCTGTTTGGTATGCGATCATCTTTATTCACATTGTACCTTTATTGTGTTTAGGTTAGAAGTTACATATCCTGTTAAAGTACCTTTTTATATTTATCTAGATTTCCTTTAACTAGCGAACATCCCACGTCTTCTATCCACACCGAGCATCTGCTATTGCCTTCCCTCTACTAGCTCAATTGCATTTTCCTCTTTTATATTTTTCTGGTATACATTTTTGCCTTTTGTAGAAGTCCTAGCTCCATATTAGCTAGTTAAAGGACTACACTGAAGGTCATGGCAAATCTAATAGATGTACATGCCAAGTCAAGTATCAGCAATAAATCATTTTGCAAGCTATCATTTGCATGAACAGACAGTTCAGGTTAATAGTAGATGCTTATCACTTTGAATCCTTGGCATGTATTTTTATTTTGGTATGTGCTCTGGTTCCACCTTGATTGTCAAAAACGAGGGATGTATTTCATAAATGTTAGCCTTGTGCTATTCCCACCAGATCTTCTACCTTTCCTTTAAATACTTTATTTAAATTGCAGAGATGGTATTTCTAAATTTTGGTCTTGCAGTTTTTTCAGAGTATTGCTGACAAGTTTCAAGAAGCCTGTAAGTCTGCGTGAAATTCCTTGGAGTCTGTGACGAGAACATTATTTTGCTTTTTTATTCCCTCAGTTTTTTCAGTAATTTCTTTTTTTCAAGCTTTCCTAACATGGCCCATTTCTATTCCCTAATTAAGATGTAACCTTTAGATGGAAAACTCAGTCCGTGCATATGGTGTGTTGATAGTGTCTAAGTTTTAGATAGATGCAACGACCTGTCTTGCCCCTATCAGCTATCACAACAACCAATGGACATTTTTAACTAGTAGAAATAGTCTATTAGATGGAAAGTTAAACGGAATTTTTTTTCATTTGATCTTTGTAAATCATACCTTTCCTTCGTCATGAAAACAACCCAATAGCATTTTTAATTAGTTGAAATGTTTTGTAAAACGAAGAATGCTTAAAACTGATATTTTGTGAGGGTTGGTCTTTGTAAATTGTAGCTACAGTCTGATGTTCATTTATCTAATTGAATTGTTTTATTTATCGTCCATAATTTTATTAGATGGGCTAAATCATTAGATTAGCTAAATATGTTTTTCCTAAAGCAACAAGCAAAACCTACAATGCTTCTCAAGCTATGTGTCTCCAGCTGTCATTTCTTCCTAATCTGTTTTTCTAGGGTCCATGAAAAATATGTTTTGCATCTATGATTTTGCATATATACCAAGTTTCTATCTTGGGAAAATTCTTACATGAACCTCAATGTGCAAATTTTTATTCCTCACGATCTATAATATCTTTTTCCACAATTATATCTCAATTAAGGACTTGAAGGGTTATCAACTAAGAGGTGGAATAGTCAAATTCCTTCCAGTTAAATGACTTGTTTTCATTATATTCTTCTTTACAGTGGATTTGATATTGTCCATTTTTCAAGGCAATTATTGAAAATATTATTGCATCCTACATACATTCTAACAATCATCTGTTTGAGAAAAGAAAATAAGGTCTTATGTTTGTTTGTTGAGTTGTCTACAATCCACACGCATCTTCGTCCTACACCTCAATAATACGGGATAAGAAAAGGAGATTTGGAAGGCTGCACTAATCCTGTCTCAAAATATTCAACACGTGTTTTTCCACTTGAATTTCTCTCTGTGGCTTAAGCTGCAGTGTGTCTCACTCCTTTAGAATACATTGTCATGACACTGGTTTCATCCTAGGCATGCACTAGGCATTTCTTGATCGAAATAGTTTTTGGCAGGGGTTTATCATCAATTTGCTTTTCTTTATCTTCTTAGTTTAAAGTCTTTATATTTCTAAAGTAATCACCATAATATCCTTTGTTAGAGTTAGAAGTGTTCTGCTGTAGCTGTAGCCTCTTTTATTTGTAATATTTCAGATTCAGAAATATATTTAACTTCTGCTGTTCATGCTGTTTATGTTTTCCAGCCATCTGTGTGACTGTTGCATGTTTGAATAAATTATTCTCAGATCTGATTTATTTTAAAAGAACATAGGACAACAGTTATCTAGGGTTTGGAAAATTTACAATTCCTTCCAGTTAAATGACTTGTTTTCATTATATTCTTCTTTACAGTGGATTTGATATTGTCCATTTTTCAAGGCAATTATTGAAAATATTATTGCATCCTACATCATTCTAACAATCATCTGTTTGAGAAAAGAAAATAAGGTCTTATGTTTGTTTGTTGAGTTGTCTACAATCCACACGCATCTTCGTCCTACATCTCAATAATACGGGATAAGAAAAGGAGATTTGGAAGGCTGCACTAATCCTTTCTCAAAATATTCAACACGTGTTTTTCCACTAGAATTTCTCTCTGTGGCTTAAGCTGCAGTGTGTCTCACTCCTTTAGAATACATTGTCACGACACTTGTTTCAGCCTAGGCATGCACTAGGCATGTCTTGATCGAAATAGTTTTTGGCAGGGGTTTATAATCAATTTGCTTTTCTTTATCTTCTTAATTTAAAGTCTTTATAGTTCTAAAGTAATCACCATAATATCCTTTGTTAGAGTCAAAGAATTGATGCTTGGCAAGTTCATAAAAAAAGGAAAAAAAATTCAGGCCTTGCCTCCATGAGTGAATAGGAAAGCTGTTTAGGGTCGTCTTGTAAAAACTTAATTAGGGTTGCCAAAACATGACAATTCTCACCAAGGCTTTGGCAAGACTCAGATACAGACTCAGGCATTTTAAAAAGTCAATATATGAGACCTAAAAACACAAAAATAGAATTTCTGTTTATCATTGTGCATTGCCAGGGCAGGGCAAGAGCAAAGAAATTTGACTTATACACATTGCTGATGAGTTTGTTATAAGGGAACAGGGTGCGCGCACCCGGTTGGCTGGGTGCGCGAACCTGCACCCGCACTGGGTGCGGGAACGGGTGCGGCTGGGCCAAACCCTAGCCGCACCCTGTTTGACAGGGTTCGGCTGAGCCGAACCCTGCGGCCAGTTAGGGTTTGGCCAGCCGAACCCTGCCCTATTTGGGCATTAAAATGCATAATTTTTTTTTTTTTTAATTTCTGTTTAGTTATTAGGTGGGCCCAGCCACACCCAGCCCATACGGGCTTTAAAAAATTTTAAAAAAAATTTATATTTTAAATTTTAAAATTTTAAAGGTTTTTACTTTTTTAATTAAATTAACTTTATATTTTAAAGTTTTTTAATGTTTAGGTGGGCCCAGCCATTACGGGCTTTAAAAGAACATAAAAAATAAAACTTAAAACTAAAAGTAAAAGTTAAAAACTTAAAACATTTTAATTTTTAAAAGTTTATATGTTAAACTTTTTAGTTTTTAAACTTTTTTATAATAAATATTAAATTATAATTTATAAAGTGGACTCTAATTCATTGTAAAGTGAATTGGAGTCCACTTCTCCTATATAAACCCTTCTCTAAGGTAAAACGGCTTTTCAGATCTACCACCACCAGATCCACAGGAGGAGGGCCTAGAAGATGATGATGAGGAATATGATGAATGAGAGTCAAATATCAGATATTTGATGTCATCTTTGTACATGCACTACTATATATTGTTATCTTTGTACATGCACTACTATATATTGTACATGCACTATTTGAGGAGGGCCTATATATTGTTATCTTAAATCTTTTTATGACTTTGACATCCTGTTGAATATCATATATGCTTTTATGATGCCAATGTGTATGATTTATTTATTTATTTTGTAATGTGTATGATTTATAATTTATTTTATTATTTTGGATAAAAAATACATATATATATATATATATTAAAAATTAGCTGCACCCGCACCTGGTGAACCCTGTTTTTGGTTGGGGCCGCACCCGAACCCACACCCGCAATTCCCGCTGCACCCGCACCCGCACCCCTGCACCTGGTAACCTTGGTTTGTTATATTTGTATGCCATTGAAGTTAAATTCTTGTGGAATGGAAAGAAAATGCTTTTCTTTTGTCTGGTGCGTTGAACCAGTGATAGAAAACTCTCTGATTTCTCGCAAGAAATTTGACTTGCTGAGAAATTACCAAAATTTGGTGAAACTCAGCCAAACGGGGGAAAGTGCAGAAAAGACAAAATGCAAAACTTGTTGAGATATTCTGTACGGTGTAATTTATGGTTTTGATGATCAAGAATTGTAATTGAACTCTTTTTTAATGAAAATCTAATGGAAAATCAGTTTTCTGGCTCTCCAATTTTTGTGTTAAATGTATTTTTTTTAAGTTAGTTTTCCTGAGTTGCCAAGATCCAAAATTGGAGTGCCAGGTTTATGCAGATTTGTGAGTTTTCCAACTATGTGTTGAGCCACGTTTTATGATTTGGTTTTATGATTTGGTAATTTGCTGAGGTTTGACTAAGCTTTTTAACCTTGTTTGACTTGGTGTGCTGTGTTGGTCTTGCTCGAGTGTGAGTCTCGCAAATATGGGTGGAGTCATACAACCGTAAGTGGACATAGATAATCTTGAAAGTATTTTGTAGTTGTCTATAAACACAACATTTTTCTATGCATTTATTTTTCTTGAATCCAAGTTTAGTCAAACATTGGAATAAAATAAATTTCAAAACCACAGATTTTCTTGGGAACATATTGGTTGTCATTCTATTAATGTAAACAATTGAAGTTTGTGTGATTACAAAACTAAGGATGAATCCAACTCCAATATGGTCGCACAAGTGTTGAATGGTGAGGGCCTCCTCATAGTTTTAGGTAGTTATTGTACATACACATTGGTTTGGGGCAACTACCCTCCAACTAATCACAATTACAAGTTATGTGTTCACTTGATTGCTGCAATGCCTATTACATTTAACAGTAAGTAGTGACACAGTTTATATCACCATCAAGATAATGCTCAATGCTTGTTACTAATGACAAAATGGAAAATGGCATCATGACAAACCTTGGTTTAACATCTGCCTCCACCACTATACTTGAAAGATGAACATCTTGCTCCACCATCAGACCTTGGTTCTATGTGATGGTCTTGCTGAAGCTTGATGTTTAATGATTATATGTATCCTCTTTGTGTACGTGTGATTTTCTTTGTTTTTTCTATTTATGATTTTTATTTAGTTGTATATATCTTTATAATATTATTTCTCTTTAATCTTTTACAATATCCAAAATCAGCTTCCCCCTCTGCTTCATCTTCAACGCATGGTTACTGTTGTGGCATCCTGAAATTAGTAACATTACATTATATAAGTTGGCAAGCTTAGATTCTTCTGTGGAGAAACAACTTGTAGTGTACAAAGAATGTTCTATTGGAATTGTATTGTTTTGTTGTCACATAAATGCCTTTTAGTAGGCTTGGAGTCTTAAGTGGGAAAACTATATTTCTCCATGCTATATTCTAACAAATTCAGAGAGTTGGCTGCAAATAGTCTGTCTGGCTTGGTTATTATTGTGTTCAGAAATGAAAATGAAATGAAATATTATTAATGTCCGTGGTGGGCCAAAATAAGACCCAAGGGACTATAAGAAAGACAATAATGACTGCCAGCTAGCAGGCTAAAAATCCCAACAAAGAAAAGAACTAAGATAAATACAAGACAAAACCCAACAACTGGGCCAAAGAGAAAGGGAAAAGAAAAGGGAGAGCAGAAGGGGGGAGGGCTGTAGTCCATAAGAGAGGAGTGCACACCAAGAAGAACGGAGAGAGAGAAGGAGGGGGGAGGGAGCAACCTAGGAGGGGCAAGCTCCAAGAACCCCCTAGAAACTATTCTCTCCTAACAGTCGAGGCCGAAGTATTGAAGCTGAAGAAGTCCATGATATGTCTTTGACCAGCGCTAGTTTGGAACCCTGACAAACTATGGGTGTGTGTGCTATCTAGTGACCCTGCTTTTGTCCGAATTGGATGATGTGGAGAGTTTCTGTCCAGAGTCACCTGGTCCGTCGGATTTAGTGAATTATGTTGTGATGAGCTGATGTTGAGGAGGGTGAGATCCATCTAGAGGAGAACTTTTATGTTATTGAAGTTGAGTTATCTCCCTAAGAAAGAGTGCGAGACACCGCTGGTCCGAGTATCTGAAGAAGGTAGAAACAGATCGAGAGTTGTCCTTGAAAAGGCAATGGAATGCACCCCGGGTCTCATAATAAATGGGACAACAAAAAATAAAGTGATGAAGGGTTTCAACTTCACCCAAGGGGCAAAACAAGCAAATCCGCTCCTTCGTTGCAAGATGGTGATCTGACTCAATCTGGAGTTGGTGAGAACACACCATGAGTTGCCCAATAGTGATCCAAAGACTATGCATTGTGTGCTGCTAAAGGTATTGTGGAGGAACTATTCTACCCTCCTGTATCTGTAAAAAATGTTGATGGTAGAAAGACAACTTGGGGGAAAGAGGGGCAACAAGAGAGATCCAAGTGCATTTGGTGTATTGGAGACTAACATCCTTTTGGATCTCGCGGAGCATCCTCTCCTTACTACGCCGAGAGGGGGGAGCCTGTCTATCTGAATCTGAATGCTGGCCAGGAGGGCAAAAACTTGAAAATACCAGCTCCTCCGACCTCCCCGAGAACTCGGAGAGAGTTCCATCAAGGAGCGAAGGGCGAGGTAAGGGTACCGCTTGCAACCCACGGGGTATCTCCTAAAGTACGAATCTTGTGAAGATAACCGATAATCAGGAAGATAATCTCAAGTTGGAGAGGAGAAGCCCCAAACTTTGCCAGAATAATAGAGCGGGGGACTGTGCCTTTGCAACAAATGAATATTCGAAGAAAGAGTGTCTGGAATTGTTCAACCCGTGACCACTTAGTCGGGCCAAGACTAGGACCCCAAACCACTGACCCATAAGTAATAGGTGGCTTGACCAAGGCATAAAAAATCCTCATCTTTACAGGTATATCTTGAAAATGTGCTTTGAAGCAGTTCTCTAGCAAAGACAGAGCTGCATATCCCTTACACACCCGGGCCTAGGCGACGGGTTTCATACCAAAAGTGGGACCGGTGAAAAGAACCCCCAAGTACACATAAGAGGTGGTGATCTCAACCTCTCGACCTTGGAAAGAGAAGTGGAGATTAGATAGAGCCTCTTTGGTAGTATTGAATATCATAACCTTGGTCTTAGAAAGATTCACCGCCAACCGTCTGGAGTCACAAAAAGCGGCAAGCTTGTCTAAATGGCGTTGAAGCCCCTCAGGGGAAGAGGCCAAAAGAACAACATCATCAGCAAAGAGAAGAATAGAAATCAGCACATAGTGAAGAAGGCAACCATCCTCTACGTGAGCGTTCTCCTTAATAAAAGTCTCAAGCTTGTCAATGAAGATCCCAAAAAGTGTCGGGGAAAGGGGGCACCCTTGTTTCACTCCTATGGTGCTAAGAATACTGTCTGAAAACCCTTGAGGGGAGCGAAACCGACCTTTCACAGTCTCATATAATTGTGTAACTGCTGTCAAAAGTTGCCCAAAGATGCCAATTGACCGAAGTCTCTCAAGAAGTAAATGCCAAGGCACCATGTTGAAGGCTTTCTTGAAGTCAACAAAGCAACAATAAACCTTCGAGGACCTGGAACGCACCTCCTCAATAATAGCTCTGAGGACTAGAATATGATCTGTGGTTTGGTGATCTTTCTGAAAACCAGCTTGGCCAAGAGCTCAGAGAAGAAATTTGTATAGCCCAAGAAATCTTCTTTCACTGAATTGAGGGAATCCTTTGCTACATTTGCATCTTCTTTGCCATTGGTATGGTCAGGTGACTTCTTAGTCTTGAAATCATTGGAAACAAGGAATCTTCTTTTGCGCTGTATTGTTTTCATCTAACTTCTTAGTTATAAAGTTATGGAGAGGTGGAAAACCTTTACACATGATTTAAGATGGTATATTCGAGTAATAAAGAACTAATATAACTAAAACCTGTTTTTTGCCTTGATTTTTATGGAGATCTGTATAGGATTATAATGATTAGACATGATATTTAGATGCTGGTTAATATTGGTGTCATGAATAAGGGAGCTCTGCTTTTAATTGTCTGCATCTATGCTTAGATGGTTTGTTCAGAGTTCTAGGACAATGTCTGCATCTATGCTTAGATGGTTTGTTCAGAGTTCTAGGACAATGATCAGACTCATTAGCCTCTTGAGTCAAAGGCAAGTCCACAGCTGTCCAAGTCCAAATGGCTTACATAGTTGAAGTCAGCTGAGACTAGCGGAGACCCTAAACAGTATATATTATAGACAAGAGACAGTTTTGACTGAGAGGAAACTGAATTCTGCAACTGATGGGCAACTATTTCTTGCCGTCACTGAATGGAAGTTCAAATTTTTTGACTTTCATTTGAAGATTAGGTTTTTAAAATTTCTTGAATTTCTATGAATATATATTTTTAATTTTTAATTTTTTGTTTTCCACAATAAAATTAAAACCCTACATTTTACATAGAATCTAGATAAACAAAGGTTCATGAAAATAAAATCAGGCATGGAAGAAAGAATTCATTGTGCTAGGCATATACATGGGGAATGAAGAAGTTGAAGTATCACCTTGTGAGAATTGCATGATTTGAGGCTTAGGAAAACAAGTTCCACAAGAGATGATGTGGGAAATGAATGCAAACTTGGAAGAAATAACAGAATTTAAAGGAACAGAGGAAGACAGAAGACTAATTGGGAAGGTGTCATCTATTGAGGTCAGTGTTGGAAGTAAGGCAAGGTTACATACCTATGGGTCAACCCACTTGATAACTTATACGGATCTTAGATTAACAGTTATAGGGATGCTATGCTAGCTAGTCTATTACCACTCCTCATGAATTATGTACATTTTTTTTGGTCTTTCTTCTATTCCGGTTCACAATTATCAATTGAAAGCCTTGTTTGGAACCAATTACAATATGGAGGGGGCAAGGAAAACTATTGGAATTTTTTTGGTTCTATTCTAACTTGCCTTTCAATGTGGAAAGGTCTCCATAGTGGAAAATGGTGATTGATGTCAATGCTAGAACAGAGGAAGACAGAAGACTAATTTTGAAGGTGTCATCTATTGAGGTCAGGGTTGGAAGTAGGGCAAGGTTACATACCTATGGGTCAACCCACTTGATGACTTATACGGATCTTAGATTAACAGTTATAGGGATGCTATGCTAGCTAGTCTATTACCACTCCTCATGAATTATGTACATTTTTTTTTGTCTTTCTTCTAGTTTGGTTCAAAATTATCAGTTGAAGGCCTTGTTTGGAACCAATTACAATATGGAGGGGGCAAGGAAAACAATTGGAAATTTTTTGGTTCTATTCTAACTTGCCTTTCAATGTGGAAAGGTCTCCATAGTGGAAAATTTTGATTGATGTCAATGCTATTTGTGGTGCATCATCACAACTCTTTGGTTACAAGGATTTTAGGGAGAATATCCTGAATGATGTTGTGGAGGATGTCAACAATTTTTTTTAAATAGCTATGTGATTTGTGCAAAACAGGCTTCACTCTAATGTCTGATAGATGGACCAATGACAAATAATAAATTATTGAACGTTATTGTGTCTTCTAGGGTATGCCATGTTCTTGAAATCAGTTGATGTCTCAGGTAGCTGACTTGCTTTATGATTTGTTAGAGGAAATTGTCCTTGATGTGGGTTTAGAAAATATTGTACAATTAATCAGAAAAAAATCTTTAACAATATGGCAGTCAAAAGACCTTTCATGAACAAATATCTCATTAATGTTTGGTCTTCTTGTGCAGTCCAACATATAGATCTGATGGTTAAAGACATCAGAAAATTTGAGTTGATTAAACTGAGTGTGGATGAAGCAAAGCCCATAACTAGATAAATTTACAGCTATTCAGTGTTTCTCAGCTTGACGAGAAGCACATATGAAAGAAACAATATTTTCAACCTCCCATTACACGATTTGCCCTACAATTTATTTCCTTGCATACAGTGGTTGACCAAAAGATAAATTTGACAAGAATATAAGTTGCATGAAACTTGGAAACAGGTAGAGTTTCTGAAATGGAAATGCCTTAGTAAACATGAGTCCTCAAACTTTTTGGAAACACTGAAATGACAAAGGAAAGACCAAATATTTTTTTTCATTTATAGACAAAATTGAATTAAAGAGATCACAGATGGATGAAAAACACATTTAATTATCAGATTTCATATAGAGTACAATGGTTAATTTCAAAATTCAACCTTTATAGATTAGGCTGTACTTGTCATGCAAAACTGAACTACATAGGCTATGCTATAAAATTAGTTCTTAATCTTCTAAGTGATCAAAATCTGTACAAAAACTGAAAGAAGAATTAACTCTTGTGAGTTCAACAATAGGTGTATGAGGAGGACTTTCATCATCCTCAAGGTCTGTTGTAGCCATGGAAGTATCTAAGTCAGGATTTTTAGAATCCACATTCAATCTTTTGTTTGCCCTCTTGTTTACTGTTCTTTTCTGCAAGATACAAGACAAATATTAGAATGCAAGAAAACTAGATCCTTTATTTATTTATTTTTTCACTTCATCATGTGAAGGAATCTATATGTGCCTCAATTCCCTTTTGTTGCTGAAGATTTTTAGATTCTCTGGTTTCATTGATCCTATCCTATGATTATTTTCTAGTCATCATCAATTTTTTCCCTTTTCCCTCATCTTAGACCTCTTTTTATAGTAACTTAATTTTTATTAAAGTGGAGCATGTCTATACCATGTGGGCCTCATATCCACAAAATCTCTAAAACCTCAACTTAGGACTCCTTTTATTCAAAATGATAAGAAGTGTTTAAAATGCCCTTGGAAACATTGGAAATGTCTCTCAGAAATGTTTAGAAATGCTGGAAGTCAAGATGGCAAGTCTCCAGGAGTTTACAAGGATTTTATGAGTTTCCAAGTTTCAAAAACAGGGAAATGAGGGCACCTAGGAGTTTCCTGCAGAATAGAAAAGAATGGTTGCCAGGAATCTTTTCTCGCTCACAATTTGGGATAGTATTGCAAATTTAATTTGGTGATCTTCTGGGATGGAAGTCTACATTTTTTGTTAGGATTGACAATTTCTCGGTCAGGATCTTTTAGTCCAGATGTTGCATTGATTGCTTCCTAGAAGATAATATTCTTTCCTCATTTCTCCATTTTAATTGTGATAATTCTTTCTTTGGTCTGTTCTTTCTTTTTTAGTTTTGTTATTTCTTTCTTTTAGCATTGTGTTGTCTATAGGATGCCAACTAAATAAAACAACTATAAGCCTTTCTAATATACAACCATCTATGACTCAAGTTATATGCTATAGTCCTTGAAGCCTAACATAGTAAACTGCAACAAGAGAGGCAAGACCAGGTTTCAGTTTCATCTTCACCGGGATTACTGATGCCCACTACAAGCATCACAGCACAAACCTTGTGGAAGCGTTCTCATGGAACTCACTTTTTGTTGAGGGCCTCAACACCCATTTTGCTGGTAATTTTCATGTGCAGGTTAACATGATCTCTCTCAGTTATAAGGTCATGCTTTAAAGCAGCACATACATCATAAAATAATGAACAGCTTCCTTTTCCACAAGCTGCTTGTATAACCTCATCTTTCCTCCAACTTCTTGTTTGTAACAACAGTTCTTAGTTGCTCAATATTTTAGTATGTATCTAATTAGCCTTCAAGGTTTTGCATAGCTTATGTAGTAGTTTGCCATGATTCTTTTGGTTATGGTCCATGACTATTTTTCCCATGCCAATATTCATGCATAAAGCAGTAGTAGCTCAAAGGAGGCATCATCTCCCATGCATATGGTCAGGGTTCAGGGAATTTTAGATTCAGCTGACCCATACCTGAGCCATCATTTTAAAATTCAAACCTATCTATACTGGTCTCATCATGAGCCACCTATTCATTCATTAGCTGCTCTCTCATCAACAGTCAAGAATATCACTTTGGTTCTTTGTTTCCTTTCAACCATCTAAGCCATGGCCCAGACTTGGACTCGGCAAACCTGTTTTTTTGACCCGGGTTTGAGCTTGGGGTGTGGGGAAAAAACTAGGCGATGACTTGGCAAATTTAAAAAATATGAAATATGGTAGATTTTGCAGAAAGAGACTGAGCAAGGGTCAAAATCACTAAGCTGGGATCACTCGGCTTGCCAACTTGCTAGTACTTGCATATTCAGGTAGAGTTTCACCACTATGGTCTGAGACTCTGAACAATGGGGCCAAAGATTTTTGCTTGGCCTATCCCTGCTCCCGTCTCCGTTTGCATTATGCTTCAATGCCCTCCATTATCATCACTGTGATTCCCAACACACATAGGAAATTGTGGAAAAGGAAACAGAATCTACCACCAGTTTCTCCAACTGCAAATGCATCTGGGGAAAACCATAAAACAAGGAAATGAATTTCGATTTACCAATCCTAATAATGATATTAAGCTCAATGGAATGCTACTTCTCTATTAATACCTGCCACTTTCTGTTCTGAATACCTAAAATAAGAGTGTTGTGATTTGTACAGTTGAAGCAGTGGATAAGATCACAGTGCCAACATGAATACTGGGACAGAACATAAGATCACAGTTAAAAAACAGAAGGAAAAAGAACAAATTGTGTATGGAGCATAGTTGAGAAAATCGGAATCGGGTAGTAAATCAGCTGGTTTAAAAATCGGCAAAGAATCGGAATCGGCAAAAAATCGGGGAAAAAATCGGCATTTTTTATTGAAAAAACCGAAGAAAATGCAAATTTTCATTGAAAAAAAAACTTTTTTCATGCATATCAGAATTTTTGGGAAAAAATCGGCAAAATCGGGATTTTTTGCAGATTTTCTCAACTATGGTATGGAGTAATGGACAACATAATGACAAGGTGAAAATCGTAGCAGAAGGTCGTTGACTACTGTATGTATATTTAGAGAGAATTTTTTTACAATGAACCTATCTGTCTAAGGCTATAAGCTGGGCCAGAGTGCATGGGACTCTTGCTTTGATATGTGGTGAATCCGACTGGTTCACTACTATAGACGGGCAATGACTCCAACAACGGTGGATGTACAATACAGATTTAGAATGAGGAGAGCAGCTCCATAGTCAAAATTTTTTCATATATATTTAGATTTCAATATGCTGATTGGTAACATGGTGTCTGAGGATTGTACATCATTGTGGCCCCTTTTTGTGAAAGGGTGACCTTTCTTGTTTGTTGCTATTTAAAACTATTACTAGTATAGTAATTCTATTTGTTCTAATTGTTGATATTTAAAATCTAATTATGTTCATAGGACATGGTGTTATTATTAGACAATTCAAGAAATTAGTATTACGTCTTTGTAACCTACATCACATGGGATGGAGAAATTTACTGAGGATGTTAAGGACTAGCATTTGCTGTATGATTCTTCAAAGTATATGATTACTGGACATTGTTTTCACAATCTTCGGAGTACTTGGTCCTTAATTGGAAAACAAATAAATCATACTTATACAATAATTTATGTGGTATGAGGCCTTCTGTAAGTCATATTGTTGTCAAGCTGTCAGTGGGTACAGCCTTTAGATTTTCTTGTGAGAGCTTTCAGTTTCCTATGATATTGGTGAATTCTCTCACACTTCTACACAATGTTGTAGATCTCACATACAACTCTGCTATAATGTCTCAATAATTTGAATTCACTCTTTAAAGATATTTTCATTTCTTGAAATGACCTTTTAGATTTTCTTAATACCAACCATTTGACATGTCTGTATTCTTTTGACATTACAAATCATAATAAAAAAACTGAAGATTGGTGAAATTTAATCCAAATAATGTCATTTTGAGTGGTTAGTTGATTGAATAGGCTGGTCTGCCGGTGAATTATCATTCGTTCTGTGTCATCTGTATAAATTTCTTATCATTACCTCAGTCTTACAATTTCATTTTTGTGAAAATCAACACAAATTTGGGTCTTGGTTGAGTTGTATTGAGCTTGCTCCTATCATTTATTTATTTTTTTAATTGGTTATATGGGGAATGAAACAGACCCCACCCAAATTACATCATGACCACGTAGTGGTATTACAACAGCTTGACAATTATGCATGTATCACATGACAAGATTCAAACCTGGGTCTCCTCTGTAAATCTCCAGGAATTTAACTGGTTGAACTCATGCCATTTGATTTAACATTTATTTTGTTTTCATTATGCTTTGTGGAAAGTTTCTATAACCTAATGCAGTTGTAGCATATCTTCATTGATGCTGCGTCTTTGTGCTTCCTTCTCGGTGCCTATTCTGGTTTTATATTTGACTTAACCTTCCAGGGTTTGCTTCTCTTCATTGTATAAATTGAGTTTCCTTGTATTTCTTCTTTTCTTGGTTATTTTTGCAGATGCACTACGTGCTCCAAATTTGTAATTCCATTTCATTTGCCACTGATGGACATTAATATTTATAGTTTTTAGTTTTTCATCAAATCTAATTAATTGAAGTGATATTTCCATTTCCTTTTCTGTTAGTGTCTTTTGATATTGTTGGTTTGACTTTGTGTTAGTGTCATGTTCCCCACATATTTTTCTGATCCTCGATTCTTTTCTTTCCAGCTGTAGGTTTTTTGTCTTTAACATCTATATTTAGAAAACTGTACTAATTTGATTCAGGTGAAGGTGATTTCAATTCACTTGCATATGCTGAACATTTTTTTTTTTTGCTGGAGAAAAAGGGGTTGTACTCAGGGCCCCCACCCTTGACAAATCTCAACTCTCTTGATTAGAGATTTGAGAGTTTACAAACATTTCCAATTCTACCTACATCTTTTTTCATAAAAAGTCTGAATTCTTGATTTTCATTTTCTGGATCTTTTTCAATTTTCTTTGTAAATACAAATATTTCAAAATTCAGCATCTTTGTTTTTGACATTTTACTACAGCAGCCTTCACAATACGAAAACTCCACCTCTACTGTCTTGCATATGCTGAACATTATTACACAGTTTCTCTTACAAATCTGTTACCATTAATGATTGGAGATGTGGTATGCTGAACATATTTGAAATTTTGCTTTTTCATTGGCTAGGAGTCTTACATGGGTTTCTTTTATAGGTGGCTGAGCGGGCTTTATTTTTGTGGAACAATGATCATATAGTAAGTTTGATTGCACAAAACAGACATGTGATTCTGCCTCTTATTTTCCCTGCTTTGGAAAGGAATACCAAGAATCACTGGAATCAGGCTGTGCATAATCTAACTTTGAATGTGAGAAAAATGTTCATGGAGATGGATGAAGAGCTCTATCATGAATGCCAGAATAAGTTTCATGAGGATGAAGCAAAGGCAAAAGGAGTACAAGAAAAGCGTGAACTGACATGGAAGCGGTTGGAAGCAGTTGCTGCTTCAAGAGCTGTAAGTAATGAAGCAGTGCTTGTAGCCCATCCTGCCGGTAACAATGCTACTCTCAGCCAGAGAGCTACTGTTGGGAGTTGATCTTCAAACAATTTAATTATTTCTTGGTTGGGAAAATGGAAGTAGTGAAGGAAACACTTGTACTTTTTCAACATCTTGCCTTCCAAGTTATGTGCAGGATTGTATGGTTAATCTGTTTGGAACACTGGGCTGGAGCTTGTCTTTTATTTCAGGTAGAGTGGTCTGTAAAAGATTTCAAGCAGTGTGGAAAGCAGTATTCTCAAGAAAACTTCAAACTTCTTGGTTTGGAGCTTTGCACCAAATGTGCACAATAGCAAGTTTTTCTTTTGTTCTTTAATTCTGTATACTCTTTGAGATGTTTTAGTAACTAGTTGGAAGTGGGTTATCCATGCATTGACGATTTAGTCTGTAAATCACTTGAAGATGACTAGTTGAAACTCTAGGGTTTAGATTGTACACCTTTCGGATTCCAACTATGCTTGTAACTTTCTTTTGGCCCTGAGGATAACGAAAATGTTCTTTATCTTGACACTGGGAGCTATCTTTGGGTTTATGTTTGTAGAGAATGATGTATAAAGCGTATATCCTGTTTTGGATTCCTACGCTGCTGTTGCTAATATATTTACATGGAATTCATTCAAATTTCGTAATGGCGTATTGCACTTTCATGCTATCAACTTTTTAGAATCCTGCTATCTTTGAGGTCATCAATTTATTTTTATTATGCACTTCACATTTTTGAGGTTGTCATCATTATTCAATCACTTGCTGCCATTTTAATACTTTTGTTGACATGGGCAACAAAGGCTATGTATGTACATAATTCAGCACTGTATATAAAACAAATCATAATGTAGGCACTAACAGTTTTCTTTTTGCCATTTATTATAAATAAAATTATTGATGAAAAAATTTGGTTGTCTGGTGTGGATTTTTAATAATAAAACCCTGACATGATGACATCAGAGCATTATTGGATTGTGTTTTTCTTGTAGGCTAAACATTTTTTTATTATAATATTTCTCTTGATGCTCATGAAACAATAGGAAATTGTCTGTATGACAAATTTTAGTCATTTGAAGAGAGTAAAGTTGATTTTTTCAATTATTGTTTTACCTGTACCTTGCTATCATGGAATGCCATCCCGAGAAAAAAGGGACTGTTCATGTGATAGCCTTTTGATCATTTTCATTAGCAAGTTGATGAATAAAAAATTATATAAGCACATACACAACCAACATCTATAATAGAAAAATTAAGAAACAATGAAATCACGAGTTTCAATAGGCAACATAGAGTTTGAAAGTAAGGATTTTATATTATTCGTATAAAAAACATTCATTAAAAAAATTGAACAAACATGTGTAACCAGGATTCTATACTATTAATATAAAAAAGATTCATTAAAAAAATTGAACAAACATGTGTAACCAGGATTCTATACTATTAATATAAAAAACATTCAATTAAAAAATTTAAAAATTTTACAAACATGCGTAACCATTAGTTCTAGTAGGCACCACAGAGTACAAAATTATTACATATTTTTTCCATATATACCTTGGCCTTGTTGGTGATGCTTATTGCTATAAGCGTAAGTCAAATTTGTACATATTATCTATTTTCTAAATTAAAAGTAGATCCTTGTCATATTATAATTCAATATAGAGTTAGTCAACGGGCAAAAACTTAACCAAATCAATGAGCCTTGATGTCATCTATGAAGCTCTAAGGGTTATTAGTATGAGAAGGGATGAGTCCTTGATTGACATCACCTTAATAGATTGCTTGCGCAGAGAGCATACTAGTGAATTGGGGCTGCTAGTATGGGCACGTCCATTGTGGCTGCCTAATGACAATGTTGCTTTGCCCATGATGAAGTGAGAACCGCTTCTTAGGATCTCACCACCTTCAAAACTACGATGTCCCATTGCCACTTGTCCCAGCTTTGTTAGAGATATAGATTTATTGTCATTGACACTAGTACCAAATTTGTCAAAGCTATAGATTCAGTGTCATTGACACTAGTCCCAAATTTGTCAAAGCTATAGATTCATTGCGATTTCACTTGGAATTTTTTTTGAACTTGTGGTTCTTGACATCTCCCCTCTTGAGTAAAATCCTACCCTTGCCATAACCTTCTAGTGGTAAGAAGTATAGAGAGGGAGTGGTTTTCAATGCATCTTTCTTTGGGTAATTCTTTGCCTAATGTCCATATGCATTGTTCTTGAATGTAAGTGATTTAGTTCTTTTCACTCTTGATTGGGAGACAAGCACCTCATTTATGTCTCATGGCCAATAGATGTGCTTGTTGTAGGAGTGTATCATAGATATTCTTTAGTTTGAGGTTTAAATGGATCAAATTTTACATATGAACTTCTTATAGTAATCACTCAACTGGAGAACTAGACCCTTCTCAATTTGGTGTAATTTAACTAATGTATTTGATTGTATAAGGTCTATGCCATCCAAAGAATAATTTATTTGAGACCTCCATTTCTAAATTTTCCCTTCTCAATTTGGTGTAATTTAAATTATGTATTTGATTGTGTAAGGTCTATGCCATCCAAAGAATAATTTATTTGAGACCTCCATTTCTAAATTTTCGTAGCATCTTGAAAATGAGGCTTCCATGATATGTTAGGTTGTTGGAATAGAAAGCTATTTGAATTCACCATATGAAGAGTTAAAATTCCATAAGAAATGCTTACAATAATCACGCAACTGGAGGATTAGATCTTTTTTAATTTGGTGTAATCTAACTAGTATCCTTGATTGTGTAAGGTTTATGCCATCTAAAGAATAATAAATTTGAGACCTCTATTTCTAAAGTTTCATCGCATCTTAAAAATCTTTAAGCGAGGTTTCCATAATGTGCTAGGATGTCGGAAAAGCTATTGGGATTCACAATATGTAGATTTAAAATATATAATGTTTCAAATCCAAGTTCTTGATCATGAGATATAAAAAATCATGTTTTCATGGTTTTTCTCATACAAGAATACCAAGCAAGCTGAAGCATTTAGTCGACTCCCCTAGGGACTATCTAAACATGTAGCAAACAACACCCTTTAGGCAGCCTACTAGGTAAGTGTTTATTTTAATAATAATCTCAAATTTTAAATTGAAATTGTTTAAATTTTCATTGTTAAACATGTAGAAGATGATACCTACGAGGTAGTATGGATAGCAAGTGCTTATTTTAGTCAACATATTTGTTTTTATACTGAAATTGTATTATTAACTTTTTAGAGTTGCAAATTCATAATAATAGTTGCAATTTCAATAAATTAACAATTAAAAATAAAAATAAAATGTTTTCATTAATAAAAATATGCTTGGGAGGTGCTATTTGTTACATGTTTAAACAATTTAGTCCCTAGAGCCTCTTATAAGGAGGAGGTCTCACACTTTCAAAAATGGTAAATACATAGCTTTGAAAATTAAAAGAGTAGTTTTTGGAGTAACTCATCATCTACGCAACTCCTATATACCAAATTTTAAAGGTCTTCACCTTAAACAAAATTCTTATATGCCCTTTCTTCGTTATTCTCACTAAAAAAATAAACTTGGACAACATATATTGATGATTGTGGGTAAGGGAAGTGGACTTATGATCCTTGGACATGACAATAACTTGAAGCTTCATGCACCATGTTGTAGTATGAAACTAAAATAAACATGCCCATAGTTGAGAAGCAAAAACATTTATACTATGATAATTTTGATGTTTATTCCATTTGACAACAAAAGCATGATGAACATAAATGATGCATAAAAGAGGGGTAAATAAATTGTTATCCTATAATTATAATTAGCATGTCCATCAATCCAATAACAAGTTTACTTGATGCACTAAAGCCAAAAGAGCAAGATCCTGATAAATAAAGATACTATCATGGCCCATTTTTTTTAATTTTTGAATGCTTATATATTTTTTATTTGTTGAGAGAAGCTATAAATAGGTGGATTATATAGTGTGTTTTGTTGGAATGTCCAGTTGATTTGAATCAAGTGTTCATAATATGAGAGTTGTTATAGTATAGGCATATGGTAGTATGAGTTAAATGATAATGGTGAATTTGTAGTATAGGTATATGGTTGTATGAGTTAAATGATGATGGTGAATTTATTTATGTATGTTTTGGTTTCATTTTGACATATATTGAACAAAGTCTTCTCTATATTCGTCACATTAGATTCTAAAGATTTTACGTGGATGATTAAGTCTAAATTACTAAAAAAATACCTTCCTTATTTATGACGCACAACATGACCACATCTTTTAATGATTTACCAAACTATTTTCTGTAGACTTTTTCATAAGTGAATCAAGTATATAATGTAGAGGTAACAAAGACAATAGTAGATGGGCTTGCATTAGCTACTAAGAATTTGACAATAACACATCATGGGTTTTGGCATATTTATAGAGAACTGAACAAGAAAGCAGATGAACTTTTGAAGAAGATACTTCATATTGAACTGGGTACGTGCTTAGTACTATAATTTAGTGAGGGCAATCCATTGTAGTTGGTCCATATCTCTATCTGGGGGATTAATTCTCTCCAGTTAAAACAAGCACATTTAAAGCAACTTTTTCAAAAAACTCAGATGCTAGTGATTTAAAGGATATTGTTGACAAATTGGGAAGGTGTCTAAGAATAGAACTTAGCCTGATAGAGATAGCTAGTTATGATGTATAAGCGACCTGATTTTTAGGTCATTATTGAAACTTTGAAGAAATCCCAAAGAGGCATCTAAAGAAAGTAATTTCACATTTGCTTAATATAAAATTACGACTTTTTTTCAAGTAAAAAAAAATACATCATGAATCACCATAAGTGATTATCAAGGATGAGATGTTTAAGTATGATATAATGGTTCTTAAAAGCAAAGGGTTAAAATGTAAGTCTAATGGAAGAGAATGAGGAAGGAAAAAATTGTGTGCTCAAATTGTGGTGCACCAGTGGCTGACTAGGATTTTTTCTGGCAGAGAATGAGGGTTTCTGTAGAGTGTAAACTGTATTTTTTTACGGTTATCAATCATCAGAGCACCTCTTGGGTACTGTGGAGGTTGAGTGCTTTGAGCACAAGCAGTGGAGAACAACGAAGAAGATCCTTTTAGGCCAAATATTCACGGGATCTATGGGCCTCCTAGAGGGTTATTAGGAATCCAACACGATCATGTATATATTATGTTCAAGAGGGATAATCTTCATGACACCAAATCAAGTAAGCAACAAGCAAGGAAAATAGGGGAAATTAATATCCAATATTCCTCCATGCACGTGGACTAGCAAATCCAACAAAATGAACAGGTATTGAACAAAATCGATCACCCTTTTCAGTTCATAGCACAAAATAAGGAGGAAGGGCATCCTCTTCGAAAGTACAAACAAGGGCTTAAACAAAATAGAAACAAGATTCAAGAGTTGGATCAAGCAAAGGGAGATAACATGCTAATGGCAGATTCAGACCTCGACAAAGCTACAACTGTGGCTAGGGCATATAATAAAAAAGAGCCAGTCATAACAAAAAAATTCAAAGGGATGGAGCCTAAGGACCTCCCTCCAAAACTAAATTTTAAAGAAGCAATCAGTGCAAGACCATCCCAAATAAGAGGGAAAAATAGCCAATGACTGCCAAGGAAACCATTTAGGATGCCGAAAATCGATCCAAGGAAAACAAATATGGGCTGTATGAAAGCAGCTAATGGATCCCCATTAGTGGAGTTGACATTGGAGGATATCCAAGAGCGAATAGACAAGATGGAGAGGTGAGGACTAATACCGGTTCATGGGATTTCGATCGAATCTTGCTATCGTCAAACAATGGGTTACCAAAAACTGGAGAACTAGAGGTGAGTTCCAAATCTCTATTTACCCTAATGGTTATTTTCTTGCTATGTTTACCACTGAAAAGATAGGGAGGACATTTTTCAAAGGGGCCATGGTTCTTAGGTAGGGTAGGGCTTTTCATGAAGCCCTGACATACCAAGTTCAAAGTTGAGGAAGAAATACCATCAACTACACATGTCTAGATCCGTTTATTCGACCTCCTAGCAGAATACTGGAATCCTAATATTTAAGCCGCAAATAGAAATTCTTTAGGAGTCTTCATGGTGATAGCTGATAGCAATCAACAGTTGGATCACATGATCTATTGTAGAATTTGTGTTCTAATTGACTTTGACAAACCTCTTTCAGAGAGGATCACTTTACAATATGGGGAAGAAATATGGGAGCAACAAGTAGACTATGAAAATATCCCTTTTAGATGTAAAATTTATCATAAATATGACCATCTAGCCAAGGATTGTCCTCAAAAGATCCTCGATAAAGAGAAAAATGATGATGATTTAGTAGGATTTCAAATCCCCAAAAAGAAGAATTAAAAAATATATATAACATCGAAAGATAAAACAATATTTTCACCTAACATATTTGAAGTTCTATTGTTGATGAACAATCAGATGAGGAGGATGACAAAACGAAAGCAATGATTAAGGAAACACAACATGATAAAGATAAGGAACAAGAAGGAATGGATGATGAAATCGAAATAAAAGAAACTGCCCTAATTTGGAGAAACAACCGAGGAGAGCCATCTCATCCAACAATGGACCTTCAAGAAAAGAACAACATAGAAAATTTAAATAAGTGCAAAACTAAAAGCCAAATTCAAACAAAAAACAAGTCAGTTCCTCAAAAAGGTCATATCAATACCAACAATAGTGCCTTGGTTCCAAGTAATTATTATATAGCCCTTATAGGAATGAATCAAGATACAAATAAAAAGATGAAGATGGATACCAACCAAAAGATATGACGTAAATCCAACCAGCATCATATGGCAGAGGAAGATCAAAAGCTAATTGAGGAAGGTAAGGTAGCAGAGCTTACCTAATACTTCAAATCAGGTTAATTATGAAGATTATCACTTGGAATATTAGGGGACTTAAAGGAAGTCCTAAACAATCAAAAATTATAAGAATGATTCAAAAAAATCAGCCTCAACTTCTCTTTCTTCAAGAGACAAAGGTTTCTATTAATGAAATGGAAATTATAGCAAAAAATATTTGGCCATCTGGTAAAGTAGTGTTCTTCAGCACCCAAGGGGCCTCGGGAGGAGTGACAAGTCTTTGGGATCCAAAGGAAATTACAGTACAATGCATGATGGGGAGTAAGGAAATGCTAGCAGTGGTTGCCCAAAATAGAGATTCATATTAGGTTATTCTTTATATAAATATCTATGCTCCATGTACTATAGAAGAGAAACGAACAATATGGAGAAATATAGCTTGTATCACCTCTCAATTCCCAGAAGCCTTGGCTTTGATAGGAGAATATTTCAACTCTATCATTTCTTTAGAAGAAAAATGGGAGGGAGTAGGAAGTTGGATGGGAGTTTTGAACTCATGAAGGAATAAATGGCCAACCTTCATCTAGTGGATATCAATCCAACCAATAGTTTGATGACTTGTTCCAATAGAAGACAAGGCTTAGCATGCATTCTTGAAAGGCTAGATAGGTTATTGCTTTCAGACAAGTGTTTATTTCAAGGACACATCCCAAAAGCGAAAATCTTAAAAAATGTTGGATCTGATCATTGGGAAGTTTTAATTGAAGTGTGGAAAACCAAGGGTAAGCCAACTCCATTTCGTTTTTAGCTAATGTGGCTCAAAGAAGAATCTCTCAAGTCAAGGATACAACAGTGGTGGCAAGCCTAGACATGGTACTAAGATGTATTATTTTGTCAAAATATTGCAGTATATTAAATTCAAAATAAAGACTTGGAATTGGGAGGAATTTGGAGATGTTATGGCTAAGAAAAGGGAAGCACTAACCCGACTTGAGGAGTTGAATAAGCAAATTCTTCTTGAAGGACTCACAAAAAATAGGGTGAAGACATAAATTAATCTTTCAGCCCAAGTGAAGGAATGGGACAAAAGGGAAGAAATAATGTGGAAACAAAAGTCAAGGATTCAATGGCTACAAGATGGAGACCAGAATAGAAGTTTCTTCCACAAGTCTCTCTTAGCATGGAGAACTCATAACTTTATCCCTTCATTGAAGAATGATCTAAGAGATATAGTCCATACATGGGAAGGCATATCTTCATTAGCTGTGAATCATTTTTCAAACCTCTTTACAGCCCAATTGCTTGACCCAGAAGCTCAACAAGAAATTCTTCAGGCTATACCTGCCCTTATTTTTGATGAGGAGAATGTGGCCCTAACTGCTCCTATAAATAAGAAGGAACTACAAGAGGTAGTTTTCAAAATGCAAAAGGAGAAAACCCCAGGTCCAGATGGTTTCCCTATTGAATTTTATCGAGAATTTTGGGATGTTTTGCATAATGACATTCTTGAGGTGGTAGAAGAGGCTAGAAAGGCTAAAGAAATCCTCAAAAATATCAACAAAACTTTTATAGCTCTAATTCCTAAAGCTCAAGAAGTGGATAACATTACAGGATATAGACTAATTGCTTTATGTAATGTTATTCTAAAAATCATTTCGAAGACTATGTAAGAAAGGCTCAAACATTTGCTTCACAAGATCATTTCTCTAGAACAAGGAGGATTTGTCGAAGGATGATAAATAGTTGATGAGATAGTGTTAGCCCAGGAAGTAATTCATTCTATGGAAGCTCAAAAATCCCCCTCCATGTTCATTCAATTGGATTTGTCCCAAGCATGTGATAGAGTGGATTGGCACTTTCTCATCCAAGTTTTGGATAAATTCAAAATCTCTCAAGAATGGACAAAATGGATCAAAGATTGTATTTCCTCAATTTCTTATTCAGTTATTCATAATGGATGCCCTATTCCTTGGTTTTCAGCTTCTACAGGCATTAGACAAGGAGACCCTCTTTCTCCATATATTTTTATCATCCTTGCAGAATATTTGGGAAGGAATTTTGCAAAGAATCAAGATTGTCAGAGGTTAGAAGGAGTTACTATAGCTAAAGGAGTTAGACCTATCATTCATTTACAATTTTTTTATGATTCCACCCTTTTGGGGAAGACAACTATAAAGGAAGCAACCTCAATAGAGCAAATTCTTCACTGTTTCACTAGAGCCTCAGGGCAACTTATTAATGAAGACAAATCTAAAGTTCTTTTTTTCATTGCTCACCCAGAAAAGAGATGTTGATAATGGATAGATTATGATTAAAAAAAACTTCTCTCCTAATTAAATACTTGTGTGTTCCAATTAATATGGGTAGCCAAAAGAAAGAGCATTGGAACTGGTTATTGGAGAAAGTGAAGAACAAAATATGCAGTTGGACCAACAAATGGCTTTCAACAAGAGGTCGAATAACTCTTATTAAATCAGTTCTTCCGTCTATCCCAATATTTGTTTCAGCAGTTTTGAACATCCCTAATTCACTGCTCAATGAACTAGACAAAATTAGTCACAAATTTATATGGAGAGGTTAAAAAATGGAAAAGAAATGGGCCCTAGTAAGGTGGAATACTCTATGTCTTCCTACTCGTGAAGGGGGTTTAGGTCTCAAATCGGCAGTCAAGAATAATAAGGCTTTGGCAGGAAAATTATATTGGAGATTAATTAGCCACCCCAATACCTTATGGGCCAAAAATCTAAGAGCCAAGTATGCAGAAAATAAAGATCCACCTGACTTAATTCGTCATCAACTACCTTCTAGAGGGTCCCCAATTTTAAATATCTTAAAAATTAGAGAGGAGTTGATAAAGAAAAAGCTCTTTTGGGTTACACAAAATGGTCAAAAGATAAACTTTTGGATAGACTCTTGGGATGGGCACATTTTGTTGTCAATCCAAAATCCAGAATTAAGGCCTATAATGGAGAAAATGCATAAAATGAATTGGATAAAAGTTTCCAAATACTATACATATCAGACAAGAAATTTTGAGGTGGGAAGGTGTTGTATCCCAGTAGAAGAGTGGCCAATCCAACTTTTTGAAGCTCAAAAAAAGGATATTCATATAATCCTTCAAATGAGACCGTCTTCATGGTCACAAGCTGAGGATTGCATTGGCTGGAATAGTTTAGGGTATGGTGAGTACATTGTTGCTCAAGGCTACTTAGACTTAAGCCCTATTAATCCCCATCAGGATCAAGACCTTTTCAAGCATTTATGGGCTCAAAATTTATGGTCAAAAGTTATATTTTTAGTTGGTTACTGCTCCATAAAAGGGTTCTCACAGGGGAGCAACTTATGAATAAACATTTTAATGGGTCCTTTCAGTATGTAATGTGCTGGGATAACAATGAAACTATTAACCATTTGTTCATAGAATATCCCATAGCTGCAACATTATGGAAGATGATGGCTTCCCTTTTAAAATTAAGATGGTTTAATGAACAATCCATTGAACAACTATATAGAGATTGGAGCAAACAAAAAGGAAAAAATTGGTATGTGAACCAGATAGTTTGGACACAGATGACTATTCTTCCCTGGCAACAAGAAAGTAGGGACATCCACAATGTCTGGATAAATACCATAGAAAATGTGAGAGAGACTATCGAGTATTTATTAACTCATCCTCACAATTCAAATCAACTATGGGAACAAATAATGGCTCAATTAAAGATAAGAAATGGATTAGCCCATCATAGAATGAAGAAAGGTACATGAAAAATGATGGATAAAACTCAGCATGATAGCCTCCCCCACAGGACTTCATAAAAATCAATACAGATGGAGCATCTAGAGGAAATCTTGAAAGATCTAGTATAGGAGGATAGGTAGATTGGAGGATGGTACTCCAATCTTACTTCTGCCAAAAAATTAGGAATTATATCCAATAACGTAGCAAAATGGTAGGGTATTTTGAGAGGTTTGTAGGAGGATCTTAAGATAGGGTGGAGAAGGGTGATTGCAGAATCAGAATCTCAAGTTATGATCAATTACCTAAATTCAACTTCAAGGTCTAAGAAGATTGATTGGAGAATCCAAAAGATTACAGATAAGATTAGGTTAATCATAAAAAAATTTCAAGAGGTTGTTTTCAATCATGTGCCTAGAGAACAAAACAAAGTGGTAAATGCTATGGCAAATTGAGCTCTTGAAAAATAAAAGTTTAAGTGCTATGCTTATCCTCCTAGGTGGTGGCCAGAACAAATTAGGACTGGTCTTCTCCTTATGATCAATTACCTAAATTCAACTTTAGTGTCTAAGAAGATTGACTGGAGAATCCAAAATATTATAGATAAGATTAGGTTAATCATAAACAACTTTCAAGAGGTTATTTTCAATCAGGTGCCTAAAGAACAGAACAAAGTGGCAAATGCTATGGCAAATTGGGCTCTTGACAAAGGAAATTTTAAGTGCTATGGTTATACTAGCAAATTAGGTTATTTCTATCAATCCAATAATGGCTAGTTAACCTATGAAAAGACAACCAATAGTAAATCAAACAATTGCACCCTAAGCCAATGTGGCACAAGACTATGCAATGCCTAGAGAATCTAAAATGAGTTATTACTACCTCCCTACCCAAAATGCAATAGTGAACAATTCTCTAGAGTGTCCTCAACATAATCCCCCAAAAGTATACCCCTTTAGATAGAAAAAGGGAAGATTTAGAAAATAATCTATCAATGATTCTTATGGAAGAACCTTTATCCTTCCATCAAGAGGCATGATTGCTATGGTTTGAGGGAAGCCTTAAGATTGAAAACATGGGTTCTAAAGGTAAAGAATCAAAGTTTGAAGAAAATTATGAATCATTTAGTCCTTTCTTAGATGAGGGGTCAAAGGCCATAGAATAATGCAAGGTGTTTGTTTTTTTCCTAGAAAGAGAAGAGGTTGTGATGGTAGTAAGAATTGAGTCCAAACATAAGAGATTCATTTTTTATTTGAAGATGTCATGCCTATGGAGATAGCAGAGGCGAATATACGATGAGATAATAAGGCAGTGGTGCTTCCCTTAAATGATTATTTGACATGAGATCATCAAGCAATAGAAAGAGGAATTATGCCAAAATAAAAAGAAGGAAACACTATACACATGAATTTCCTTTCATGAAGGAATGTTGCTTATTTGGAGAGGAAGTTATAGAAGAAAATTTTCAAGATCCTAGGATTCCATATGAGATCCAAATAGATGTGACACTTGAAGCACTTTAGGGTAGCAAATTTCATCCTCCTATCCAAGATACCATTGCATGTGATCCTTATCACTCATCAATGCATGGTGAAATATTTGATCTCCTATAATATGACACATTTGATTTCTCTTTAGAGGAATATGACCCTATAGAAGAAGTAGATATGAGTCTACAAGTATAATATGAGGTATTTATATAAGAGTTGCCATTAATACTGTAGATTGTAGATGAAATAGAGAAATAAACTAAGCTAGAATGTGAAACATACATCTTCATCTTGAAAAATTATTTTACAAGGCATGGAGAAATCCTATAGAGTCCCTTTTATGAAGAAGTATTCCTCTTTGAAGATGAAATACTAGAACAAGACACTTTTCAATACATTGAGAAGGATTCACCTATGATTATTGAGATTGTTCAAGTAATTCCATATGAATGGGTTACACTAAGTAATAGAGAGGCCATGATTCTAGAAATTGAGTGTTTTCCTACCATCTTGGGAAGTATAGCCAAGGTAAAGTTTGTAGTAGAACAATATAATGATTTAAAGGATGACATTAGGTTAGTCAAGGAAGAACAACAAAAGGAGCTTTTATTACTAGGTAATGTCATCCTTCTTGGTTTCATAAATGCAGGGACTCAAACTAGTAGTCAACAACAAACCATCATGGAATGAGATAAAATACAGAGAGGTTGTCATAGTTGTAGAAATTCCAACACCCACCCATATTCCCAACCATTCCCAAGTTAAAGTGAGGTATCTTTTTTAAGATAGTTAGCATCAAGAGGTAGATCAAAAGAGAATGATAAGAGAAAAATTTGTTCTAACTTCTTAGACCATGACACATACTCTAGGTCATGAATATTTTGGTGAAAAAATATACTATCCCATAGAATGCATCCATGAAGCTCCAAATTGTGGGATACCCTCTGGAAAAGGCCCTTCATATGCATCATTAATATTGATCAACTTACTATGTTTACATAGGTGTTGGAAAATCCTGAGTTGGAATAACAACATCAGAAGGGTGGGCATCTATTTTTTTGATCCTATGAATGAGGCCATATTTTTCTTAGTTAAAACCTATTTACTTTTATAAATTCCCTTTTCTTATTTCCCCTTATTCATTTTCTTTTCTAAAAAGAGAAAAAAAGTGAAGAAAGAGAAAATCCCCATCTCACCAAATTTAAAATCTTGAAAAAGACTCTCAGATTCCCATTTTTCCTATCCCTTTCTCCTAAGATTGGTTGAAGGTATCTCTAAGGTTAGTGCTTTCTTTCCTAAGGCTAATAATATTATTTGCCAATACAAGAATATGATGATAATAGATAAATGCTTGAGATCTAGATTATTTTTAGGATAGGTCGGAGTTTTCTTCTTTCTTGACTCCAAATCTTAAAAAACAAGTCAGAGTTTGAGATAGGCCTTGCTAACAATGTAATCACAAAATGACCATTGAATGTTGGTAAAAATCTCTGTCTATGATACCTTTGATGAGTTAAAAAAATAAAAAATAAAAAATAAAAAACAAAAAATAGAGAGAAATGATAGATAAACCTAAATTGAAGAGCTTTGAAAGGAAAAAAGTCAAGAGCTTAGTGGTGGGGCAAGCCAAGTCCCTATGGCTTCAAGTGTGCTAAGGTGCATCCTATTTTTCTCAAGTCAAGACCCTTTGCGACCAAATGTGATAAGGCACAACCCACATATCTTAATAAGTATTATACCTTGCTTGAATAAACTTCATAGGCAATAAAATGGATGGAAGAGCTAACATCCAAGGCAAGGTATACTAAAGTACTTCCCATCGAATGAATAGGTGAAATGGATACGTAGGTTAGATAAGAAGGTGGTAATTAAATAATTGAAGGATACCCTACAAGGAAAGTAGTCTCCAAGGATACAAACTATCTGTGATGCTCTTGGAATTATTATTAAGGAATTAAGAATGGAGATGCAATAAATGCTAAATAAGGGATCACCAAGGATATTATCCAATCAAGGAAAACTCTATATGTTCAAAGACAATGCCAATGCCAATAATGAACATAAAGACAAAGTAGAGGTGACCATAAATAATGTGGCTTTATGCTTCAAAGGATATCATTGAATTATAAATCCTACTAAATCAATAATTAAAGAGGATCAAGAGAATGGTCTACCAAAGGATTAATATGGGGAGTTGGTATTGAATGCCAAAATGATGATGTTCAATATGTACCCTCATGCATAAATTAATAGGTATTTTTGAGTTTGTTACCCTAAATGTGACCCACAATTTTGTAATTTTGACATGGCTTCAATTTTGAATTTGAGCCCAAGGATAAAGACAATACCTAGGGTCTCTCACCAATTGAGCTTGGCATCGTGAAAATTCACAAAAATGTAGTATCTTGGATACTACCTTCTAATTCCTCCAAGGAATTAGCCACTAAAAGATAAAGAAAAATAAATTTTGCAAGCATAGGAACACCATTGTAGCATAACAAAGTTTACAAAATTAACAAAACTTAGCTATCTCTAAAAAGAAGTGATTCATTCTAAAGAGGACCGATTCATTCAAAGAGGACCGATTCATTCCAAGAAGAGCAATTCACTCATCAACATGCCAGGCAAAATAAGTGTGCATGGATATCGAGGACGATATTTATTTTGAAGAGGTTGAAAAGTGGGGGCACATCAAGGGCCAACCTCCCTGTGAATCGGCCTTGGGTATCTACTAGGAGAGCCCAATACCTTTTACCCTTGTGGTGTCCTTATCAAGATTGTCGAGGAGGATCTCTTGGAAAGCAAATTTTGGTCTTTTTGTGGTGCCATAGCTCATATTAGAAGGCTTCTAAACCATTTAGAGGTGAAATTAAAGGCATGTAACATTTAGAGGTGCATCATTTTGCTAAAGATGCCCTAAAAATATTTACTTTTACTAGGAGTAAGAATTTCTCACCCATGGTAATTCATAGGTAAATTCTTCCTATAAATAGGAGACATGGGATCCATTATAAGCATATTTTGGCCTTGAGAAAGTCATAACTATGCTTTATGAGATCCACATTGTGCTCTTTCTTCTTGAGATTAACAAGAATTAATGTCTTTCTTTCCATAAATGACGTCACCCTTCTGAATTATGGAATGTGGAACGATTGTGGCATTGCTCTTTTGTCTATCTTGTCATTCCTCTCTTAATATCATGTCATGTAAATGGAACTACACTGTTGTTATTCAATTTCTTCATAATTTGATTGATCACACATCCTCCTCGCTATAATTATGATCATATTTACATTCAATCTCTTTCATCCCATTGTGCTATTTCTTCTTGAGATTGATGAGAAATTGATGTATTTTATTTTCTATCAATGGAATCACCCTCCTATATTGTGGAATCTACAACAATTATGGTATTGTCATTTTGCCATTCCTCCCTTAATCTCATTTCATGTGAATTATACTACGTTGTTGTTATTCAATTTTATTATGATTTTATTGATCACACACTCTCCTTGCTATGGTTATGATTATATTTACATACATTCTCTTGCATCCTAAACTTCACAATTTATTTTTCATGCATTTTATTTTCTCACATTTAATTTTATGCAATTGTATTAGATTAGTTATATTGTAGCAAGGCTAATGGAAAACTGACCTAAATCCAGAGGTTGGAAGAGGCATTGTCCCTTCAAAATTTTTGAAACAAAATTGCAGATGCATAGGAAGTTGTACAATTCCACAATTCAACCGACCTCAACATTCCTTTGGAAATCCAAAATAAGATTCTTATAGGAGATTATGCAAAGAAGAATGTGCCTTACATAAAATGGATCTAGAAATATTGAATCATTTACTTGTTCACTATCCCTTTACTTATATCATTTTGGGTTGTTTTTTATAAATATGAGAATATATTGATAGCTTCATCAACGATGAAAGAGTTATTTAAATGTTGGATTAATTATTTCAAAGTTAAAGCATTGTCCTTTCCATGGAGGAATGGTCTCACTGTTATTTGTTGCAATATATGCTTAAAAGGAATAATAATTTTTTTTTTAAATAACTATAAAACTCATGCCCATGTTTTTATTAGGAAAAACTCCAAGATTTTTCACCTACAAGAGGTAGCACAATAACAAAAATATAGAACACAGAAACAGTAACACAAGTGACACAGAGACTTACGTGGAAACCTGCAATGTGCAGAAAAAACCACAAGGCAATGGCAACTTCTCTTTTATTATTTTCAACAAAATTTACATCCACGTCTTTCAACATTTTCAACAACTATATATCTTCCTAACATATGCAAGGGGTCAAGTCCCTTTTATAGAGCAGAAGGAAGACTCCAAACTGTTTATTTCCTCTTCCAATGGAAACCTCCAAAAGAATATTCGTTTCCACTCCCAAGACTGTTCGTCTTCCGCATTCTTGTCATTTACCTAGACGTTTGCTTGGCTTGAAGTCTGGCTGGACATCTACCAGCTTAGACATCTGGTTGCCCAGATGTCAGGTCTAGACGTCTTCCAGCCTAGACGTCTTGTAGCCCAGACGTTAGGCCCAAACTTCTGGGTTTCCAAACGTCTGGCAGTCGAGAAGTCAGGCCTAGACATCTGCCAACCTAGACGTTTGGCAACCCAGATGTCTGGCCTAGATATCTAGCAGGTCAGATGTATGGCATGTTGCCTAGACATTTGACCCAGACGTCTAGCAGGTCAGACATCTATTTTACCTGCTTGTTGCATACTGTCTTCATACCTAACATTCTCCCACTTGAAGTCAGTATTTAGGAATTCTTTTGCTCAAAATTTTTCATTTAGTGCCAATTGCCCAATGCTGCCCTTGTTACTTTTTCAGCAAGCCCAGAGAAGTTCTAAACCACTCAAAATTCTCTACCTTGACTGACTTTGTAAGCATATCTGTAGGCTTCACTTCAGTGTCGATTTTCTGTAACAGGATCCTACCTTCTTCCACCACATTTTTGATAAAGTGATACTTGAAATCAATGTGTTTCGTGTGATCATGGAATGTTGGATTCTTCACTAGTTGAATTGCACTCTAGCTATCACAATGCAACGTAATTTTCTCCTGCATTACCTTGAAGTCACCCAATAATCGCTCTAGCCAAATTGCCTCTTTGCTGATATGAGTTGCTGCAATGTATTCTGCTTCAATGGTTGATAAAGCCACAACAAACTGTAACTTAGAAGCCCAACTCACTGCTCCTCCTACAAGAGTGAAGGTATATCCTGTAGTGGATTTTCTCCCATCTCTTTCTCCACCATAATAAGAATCCATAAAACCTGTAACTTGCAAATCTGCCGATCCAAAGTAGATGGCAACATTTGAAGTGGCTCTTAAATATCTGAATATCCACTTCACCGCATTCCAATGCTCCTTACCAGGATTTGCCATGTACCAATTGACTACTCCCACTGCTTGGGAAATATCCGGTCTGGTGCTCACCATGGCATACATGAGGCTTCCTACTACTAATGAATACGATACATGAGACATGCTTGTCTTCTCTACTTCTGTTCTAGGACACTAGTTGGAAGACAACTTTAAGTGTGGAAGAAGTGGGGTACTTACTGGTTTAGCATTCTGCATATTGAATCACTGCATAATATTTTCCACATATGACTTTTGACTTAACCAAATATTTCTTCCTTTTTTGTCCCTGTGCATCTTCATCCCTAAAATATGGTTAGCTGCTCCTAAATCCTTCATTTCAAATGTCCTAGCCAACTGAGCCTTAAGATCAATGTTTTTCTTCATTTTGGGACCTGCAACCAACATATCATCGACATACAATAACAAAATAATAAAACTACCATAGTCAAACCTCTTATAGTATGCACAATGGTCAGCTTCACTCTTGCTAAAAATTTGGCTCTTCATGAAGGTGTCAAATTTCCTTTACCACATCCTTGGCGCTTGTTTCAACTCGTACAATTATTTCTTCAGTCTATAAATCAGATGTTCTTTACCTCTTTCTTCATAGCCCTCATGTTGATCCATATATATCTATTCCTCGAGATCACCATGCAAGAAAGCAGTATTTACATCAAGATTCTCCAGTTCCAAATCCTGTGCAGCTACAAGTGCAAGTAGAACTCTAATAGTAGTCATCTTCACAACTGGAGATAAAATTTCATTAAAGTCAACACCTAACTTCTACACATAGCCCTTTGCCACCAAGAGAGCTTTATAGCATTCCAATAGCCCATCGATGTTATTCTTCACTTTGTACACCCACTTGTTTCCAACAATATTTCTTCTAGGTGGGAGATCCACAAGTTTCCAAGTTTTATTCTTTCAAAGTGCCTCAATTTCCTCCTCCATAGATTTCCTCCACTTTCCTGATTTTTTAGACTCTCTAGCTTCATGAAATGAACTAGGTTCACCATCATCAGTTAACAAAGCAAAAGAGGACTGATACACATGAGAATACCTTTTCGAACACTTTTGTGGACGTGTAGATCTTCTAACCCAATGATCTATCGGTTCTAGCTCTTGGTCTTGTGACCGTTGTGGTTGCTCTACTTCTTGTTCTACTTGTTCTACATGTTAATCAAAAACTTCAGCATGTTCATCTTCACTAAATTCTACTTCAACAGGTACAACATTAGGATTTTGATATACCTCCTTCCTTTGCATGGATTTTTCATCAACAATTACATCCTGGATAATAATTACCTTGTGGGCAGTAGGATCCCATAGTCTATACCCCTTCACTATATCTCCATAGCCGAGAAAAATACATTTGCTTGACTTTGGGTCAAGCTTGGACCTTTTTTATTTGGGTACATGGGAAAACGCATCATAAAAAAAAGTGCACAAATGAGAGTAATCAATTGGCTTACAACACCAAACCTCCTTCGAAATCTGTCCATCCAATGCAGCTGTAGGTGACCTGTTAATAAGATCAAAATCTGTATTAAAAACTTCTGCCCAAAACTTTTTCTCCAATATGGTTGCGCTAAGCATGCTTCTTGCACGTTTCATGATTGTGTGATTCATCCACTCAACCACACCATTTTGTTGTGGAGTGTATGGTACAATCTGTTGGTGCTTAATATCTTCCTGCATACAACATTTATCAAATTCCTTGGAGTAATATTCACCCCCATTAGCTGACCTCAGACACAAAATTGACTTGCCCAAACTCTTTTCTACTCGTGCTTTGTACTCCTTAAATTTTTGCAAAGCTTCTGACTTCTTCTTCAGAAAGTAAACCCACACTCTCCTAGAATAATAATCTATAAAAGTAAGAAAATAGATTGCGTCATTCAAGGACTGAGTGGGGACAGGTCCAAATATATTCGAATGTATAAGTTGCAAAAAATCAGAACTCTTACTAGGACTTGCAATAAATCGAACCCTCTTTTGTTTACCAAAATTATAGTGCTCACATAAGTCTAAATTGCAAGACTTAATCCCAGAAAGCATACATCTGTCATGCAAAATTTTTAGGTCTTTTTCACTCATATGGCCTAGGCGTTAATGCCATAACATTACTGCATCCTAAACAGAAGTTGTTGTTGTTGCATGGTTTGTCATCGTATCATGACATAAATTGTATAAAGTCCCATAAGATTCTCCCTTTGCTACTACAAGAGATCCTCTGGTAATCTTGCAGTACTTGTTGCTAAAAGTGACAAAATACCCTAGCTTATCCATCATTTTTATTGATAGCAAATTCTTCCTCAAATCGGGCACATGTTGCACATCACATAACATTCTTTCTCTACCATAGTCCAGCCTGATCCTTATATCCCCTCTTCCTATAATTTTTAAAGGATGATCATCATCTAAATAGACCTTTACACCAAAATATGGTTGATATTGGTCAAACCAGTCTCTATGGGGAGACATGTGAAAGGATGCACCTAAGTCCAAAACCTAGGTATATAAAATCGATCAGTTGTTTTTGATATAGAAGGCTTCACATTGATATAAAATCGATCACATTGATATACCTAGGTTTTGGACTTAGGTGCATCCTTTCACATTGATATGTGAAAGGATGCACCTAAGTCCAAAACCTAGGTATATAAAATCGATCAGTTGTTTTTGATATAGAGGGCTTCACATGTTGTCGTCTCTCCTGAATTTGTTGCATTGGCTTTAGTTGATGGCTAATTTTACTTTTCACCATTTTTTAATTGCAAATAGTCCTTCTTGGAGTGTCCTGGCTTTCCACAATGCCAACACTTCCCTTTCTGCTTACGTCCTTTAGACTTAGATCTCGATTGCTTTCTACCTTGTTTACTCCCCTCAAACGATCGACCTCTCACAGATAAGGCTTCATTGGTTGAGGGTTCCAAAGATGTTTTTTGCCTCAACTCTTCTGCCAACAGAGGGGCTACCACATCATAAAATTTGAGAGTTCCTGATGATGAATTACTGATGGTCATCACCATATGATCCCAAGTGTCTGGGAGGGAATAAAGTAGGGTGATAGCCCTATCTTCATCCCCTATCTTCACATTAATTGAAACTATTTTACTGATCAGAGTATTACACTCATTCAAATAATCTACCATGAATGAACTTTCCTTCATTCTAAAGCTATAAAGCTGCTTTTTTAGAAAAAACCTTGTTAGTTGCTGATTTTGTTTCTTACAACTTTTCAAGATTTTGCCAAATGGTTTCCGCGGTCTTTTCTTCAGGTACATTGAACAAGACGGAGTCCACTAGGTAGAGATGAATTATAGAAATTGCCTTCCTATCAAGCGTTACCCACTCCTCATCTTTCATGTTGCTCGGTTTACTCGCGATCCATTTAAAGGCTTGCGCTTGGTCATTCTGAACCAGCAAATCCTCCACCTTCATCTTCCATAGAGCGAAGTTCCTACCATAAAATTTCTCAATCTTGAACTTGGTTACACCTTTTGTCATTGTTGCAGCCCCCACTCGCACAAAACCTTAGATCTAATACCAAATGTTAGGAAAAAACTCCAAGATTTTTCACCTATAAGAGGAAGCACAATAACAAAAAAATAGAACACAAAAATAGTAACACAAGTGACATAAAGATTTACGTGGAAACCTGCAATGTGTAGGAAAAACCACGGGGTAATGGCAACTTCTCTTTTATTATTTTCAACAAAATTTACATTTGTGTCTTTCAATGTTTTCAACAATTATGTATCTTCCTAACATATGCAAGGGGTCAAGTCCCTTTTATAGAAAATAAGGAAGAATCCAAACTGTTTGTTTCCTCTTCCAACGAAAACCTTCAAAAGACTATTTGTTTCCACTCCCAAGATTGTTTGTCTTTTGCATTCCTATCGTCTACCTAGATGTCCGCTTGGCTTGACATCAGGCTAGATGTCTGGCAGCCCAGATGTTAGGACCAAACATCTACCAGGCTAAATGTATAGCAGCCCAGACATCAGGCCCAAATGTCTGCCACCCTAGACATCAGGCCCAGATGTCTGCCAGCCTAGACATCTGGCAGTCCAGACGTCTAGCCTAGACGTCTAGTAGGTCAGACGTCTGGCTTGTTGCCTAGACGTCTGACCCAAACTTCTAGCAGGTCAGACATCTAGCTGACCTATTTGCTGCATACTGTCTTCATACCTAACATTCTCCCACTTGAAGTCAGTATTCAAGAATTATTCTACTCAAAAAAATTTATTTAGTGCCAATTTCCCAATGTTGCCCTTGTTACCTTTTCAGCAAGCCCAAAGAATTTTTGCACCACTCAAACTTCTCTACCTTGACTAGCTTTGTAAGCATATATGTAGGATTCACTTCAGTGTCGATTTTCTACAACAAGATCCTACCTTCTTCCACCACATTTTTGATAAAGTGGTACTTGACATCAATGTGTTTCGTGCGATCATGGAATGTTGGATTCTTCACTAGCTGAATAGCACTCTGGCTATCATAATGCAACGTAATTTTCTCCTACATTACCTTGAAGTCACCCAACAATCGCTCTAGCCAAATTGTCTCTTTGCTGGCATTAGTTGCTATAATGTATTCTACTTTAGTGGTTGATAAAGCCACAACAGACTACAACTTAGAAGCCCAACTCACTGCTCCTACAAGAGTGAAGGTATATCCTGTAGTGAATTTTCTCCCATATTTATCTCCACCATAATCAAAATATACAAAACTTGTAACTTACAAATCTATCGATCCAAAGTAGATGGCAACATCTGAAGTAGATCTTAAATATTTGAATATCCACTTCACCGCATTTGAATGCTCCTTACCAGGATTTGCCATGTACCGATTGACTACTCCCATTGCTTGGGCAATATCCGGTCTGGTGCTCACCATGGCATACATGAGGCTTCCTACTACTAATGAATATGGTACATGAGACATGCTTGTATTCTCTACTTCTATTCTAGGACACTAGTTGGAAGACAACTTTAAGTGTGGAAGAAATGGGGTACTAATTGGTTTAGCATTCTACATATTGAAGCGCTGTAGAATCTTTTCCACATATGAATTTTGACTTAACCAGATCTTTCTTCCTTTTCTGTCCCTGTGTATCTTCATCCCTAAAATTTGGTTTGCTGCTCCTAAATCCTTAATTTCAAATATCCTAGCCAACTGAGCCTTAAGATCAATGATTTTATTCATGTTGGGACCTGCAACCAACATATCATCAACATACAACAATAAAATAATAAAACTGCCATCATCAAATCTCTTATAGTATGCACAATGGTCAGCTTCAATCCTACTAAAACTTTGGCTCTTCATGAAGGTGTCAAATTTCCTGTACCACATCTTTGGTGCCTATTTCAACCTGTATAGTGATTTCTTTAGTCTGCAAACCAAATGTTCTTTACCTCTTTCTTCATAGCCCTAAGGCTAATCCATATATATCTCTTCCTCGAGATCACCATGCAATAAAATAGTCTTTACATCAAGATGCTCCAGTTCCAAATCTTGTGCAACTACAAGTGCAAGTAGAACTCTAATAGTAGTCATCTTCACAACTAGAGAGAAAATTTCATTAAAATCAACACCTGACTTCTGCACATAGCCCTTTGCCACCAAGCGAGCTTTATAGCATTCCAACAGCCCATCATTGTTTTTCTTCACTTTGTACACCCACTTGTTTCCAATAGTCTTTCTTCTAGGTTGGAGATCCACAAGTTTCCAAGTTTTATTCTTTCGAAGTGCCTCAATTTCCTCCTCTATGGATTTCCTCCACTTTCCTGCATTTTTAGACTCTCTAGCTTCTTGAAATAAACTAGGTTCACCATCATTAGTTAACAAAGCAAAAGAGGACTAATACACATGAGAATACCTTTTTGGAAACTTTTGTGGACGTGTAGATCTTCTAACCCAATTATCTATCGATTCTGGCTCTTGGTCTTGTCATCGTTGTGGTTGCTCTACTTCCTATTCTACTTGTTGTTCTACATGCTGATAAAAAACTTCAACATGTTCATCTTCACTAAATTCTACTTCAACAGGTACAACATTAGGATTTTGTTGTACCTCCTTCCTTTGCATGTATTTTTCATCAACAATTACATCCCAACTAATAATTACCTTGTGGCAATAGGATCCCACAGTCTATACCCCTTCACTATATCTCCATAGTCGAGAAAAACACATTTGCTTGACTTTGGGTCAAGCTTGGACTTTTTTTCTTTAGGTACATGGGAAAACGCATCACAACCAAAAGTGCGCAAATGAGAGTAATCAACTGGCTTACAACACCAAACCTCCTCCGAAATCTGTCCATCCAATGCAGCTGTAGGTGACCTGTTAATAAGATAAACATCTGTATTAACAGCCTCCGCCGATAACTTTTTCTCCAGCATGGTTGCGATAAACATGCTTGTTGCACATTCCATGATTGTGCAATTCATCCGCTCAGCCACACCATTTTGCTGTGGAGTGTATGGTATAGTCTTCTGGTGCTTAATACCTTCCTGCATACAAAATTTATCAAATTCCTTGGAGCAATATTCACCCCCATTATCTGATTTGAGACACAAAATTGACTTACCCAAACTCTTTTCTACCCAAGCTTTGAACTCCTTAATTTTTTGCAAAGCTTCCGACTTCTTCAGAAATTAAACCCACACTATCCTAGAATAATAATCTATAAAAGTCACAAAATAGATGGTGGCATTCAAGGACTGAGTGGGGACAGGTCCAAATATATTCAAATGTATAAGTTGCAAAAAATCAGAACTCTTACCAGGACTTGCAATAAACCAAACCCTCTTCTATTTACCAAAAATATAGTGCTCACATAAGTCTAAATTGCAAGATTTAATCCCAGAAAGCATACCTCTATCATGCAAAATTTTTAGGCCTTTTTCACTCATATGACCTAGGCGTTGATGCCATAGCATATCTGCATCCTAAAAAGAAGTTGTTGCTACATGGTTTGTCACCGTATCACCGCATAAACGATATAAAGTCCCATAAGATTATTGATTTGCTACTACAAGAGCTCCTTTGATAATCTTGCAGTAGTTATTGCTGAAAGTGATAGAATACCCTAGCTTATCCATCATTTTGATTAACAAAAAATTCTTCCTCAAATCGGGCACATGTTGCACATCACATAACATCCTTTCTCTACCATCGTCTAGCCTGATCCTTATATCTCCTCTTCCCACATTTTCTAAAGGATGATCATCACCCAAATAGACCTTTACACCATAGTATGGTTGATATTTGTCAAACCAGTCTCTATGGGGAGACATATGGAAGGATGCACCTGAGTCCAAAACCCAGGTATATAAAATCAATCTATTGTTACTAATACAGAAGGCTTCACATATTGTTGTCTCTCCTAAATATGCTGCATTGGCTTCAATTGATGGCTGATTTTGCTTTTCACCATTTTTTAATTGCCAAAAGTCCTTGGAGTGTCCTGACTTCCCACAATGCCAACACTTCCCTTTCTGCTTACGTCCTTTAGACTTAGATCTGGACTGCTTTCTACCTTATTTACTCCCCTCAAATGATCGACCTCTCATAGATAGGGCTTCATTGGTTGAGGGTTCCAAAGATGTTTTTTGCCTCAACTCTTCTGCCAACAAAGCGACTACCACATCATCAAATTTGAGAGTTCCTGATGATGAATTACTGATGGTCATCACCATATGATACCAAGTGTTCGGGAGGGAACAAAGTAGGGTGATAGCCCTATCTTCATCCTTCATATTCACATTAATTGAAACCAATTTACTAATCAAAGTATTCTACCACAGATGAAATTTCCTTCATCCTTAAGCTATAAAGTTGCTTTTTTAGAAAAAACCTTGTTAGTTGCTGATTTTGTTTCATACAACTTTTCAAGCTTTTGCCAAAGGGTTTTCACGGTCTTTTCTTCAGGTACATTGAACAAGATGGAGTTCACTAGGTAGAGATGAATTATAGAAATCGCCTTCCTGTCAAGCGTTACCCACTCCTCATCTTTCATGCTAGTCGGTTTACTCGTGACCCCTTTCAAGGCTTACGCTTGGTCATTCTGAACCAGCAAATCCTCCACCTTCATCTTCTATAGAGCAAAGTTCTTGCCATCAAATTTCTCAATCTCAAACTTGGTTACACATTTTGTCGTTGTTGTAGCTCCCACTCGCACAAAACCTTAGCTCTGATACCAAATGTTAGGAAAAACTCCAAGATTTTTCACCTGCAAGAGGAAGCACAATAACAAAAATATAGAACATGAAAACAGTAACACAAGTGACACAAATATTTACGTGGAAACCTACAATGTGCAGGAAAAACCATGGGGCAATGGCAACTTCTCTTTTATTATTTTCAGCAAAATTTACATCCACGTCTTTTAACGTTTTCAACAACTATGTATCTTCCTAACATATGTAAGGGGTCAAGTCCCTTTTATAGAGTAGAAGGAAGACTCCAAACTATTCATTTCCTCTTCCAACGAAAACCTACAAAAGATTATTCGTTTTCGCTCCCTTTCGTCTACCTAGACGTCTTCTTGGCTTGATGTCAAGCTAGACCTCTACTAGCCTAGACGTCTGGCTGCCCAGACGTCAGGCCCAGCCGTCTACCGGCCTAGATGTCTGGCAACCCAGATGTCAGGCCTAGACATCTGCCATCCTAGACGTCAGGCCCAGACATCTGCCAGCCTAGACGTTTGGCATCTTAGACGTCTGGCCTAGACGTCTAGCAGGTCAGACGTTTGGCTTATTGCCTAGATGTCTGCCCCAAACATCTAGCAGGTCAGATGTCTAGCTGACCTACTTGCTGCATACTGTCTTCATACCTAGCAATTTTAAATTATATTATTGTCTCTTGTAGAATATCTATAAATATGGTGCTCAGTATGGGAAATCTCAAGTGAAGAAACAAAGGATTTGAATATTCCTAAAAGGATCATCTTCCTCAATGGATTTAACACAAAGGAATTGCTTCAATCTATAGTATAATAGAAAATGTCCAAAAATTAGGTTCATTAAAATTAAAGTTGATGGTGTTTCAAAAGGAAATCTAGGAAAAGTGGGTAAAGGTGGTATTTTTTGAAATAATAAAGGTAAAATTCTTCTTGGTTGCACATAATCATATATAAGAGGTTAGAGTATTTCTTACTAGGATCAAAATTGCTATTGAAAAAATAAAAAATGATTTTAACTAAGGGGTTTCACAATTTATTTTTGGATTTGAGTAGTGTGATAAACCCCTACAACCAGCACATAGGGCTAAGAAGTCCCCTCCCAACCATGACCCCTCATAAGGTCGAGAGATTTTTTTGGATTCGAGCAGTGTGATAAACCCCTATGATTGATGTATAGGGCTAAGGAGTCCCCTCCCAACCATGATTCCTTGTAAGTTCAAGAGATTTTTTTTTGGATTCAAGTAGTGTGATAAACCCCGACGACTAACACATAGGACTAAGTTGTCGCCTCCCAGCCATAAATTTTCATAAGGTCTATAGCTACACTTATCAATAGGGGAGTAACACAGCCCCCCACACACACTGTGGTTTGAACCTTGGACCTCTAGAAGAAGAGCCAAACCTCAAACCATTGCGTTGTTCCCTTGAGACAAAAAATGTTAAGGTAAAGCATGGGGTTTTATGAGGGTCTTCGTCCCATCATACTAAGTGGGATTGGAACCTTGGACCTATTCAAAGAGAGGCCAAAGCCCTTACCATTACAGTAAGCTTGCAGCTAGATTTCACAAAAGATTATTATTATTATTATTTCATTTTTTATCGATTTGGTTAGTGTGAGAAACCCCTAGATCAATGCTCAGGGCTAGGCATCCCCATCCCACCATGACCTCTCATATAGGGAGAGTTGAGACTAATACACACAACCACACACACATGCCACAATTTGAAATTTAGATCTCCTAAAGAATATTCAAAGCTTGAACCATTGTGTTGTCCCCTCGGGACTTAAACTCTTGGGTGGAGAGAAACCTACAGCGTTGCTTGTAGATGGTCGACAATGTCATCCCATATGGGTATACCACTATCTAAAGGGAAGGTACATGAGGTTTATAAAATATTATAGTTTTTTAAAATATTTGGTTAGTGTGAGAAACCCTTACAATCAAGGCTTAGGGTTGGGAATCCCTATTCCACCATGACCTCTCATAAGGGAGAGAGCTAAGCTTATCAATAGGGAATTTAACACACAGCCACACACACATCATGATTTGAACCTTGGACCTCCTAAAGAAGAGCCAAAGCCCAACGTGACCTCTTAGAAGGGGGATAGTTGAGCTTATCAATGGGGAATTTAACACACAACCCTACACACACATACCGTAGTTTGAACCTTGGACCTCCCTAAGAAGAACCAAAGCTTGAACCATTGCACTATCCCCCTGAGACTTAAATGTTTTTCAATGAGTTTACACAAGGTTTTATGAGAGGTCTTGGTTCCCTCATATTGAGTGGGATTTGAACCTTGAACCTCTCAAAGAGATATCAAAGCCATAATCATTACAAAAAATTTTAGGGTAAAGCACAGGTTTTATGAGGGGTCTCATTCCCCTCATACCGAGTGGGATTTGAACCTTAGACCTCCAAAGAGTGGCCAAAGCCCTTACCACAACAGTAAGCTTGCATCTTAAAACCCTTGGTTATATAGAAACCTCCAAAAGTTGCTCTTAGATGGCCGATGGTGTCATCCCATCCAGATATACCACTATTTAGAGGAAAACCATAGGATATTTTGTTGTGTCCACTTGATATCAAGTTTGTATAGGGATTTGAACTCAAGATCTCTCAAATGGAGGGAGGTGTTCGCAATTACCAATGTTCCACTATTATTATTCGCAATCAACAACATGCCACACTTGTGAACACACATTATTATTCACCAATGCGCCACACTTGCAAACACACATTATTATTATTTTTTTATACATAGGGGAATTGGTAACTTCCCTTTATTTTCTACTACTTGGGTGCAAATCCTTGAAGTTACCTCTATAACCCCTACCTCACCTCATTATTAGTGAGCCAACGTGAGGGAGATCACTGGTGGCTTGGGATTGGAACTACCGAGGGAGACCACTGGTGGCTTGGGATTGGAACCGTCATCGTTTGGCTGGCATGCACTAGGAGAGTCAAGACAATCTACTACCTTTATCCCAAACAATCTTGCCTTCAAAGTTTAAACCTAGATCTCTTCTTGGTAAGCACCATAACTTACCAATGACACATATTATTATTAATGCTATAAAAAAATAGATGTGAGAATTAAATTAAAAATAAAGATTTTTTAAGGTGTTCTTTAATAATACAACTATTATTAAAACAACCTCTTGGAAATGTGAGTATATTTATAAAGAAAAATATAATTTAACCAATCGTAATTCATCTTTGTTGTCACAAAATTCTTCAAATTTTAGAAGGAATTGGCTAAATTAGAGTTTATCTCTTAATAAATATGATGTCAAGGAACTAATAGCAAAATCATAATGGTTTAAAAATATGAAAAATGTATTTAAGTTTTTTTTTTTTTGATAGGCTAGTCAATAGAGGGGTTTTAATTAAGGCTCTTGAAGTTAAAATCTCTTTTCAATGATTAGAGGAACTAGTAAGTTTAGCTGAAGTTTGCAAGAAAATGTTGATTGTTTGAATCAAATAATGATTATATTTTACTTTAAAGTTTTTTATTGGTAATATTTGTTTTATCTTATAACATAAATGTGTTTTCATATAAACTATGATAGTGCAAATTTTTTGAAATATTACTCTACTAAGATGCAATGCATAGACAATAGAGATGAAGTTTTGGTATTGTGAATGTTGTTGCACGAAAATAAATGCAATGTGTAGACAATAGAGATGAAGTTTTGGTATTGTGAAGGTTATTGAAGGAAAATGTTAAGAAAAAGGATGTTAAATTTTGAAATATTTGTATTCAGCATAATATTAAAGAAAATCTAAAAAATAAAAATTAAAAATTCAAACATTGTATAAAAAATGATATAAGTATTTAATAATAACAATTCATTTAAAACGAAAATTAAATCTTTTTATTTAACTCTAGACATTAAAAATAATAATTTTTTTAAAAGTGAAAGACCTCTAAAATATCATTGTTTTAAATCTTTTGGAAATTAACATTATCACTTATCATTGTTAAAGAACATCGATATATACTAAGACTTAAATCTTTACCTCTTTAAAACAAGCATCCTATGTACTACTCTATGAATAACAAAAAATAATATTAAAAGAACTTGAACCCTTAAGTTCTTCCTGGGTGCCCCCGTCACTACACCAACCACCAACAAGTAGGTCAATATATTTCATTTTCCATTAAGACGTCAAAGATATTCGATGAATGACGTGGCACCTTGATATTTGATAAATGACGTGGCACCTTCACCCATTTGATCATTATCCAATGGTCATAATACCTAATTCCCATTAACATTCTTAGCTCAAGTTTGAAAAACGAAGAATGATTGAAATGTGAGATAAGCTTATAAAGGGAGAATAAGCAAAGATGATGATGCTCCACATAAATAATATTATAATGATGGCTATGTTTGAGGTAGAAGTTGCTTTCACACCTTTGTACGATTTGCCCCAAACAAATAAAATATATTTTAAAAATAATTCTTTGAAAATAATTCTTTGATTTTAGTTGAGTACTTTTATACTATAGTGCATATCTCTGTCATTTAAAAAAATAAAAATATTATTTAATTTATGATATGCATTGTCAATGCTCATGGTTTGAAATATTTATTTTCAGTTCATAGGGGCTCTGGGTTACGTAAAGTTATAAGAAAAGTTTGAAGTATGTTATTTATATAATTTTAATCAACTAATAAGAATTTAATAAAAAATTATTAAATGTTATTATAATAAATAAAATAATTATAAAGAAATTAAAAGTTTAAATTTTTATTTAGGTGTTGGAGGTTAGTTGGAGAGAAGAGAGCAATCCTTCAAAGGAGGTTCTAGGTTTGAATCTCCACCCTACCAAAAAGTTGAATTGGGTACCCAAAATCCAATTGATAATGTTGGTGCGGGCAGGGTCGAGCATGACTTTTGGGTGACTTTGACGATGTAGAACCCCTTGGTCGTGGTGGACAGGGTCGGGCGTGACTCTTGGGTGACTTTGAAGATGTAGAACCCCTTGGTTGTGGTGTTTTTCGCTTAAAAAAAGTTTAATTTTTTAATATATATATATATATATATATATATATATATATATATATATATATATTTATTGGGTTTGATTATTGTGAGAAACTCTTATGACCGACGCACAGGGCTGAGCAGTCTTCTCTCAACCATGACTCTTTGTAAAACCGAGAGCTATACTTATCAATAGGAAATTTGAAAAATATATTTTTATTATGTTAAATTTTATATATGTAAATAATATAATTAAAATTTGATAAAACTTTTTTAGTAATTAATATGAAACTTTTAATTTCAATCAATGATGTTACATCAAATATTATATATAATTGAATGCATCCTTTAATTAATATTCTTAAATTCAATCAAAATGTTACATCAAATATTATATATAATTGAATGCATCCTTTAATTAATATTCTTAAATTCAATCAAAATGTTACATCAAATACTACGTAATTGAATGCATCTTTTAGTTAATATCATCATGCAAAGTAAAAAAAATTGCGTTTGAATTTCAAAGCTTTTAACTCATGAAAACTGCATTTTAGCAGCATGCGTTCTAATTATAGTAGATATTCTCCTTTTTAGCAATAATGAATGTTAAAATTGTTTTCAACTAGATGTCGATGCCAAGTATAGTGAACTACTATTAGGATTTTTACAGTCACAACCACCATATTTTTATGATTATTTCTCTTTCACTAGAAGATTAAGATAGATGTATTTTTTTGTAATTGGTATTTTAGGAGGGTTAACATAGATTATTAGTTTTTTATTATTAAAAAATTATGTTTGAGAAGAGATAAATTATATATATATATATATATATATATATATATATATAATTTTTATTAATTAATATTAGTGTAATTTTTTTATTTTAATTTTAATTTTTAGGAAAAAATTTAAGTTTTAATTTTATGAGGTTATAAATGCATAATGATTAAGTTATTATAATATTACTATATGGTGGACCTATGAGGATACTATAGTAGTAAGTCCTTGGGTTTTCTTTGAGAAGATTCAAGTTCAAACCTCGGTAAGAAGCGATCATAACCCTCGTAAAAATCTGTATAAACTCAAATTTTCATCCGACAAGGATAATGCAATGGTTAGGGCTTTTGGCTCTATTCTGGGAGACCCAAGTTCAAACTATGGTGTACCCAAAATGGGATAGGCTAGGTTGGTAGTTGTTCAGGTTCGATTCCTTGAAAGATGGGGGTTCTATCGATTTTGTCTTATCCAATGGGTTAAGGTTGACTACCTTAGTTCGATTCCCTATAGGTTAAGGGGATTAGAGTTGACGGTTCGATGCTTTAAAAGATCAAGGTTTTGTCGACTTTGTCTTATCAACAAGTTAAGGTTGACTACCTCAGTTTAATTCCCTATAGGTTTATGGGATTAAAGTTGACTACCTTAGTTCCATTCCTTAAAGGTTTGGGGTCCCGTTGACTTTGTGTTTCCCAATGAGCTAAAGTTTATGTTTGAGTTCGATTTGGCAAAGGTTTTCAATTTCCCTATGTTTAAGAAAACAATAATTTACAATTACCAAAAGAAGTGTATATCCCTCATGTGCTTATATTTGTGGCTATTGCATAAGAAAATTGTTTTTATATGTTTACGGTGAACTAAAAAGTTAGGAAATAATTTTTTTTTCAAAATACTATTAAGACACATACGTGCACAGACCCTATCATTGTGTGAACCTGGATATCCTAAAAGAGAGCCTAAAGTCCTAACCACTATGTTGTCCCATAGGAGAAAAGAAAAGAAAAAAAAGATCACAATGTTGTCTCAAATTCAAGGTGAAGTATTAAAGGTAAGTAACTTTTGATTATATTGTCTTAAACTCAAAGTTAATATCAAAGGGAGAAACTTTTAAGAAATTTATTTCTTTATATGTTGCATATATTACAATTTAGGACTAAGGTTAATATCAAAGGAAAATATTTTTAAGTTTTTTTTTTTATAATTTATGTATTGTATATATTACACTTTAATAGTCTAAAATTATGGTAATGGATTTTTAATAGATGAATGGTAGAATTAAAGTATGATTAATGCAATCACAAAGTATTAATAAAAGTAAGGTTTTAAAGACAATCTAGGATATATCAAAATATACAATATTGTGGATTGTATAGCTAAAGAGAAATAGAAAAATACTTAAAGGAAAGTAGGATAGAGGTAATGAAAATGAATTTGTTTAACCATCAAAGGAGTTAAACCAACCTTATCAACTCACCCAATCCCTAATCTTGAAACAAAGAGCATTAATAGATGAAATCACGCTATCAAATGAAATTATGATGTTGGGTACAATAAAAACAAAAAGGAGGAAAATAATATAAAGTGAAAACCATAAGAAGTGGAGTTGGAATTTTGATGGCTTATCTAAAGGAAATCTAAAGCAACCACATAGCACTTTTAAAAGTGAGGCTTTACAAACAATTTGGGTTATATCAAAAGATACAATACTTTGGATTGTATGATTGGAAAGGAATAGAAGAATATTTAAGGGAAAGGAAAACAATTTAGAGGTAATGAAAAAAATATTTATTTAATAATAGAGGCCAAATTAGTCTTATCAACTCACCCAATCCCTAATATTGAAGCAAAGAGCCTTGATGAATGGAGTCAAGTCATTTAATGGAATTATAATGTTAGGTACAAAAGAAACAAAGAGAAGACAGAATATAAAGTGGAAACCACCAAAAGTGGAGTTGGTCAAATTGAATTTTTATGGAGCATCTAAAAGATATCCAAGACCAATAGGAGGAGGAATAATTAGAAATAAAATCCGCTCATGTAGAGGAGTTGGAGAGAAAGTGGGTAGTTAAAACTCTCCAGTTGAAATGGAGAGGTCCAGGTTCAAATCTCTCCCCTCACATGCTGCGGATATACTATGTAACAATTATACCGTGACCACATAATAAATATTTACTCCATTTTAAAAATAATTAGAAATAACAGGGGAGATATTTTGTCTCATTACACTTTCAATAGTAGATTTAAGACAAATAATGAAGTTGAAGCTTGGGCAGCTTTGGAAGGTTTAAAAATATGTAGACAAATGAATTGGAATAGAGTATGGATGGAAGGCAATTCTCAGCTTTGGAAGGTTTAAAAATATGTAGACAGATGAATTGGAATAGAGTATGGATGGAAGGCAATTCTCTAATATTAATAAATACAATTTTGAAGAAAGCAAAGGTTCCATTGAACATACAACAGATAATTGTAGAAATACAAAACTTTAATATAGAGTTTGAAGAAATCAAGTTTACACATTCCTGAAGGGAAGGAAACAAATGTGTAGATAGGTTAGCCAATAGAGGAGTTTTAATTAAGGATCATGAAGTTAATTTTTTTTTCATGGTTAGAGGAACTAGTAAGTTTATTTGAAGTTGAAAAGAAAATGTTGATTACTTAAATCAAATAATGATTAAGATTTACTTTAATGATTTCCATTGGTAATATTTGTTTTATTTTATAAGGTAAATATGTTTTCATATAAATTATTTATTACAGTTCTTGTGGTTGCACTAATGTTTTAGAAAGGAAACTAACAATTCAGATCTGATAACGCAGATTATGATAGTGTAAAGTTTTGGAAATATTACTTTACTAAGATGCAATGTATAGATAGTAGAGGTGGAGTTTTGGTATTGTGAAGGTTGTTGAAGGAAAATGTCAAGACGAAGATATTTAATTTTGAAATATTTATATTCACACATAAAATTGAAGAAATTTAGAAAATAAAAATAAAAAATTCAAACTCTTTATAAAATGATATAAATATCTAGCTATAACAAATGAATTGAGATAATAATTGAATCTTTTTGTAAACTAAACTCTCAAGATATATAAAAAAAGTTATGATTTATTAAAAAGAAATATCCCAATATAATCCCTTATTTACTATAACCTTCAGTACCACGCATGCCAGTCCTTCCGGCTCCAACTGCTCTAGTGCTGTTGTCTTCCTCGATACCAGGAGGGTCCCCTTTTGTACCTGCTTCAGATGGAGTTTCACCACCTCTAGTATCTTCTTCACTTGATGATCTTGCTCCTTCCATTTTTAAGCAAGCGTTATCAAAGGATGTGTCATTCTCCAGGTCCCGTCGTTCACGTAGTCCGGCTCGTGAGGGGTTACATCAAGAAAAGAGATGGCAAATTGAATTTCTTAGGGAAAATCATGAACAATTTCTCAGCAATTAGTACACATCCCTAGGAGAGTTGGGAGATTCTAAAGATGTTTCCGAGGGAATAAACCTCGATCATCCAAAATAATTTTTTTGTCCTGGAATGTAAGAGGACTGACGGATCTAGTCCAAAAATATCAGGTCCATAGAGAGATTCAGAATGTTGCTCGCCTGCATGGCAGTTTGGATTTTTTGTATTTGCAAGAAGTTAAGGTCGTTGACTTCATTTTGGACAGTACTTGTACCTTTTTATGGTCGAAAAGTAAGTTTTTTTGTTCTCATCATACTCTTGGTAGAGGAGGAGATGCCACTTTCATTTCTCCCATATGGCATTCTCATCTTGTCACATGGGGGGTGGACCCCTCAAATCAAGCATTTTGAACTCTTTTTGAAGTTGGTGGTATCCCTTTTGGTTTGATTAGTGTATATGCTTCTAATAATGCATCAAAAAGGTGTGTTTTATGGCGATGGCTTGCTCTTTCCCTGCCTGAAGCGGTTTGGGTGGTGTGTGGTGATTTCAATATGGTGGAGAAACCGATTGACAAACTTGGCTTGCTCCTTATGCGTTGGAATATTGGTGAGCGAGAAGCATGGTTTTTTTCAAAAATAAGCTTGGGTTGAGTGACCCTAATTCTTGCTTTATACCCTCTGATTTTCCTGAGTCTATGTGGTATACCTGTCCAACTTTCAATTTGGCAATGCTCATATTTTGAAGTAGCTTGATAGAGCTATACTATATGAACATTCTCATTTTCATTTCCATCGCTTGTCGGCTTCTCTGCCCTTTGTTTCAATTATTCGTGATACCACCCTTTCTGATCATGGTCCCATTGTGTTTTCCATCTCTTGTTCTCCACCTCCGCCTCATTAGTTCAAGTCTCAGTATTATCTTAATGTTTCTTTTTTTGAAACATCAAGATAAATCTGCTCATATTTGCATGATTTAGAATCTAGTTCCTAGACCAACTGGAATTCATGGTAGAATTTCCTGATGGAATGAAGCTATCTCCAGAACAACTGTTCTTCTTAGGAATTTAGGAGTTGAAGTTGCCAAGCGAAGACGAATCTCTAATGCAGCCCTTAAAAATGAACTGGCTTGCACTTCTGTCAGACTAGAAGCGAGCCCTCTAAGCTCTATTCTTCAAGCCCAAGTTGCAAGTCTTAGGCATGAGCTTAAAAAAATTGAGCTTTATGAAGCAAGGGGAGCTCAACTTTGTGCTTGACTTCACTGGCTAAAAATTGGCGATAGGATTTCAAAAGAATTTTTTCAAAAAATAAAGCCCTTGAGACAATCCATTCAATTCAATGCTATTCAAGATGTAGGGGTTCATTGGACTTCGCTTCCTAATATTATTAAAGTTTTTGTCAAGCATTATCAAAAAGTTTTTGCTTCTCAGGAGTTAACTCCTAAACAATAGGCTGCAATTCAAGCTTGTTGTGCAATTGTTCTTGAGAAGCTTTCAACTCTTCAAAAGGAAGCTTGTGAGCATCCTTTGTCATTGGATGATCTTGTTGAAGCCCTATCCAAGATGGCCAATGATAAAGCTCCAGGATTAGATGGATTTCCTTGTGAATTTTATAAGGAGTATTGGGACATGGTTGGCCCAGATTTACTATATGTTTATCAGGAAGCAATGGCTTTTGGCTCTTTAGGTTCTATAATTAATAAGGGCAATATTAAATTCATCCCTAAGCAAGGGGATCCATAAGTGCTCACCAACTGGAGGCCTATTAATTTACTCAATGTGAGTTACAAAATTATTGCTAAGACTTTGGCCTTACGCCTTAGACCTCCGTTACCACTTATTATTCATCTTGAGAAAACTGGGTCTGTGGAGAGCAGATATATTCTGGATAATGTAATTGTTGTTTGGGAGGGCATGGAATGGGCTAGAGCCACTCAACAAAATACTCTTTTCATCAAGATTGATTTTGAGAAAGCCTACGATAGGATTGAATGGAATGTCATCCTTACCATGCTTCAAGCTCTTGGTTTTGGGCCACATTTCTTGAGCTCGGTTAGTACGTTTTTTGCGGATGCTTCAATTGTGCTTACTTTGAACAATTATTAGTCTGAATCAATTGGATTGTTCAGATTTGTCAGATAGGGTTGTCCTTTGGCTCCTTCTCTTTTCATATTGGCAATTGAAGCTTTTGGATACCTTCTTACTAACCAAGTGAGTCAAGGTAATATTAAGGGTATTTCTTTACCTGGAAAATCTTATCAACTTATAAATATTTTGTAGATGATTCTTTTTTGACTCTTCATGAGGATGAACGCTCTATCAAATAGGCTCTAGATTGTCTAGATATTTTTTGCAATGCATCAGGAACTAGCATTCAATGGAGTAAGGCCTCATGCTATAGACAATCCTCTTTGGACCTTCTAAGCTAGCTTGAAAGCTTCTAGTGGCATTGGATCCAACCAGGGGAGATGTTTAAATTCCTTGGCATCCCATTTGCTTTCCAGAGTTCCCCTGCTGTCTTGTGGAATTATGTTTTACAAAAAGTAGAGAAAACAATTTCCTTTCGGATCACCAAAAAACTTACTCTAGCTGGTAAGTTTCAAGTGTGTTCCAAAATTATTGATTCTACTCATGTGTACTATTCATCTTGTTGGGTCCCTTCTCAAGCCTGCTATAAAAAGTTGGAAAAGCTTTTAAGGGATTTTCTTTGGGCTAAATCATCACATAAACGATGGTTTCATAGAGTTGCCTGGAAAATCTGTTGTCTTCCCAAAGAATTAGGAGGTATGGGACTGCATGATTGTCAAAGACAAGGTTTTGCTTTATCTGCTAAATGGATTCTTCGAGCCTTAAGTAGTTCTAAAGCTTGAAAAATTCTCATTCGACACTGCATCTCCACTGGTTTACCTCTTAGCAGGAAGGCTTGGAAATGCATGAATTTTCAATCCCTCCTGGTTGCTCCTATCCTAGTTAAAATTCAAGGCTCTTTTGTCATTCAGAGCATATGGAGGGCTTGGGGAAAATTAAGCCCTGGTTGACTTGGTTAGGGGATGGGCATCGAAAAGGTGCTTCTATTTCCACTTATAATTTTTGGTGGTCACCTTTTATTACTCTTCAAGGTTCCTCTCTTGCTTCCGTGCAATGGATTCATACTCAGCGGTTCTTCAGGAAAGAGATTTCAACAGTGGCCGAATTTTTTTCGAGATATTCTAGGGATTGGATCCCATGGGATGATTTCAAGAGATTGTTTGGTCTGCGGCTAGATGATAAGATTACTTATGACACTGTTTTGGACTGTATCCCTTTTTCCCTTTGGCCCATGATCTGTAGATATTCTCAAAAGCCTTGGTGGTCTGATTGGGAATGGTTTAAGAAAACCCCACTTCTTACTTACAAACCTAAGTTAGGGTATGCTTGGCTTACTCCCAATGTCCCTATGGTTCAAAGACTCAATGCTCGATGGGATCTTCTTTCCACTCAAACTTGTTGGAGTCTAAGATTTAAAATGGCTTGGGCATGATATATTGAACCCAAACAAGCTTTCTTTGCTTGGAGCCTCTTATCCTATGGTCTTCCTCTTGGACAAAGATTAAACTACCTTGGAATAGAGAATCCTTCCTGTCATTTTTGCGGTGCTCCAGAGGACCCACTTCATCTTTTTTGGCAATGCAGAAAGCTCGAATGGCCTGGGATTGGCTTGAGACCTTCTTTCAGCCTTATATGGCCAGTTCATTCACCTGGCATCATGTTTTGCTTGGCGACCCACCATATTTTTCCTTGCCCTTGTTGGAAGTGTGGAATATTATTCGCATCAGTGTGCTCTTTCATATTTGAAAAACTCGTAACAAAATTCTCTTTTCTCAACAACATAGTTCAGATGAATTTTCAATTGCTGATAAGTGCACAGTTTACTCTGATTTTTGGCTCCAAATTTCAATTCAAGTGGAGAAAGTTTATATAAAGGTGGAGCATCTTCGCGCTCTTATGCAGCATCGGGGTAATGCCCCATGTACGGTTATTCGAGTGCCTTCTATACAACCTTCTTGATCTTGTCTCTGATGGCATTGATGGTTCTAGTACAAGTGATAATGTTGGCACGCCTGGGGAGGATGGGTGGCTCATTTCAATTCCTTCTAATATCGGTTGTTAGCATCTGACGGGTGATGGACATTCACCTCATGAGCATACCCCCATGATTGACATGATTTAATGAATACTTTTTGGTGTTGTGGTTGGTAAAGGGTTTAACCCTGTTTTTATTGTTTTGAGTAACGCTACCTAACTCCACCTGAGTTAGTGTGACTAAATATTGAAATATGCCTATCCGCCTATTTTTTTGATTGTAAAGAGTTATATTTTTAAATTAATTAAAAGTTAAACCTTTACATTCAAAAATATTTGATGATAACATTGTCACTTAATGAACATCCATATATACTTAAAAAAAAAAAAATACTTAACAAAGACAGACTTAAATCTTTACTCTAACAAACACCCTATTTACGGCTCTACTAAAAATAAAAATAATATTAAAAAAACTTTGAACCTTTAATTTCTTGATGGCTGCCCCTCTCACCACTTCAACCACCAAGTAAGTTAATGTATTTCATTTTCCATTAAGACGTCAAAGATATAAAGATATTCCATGAATGACGTGGCACCTTCACCCATTTGATAATTATCCAGTATTCCTATTAACCTTCTTTTAGCCGAAACAATGATGACGTGTAAGACAAGCTCATCAAGGGAGAATAAGCAAAGATGTTGATGCTGCACATAAATAATAATATAATGATGGTTATGTTTGAGGCCCAAATTGCTCTCACCCGTTGATACAATATTTTCACAACTTATTTCCAAACAAATAAAATATAATTTTAAAATAATAGAAGTCAAGCTTTCCAAGTTGTTCTTTGATTTTAGCTTAAGTACTTTTATACTATAGTCCATATACTATAATCCATGTATCTGTCATTTAAAAAAAACAAATTATTTTTTAATATTATAATTATTTAATGTATGTCAAACCAACAAAACTTCTGGAGATGGATTGTCAATGCTCATGGTTTGAAAGATTCATTTTCAGTCCATAGGAGCTCATGGGTCACCTATCAGAAAAAGTTGAGGTGATGTAATGTATATTCTTTTAATTAATAAAAAAATTAATAAAAATATATGAATGGTCTATGTAGTAAATAGAATGATGTAATGTATATTCTTTTAATTAATAAAAAAATTAATAAAAATATATGAATTGTTTATGTAGTAAATAGAATAATTGTTTCACTCCTCCAGTCATAAAAAATAAAATAATTATTATATAAAAATTAAAAATTTAAACTTTAAAATATTTTTTTATTATATTAAATTATATATATAAATAATATTTAATAAAAAATATAAAAACTTTTTATTTAAGTGATATCAAATTTTTAAATTTAATTCAAGATGTTTCATCAAATATTATATATAATTTGATATATCTTTGAGTTAATAGTAACATACAAAGCTAAAAAAATTAAGCTTTTAACTCATAAAAACTACATTTTGATATATATTCTAATTATAGTAATTATTTTTTTATATACATTTTAATTATAATAATTTTTTTTTACATGCATTAATTATGGCAGATAATTTTTTAAAGTTATAAAGCATGTTAAAATTATTTTCAATAACATTATGACATTTTATATTTATGCCAAAGTATAATGTATAATGTGAAAAGGTTCTTGATTTCTCAAATCTGAACAACTATTAGGACTTGATTTAAACAATCATAACCACCATATATCTATGACTATATCTTTTGAGTAGAAGAATAAGATAGATGTAACATTTGGTAATACACTTTACAAGGGTTGATTATAGATTATTAGTTTTTAATTGTAAAAAATAATTGTGTTCGGAAGATTTAGGTTATAATTTTACCAAGTGATACATATAAAATAATTAAATAATTATAATATTATTATATGGTTATTATATAATATGAAGAGGTTTAGTTTTAAGGAGAACAACGTAATGGTTCGGGTCTTGGCTCTTCTTTTGTAGGTCTAAGGTTTAAATCGTGACATGGGCGAGTGTGCGAGGGGGTGGATGTGTGTTAAATTCCCTATTGATAAGCATAGCTCTTAGCTTTACAAGGAGTCATGGTTGAGAAGTCATGGTTGAGAGGAGATTGCTCGACCCTGGTTGTAGGGATTTCTTGCACTAACCAAATTAAAAAAAATATGAAGAGGTTCGATTTCAAATTTGGACAAGTTATAACCAAGCTATAATAATGTCACTATGGGGTGATGATGTATTACAAATAATGTCTGTTGCAATCCAATCATTTTTGTCATTTCGTTAATTTTCTTTTAAAAATAATATATAAAAGAAATTTGAATAGATGGTGTTTTTTAACATGATAAATATAGGTTTAGAAAATTGGTAAGGATGTGGAGTTTCACACCTCAAATCAAGGTTTAAATCTCATGGGTGAACCTTAATATTTAGCTCATGAAATTTATGGCAGGTGTTAGAAAATAAATAATTTAACATTGTAGATCAAATTTCAAGTTCCTTGGTGAACCTTAATATTTGCTCTTGGGTTTAAGGCAATGGGTTTAGAGCAATTGGTAAGGAATGAAAGTTTCACACTCCTAATCAAGGTTCAAATCTCATGGGTGGACCTTAACTTTAATCTCATGGGGTTTAGAACAAGTGATTAGAGTGAAGATTTTCACATCTTAAATAAAAGTTCAAATCTCATGGGCGAACCTTAACATTTCGAGCCTATGAGGTTTAGAGAAATTAGTAGGAAGTGAAGAGTTTCACACCCTTAACCAAGGTTCAAATTTTATAGATGAACCTTAACATTTGAACCCATGAGGTTTAGATCAATTGGCGAGGAATGAAAGTTTCTTATCCTCAACCAATGTTCAAATCTTATGGTTGAACCTTTAAAAGAATCAAATGACATAAGTTCAACCATTTAAATTCCTCAACTTTCAAGGAGGAGACTCGGGTTTTGATCTTACCAAACAATACATGCATAATTTTCAAGTTGTAATATCACTGTGGTCATGATGTAATACGAGTGAGACTCCATTTCAATCCCATAACCTATTAAAAAATGATGAGTACAATATTATTTTTACTTAAAATCATATTGAATTCTAATGAACAATTATGGAAAATTTAGAGCACTTCCTATATGAATTAAAATTGTCATTAAAAAATGAATGAAGATACATTTAAATTGAGAGAAATTCTCATATTATTATTAATTTGTGAAAAAAATAATGTAAATATTGGATCAATAATAACATTATCTTTTCCCATGAGTGGTGAGGAGTGTTTTGCACTATAAACCAAGGTTTAAATCTCATGAATAAACCTTAACATTTTTCCATAGAGTTTGGGGAAGTTGTTAAGAGTGAGGCATCCCATACTAAGACCAAATCTCATGGATGAATCTTAACATTTTATCTATAATATGAACTCAATTGATTAAATTCATCAATTTTCAAGATGAAAATAAGGGTTTGAATATTTTAAAGTAAAATATATGCAATTGCAAAAAATGTTATTATAAAACCACTATATAGTTTTTTATAATACGAGTGGAGCCCTTTTCAATCCCTTTTTCAATCCCTTATAACCAACTGTAGTTAATGTGCATTAATTATTGACAAAGACAATCTCTTTAAAATGTTAGATTATTCTTTGCACTTCACATCCTTCAAAGCAAGACAAACCTAAAGATGATAAGTCTTACTACTATGTTTAGTATGAGAAGATTGAAGAGATTTATGAATATGACACTTGGTGGGAATGAAAAAAGAGAGGAAGACCCAAGAAGCAAAAACAAAGAGAAAAAGAAACAAGGAGGGATATTAACATGGGAAAACAAAATCAAATATCACAAGTGTTGACATTTACGAAACTATTAGTGGAAATGAAAAAAGAAAGGAAAACCCAAGAATCCAAAACAAAAAGAAAAAGAAACATGGAGGGATATTGACATGGAAAGCAAAATCAAATATTTCAAGTGTTGACAAGAAGTGGGGTTAAACCTAATAAAAATAACAATGAAAATAATATCCTGGAATATTAGGGGCATGATTAAGAACCCTAAAAAATGTATTAAGAAATTGCGAGGTTGTTATAGATCAGATATTTATACATATGGAAACTAGGCAACAAATATTTTAGCCATTGACATTGTTGAATTTTATCTTGACAAAATTTAAATTTTGGAAGATATATGATATAAAGGAAATGATTGTGAAAACCTAGCAATTTAAGGAATATGGAGAATATCTTTGGTGGAAAAAGGTAAATAAAGAATATCTTTGATAGAAAGGCAAGTTGAATATGGTTTAATTAACATTTTAGAAATGTAATGTTTTGTTTTTGTGATGGGAATGACCCCAATAAAAACCATATATTCCCCCAATAAAAGCCATATATATATATATTTATATATATTGCAACTAGACACTTCTTAGATATATTTAAAAAAAAAAGTTAAGATGAAAATTGACATTTAATTCAATTTAGAAAATTTGGATTTGATTCATTGTTTGTTCTATACTTTATATCCACTTTGGTGTTGACTTAAATATTCAATTTAATTTCTAAACTAGAGGAATTCTTATATTTATAGAATATTAGATAGGTTAAAGAATATAAATAAAAAATTTAAATTATAATAAATAGAAGATATATGACAAATTATTTAGGAAACAATGTTACTTAAAAAACTACAATTTTCTTGATGTCATGAAATTATTCAGGAAATAAACCTCACCTAAAATATTGCCAACATGGCGGCGTAAAAGGTTTAAAATGATCGTGGCATGGTGGGTATAGGCGGGGACTGCGAGATCTGTGTAGCGGTTTCTGGGGCGGACAACACAAAATACTGTGATGACCATAAAAGCCGAACAACCTGCCCGGATTCGTGGCGGCTACCAATTCCACAATGTAAATTAAAAAAAAATATTGCATGGAACTTCATATCAAATAGTTCGAATTGATCAAGAAACATATTAAATGAGCACTCAATGAGGGGAATTCTACAAATTATTGGTTCTATGCTTGGTTGAAGCCCTGTCCTCTTATTTTTTATTCAAAATGATAGTCGTTGACTTGGACATGTCTACCTTGTAAGGTTTAAAGGTCAAAGATCATATTCATGTGAACAATAATTTCTAACTTGGTTAAAGGAGAGGAACTCAAACAAATAGCCAATGAGCTTCAAAAGACGTTTCAAAAGCTCTATTGCTTATTTTTATGTGGAAGGATGAGTTGATTTAGAATCTATCAAAAGATGGTGGATACTTAATAAAGTTGGGATATGAAGATTTAGAGCAATCAAAATTTCCTTGGAAGAATGTTTGGTCACTAGATGACCTCCCTAAGGCCTCAACATTCCTTTGGTTAGCAATCAAAGGCTCTTATAGGAGAAAATATACAATGAAGAGGATATCATGGACTTTTTAGGTGTGCCTTAAATGAAAATGATCTAGAAATATCAAATCATTTATTTTTCATTGTCCATTTGCTTACACTACGGATTTGCTTTTAAAAAAAATGAGAATATATTAGGTAAATCTATGAGTTGATGAAATGTTGGATTAATTATTTCAAAGCTAAAGCATCATACATGCATTTTGTGGAGGATAAGTCCTCCCATTATTTGAAAGAATAATAAAACTTTTAAAACTACATCTCAAAATCATGCCTCTTGCTTACAGTGTTTATAGAGATGGTGCTCATCATAAAAAGTCTCAGTGCAAAAAAAGATGTGGCGACCTCTTTATTATAGAATTAAAATATACATGAAAGAATTATTTGCAATAATGGAGGTAACTCAAAGATTTCTCTTAATTACAAAATTAAAATATACTCCATTTACAATAATGGAGTTAACTCAAAATATTTGGTTTGGTTATGATAAAATGTAAATGTCAAAGTTAGGTGTATCAAAATTAATCTTGATGATGCTTCTGAAATAATCTAAGAAAAAACTAGTGGAGGTGGGTTTTTTTAGAATAGTGAAGGTAAAATTCTCCTCGTTTAGATTCGTACAAAACTTCAACTAACAACTATACACTTCTTACAAAGATCAAACTTCAACTAACAACTATATACTTCTTACACAAATCAAAATTAACATCTATAAAAGAAAATATATTTCAATTGATTAAAATTAACAAATTATCAACAAAATAAATATAAACATGAATAAAAAATAACATTATTCTTGATATTTATCAATTATTATTGTTGGAAGTAAAACTATATCTATTGAGAAGAATCTAACATATTTTTGATCACCAAAGCATCAAAGCAAAGCATCTAGAATTGCATAATAATAAAAAAGAGAAAGCAATATATTAAAGCAGACAAATAAAAATAAGTAAATGCACTTTAACATGCCAAAAGAACGTTAGGGAAAACATACGGAGAACATGTTTGGCATTTTGGGGTTCAAAGCCTCGTTGTTTTTAGCTCCGTACAACCTCAGTGGGGCCCGCCATTCAAAGACAAAAATCATTATTCCGATTTGATTCAGCAGTTTTTTTTTTGTCGATCGAACCAGCTGGCGGGTGATGTGGCAAATTCAGCCTTAAATTTGCAGCGCCCCCTCGTGATCCAGGCGCCAACTTGCACGACGGCTGCGATCCATGGTGTTGACATCAACGGAGGGGAGCGCACGGGGCACCACGCGAGCACGAAATCCACGGCCGATAGGTCAGCATTGGTGCGCAGTGGTCACCGTTGTCGGAACTCGGAGACGTATCATATATTATTGTTTTTGATTATTCTATTTAAGGCTGAATCCGCCACCTCCACTGCACTTACAGTCGTATGGCAATGGCGATCGCAGGTTCGATCTGCACAGTTGCTGTGACGACCCCGCTTTCCCTCTTTTCTTCTTCTTCTTCTGCTTGGACTGGCAGTGGCATCCGCATTCATTTAAAGGGAGGAAGGAAGAGGAGGAGTTATAAGCATGGGGGATTTCAGGTTGTTTCTCCCAGAGCGGTCACAGACTCTCGGGAAACCGAACCGTGCTTGGACCCCGATGCCAGTCGGGTACTTATGCTCTCTTCTTTTCTTCTAATTATGTAATATTTAGGGATGTTTTTGTATATATTTGGTCAAAAGATGGGAATTAAGAGTGCTGAGGTTTCAAGTTTCTTGTGATTTGAGATTTATGTGTTATATTAGGCTGTGATTGTAAATGTGTGTTTCTTTAAGTAAGTGATATTTACAGTACATGTTAAGAATGTTGAGGTTTCAAGTTTCTTTTAATTTGAGGTTTATGTGTTTAATTAGGTTGTGATCGTAAATGTGCATTTCTTTTCTTCTGAGTATGTAGTGTTTTATATGTATTTGGTTTAAACATGGGAATTAGGAGTGATGAGGTTTGAAGTTTCTCTTGATTTAAGATGTGTGTGTTAAATTAAGCTGTGATTGGTACTGAGGGGAGGAAATGTGTTTAATTTTCTCCTAAATTTAAATTGTTGCGTTGAGTGTGTAGTTTGAGAGAGCTGTTTCTTTGTTTTGCCTAAAATTGATGTATGTCATGTTTATAGTTACATGTCTGTTTTTATATATGTTTGGTTACAAGATGGGAGTTAAGAGTGTTGAGGTTTCAAGTTTCTTTTTATTTGAGATTTATGTGTTAAATTAGGCTGTGGTTGTAAATGTGCTTTTCTTGTCTTTGAAGTATGTAATATTTGCAGTTATGCTTTTAATATGTATTTGGTTAAAACATGGGAATTAGTAGTGTTGAGGTTTGAAGTTTCCCTCGTTTGCGTCTTAAATTAACTTATGATTGTAAATGTTAAGGTAAATGAGCAAAGGAAATGTGTTTTATTGCCTCCTTAATCTAAATTGTTGCCTTGAGTGTATAGTTTAAGAGAGTTGTTTCTTTGTTTTGCCTAAAACTGATGTATGTCATAATATTTCATGTTTATAGTTATGTGTGTTTTTATATATATTTGGTGAAGAAATGGGATTGAAGAGTGTCGAGGTTTGAAGTTTGAGAGAATCGTTGTCTAATTTAGTCTGAAATTGATGCATAAACTATACAATAAGACGGTTTTATGATTTACTGCCCGCTCGGTTAAAATTGCATGGTTTACTCATTTTTCTGTTGCAAGAGGTCTTAGAATAAATGCATCTGGCATTTTTGCTATGAGGTGCTTCTTAATTTTGTCTCAAGTATCTATGAGATGCTGTGGTTATGCATTTAGATGAGGTTGGAGATATGGCAATATTTAGGTCTTAGAGGCCTTCTATGTACGTTTTCTTCCTAACTGTCAAAGTCATTGCTATTGAGCACATGGGACACATGTTGGAATTTACAGTCATATTAAATCAGCTGTGGCTGCTGATGTCCAGTTGTGTTGGAGAGTTGAGAAAAATGCTTGAGCTGTACAAGGCTGGTAGTTGCTTAGAGCCTTGCTAGTAGATGGTAGCTCTGTTGTAGAGTTGCCTAGAGCATTGCTACAAGATTGTGGGTACCAGTCCTGGGTGGTCCATGCTTTTGAACATATTAACGTCTTGAATACCGCTTATATAGAAGAGCATTGCTTCTACTTATGAACAATGCCTGCCATATTATTGAGCCGACATGGACTTGCAATTTCCTTTGAATGGCCCATTGATGACATCCATACAATTCTGATCTACCTGACCATATTAAAATTTTTAAGGCATCACATTTCTGTGATCTGGATTCTTTTGTTTTCAGGATTCCTATTTCCATGAAATTGCCTGCTGTGAGAAAAAACAGGATGGTGCTCACTGAGGAATTCTTGGCCTTTCATCCCAAGTTTAAATCTTAACTTCATTCAGCTAAGCTATAACTTGAAAGGAGAAGATATGTTAGAATAAGCTCATCACCAAACATGTGAGTGTCAAACTCCAAGGGAAAGTAAGTGCATCACCAATCACCCTGACTTGATGTTTTGCTGTGGGTTTCCATTTACAAAGTAAAATGACCCCTGTGTGTTAATCACCCTAATTTTTGTATATTATTTAGAACTACCAAATAATTTTGTGTAATATGTAATCTAGTAAGTAACTATAATGTTATATAAATATATTAAGCAATATCCCATTCCTTACTTGGCTTGCAGGATTCTGGCTTTATTTTGCACCATTCTGGGCTGTGGAGTACCAATGAAAGTAGGTGCAGTTAGCAAAAGCACATGGGTCCTTAGATGGGATTGTTGTCAACTTTCTTGTTCATGATGTGAACAGTGATGTAATTGGGGCAATACCTTTGTGTCCATCCTTTGCCTTCAACCTTCCCGCATGGCTTGTATACCCATTATTTCCTACTAAGTTATCAATGTAGTCTACCGTGCACTCTCTAAATTTTGGTTATGTGGCTACGAAAATACCGTCCTTTCTCATTCCAAGATGGTCATATCCACTCAATGCCCCTTGAGTGCAATACTTCAAAATGGCACAATCGCATTCTTTTCTCCATAACATGGTGCAGATCACATTGTTAAGGGGCTTCCATTTATGCACCTTCTACTTTGAAGTTAATATAGAGTTATAACTTAAATGCATTGTCATATGAGCTTGATGCATATTCCAGCTAATACGAAGTGTCTTTCTGTATCTTGTATGTTGTATTATTTCTATCAGATGCAATTAAGCCTTATATCATTTCCCTTTTTGTTGCTTGCTTGGCTGTCAACATCATCCTGTACTTGCTATCTGGGATCCTAATCAAACCATGTACCTATATCATCATGCTGCTATTCTTGTTTAAAAGGAAACTAACTCTTATTGCTTAATCAACCAAATTTTTTAATGGCTATCATTATGTATAAATACAAAAAGAGTTTCCTAAGCTGAAGTTACATAACATTTGAAACTTCCCCAAGACAGCATTGAGAGGAATCTGTGATAAAAACAGATAGTCTGCAACAAGTGGACTTATTTATTCTGTTCATGGACAAGACCATGAGGGATCCTTATAAGGGAAAACCAAGTGTTTTACAAGATGAATTTTGATGGACCAGAAAGAGATGATGAAGGATACCAAATTTCAATGAAGCAGGTACCTATATGTATAAATGCAAAACACTGAAATTACAAAATTCGAGCATCTGAAGTTTCCTATGCAGAAAATTTCTATGGGGCAGTTATCTTTATGTATAAATATGAAAAGCAATTCTGAAACTGAAGTGACATGATCAAACAGAGAACCAGATATTGAAGGATAATGCTAATGAAGCCTAAGCATGATCTATTGATAAGAATGAGTTAAAAGGGAGCAATAGAGATCATTCAGAACTTCCAGTCCTTTTGACCTGTTAAAGTCACATTTGAAAATTTGATATGCAAGTTTCACTTCTTTGGTTCCACTTCAAGTTTGAAACAATCATGACCATTTCCAGCTACTAGAATTGTATCACTTGAACTGTCTCCACAATTGCAAAGTCTTGTTGTTTCACAAACCCAAGTGCATTTTTGTGAGGGTCTGGATGCTAATTTCGTCCTGCTGAATGCTAGCTTGAATATTTTTTATAGCCAGCTTTGTTTCCACCATGTCCACTTCTACCCTCAATTGCCTGAGGATATCGATAATACAATATAAAAGCCTACTAATGCCTTCCCCTTATGCTAATTGCTTCGTGGCCTCTTCTTGAAGTTAAATGCAAAGAATACATAAGAGACTTCCAGATACTATGGGAATTATAGTGGTCATGGTCCATTGTTTTAAATTATTGTGGGAATGAAACATATTTGTGGACAAATCAAAGAAGAAATACAAGATTTGAAGGTGGGAAAACATTGTTACAATGGACTTGTAATGGGGCCACACTGGGTAGGCTCCTTGTGGGAAATGTTTTCTTTTCCATCTTCAAGATGTTTCATTTACTAAGGCAGGACATGCCAGCAGTTATGATAAAGAATCCGTTTAAGCTGATTTTTGTTACATTCCATAATTGATGAATCAATTCAAGTATCTCTTTTGAGTTCCACCTTTAGCTTTTCTGTGTTCCTTTCAAGAGATAGATTATAGAGAGAATCTGCAGCATGCTATGGACAAATAGTGAAAAAGCACACAATTGAGAAGGGAAATAATCAAGAAAGATAGTGGGAGTACATGCACACCCAAGGCAGATTCACCCCTGCAAATTTCAGTGACAACACAAGAGGAACAAAAATGGCTCTCTTTATGGCTTCTAATGAAAATGGAAATAAAATACATAGAAAAGTTTTTTTTTTTTTCCATAATTTATACTTATGGGAGGACGAAAGCCTAGTTTCATTACATTATAATCCTTCATTAAGCCCCTAACAATAAAATATAACTAAGCTCTTAACTGGGATATTAGACTAAGGGCTTAGCCAACAAAATAGCCCTTAATCCTAATGTATATAACATGTGACCAGGTGCACAACATCTGTTCCCTGTTGGAAAACTTTGTCCCCATGGCTAGAAAAAACTCCAGTTAATTAGGTTTAAGAATAACAAAAAAGAATCAGGCAATGTTCCTTTAGTAAAACATCATAAAATTTATAAAAAATAGATCATTTAAAATCCTTTGAAATTTACTTTTCAATTTTAAAAACAGCATTACTATCCAACGCCTAAGCTATAAGCTATGAGGAACTGAAGTCAGGATACCAGAATTATTTGCATTTTTTCATTTTGCAGAGAATGGAAGATTGACTTGGCTCTGATACTGCTTGCAGTGTCCTATGGCCAAATGGAGAAAAACATGTAGCAATAAGAAGGAAAATAATCAAGAAAGAGAGTCTGTACAGATATACACCCAATGTAGAATCATAATTGCAAATCCTAATAAGAACACAAGAATGACGGCTCTTTCTATTGCCTTTTAATAAAAATGACCACAAAAACAAAGTTGGGGGCGGGGGAGGGGGTGTTTCTCATCCTTCATACTCAAGGGAGTATGAAAATCTAATTTTGTTACATTGTAATCCATCATTAAGTCCTCAATAATAAAATATAACACAACCTCTCACTAAGATATTAGACAAAGAGCTTAATCAACAACATATCCCATAAGTGTAATGTTTATTATATGTTGTGGCCTGGTACACAACAAAAACCCCTTCAATTATTGAATACTTTATTATTGTATCTTTGACGAGGTCCATAATTTTTATCCACACACTGAAGGGAAAATATTTTGCTGAATTGTTGAATGCTTTTCTTGGATCCAATTCATAAGTCACAATATTTCACCTCAAAACATCATAAATGAGTCTTTTCACTTTTGGTATTATTGAATGTCTCTTGCTTGTCTGTAAAAATTCATCTTACAAAAAGCTTGATTTTTAGAAGGATCCACTGTGGTCTTGTCCACTAACAAAATAATTGATTTTTCCTCTAAACATCCTAAATGAGTCTTTTCACTTTTGGTATTATTGGGTGGCTCTTGCTTGCCCATCAAAATTCATCTTTCACTATGGTCTTGTCCATTAACAAAATATTGGACTTTCCACTTTGTGTGTATGTCAGATGTGGAATGAAATTCCATCATAAACTGGCTAGAAAGCAAGAGGGCCAACTACTCCCCACACATGCTAGATGTTAATGGGGGTGAGGAATCCCATGTGTGTGTGAGAGAGAGAGAGGTATGGCTATTATTGCTTGAAGTCCAATTAGATGAAGAAGGAGCAAAGGACAAGAAAGAGACATGTGGGATCCATGTTAACATGGATCTGCATTGGCAGTTATGTTGTAACTGAGGTGAAATTTGCAAATGTTGACATGCATGCATATTACAGTTCTAGTTGATAGTTATTAACAGTTCAGTTGGCCTATTGTGACCTATACTAGAAAAAGCAGAAAGACAACAAGCTGAATGGAGGTAATAAACCAAAATATTAATAAAGCTCCAAAATATGTCATGCATGTGCTAAGCAATTTGAATTGGCAAAACAAACTCCCAGACAGGCCCTACAAAGCCACTAAAAAAATGAACTACCCTTGTAACTGGTCTCTGCAACAGATAAATGCAAACTAAAGTGCTCTAGAAAAAGCTTTATTGATTTTGAAATTCCACAGTTTGCAAATGACACAAATTTTCAAAGATCTAACAATTGAAAGAAAAGCGGAAAGTGTGGAAGAGCAGATACCATAAGGTGAGTTGTAGAATGCAGAAATTACTTTGAAATGGCCCAGAGAACCTTGTTTGAGATAGCTAATATACTATTCAAGGATTCCAGAAACTAAAGAGCATGGTAAAACCTATTCAAAACATCATGTGGGGATGTGAAGGCAAGAGAAAGCCTATCTCAATTATTTAGTCTTAAAAAAGCCTTCAAAATTGCATGTGCTGATTGCTGAGTAGAGTTCAAGAACAACAGTTTCTTATTTGTTTCATTCACTTCTGAATTTATCTTAACCTTGGGCAGACATTCATGGAATGCCAATGTACATAGCTACTGGCTTAGAATTCCTCACATTGCACTATGCTGCTTCTCTAAAAAACATTTTATAGTCTAACTACTTTCTTACTAAAAGTATCTCCTTTGAACATACAATTTGTGTTCCACGTCCATTTGTGATGAACTAATTGTCATAATGGAAGTATATTATTATAGAAGGGAGTAATCTGTAAGCTGACTGATACATGCATTAAATGTTCCTTGGGGAATGATGGTTTTATGCGCCTACTCCTTCATAAATGTCACAGATCAGCTTAATGGTTTGTAATTTGGTGGTTGCTAGACGTTATCCTAAATTTATCATTTTAGGAGTGAGAGTAATTGCACAATGTCTTGTATGGTGAGTGTGCATGTCAGAGTGGGGAAGACAATGTGCGTCTTGTATCTTGTGTTCTATATTACACTACTAAAGCGAAGTTTTCAATGTTTGGTTCTTGTATTTCCTTTTTATTGAGGTGTAATGTTTATGTTTGGTCTATTTGTGAGCATCATTCTCAAGATAAATTGCTACTTATTTTTTATTGCTTTGCAGAGTGTGTTAGGCATTATTTTGGGAGGTGGTGCAGGAACTCGACTTTATCCACTGACTAAGAAGAGAGCAAAACCGGCTGTTCCTTTAGGTGCCAACTACAGGCTAATTGATATCCCAATCAGTAATTGCATCAACAGCAATATCTCAAAGATTTATGTCCTAACTCAATTTAACTCTGCTTCTCTCAATCGTCATATTTCACGGACCTATGCTAACAACATTGGCAGCTACAAGCAGGCAGGGCTTGTTGAAGTGCTTGCAGCAGAGCAGAGTCCTGAAAATCCAAACTGGTTTCAGGTAATGTATTGTATTTGGTTTACTAAATGTTCAGTTTCCTCTTACTCTTTTTTTTTTTGTTTTTAGCATAAACATGAATTTCAATAAAATTGGCCTTTTGTTGCAACACCAAATTTCTTTTTTCTGCTCCACAGTGATATATGCCAAACATTAAATTAGAATTTCACATTGAAGTCCCATACACCTCTTGACATATACTTCTGATTCTCTGCAGGATTTAAATTAGGGGAATTCATTATTAGTTCTTCACATTTATTTGTGGCTCTGTATTTCCAATTTGCAATGTCACATCACCGTTAAATCTTGAGTGAGTTGATTATATTTGTATATGCTCTATGTTTGTGTGTTCATCTTTTGTAGCCATCCCTCACAAAATGATTATTCTTAAACGATGTCCTTCCAAGCTAACTTCATTGTGAAGTTTGTAGTTGATGCACACCTTACTATTACATCTGCCATGCCATCATTGGCCTCATGGCCCTTATGTTTCTACTTCAAGCTGAAATTATGTATGCAGCATTTGAAGACCATTAGCTATGTCCGTAGCATACAGGATTTGAGATCTCTTATGCCGCTATGAATGACAATTAAATTCTCTGAGAGTTTTTCCTATATTCCAACTTCCACATGGGTTCTTCAGCATTTCCAAGTCCTTCTCACCAATTGCATCGAACTTTACATCATTTGTCTCGCTGGGTCTTTAGGATAAGCAAACAACAGGTAAAAAGAAAACTACAACATCCTGATTTGAATTTCAAGGGAAATTCATATTATCGCTTATAGATCAACATTAACAATAAAATAATCCCATTACATGGCATAATTGCACAATTGCAGATGACTCATCTTCTGGCATCAAGCAAAGTCAGTGACTTGCCATGCTTCTCGTCCATGAATACAATTAACAAGACAACATTGGACTTAGCTCTTAATTTCCTTTATAACTTACATTCCTATCTAATTGTTCACATTGGTTATTCTTTAGGCAACTACTAACCAGCAAACAAACAGCTTCTTAGCCATCTAGAAAAGAAATGTTTTCATTCTTTACAGTGAAAGATTCTTGCAAGAATTCATTCATCTTATCCATGGTCATTAGTGCTCGATAAAATTGTTATCTTCTCCCACTTCCTTAGGCAACTGCTAACTCTTAACACCTCAAATTTGATTATCCCAGCCTCAAAAGTATTGAATTGTTGCCCATTCTCAAGCCAAAACTATATATGGTCTACTTCAACTTTTGAAATGTACCTTTCCTATCTAGTATTTTCTGCATTATTTGCTTTGAGTTTGAATGTAGAATAACATTGAGGTTTCTCATTGGTAAAATGTTATCATAGAGCTTTGGTAGCAAGAAATACGCCTTGAGGACCACATTGTTTTTCTTAGTGCAAGGACATGTTACCATTGAGATGGCCCATTTCTTGGTCCCTCACTGTTTTCCCAAATTGGCTGAACTGACCACATCACTGAAGGTCATTGTGGGCCATTTCCAGGTGTTTTTTTTTGCCACTTTCAGATATTTGGAGGTGGTTTTTGGTTGTTATGGGCCATCACTAGTGGCAATTTTTGGCAATATCTTGCTTGAATATAGGAATTTTAATCATGATAGTGACATGCATGATGTCTCAATTTTGAATTTTTAGGTCTGAATTTGTGGATGATGAGTTGAAAAAGTTGTGAACTTCTTGTATATGTTGGTATCTAAATATGCATAATTATAGTTATATACATTTCTCAATGTAACCTCTCCAACCCCATTCCTATCAAGTTGCCATTTCCATCATATTTTTTGTGTCCCATTTCTGGCAACTTAGGCTTCGGTGCCCTCGGCAATAGATTTATTCATTCGAGTGTGAAATCTATTATTGCAAGCTTGTGTAACTGCTATATGAATAACTTAATTTTGTATAATGCTGTTATTGTTATTGGGTCAACTACATTTTACTTGATATTTTTTAGTCAGTTTTGGGTTTGTCACATATGCTCTAATAATTTCATTCTGGTGTTGTGGAAACCGAGATTCCATTTCGAGTATTTATGTATGCACTTGATCTCAGTTGTCATATTCGTCAATTCTAATAATCTTTCCTTGATTTTGTTTTCCTCTTTTTAATGAAAGAAACACAGCTTAAATTACGGAGAAAAGCATGAGTCATTAGTTGAGCATCAAAGTTGTATAGAAAGCCTGATTCTATGAGAGTCAGGGAGTATAGCATTGTATACTTTATCCAAAGGAGGAAAGATTGCCCATCCTTTCCAAAACTATCAATTCTGGTTTTCATGTGCATTGCTAACTGTTTTGATGACCAGACTTTGGTGAAGTTCTAGTCATCCTAAAACTTTATGCTGCAAACTTCTTGATTATGAATGGCCAAAACATCTCATTTGTAACTCTCTTTATGTAAACAAACTTTCCTTATTTCATTTAAGCATGGTTGATTATGGATTTTATGGATTAGGCCTATTTATGTTGGCAAGGCCTAATCTACCCTAAGCTCTGAGAAACAGTCAAAATTCATGAAGATAGAAGTTCGAACAATATATCTAAAATAAAGTGAAAAACTTTCCTTGTGACTACGAGGTAATCTAATATGGCAATTAGGTATGCTGCTAGGCTAGGACAAAAAATCTACCTTTGACCTTTACCTTGTATGTATTGCTCTGTCGTATGCTTTGTGTCACAGCTATACAAAAAGTCGAGAACTCCATTTCCTGTTTTTCCAATATGAGACTAAGCCTTCGATTTGAAGCTTTAAAAAGCAGCTCTCAAGATTAATGTTACAAAGCTCTAGAAAAACCTGTTTATCTGTAGCACTCAGTTTTGTCATATGATACTTCTTTCCATATGTCCCATTTTTACTCCTCTTTATTCAAAAGATCACAGAGTCTTCCATTCCAATCTTTTTATGGCATGGCAAGCTGAAGGCAAGTTTGTCTTGTGGGGGAGAGCAATTCTCAACAGGCCAGGATGCCAATGCCCATATATTTTGAGACCCTTATTGTTCTATGAAGATGGTATGTAACATATTGCAGGGCTCTCTAGGTATTCTCTTGAGGGGTTGCTGACCTTGAAGATAAAACTTTCACTATTAAGTCAGGAGATTTCATTACAATCTATGTTCCACGAAACTCCAGGACAGGAAAGGCGGGATGGATTTTTGGGATGGTGGAGAGTGTTTCCTAAAGTCAGGACGCATTTTCGGGACATTGGGATGCGTCTCCAAGATGACCCACAAATCCTAGGATGAGTCCCCATGGAACATAGATTATAATCTACTTGACTTTGTCAATCATGCTGTATTATATAATTATGCACACATGTATCTAAATCTATATACACACACGTATGCAGATTTTAAAGTGAGATCTAAAGTGTAACATAGTGCTACATTGAATAAATTTCAATAATGGTTACTAGTAACAATAGAGATCATAGCATACGTGGCAAATATATATATATATATATATATACACGTGTGTGTGTTTTCCAAATTAGTATATGGGATTGAATTGAGCCCCACCCATATTACATCATGACCACATTACCACGGTATTTCAATAGGCCATGTAGTGGAATTACAACGGACATACATGCATATCTTGCCTAGCAAGATTCAAACCTAAATCTTCACATTGGGAGCCCACATTTTTAACCGTTTGAGCTCATGCCATTTGATAAAAAATAATGTTAATGTGCACCCACGGGATTGGAACCTTGGATTATGGTGTCAAACTCTCTTGCCCCGGAACCCATGGGCTTTTATGACAAAATTCTTGATGTCAATTAATTTTCATAATTTTTGGATTCCAAATTTGGACATAAATTCAAACTTGGTGATTTTATTTCCAGCTTAATTTTATCAAACAGCGTTGAAATATGCTTATGATCATTTGTTATTCTCTACTTATAAACAATCGCATGGACTTAGCTGCATCCAAGATCTTCATGTGGATGCTTGGAACTAAAATAAATATCCAATTCCTTGAAAGAGTCAAATTAAATGGTCACTGTGCACAACGAAAACAATTATTAAAATATCAGTGACAATTATCCCTGATGATCATATGTTGCCTTTGGAAAGAAAGTGCTTTATTTGCAGACTTAAACTATTGTCTCCTAGAATGACCTAATTGTCAAGCTCTTTCAACCATACAATGCAAGTTTGAGGTGTCTTGAATCATATATGTTCTTGTTCTTGTACTAGATTAAATAGCATGTCAGTGTCCTTAAATTTGCCAGCTGACATGTAATGATTCATCAAATGCTTTGGTTTGGTATGATAGGGAACAGCTGATGCCGTAAGACAATACATGTGGCTACTTGAGGAACATCCTATAATGGAGTATCTAATCTTGGCTGGGGATCACCTCTATCGAATGGACTATCAGAAATTCATCCAAGCACATCGTGAAACCAATGCAGACATCACTGTGGCAGCTTTACCAACAGACGAGAAACGGGCTTCAGCCTTTGGCTTAATGAAGATTGATAGTGAAGGACGCATTATTGAATTTTCAGAGAAGCCCAAAGGAGAAAAACTGAAGTCCATGAAGGTGATCTTTATTTGACCATCTCTTAATGTATATAGGGAAGCTAAATACATGGGGAACAGTTTATATCACCAATAGTCTTACCTAAATTTAAAGTGTGTTCCTAATGTGTACAGTTCATTTGGTTTTTTATTTTTATTTTTTATGAACTTGGTAGAAATAAGTCAGAAGGATTTGCAACGTAGAAATGCAGCTGATTTCTTTATGAGCTTGCCATGCTTCAAAATCTCATTACTCATTCAGAAGAACTCAATATTTGTTTTTTTTTTTTAATCATTTTTATCATGACTTTGACTTCTGTCAATGTGGGTTTAGGTGGATACTACAATTCTAGGTCTGGATGAAGAAAGAGCCAAAGAAATGCCTTACATTGTAAGCATGGGTATTTATGTTGTAAGTAAAGATGTAATGCCAAAGTTGTTATGCGATGAATTTCCTCAAGCAAATGACTTCGGAAGTGAAGTGATTCCAGGTGCTACTGCGTTAGGCATGAGGGTATGTTGTTGGCATGCTTGTGTTCTATGCTTTTTCTATGAATGCTTCTCCAAAAGAAATGCCTCAGATTGATTTTTGAATTCTATTTGTTTTATCTCATAAAAAACAAGCACATCTAGGTATCACACTATTGCATTGGAACTGTGGTTATCGTATCCCTGCTCATCATGTTTAAATGCTAACAGTTCTTATTTAGCAGTTAGAGTTGTACCTCTATCCCCAATATCATGGTGATAGCAATACAGTTAAGGGAACAAAAAGTCAAAGATATTGAATGTTTTGACTTCTTTGTGGCAAGGACAGCGCACGGAAGAGAGGCTCGTCCACAGATGACCAGAATATCCTGTAGTTTAGATAAGATAAGTTAATCTTATTAATGTTCATGGATGGCCAATGGGACTCATTGAAAAGAGCTGTTACAATGCACTGTAGTAACCAAAAAGTACTATGAAAATACACTAAAGCTAATGTAGAGTAAAGAATGGAGTGTAAACTACAATGTATGGCATAAAATTACAGCTGCAAGGGTTACCCAAAATAGATAAACCCTAACATGTTAAAAGTAATGATGAAGAGACAGCCAGGAGTCAAGGTAAAAGAGAGATAGAAAGGAGCTCTATGAGCACTTTGTTTCCTGAAACTAAACACTATTTACCTGCCTAAAAGGAAAGTGCACATTGCATGGTTTCATCTGCTTTCTAGGATGATTTGACCTCGTGATCTATCTACTGCTAGAATTCAAGTTTGCCACTATGCTCTTGTATATTCATTTACTGTAGTAGGGTGTAGGTTCCTTTTAAGAGGGTATGAAGAGCACATTCTCAACATGTCAAGTACATGTTGTGTAGTTGCCTTGCAAAAAAACAGAGCTTTTCTCGGGCAGCCTGTTTGCTACACTGGTAGACCAATCACATATTTTCCCTAATTTTCTGTTTGGGAATGTACATGAATGATAAGCATTTCCTTGTCATGCTCTTAGGAAATGTGCAGGAGACTATGTGTCTTATTAGGTCATAGTCAAACTAAGCAACGGACCATTGATTGAATATTTCTAAATTCACTAAATCAAGTATAACCCCCTAGACTGTACAAGTAAAATAACACTCATACGCATGAAGTGATTATTTGGAATGTCCTATGTTCATAGGTTAGGATGCCACAGGAAGGTACCAGTGATTCAGGTTGCTGGTAGTGAATTCTGAAATCGATATTCCCTCTCATGGATTTCACACATGCGGCACAATGAAATCCGAGAACACAAATCAGATTACAAACTAATCTGTTATTGAGTATGTAGTGAACATTTTGAGTTCTCACATGGTACTTTAAAGTTCTTATTTATTTCTTTCTCTATGCTCTCTGTTTTTCTCATGATCTTTCTTTATAATATAGAAGTTTGTCTTATTAGAACATACGCTTTATGTCTCTTCACAGCTCTTCATACTTGAATGCTTGTCTTAAATCATTGATTACAAACCTAACTTGTTTAACATCTCAAAATGATAAGACATGGTTGCATCTCAATATGTTCTTGTTTCTCCATGTCCTTTGTTTGCACACCATTGGTTCATATGTTGCACTGCTAACTTATTTGTTGCATTATCTGCTTTGTGCCATTGAAATATACCACTAAATAATATCACTAGTTGTCAACTTTTACCAAACTTGCGAAGGTCTGTTGGGGAACCCATTGGGAGGGAGGAACAATTGCTGACTGTCTGGTCTCTAGGGGTTGGTGTTGCCTCACTTCATTCTTTAATACTTATCTGATTTATTCACATGTTGTCTATGTGTTTCATTCATTCAAAGATCAATACACAGTAGCAGTAACATCTCACTTGACAGCATCTGCAAGTGCCATTCATCAATCAAAACGGAAACCAAAATATTTGTTGCTTCTATTTTTCATCTGGATATTAGTTTAAATAACAACACTAAGACTATGGTCTCTTAGATGTTGGGATTAGTTAGTTAATTGACAGCTATCTGCATTAAATATGACCAGTCTGCTATTTCTTATTATAAAATGATGCTGTCAAATTATTTTGCTTTCAGCATGAGTTTCTTCTGAACTATTTGATCATCTATGCACAACTAAAATGTGTCTTGTCACAAACATCCAGGTACAGGCTCATTTGTTTGATGGATATTGGGAAGACATTGGTACAATTGAGGCTTTCTACAATGCAAACTTAGCAATTACCGAGAAGCCACTGCCAGATTTCACGTAAACACAAAAAGCTTAATAACATTAACCTGTTATTGTGCTTGCTTAATATCCAGGCACTAGTTGTTACATTCCGACCTAGAAGATTGATTAGCAATTACAAACTACATCATCTCAAAAAAGTTAGTTATTTGTCTTGCATTTTTTTTTGGCAGATTTTATGACAGATCTTATCCAATTTACACACAGCCGCGGTTTTTGCCGCCTTCGAAGCTTGTTGATGCCGATATAACTGCTAGTGTTATTGGTGAAGGGTGTATTCTGAAGGTATTCCAAATATCTTTCCTGGTTAATTTGATTTTGACCCAACTAAAATTTAGTTAAGGACTTTCTTCACTAACATAGCTGTTATCATTATTACTAATCATAGCAATGTTCCTGTCTTAACCAGAATATTTGTTTTTACAAGTTCAGATTTTGCATAAAGTTTTCCAAGGCATTTGCCCATTTCATCACACCTTTGTCTTCTCTGAATAAGGAAAAGTCATTGTAAAGAAAAGTTAATACTAGTTTGTTTTGTTAGTGCAGAATTGCAAAATTCACCATTCAGTTGTTGGATTGCGTTCATGGATTTCAGAGGGTGCAATTGTAGAGGACGCCTTGCTTATGGGTGCTGATTATTATGAAGTATGTCTTTGCATGTTTTTACTTTTATTAGTTGTAGTTCAAGAAAAGTGGAATGGAGATTTCTTTCCCCCCTCCGCCTCCCCTCTCTCTCATTAGCTTCATGCATTGTAAACAAAATGAAGCTTCTTAATATGAAACTTTAATTTTCCTGTCAGATTGATGAGGAAAGAAGTTTGCTAGAAGCAGAGGGTGGTGTCCCAATCGGCATTGGTAGAAATTCCCATGTTCGGAAGGCAATAATTGATAAGAATGCACGCATTGGAAAGAATGTCAAGGTAATCTCACGCACAATAGATCAATACTCACTCTTTAAGAGGATGAAACATAACTATAATAATGTTGCTAACTACTGATCTAATGCACTTGAGATAAAGCAACCAAATGAATCAAGGACACAAAAATTAGAAGTGTCTAACTTCATTATAATTCTTGTTGATATTCAGATCATTAACAAGGACAATGTGCAAGAAGCTGCAAGGGAAGTGGATGGGTATTTTATAAAAAGCGGAATTGTTACAGTGATTAAAGATGCTTTGATTCCAAATGGTGCCACTATTTGAAGCCAGAAGCCTGCAACATTGGGAGATATGTTTAAATAATGCATTTTAAAGGCATTTACTTCAATACATAGCTAGCAGGGCACAATATTTAGTTATTAGTGCTCAATAAAACTCTTGTCTATCTGGTTAGTGGGGAGACTCTAGACTGACAGACTGTTAGGGATAGTAAAATGTATAATTATAACTTTTAATGCATTCAAAATAGCAAAGAAATTTCACCGAAGCTGTAAATATATAGGAAACCTCGCTTATCAACATTTTGTAAAACGTAAACTATCTATTTATATTCTCTCATGGTTGAGATTCTATGGTGGAAGCTGTTACATTTTAATTCATCACCAGAATCATGAAGAGTTCCAAGGAGAATAAGGGCACCATCATTGAGACATGACTTGCAAGGTGGCTTATTTATCTTTATTGCTTATTAACAAAGATTGAATTCATCACTCATGCAACCATGACATAAACCACATTGCTGTTGGAATGCTACAGTTGTTACAGATTCTGTATGTATCTTTCTTTTCTATATCTATACATCCTTTCCTATCTTGTCTATAACTTTATTGTACCATGGAAAGAAGGCAGATATTTTCCCCCTTCAATTGCAATCCTCTAGAAAGAAAGAAGCTTGCTAGAGGACTATCACCTTTAACATGGTTGTCTCTTTGCCGCCCTGTCAAATCAGGGATGTTAATCTCTGGGATGTATCACATTGAAGTAGATTAGCAGCATGGACCACCTTAGAATCAAAGCGTCTACATCTGCTATTAAAGTGTCCAAAACATTTTTATTTTCATCTGCTATTAAATGTATCTATGTATGTGTGAGAAAGCCTATATTTCTGACATTTCTTTTAATAAATTATAAGAATTTTGCTAATAAATAGAGAGATGTGTAGATGGATGAATTTATAGCATTTTTCTTAATGACTATTAAAGGATTATTAAAAAGGATGTGTGTACACTCATGGCCAAAGTGTTGCCATTATATAATTTCCAGATATCAACTTGCTTATCACATTATTGATGGAATGGATGCACTGACTGAAATTGCCCTTGGAGCTGTCCTTCCAAAGGGTATAAAACTGTCTCCAAATTTTACATTTATCAAGATAAAGGGCCCATTTGTTTTCAAGGAACTGGATTTTTAAATTATATGGATTCGGCGTGTTTATCTCTTGCTTCAGTGCTTTGAAATAAGTCTCCATGGTATCGTATTTTGCTTTTAGAAGATCATGGTGCTGTTTGATATAACATTGGTTATATTGGAGTGAAACATGCCTTATGCATATAACAGCATGTCCATGTTACCATAGATTTGAACATAGGTCTTTGTATTAGAAGTTCATATTTTTAACCGCTTAAGTTCATGCTAATTGATTTGAGTTATTTTAATTTTCATCTGATAAGGCTAGAGGCTGATTTCATGTGCAGAACGTAACTAGCTCAATCACATTTCCTCATTCAAAACGTCTTTAAATGATTTTGGTGGCCATTTCTCATTTGAAGTTATTAGGTTTATTCCTATTTAAAAATTCAAGTATAAGATAATGTAGAAACGTTCTCTTATTATTTTACAAATATTTAAATAAAATTTATAGCATGTACAAGATGTTACGATGTTTTATGGTAATTTTTGTGTGTTTAGTTTTGATAGTTTCCATCTGTATATGGAGCAGCAAACAATAATGCCTTGGTTAGACGCAGACATTTTAATTGTACTTGATGAATACATTTTAACACAAACTGAAAGTTCATACTAAGTTTTATTATTGGAAGTGGTTTATCTGGCTAATATTGCACTTATTTGTCTGTTGCAATATGTTATTATGTTGTTATTATATTGTAAAATTTACATATATATCTTTGGCAAGATTTGAATCTTGATCTCCATCTTTAAAGTTACTTTCAAAATTTAAAACTATTCTTTCTTTTAATTAATTATACAGGATAATAATCTATATTTTTTTATTGAGAAATATTTCTTACAGGATAATAATCTATATTTTTTTTATTGAGAAATACTTCTTATACACATCCACCATGGAGATTGAACCTGGGTCACATCACTGATAATACAAGTGGAATCCTTACCTGTCCGATAACAAATAATCTATATTATATCATCATATTTCATAATATTTTAATTTTATATTTTCCATTCCACATGGCATTAAAAATCCTCTTTTGCCATCCTTTGTACAATTATTTCAGACCTTAAAATCTGCTAATGATTTTGAATCTGCACAATTATTTCAGACCTTAAAATCTGCTAATGATTTTGAATCTCTGCAGCATAGAGCATTATGCCATAGAGTTGCAAGAATGATAGACTTTATATATACTACAGAAGTCAATCTCAATCAAAAGATATATAAGATGTATCTTATAACTATAGCCAGCGATGTGTGTAGTTTTCACTAAAAGGAAAAACAAATGAGGAAAAACAAATGATTAGATTAAATGTAATGACATAAACGTTTCCATTTAGAAATGTAATTTGTTTATTTTTCGGTCATTTAACAGTAATTCTAAGGACTTTACAAGAGGGTCAATTTAAATAAGTGAAAATTTGTTTATAGGGAAATGTTGAATGTAGATTTTGTATATAAAATAGGGTTAATTTATATGAGTGGAATTTTTTATTTATAGGTAAATGTTGAATATAAGTTTTGTATATAAAATTTAATCCATTTATTAAATTTATGTGTTTGTTATCTATAATTAAAATTATGTTTAAAAGTAACTTTTAAATTAGTGACACTGTAATTTTAAAGAGTTTAAAATTAGATGTTAAGAATGTAGATTTTGTACATAAAATTTAATTAGTTTTATGTATTTGTTATTTATTATTGAAGGTAGGTTTAAAAGAAAAAAATAAAATCTAATAAATGATGTGAAAAAGATTTTAAAGATTTATTATTAATATAAAAAATGAGTTTTGTTTATGGAGTTATGATTCAATGGTTAAGACATTTGGATGATGCAAATCAAAGCTAAAATTTATACAACTCAAAGCTAAAATCTATACAGCACCAAACAAACTATATACTTTAATGTATCTAAATTAATATAAAAAATCCCTTTCAAAATCTTATTTTTTACATAAAATTTTGATATAAAAATAATATTTATTTTTTAGACAAAAATAACTACTCAAGACACCCCTTAGTTTGCAATATATTTAGTTTTTAATGAAAAAAAAATTCTATCCCCAACTTAAAAATAATAAGTACATTTGAACTTAGATACCGTATATAAACTTCTTTCTTCGCTATTATGTATATAGCGAAGCTTTGTGGTCTTACATGTTATTTTGGTCAACTTAAATTAGGGTGATATATATATATATATAAAAGATGAAAGAAAAAATAATAAAGTCACTCGAGGTTTGCATTGATTTGTTTTTTGTTTTTTTGTTTTATCCTACGTAATGACCTTTCTAATTGTAGGAAGGCTAGTTGGAATAATAATAGTAATCAACTTGTCTTAGATCTAGTCAAGTTTCTTCCATTTCTTTGAACCTTAAGTTTTTCTTTTTGGTAATAAAGATAAAATGGTATAAATAGGATATTGCTTTTTTATTTGAGCTGATATAATAAATGATGAGAAAGTTCATAGTAGTAACCCTTTCTTGGTTAAATGATAGTATACTTCATTTTTCTTATTAAACTCATATTCTATTTTTAAATAAATGCTTTGCTAACATGGGATATCAAGGTAAAGAATTATGTCTATATGAGCAGGGTATCAAAGAGCCTCTACAAGATGAAGTGTAGTTGGGATGCTATGGGATTGGTTATATCCCCAGCTATAGTTAGCCTCTTCCTCTTTTTCTTCTAGCAAAGATGAAGCTAACCTTTCTGATAGGACGTTCCATAATGACTCTATTTTTTTAAATATAGTGTTGGAACAAGGAGGATGATGATGGGTCATTACTCCTAATAGATCCTAACCTCTTTTGATTTACACAATATATTAGTGTGAATCTCCTAATCCTAGCCTATTATGAGTTGATTGCTAACAAAAATAACTATGAGACAGAGGACATCCTGCATGATCCTCCTCAAGATAGTCCCTTGGACTACTTAAGCCAAAACGACTTTTATTTTGGTGGATTTTTTTTTTCAAATTATGAATGTTGCTATCTCATAGCCAGTCGACCACAATTAGCCATACTTAGATTATATAGATCTTGAGATCCCAGGAGTGTTGTCAGCTCTCCCTCAATTGGAAGATGAATCTTGTATTCTAATTGAGGAAATCATAGACATTGATATTGGAACTCCTAAAGATCCCAAGATCCTTAAACTAGGCAAACTTTTGACCTTAACTAAGTGCAAGGACTACACCAAGATTTTGATAGAGTTCAAAGACATTTTCACTTGGCCCTCTACCAATATGCCAATTCTTGATCATTTTGTGGTTGTCCACCATCTAGTCATCATTTTTAGTGTAAAACCTATCAAGATAAAAGTATGAAAAATGCATTTGAAAGTTGCTTTGGTAGTCAAAGAGGGACTTTAAAAACTCCACGATGTTGGGTTTATCAAGTCCAACTATTTTGATTAGATCTCTAACATCATCCTTGTTTCTAAGAAAATAGATAGTGTTAGAGTATGCATTGACTTTTGGGATATCAATAAAGCATGTCCTAAGGACGATTTCACTATCCAATATCAACATGATTGTCGATTTTACTACTAGATGTGGAATGTTGTCTTTGATGGATTAATTTTTAGACTATAATACAATCAAAATCACTCTTAAGGATCAATCCAAAACAACTTTCACCACATTATGGGGAATCTTTTGCTATCAAGTCATGCCTTTTAGATTAAAGAACATAGGATCTACCTACCAAAAAGCCATGAGATACATCTTTTATGATATAATGCATGACATCATAGAGGATTATGTTGATAATATTCTTGGTTAGTCTTTAAACTAGGAATATCGTGTTCAATATCTAAGGTGCATCTTTGAGCAATTGTGAGAGTATAAGGTATGCCTAAAGCCTAAAAAATACATCTTTGGGTTACATATGGAAAACTATTAAGATTCATTATATCCCAATATGACATCAAAGTTGATAATGACAATATATCAACTATAATCGATATGCCATCCCCTCAAACTCTAACCTATCTTAGGAGTCTCTATGGAAAAATCCAATCCATTTAGAGATTCATCTACCAACTTGTTGACAAATGTTAGCCATTCATGGTGCTTTTGAGGAAGGATGTGGTCTTTGATTGGGACGCTGACCATCAAGAAGCCTTTGGTGCTCTCAAATCATATCTTTCATCTCTCCTATCCTTGTCCCTCATAATCGTTCTATACACTTGTTATACATAACAACAATTGACCATGCCTTAGGAGATATATTGGTGCAGTACAATTACCAACATAGAGAGTGAGCCATTTTCTACCTTACCAAGACTTTGGTCAACTATGAAGTCCACTATACCCTTCAGAGAAGATTCTCCTACTTGCGGTGTTTGCTTCCTAAAAGCTTAGACATTATATGCTCAACCATAAAATCTTTGGCATCATAAGGATAGATACCTTATGCTATCACATGTCCAAGCCTCACCTCTCGGAATGAACATCTAAGTGGCCATTATGATTAGCAAATTCAATCTTGAGTTTGTTAGCCAAAATTCTATGAAAGGTTAGGCTATTGTTGATCAAATAACAATTGTGCTCTTACAAGCTAGCCATCCCTTAGTTATAAATTTTCCCGATGAGTCAATTTCTAGTGTAGAAGTAGATCAACCTAACTCTTGGATGTTGTTCTTTAATGGCACTCGATGTGTCAAAGGAGTAGGGACAGGTGTCATCTTGGTCACTCAAAAAAAAGTGATCCCTCTATCCTTTAAGATTATGTTTTCATATACCGACTATATTGTTGTATATGAAGCCCTTATCCTAGGGCTACATACAAAGTTAGCTCTTCAGGTTAGAACCCTCTCCCTCTTTGGAGGTTCTTAGCTTATAGTCAACCAATTCAATGGTGTTTATCAAACTAAAGATAAAAATCTCAAGCTATACAAGGACATTGTTGCTAAATAAAGGCTACTTTTGATAAAATCACCATTGAAGCTATCCTTAGGTCTAGTAACCACCATGTCGATGCTATGGCCTCAACTACATCTCTTATCCCATTAGAGCTGGATGATGACCAAGCTACAATTATCTTAAGAAAAATTAGGGAGCCTTCAATCTTATAGTCAAACCAAATTTCTTTGTGTCTTTTCTATAGAAGCAACTCTTTCTCTTGATCCTTGGTATAAGGATATCTTTGCTGTCCTGAGGGATGACATGTTGCTTAATGGTTTGAACCATAATGAGTGCATAAAACTCAAGCAATACGCCTACAAGCATGTCATCATTAATATATCTTATACCACCGTACTCTTGATGGTATTTTTATTAGATGCCTAGCCCCAACCAAAGCCTAAGCAATTATCAAATAAAGCAATGCTGGATCATACTATGGTCACTTCAATGGTGTCACCGTCACCAAGAAAATTCTATGGATAGGTTATTATTATCCCTCTTTGGAAAAAGGACTCTTGTAACTATGTTAGGAGGTGTGATAAATACCATTAGCATGACAACCTTATCCATGCTCCCTCTCAAGCTCTCAAACCCTTCACTTCTCTTTAGCCTATTTCCATTTGGGGCTTAAACTTGTTAGGAGGATTAAATTAGTATTGTCTAATGGATACAAGTTCATCATCATGGCTACTGAGTACTTCACTAAATGGGCTAAAGCCATACCTTTAGCTTCAACTATTAGAGTCCAATATCTCCAAGTTTATCCTTAACCGACTCCTTAGTCATTTTGACATCCCTTCTATGCTAATATCTGATAATGGAACACCCTTCAAGAATATAGATGTCTAGAGAATTTATACTAAATATATGATTCAACAAAAATGGTCAATGCCTAATGACCAAACTAAATCTTCTAATAAGACTCTTTTCAAAATTCTTAAGAAACTCGTTAACAAAATCGATCCAGATTGGCATCTCCAACTATATCCCATCTTGTGGGTCTATTACACTAGTGTTAGAATTCCCACTAGCATGACACCTGTGCTTTAGTTTATGAATTGAAGTCATCTTCCCTTATGAGCTAGAGGTGCCCTCCATACACATTCTATTGTAAGACTCCTTTGTTGGATATGAATAATAGCTCATCCACCTTAGCTAATTGGAATTGCTTAATGAAAAGTTAATCCACATCTTAGAAAACCTATGGGTCTACTAGCAAAGGCTTAAACATGCCTACAACAAAAGGTACAATCATATTCCTTTGAAGTTGGTGATCTTATTCTCAAAGAGAATAGAAAGTTGGTGATTTTATTCTCAAAGGAAAATTTACGCCTAATTGGCTAGGTCCATACATTATAATTGCTAAGTATGTTTTAGGCACCCATCACCTCACCACACTTGATAGTAAAGAACTTAAAGAACCAATGAACATAATGCATCTTAAAATGTATTATATTTGAGTTTTTATTGGTTTCCTATGTTCCTTTTTGCTGCATAACATGGCTTGCTTGCATTTTACCTAATTTTATATTTGCTTGCATATACCTGCTTGTCTCTATTTGGACTTCCTATTGTATCTTGAGTCAAGGATATGTAACGACATGCAAATGATGATCCTAGTTAGGATAGTTTATTTTCATTGCACTAGGAAATGGATGCGAGAATATCCTTGTAGTACCATCTTCTTGAACAAAATCAAGTTTTACACGCTATAAATCTATCCATATGACTCTAATTTTCCTCAAATATTATCTATCTCTATTTTGTCACATGATGAATACTACAAGGTTCATAGGTGTTGATGGCAAAGACAAAATCAAATCAAGTTTTATATCTCATTAATCACTTGCTATATGATGAATAATATGTGGTTCATAAATGTTGATAGCAATATTAGGCATATAGTCTCTTGCCTTCTATGTACAACTATGCATGGGGAAAACATATAAACACTTGATTCCAATTAGGGGCATAATCTATTATCAATCTCCAATCAAAATACCTCTATGAAACTTCCCTGTTAGATAAATAAATCCAAGTAGAAGTCCTTTAAGAATTTGTTTAAAGGTAAATTAAAAGTCCTATAGATGAAGTTAAATCAAAAGTCTTATGGATAAAGCTAAATCAAAAGTTGTATAGGCAAAGGCTAAATCAAAACGCCTATGGTTGAAGCTAAATCAAAAGTTTTATAGACCAAGGAAAAGTCCTTTAAACATTTATTTAAAGGTAAATAATTTATTTTTCATGTTTATATATATATTTGTATTATAGTAACTAACCAAAAGTCCTTTGACAAAGCTAACTAAAGTCCCCTTGGAAAAATCTCAAAGCATATCTCTTTCTATATAGTTGTACATATTTGTTTATATTTTTGTACATAGCTATAATATAAGAACACCCTCTTGGGAACATCATACATCCTACATTTTTATCACATCCAATCATTGTTAATAATTCATCTCTTAACCTTTAATTGATTGATCATCATTGGTTAATTAATATTTAATTATTTAACAACATATCACTTCCATTCATCATAATTTTACAAAACACATTAATGGATCAAATCATTGTCAAAATCCATCCTCATTTTAAATTAATTAGCTGATAATCAAATGACTGCTCATCACAAGTATTTAATCAAACCTAATCCACTAAATAAAATAATTTAACATACATCATAAACATCTAAACAATCAAATCATCACATAGTAACACATCATCATCCTCCAAAATCAGTTGATATATAAATAAAAGTATATATAGATATGTACAATGTCCCCTAATACAATAATCTACATCAACCTCTATTTAGGACAATGACCAAAATTATGTTAGCTTTGAGATTCCCTATCTAGTGCTCCCATGGCTCCTCCTCCCACTCCCACAAGTGGTGACATGCACATTGATCGCTATGACTAGCAAATTATAGACCTCGAATAGGTTTGTTTCTACATCATCATTGGTGACTACAAATGCTCATTTGTCACGTTGGTAGCATGACACATGGCCCTATAGTGGAAAACACATGCACCCTCTATTTCCACGTCCTATGTTTAGGCCAATTGGTCTAGTAATGTTTGAACCACCTAACCTCCACTAGTTTTTCCTATTGTTTTTATATCTTCTTTTGTAGTCAAACTTTGGATCATCTACTGCATCACTATGACCTATGATGCTAGCTAGTCCCTCTCCACCATCCTCCATACTATAACTATTATTAGGCTTACAACCTACCTCCTTAAGGCATCTCACTCTATCTTGATGACTGATTAGGGAGACTTGCTTGGTATTGCCTTTCCCATCATGCTTCTCAACATTGATAATGCTAGTAGTGGTGACATTACTATTATTGCTTTTCTCAGTGTCCCTATACCTCAATACCTCTTGGTAATATCTCATCAAAATAGATACAACCTATTTGGCATTTCTTAGCCTTAGTCTTTGAGGTTGCATCCTCGACACTATGATCCTCTTGGGTAATATGGTCTAGTACCATCTCTTGTAATCTTGAGTGACCCTAGGGTCATCTCTATGTAGATCTAGGATGGCCAGATCACCTACATCCACCTCTACATAAAAATCTAGGTCTAGAGGTCCGCATAATCCTCTCTCTCTAGTAAACCTATAGTACTAGATTAGTCTTATTAGTATATCATACCAAGCACTGAATTAGTGGATCGATCGATCAAATGGTGGAGCCTTCACTACACCTATTATCCCATCAACCATATAACCTACCTGATGTGCACTAGATGATAGGAATCATTATACTATCTAGAATGATGCCTATACAATATCCATATGATCTATGCTACATGTGGATAATCTATCTCTCTTTGTGTCATTGCCAATTTCCTATCCCTCCTCAAAATGTCAATCCCATCTATAGGTTGTTGATACCTATTGGTCATCCACCTACCTTAGAAATCTTAGGGATCTCATGATAACTATGTGATCCTAGACCCACACATGGAGCAACTTGTAGTATATAAGGCTCTTGCCTCCTTGGTAGACAATATAGTGCATTTTCTCATATAGTCACACTAGTACCCCCAAGCCTATGCAAATATTATTTGTTGGTCCTACATATCTACCGCCACCTCACCCTAGCCCTAGTGGACCATCCTCTTTTTTGTATCATCGAGCAAGATGCCAAATACCAAGGCACACAAGAGGGTAGTTTACCTATCTAGTTGACCCCCAACATACATGATATTGATATCAATGTTCAATCTAAAAACTAAAAAACTAACATCTCTCGTTAATCTCTCGAATACCCACATCTAATCCTATACCATCTAAAGCTATGATCCCTTGATTAGGACATTGAGGATCCTCTAAAAATCCTCTAAAGTCATGGTCATATTCCCATGAGTAGTTGGAAGGTATTCATCTCCAAATACCAATGCTCTGCCAGTGTTTTTAGAGCTTTTTCAAGCTCTATCTTTGGTAGAAGGGCTAGGTGATACAACCCTATTGCTAGAAGAGTATGATCGATAAATTCTAGTAGCCCCAAAATCATCTCTAGTAAGTGGGGCCATCTCTCTTGACACTCCAATATTTGTAGCCAAATTTATACCCAAACCAACCCATGCTTCGCCAGTCTTAGAATGCATAAGCAAAACTGACAAATAGTAAAAAAAATTGTGCATGCATAAACATGCCACCATGACATGAAAGCATTGCCAGGTAAAAGTACCACTAGGTAGAAAAAGCACTACTGCTCTACAAAAGCACCATAGGGCATGCAAGTGCTATCAACATGCAATAATGATACATGATAACACTAGCACTATGCAAAACTCACATCCTTTTCTTTGGGTAAGCTTTTTAAGGTAGAAATACAAATTTTGACTAGGTTTTTGATACTTACCACCACTATTACTCATACTATTGGTTCGCTTACTAGGTTTGCATTGTGTTCTAGTCATGCCTATTGATCCATCAAAAACAAGGTTACTCTCACTACTCGAGGGATCTTTTCTAGTCTCTCTCTATAGTAAAAATGAATTCATTTTTACCTCCCAACCCTTTTACCTCCAAGCCTCCTCACGGTATATCCTCAATTTATCATCACTACACGAGTATGGATCATCTTCAAGTCGAGTTTCCTTGGTATAACTTGATGTTCCATCTAAAACTTTGGGGTGCACATTGGGGTATAAAAATATTTAATGCTATGTGAAACATAATTTTAACATCACTTCTAAGCAGATAATCAAAGAATCAGTTATGTAGCATCACTAACCATAAGCAACAACAAATCAGTATCAAATTTTGACATATTTATTATGTAATAAATGCATAAAAAATGAGTAAATTTAGACACCCAATTTTGCATATAGGGCTAATCTTCAAGTTTTTTAATCCCTTCACCAATAAGCCTTTTCATTAGTCAAATTGAATCAATTCACTATTCTCAAATTTGGAGCATTTATTGCTCTAATGAAAAAAGCATTGGGGCATGAGCAATAGAAACATCCATGTTTTCATTACCCTAGTGGCACTTTTGTCAAACTTTTGACTTTAAAATTTCCCACCCAAATTTGACCTCCAATGGTCATGATGGCAAAAGTGCCATCATGAAAGCACCATTGGTGCTTTTTCCAATTTACACTTTTGAATATAATGAATCAAAATGAAAAAAGTTAACTTCTTGTACCCTCCAATCCACCCATCACTAATGGATCAAATCCTTAAGATACGATTCATAGCTCCCAATTGAAATCCCAAATCCATGATTTTCTATTTTCAATACTCCTCCAATAATGGCTTCTTAATCTCTTTTCAAATTCTTACTGTATCCAATCCTATCATCTTTAATGCAATCCTTGCTTCAAGGAGCCATGGATTCCCAATAAACTAACACTTGGGGTGAGTAATCCATCAAGATTTGTAAAGTAGAAAAATTATGCCAAAATATCTTTAGAATCATAGGAATTCATCACTTTGCATGGTAAGGATATGTCAAACTCTTGCCATAAGTTTGTGAAGTCCATCCTCACAATCATTTAAGCTATTGTTCTTGCAAGCATCCAAGCATTCAATCTCCAAACACTCAAGCATTCATGTTTCTAAGCTCAATATTTGAAGCATCAATAAACAAGCTAGCAAGCTTCCACCAAGATTCCACAAGTAAGGGGAAAGCAACCTTAGAATCTTAGGTTGTGCTCTTTGCTCTTATTCGCTTTTGAAACTCTCTTTGTCTTGTAGCTATAAATTTTAATCTTGTTGTATGTTAACTACTTTTATACATTGCATTTTCATCTATTTTAGCATCTCTTTTGCCATTTTAATATTTATGTAAAGTATTTGAATCTCTATATTTCTATCCTTCAACAGAGTAACTATACTCCTACTCATTATTTCAATCATTATATTAGCTTATCATGCATATAATATTGTGTTGTTGCTTTGAGGAGAAAAAATTACCACTAGATTGTAGGTCTAGTGACACTATCACTCTTTGGTTTACATAGAGAAAAAGTCTCACTTTCTAGCAAAAACACTTATGGCACTATCATAGATCAAATGGCACTTTTACCACTAAGCATTTATTTCATGTATTTATCATTTCTATCACTTTTACATTTGTCTAAATAGGGGCTTGATTATTGTCCAAAGGGAGTTCAACATTCTCTACTAACATAGATAGGCCCTCTTTGTTGTTGATCATATCATTTTTTTATCTATTTTGTAGGAAAGCAAAAGCACAATCGATAGGCAAAAGTGTTGACGATGCTTCTACTAACTAGGGGTGCTTATGCCTCTATGGTAGAAACAAGTTTTTCTGCCTCATAATTATTTCCATTTCAACATTTAGGATTTAAACCTTGATTGTTGTTTGATTATATTATATTTTTTATATTTATTTAACAAAATAAACAAAAAGAAAAGAAGGAACTAGTTTAGTCCTAATCATATAGGGAACCAACTAAATCATCAAGCTTTTGCATCAAATCAAAATAACATATAGCTACATCTAGGACTAGTTTTCTATATTCTCTCGCACCCTTACTTCCTAAAAAGAAATTGTCATTTACTTTATCCTCAAAAACCAAAACAAATTTTAGTTTTAGGCCTTGATTGTTGTATTTGTCTATTTTATTAGGGCTAGATTAGGGTTAAGATTAGTTAAAGAAGTATCCTAGAAGAAACGTAGGTGTTATTCAATCAATCCATGAAACACTAAGCTGTAATCTCATAAAATTTTTCCATACTCAAGGTGATAGAGCGTAAATATATGATATATTCCCTAAGAGGCCCTTTGTAATCACTTCTCCATATCACAATAGATTTGAAACTTTAGGCATAAGGTCTTCTCTTTATCCTTATGATAAATATAGAAATTTAAGATTTTTTTCTTTTTTCAATTGGTTATATGGGAGTGAAACAAGCCCCACCCGTATTACATCATCACCACATAGTGGTATTACAACAAACCTTGGATATTATCCATGTATAACTTGGAAAAATTTGAACCTTGGTCTCATTTTTTAAGTTTGAGGAATCTAACCAGTTGAGATAATGTCACTTGATAGAAATTTAAGAATTTTTTAAATTATAAGAGATCATAATATACTCATTCTCATATGCCAAATATGACTAGATTTGAGATTTTAGTTCCCAAGATTTCATCCTATTGGAATGGGGTTTCCCTATTGAGTGACTTATTAAAGTAGAGATTTTAGTCCCTAAGAGTTTTCTTATTTATAGAATGAAGGACAATTCTTGATGAAGGAAAATTATAGATGAAGGATAATTTTATCATATCCTAAATGGAATTTATGGATTCGATAAATATTTAATGTTATAACCGCCCTATCTATTTAATTAAGGAAATATATCTAAAAGAGAAGACTTCAAAACTACTCTTATTAGTTTAATTATGAATTTATTAACTAATATTATTATATACCAAAGAACTCACTTACCAATAATGGATAAGAATAAGTTAGTGGATCATTAGTGGGAGAGAGGAATGAGTGAGGAATATTGGGTAAATATACTTTGCATTTCATGCACTCAATCTAGTCCTTTAGGTTGAGGTTATTTATATAGTACTTGAATAGGTATAGAAGGGAAGTGAACAACAACACTTATTACAAGTGGTACATTTCAACCATCTATTGAAACATGAAACATCTAATACGTACTAATATGAAACATGGTGCATGTGAGCTAGGAAGAGCAATAAAATTACTTTTCTTGGGTCCTATGAATATGATTTTTTATATTTAAAAGGCACTAGAAAAGTATTTATATTCCTAGAGAATCATAGAATAAGCAATTTTTAATGGTTAACCATTTTATTTAAGGAATATCTAGGAAAATACCTCTTCTTTAAAGCTAGTCATTTTTCCTAGTTCTAAGTTCTTGTGTGGATCAACTTTAAAGTAGGTAAATTTATTCCAAAATTTGATGGAAATAAGTGACTAAGTGAGTGATAGACTAGATAAATCCTATCCCTCTTTTTATAATTATTTCACTATTCATGGATGAAGGGAGAACAAAAAAATGACTAGAATCTAATCTAAGAGGGAATGTGACTCATCACCACCTTATGGTATTAATACTAGTTATGAATATTTCCTATTTTATTGACACTAAGAAGGATTAGAGAACCATACCTAAGTTCATTGCCTTATCTATATGTGAAAAATAACCATGCATCATTCGATGCAATGACTATAATAGAAGAGACATGATGATATAGATGGTCAATAGTGAATGAAGGTACCCACCTTTGTTTGTTGGCTTTATTCCCAAGCACTCTCCTCTATTAATAAAGAAGAGGGAGATAAAAGTTGAGTCCTTAAATAAAATATAGTTGTTAATATGTATATAATAACTTAATATATGGTTGGTTCAATGCCTATAGTATTGAAGGGTTTCATAGGGAGAGGAACAATTGTAGTCGTAGTAAAAATATTAATTTGGAAATAATGACTTTTAGGTGCTCAATCATAGGGAGAGGGTACCTCTAGATTAGTGAGATGAGTGGGAAAACATAATATTGTGTTACCTACATGAATTCTAAAGGTTCAAATACTTCTACTCTAATTAAGTCCTTCCCATATTGGTGCCTAGATAATTTCCCGATCATGGGGGTAGAGGGAGAGAGTGGAGTGATTCAATATGTGTAGGTAGAATGCTATTCCCTATGGATAAGTAATGGTTCCATGAATATTTTTTATTATTTTTTTAAGAAAAGCATATGGATTACCAAGTGTATGATTCCAACTAAAAGAAAATGACTCTTTCCCAACCTTAGATTCAAGAGGTTTCCATTTGATAGGTCTTAAAAGTCAAAGAGTAGTGTTCTATACCATAAAAGGGAGAGATGGTTAGATACACATAGGTCATAAACACTTCCCATGGTCTAGGACCTTTCCCTCAAAATTTTTGTTATGCATTTTGATACAATAGACATTAATTTGGTTTAGACTGAGGCACTATTCAATCCTAAAATAATTGTTACTACCTAGACAAAATATTTTATATGATTTTTTTAGGATCTATAGTGAAGTGAGTGCATAAATATCAATGTCATGAATTATAATATCTTATTAGTTCAAACTTATAGTTCCTTATTTAAATCAAAATATACATGACAACTATGTTTTATTATGGACATGGAAATGACACTCAAAATGAATAAAAATCATCTTACTCCAATGGAACATCACTACATTTCAACCTATAATATATAAGGAACAAATATATAATCATGAGTCAACTCCAAATGCCCATGACGTAAGACTGTAGGGCCAAACCTATACCTACCATTGATAAATAAGTGAGTAATCCAGTAGTAGACCCAACCTTAGAGATAATACATAGATTCAACCTACCTCCTTTCCAAGATCAAAGAATAACCAAAGGAGAAAGGAAAAGCAACTTATAAGTAGGTGTCATGATTCCATTTCATATAATTATCTCTTGGATCAAAGAAAAACCCTTCCTATAGGAATCATTTTAATATGGATAAAACCAACAATCATTAGGTTAAAGTTCTATATTTTTGAAATAACCATTAACCTAAGCTATACACATGCCTAAATTTGTCAAGTCCTCTTGACTTTTATGTTGTTCTCTACAACTTGAGATCTTAGGCCCAACCTTTTGTATGAATGCATGAGAAAAAATACTATATGGGGAGAGAAATTATATCTATTCTTTTTAATCTAAATTTATTGTACTCATTTATGTAAAATACCACCCTAAAATAGATCTAGTTTAGGAAGATAATTTTGCTGGTTGGAACGTCAATCTGTCTTCATTTTATTCTTTTTGTAATGAACCTAGAGGCTTGATCATGAATGTTGGTTATCAAATATGGTGGGATCAATGAAAGAAAATTATAATATTAGGTTGCTCCTTCTGACATCATTGTACTATTCCTAGTTTCATTGTGAAAAAGAAAAATTGTTTGCTCTATTAAAAAAAATGCATCTTCGAATTTAATAGGAGTGGTGATTGGAAAGCCAAAGAGGAACCTTTTGAAATCCAAATTTTCTTTTTATATCTTGCAAGAATTTCTCTTTGATAGTAGCTAGTTTCTTAGCATAGAATAATGTACATTGAGCAACCATTTAGGATATAAAGGCAATTAAAATATAAAGGCTAATGAAACAATTTTACCATTTTTGATCCTTTTAACATAAGAGAGCTATCTAATTTTATTTTGAAAAGTCTAAAGTGAAATACTATAGTCCTTAAATATTGAACATGATGAATCCCATATAAGAGCCTATTGTACACATATTACCAACAACTTCTATAAAACCTTAAGGTCATTTTATATATGGATTAACAACTTTCAAAAGGGGGGCCTGGGGTTAAAGAGAATGAAAGAATTGAATCAAGCTCTGATTGGCAAACATGTATGGAGATTTATCAATAATGATCAATTGGGATGGGTAAAACTTCTTAAGGCAAAATATATCGAAATAATCGGGACTTCCTGAAAGTTGATAATCTTCCTAGAGGATCCTATTTTTGGAATTGTTTGCTCGAATGTCGGGAGGTAGTCAGGAAAGGCATCAGATGGAGAATTGGTAATGGAAGACAAGTGGACTTTTGGAAAGACCCGTGGTTGGAAGAGGCCCCTATGAAAGATAACTTAGACCTTCAGGTCCTCCAACATAAACTTTCGAAGGAAATGGGAGGAAAAGTAGGGGATTTTATTGCTGTAGCACAGGAAACTTCTTCTTGGAAGAAAATCACAGTTCATAATCTGTCGAGCAAGAGAATGTGGCCCTAACCAAACTCAATGATGCTTTAAGGGTGTTCCCGATCATTCCTGGGGGAGGAAGAGACAAGGCGATTTGGGGCAAAACTACAAGTGGGATCTATTCGATAAAAGCGCCTATAAGTTAATCCACTCGGGAATCAATGGTCGGACTCCGACTTCGTTATTTGGTTAAATAATTTAACCCCAAAAATAGCTTTCTTCTTTTGGTTGGCGGTTCAAAATAAGATCCCGACAACGAGATAATCTGCAAAGGAGAGGTTTCCAATTCATCAATCGATGTATCTTGTGTGAGAAAGCAATAGAATCGTAAGTCATATATTTCTAACTTGTGATTTTTCTTGTAGAGTCTTCCAAATGATCCTGTCCAAATTTCATATAGATTGGGTCCGTCCAAATAGCATGTCCGACTTCGCATACGGTGGGCTTCCCCCTTCGGGCAAAGCTTTTGACTTGGCTCTGGAAGCTCGACTTACCCCATTTTTTATGGGGGATATGGAATGAGAGAAATAAGAGAGTATTTAAAGGACGTAAGAAAGATCCGAGGTTATGTGGTAATAAAATAATCGTAGCTTTGAAAGAAAAGCTGGAAAACTTTCTTCTTCAAAAATGAGACCATGTCTCTAAGGGAAAGGAGGATTTTGCGGAGCTGGGAGAGGAAATTCCAGGACCTAGACATTACAACCAACCCACGGGATGGTGTCAAGTGGATACCCCCACACAAAAGTGGGTTAAGTTGAATTTTGACGGGGCAGCTAAAGGAAATCCGGGGCTGCAGGAGCGAGGAGGAGTTTTGAGAAATGAGGAAGGAAAAGTGGTCCTTGCCTTTGCAGAGCCTTTGGGAAATCAAACAAATCATTTTGCGAAGCCCGAGCTCGCATGCAGGCAATGAGAATTGCCAGACTTGAGGGTTATAAGGAAGTTATCTTTGAAGGGGATTCGCTTAATATAATCAAGGCAATTAAGGAGGATAAAGACCCCAGCTGGACCATATTGGAGCTTATCCTAGAAGCAAAGATTCATAAATCTCATTTGGTTAATGCCCGAATCCAACACACCTTCGAGAGAAGGGAACCGAGCGGCGGATCTAATGGCAAATATTGCGGTTTCGTTGGGGAGATGCAAATTTGGAAGGATAACTTCCCTCAAGAACTATTGGTGTTGTCTGCTAGAGAAGAGCTAAGATCAAACCTGTTAGAGCATCGGGGAGATCGAGAGGGCTGATGATGAGTAATACGACGAGATGGAATTAGGCGAGAAAAGGCATCCCATTTGTTGGGGCACAGGAGGTGACAAGTGTACAGTACAGCAACCTAGTGTTAGTAAGTGCTAGGTGTTGTTTGGTTTTTGTTTTATCCTGAATAGTCAAGCGACAAGTATAGGTCTGTGGACTCTAAGTATGGCTTAATGTGAGTCTTAGAAAGATCCATTTTGTATTTTGATTATACGGGCTTGATGCTAGAACCAGCCCATTTTGACTTTGTAAAAGGTTTGTGGACCTTATAACCACCTCTACCTTATACCAAAAAAAAACAACTTTCAAAAGGATATCTTTATCCCATAAATCATAGGTTGAGGGGATTTTTTGGAGAGAATAATTGGGTTAGAATAATAATTGAGTGCTTTCTCTTTATTTAAACCATGAAGATATTTTAAATCAAAATATCAATTGCTTATGAGATATCTCCCTTGACCTCTTAACAACTAAATAGGTCAATCCCTATCATGTAATCAATACATATATAATACACTCTCTTATTCTCAAGTGAGTAGAGGAAAAGAAGATAAATTAATAAGTGGAAGAGATGTCAATAGAGAGAGTTGAATTGATTTATAACTAGTCCCTTATCTTGAAGGCTCATAGATAATTAGTACTCTCTTGGTCTTGATCTTAGAGATATAGAGAGAGGAGGGCTTGGTATTGATCTTAGAGATATAGGGAGAGGAGGGCTTGGGGATGAATATGATCAACATATCTTGAAAGGAAAGGAGAATATATATTATCCCTTACCTATGTGCATAGAATAATACATATACTCTCTTATGTACATACAATTGTAGTTTAGTGACAATGAAAGGAGAATTTGGGATGATAGGATCTAGACAAATGGGTAGGAAATAGGACATTTAGGATTTAAGTAAGCACTCCACCATAACATTTTATCTTCCTCATCAAAATTAAAAGAGTTAATTTTTGAGATGTTGAGTGTAAACTCATCCTCAAACAATGGGGTCTCTCAACCTTATGATATCCTGCATTCTTGATCCCAACCTATTTATTAAATGAATGAGCTTTAGGAACCTAAGCCAAGAGGTATAACCCTCTTAGGGTTAAAAATATAGAGTGCTTTAAAAATTTATGTGGGGTTGAATGCTTATCTAATCTTGAGTTGAGTGATCTCCTCTCTCTCTTGCCATAGAGAAGGATAATATCTTAAATATGGATAGACAGACTAGTCAATATCCTTTAATATCATACTTGGAACCCTATAGAGATCCCCATGGATAATTATAAGCACTTACATACAATTAAAGGCTAATAGGATGAGGGAAAAAATTTTGAGATGGGGAAGTGGAGTTATACTATGGATCCATGTGATAGGCAGTATCTTAAATGGTTTAGGAATAAGTAATTAGAGTATGATCTAATTGGTTTGGAATATATCACTCCACCAAACATATAAGGAGTTGTAGTTGGAATTCTAACAATGTTAAGCTATTAACATATTAATCTAGTCCCTTATCTATGTATCAATTTTATATATAACCAACATAATAATCAACCTACTAAATAGTATGGAGGTTTAGTAAGAACAATAACAAAACCACCTACCATTTTATTTTCTTCACTTTATCCAAGATGAGTTCAGTTGGTACTAGTAACTTTATCAAATAATTTACCATGTTAGTAGGCATAATATACATGTTAGTAGTGCTTAGGATTATTCTATGCATAATGTATTCTCCTTGACTATACAATTGTTTGGTTCTTAGAAATGTAAAATAAAATTTTGCCCATAAATTCTTCAATCTAAATGGAAGAAAAATTCCTCTCTTTCTACTTGTCATTGGTGGAGTGACTATTGAACTACCAAAGAAATATTCTAATGAATGTGGCCACAACATTGATTATTTGTATATGTTCACAAATGCAAGATCTTTTGACCTACAAGGAGATGAGATTCCTCTTCCTACTAATATTTTAGATGGAGATCTTGAAAAATTTGAGTTACGATGTTCTCTATTTAAACTATTTAAAGGGAAATACTAAAACCCTATTCCATTAAGTTCATCTCCTTAAGGTTAAATTATTAAAGGTATTTGATGTTAAAGGATAGAGAGGAGGATATAACTCATCTCATATATTATGGGAATAAAACAGTAGCCCATAAAAACAAATAAGTTTGATTAGATTCAACTTTTTATATCTTTAAAGGGAAATTGAACGAGTAATTAATGAATATTGAGATTATTTCTCTCATCAATGTGATCAATTTCTTGAGTAATCAATACCTTTTAATAAATTACCTCATAATTATATGGACTCTATATGGTAGAGCACAAGGACCTTTACTTGATAAATATGAGGATTTTCTTCAATAAATAGAAATGACTACCAAAAGGAAGCATAATTGGGGTCTTTTCTCAAACACTACTCTACTGGTTCAAGATGTTACATATGATGATATTTTTTGGTAGTATCTATCAATAAGATGAGATGGGAAAGCAAATCAATCTAGGATGAAGGACTCAATATCTAGATCTAGAAAAACCTAAGGACAAAAGAGGGCCTCAACAAGGGATTAAATAAGCAAGTCCAATATTTATATTTATAGCAATTTTAGAACTTGAAGCCCACAAATATTATATTAAAGGAAACTAGATCTCTATATAATCTAAGATGGAACCTACTTTAGAAGGATAAGTGCTCAATTTTAGAGATAAAATAATTTAATTTTTTGTATGTCTTTTAAAAATATTATGGTTCCTCTCATATATAATCAGGAAGAGAGTTGCCTAAGCACTCACATATAGAGATAAAATCAATTCCTAACATTATAGGGTAGATGAGTCCTTTTAATTCCTTTTAAATGGATAAGCCCCTATAATTTATATAGTGAATATTCTCCTTTCCCCCTCATCATTAATATAAGATCAAGTGCTCTCTCTATCCTAAAAAATAATAAGGCTAACTGATTACTTAAGTTCTATTGATTTGATTTTTTTATTTACTTTCATATCTTGGGTAATAGAGAAGGAGTCCAAATCAATATTGATGAACCATTATGCATGTTTCACATTTTTTGGAATACATGATCAACTTGAATAACACCTACTAGTTTCAAAATCATAAGATCCCTCATGGAACAACCTTTGCAATCAATAGGTCTTATTAATAAATTCAAAGAAGAGATCAAAGGACCAGGGGTATGGATTGTTGTCACTGAAGAAACAAATGACACCTCTCTCATTTAATATTTTCAAATGCTCGTTCCATTCCACTAGAGTGAGGTTATTGACAACAAAGCAAAGATCTACTTAGCTTAAAATAGAGCAGAGAACCTACGAAAAGACAAATTGGAGTAATGAATGAGTAAACTAATACTTTATAATTCTTAAAATGTCTACTATATATTTGGATTTTAATTTGAAATCCCACTTACTTAACAATAAATGTGATCCCCCACTTTTAGAAGGATAAGTGCTCTCTGGATTTTAGATACTTCCTGCCTTCTCTTGAGAAAGTGCATTCAAGCTATCTTCTAGAAAATTAAAATGCAAGCAATCTAGGGATATTTCAATATTGGGCCTTTTATTAATTAATAAGTCAAGATTTTTGTCAAAAGTATAGTCTAGTTCATGGCCAAGGTTGACATTATATGATGGCATATTGATAGACCTAAGGGCATTCATTATACAATGTATTAATATATTGTAATATTTATTATGTATTACGAATGTCGTTAATATTTGTACTTTAAAATTTCAATCCAGGGTGGCATCCAATGGCTATATGTGCTAGAGGGTAAAGAGTTGTATTGGGATCTTGGATTTTCTTCAAGGTATTCTAAGAAAAGGTAAAGGAAACATTTCTATAAAAATTAAAACACACTATAAATCACACTAGTGGATAAACAAATTATACTTAAAGAAAATTAAATCACACTTACATAAATGTAAACACTCTTGCGCAAAGGTAAAAAAATACTCACATAAAATAAGATCACACTTTTGGAAATTGGAAACACACCTTTGTAAATTAAAGCATATGTACATGAAATTAAATTGCTCACTTACATAAAATTGAAGTCACACTTTGCAAAAAATAAATTAAATGCACAAGCAATACTCTTATACATGAAATATAAACTAACATAGTAGCTACATAACATAATATTGGGAAAGAGATGAATAAAATTAAGAATCAGAACATAACATCTATTCTAAAGCATACTTGTATAAGTAGAAAGAAAAGGGAAACAAACTTTCCACCAGGCTGATGGAGTGGGTCCTTACTCCTTGGCTTAGTGGGAAGGAAGACAAACTAACTTAAAATAAACCCAAAAATTCTGTTATTTTAGAACAAAAGAGGAATATTTAATTAAAATAAATTCAAAGCTTTATCTTTACACTTGTATCTCTGTTTCTTTATTTCTTTTATAACCATTCTATATAAGTTGGGCATGTTTTTATACATCATACCCAACCATACACTTATTTAACCAACAAAGGATTAAAACAAATTATAAAACAACCTATGGGATCATATATGCCAAGCCCAACTGCATATAATATTATTTGGAGAATCAAAACAAACTTAAATGGTTGCTAAATTTTTGATAAAGAATTAAAAGGAATAAACTATGTGAAACATTGATGGAGGATAAGACAAACAAGTGTACATCCCAATCAACATCATAGTAAAATTCTCAATTGTACAAACTGGCTAGCTTGGCATGCAACTGCTCCCAAAACTTCCTATGTTATATTTTCTTTGTCATGCCCATTGTATGCACAACAAATAATTCTAGTGTGCATGCACTCAACAAACATTTCTGGTGTGTTCATGCATAGTAGGTATTTTCAACATATTTGCATACAATAAGCTTTTCTAGTGCACATGCACTTCAAGGATGTTTCTAATGCATGCACATACAAAGAATATTTTTGACGCATGCTTGTAACAAGTTAGCATTAAAATTCCTATAGATCATGAGTTTCCTAATAATTTTCTGAATGACATCAATAACAAATGCATGCAAATATACCCCTAAAAGCACATAAAACCATTCTAAAATAAATAAGTAATACACTTCTTTTATTTACTATATTTAACCAAAATATTGCCATAAATTATAGTCTAATCCATCACATACATATATTATAGTCACACAAACAAGGTAAAAGGGTGTTACTTGGATGCATAAAATGAGGTATTTTACATCCTCATCAATGTATGTCCTATGGGTTGTGATTAACCTTGTTATGGATAAACCCACTTTATAACTTGTAATTAACCTTAATCTCTCCTATTATATCAACTTAGGTTAAATTTTTAAATATAATTGAGGTTGTTATTGGTATAAATACCCACCTCCACTCCTCAATTTTATCATTAGAGTGTTGTGTATTTTATCTACAAACAATAATTTTTTTATGGTGCTTATAGGTGCCCCTAATCTCTCTGTCTTATTTATTTTTCTTATGTACTTTTTATTTTCTATATAAGATTTTATGGATTGCTTTAATTTGTTTTTGTATTGTAAGTTTCAACATGGTATCAGAGTGGTCAAGTGGAAAGCAATCTAGGAGCTTTCGATTTTTCTTCCAAGTTATAGGATGATTTATTCCTTGAATCTTCATAATCATTTTCATAGAAGAAGTTGTTGGAGAATATTACATTATTTGGTACATGCTAATGTACCTCCTCGATACAACATTATAAATATTAGATTAGGGTTGTTTCCTAGACTAGAGTGTGAGTAAATATTTTATGTAATGTAATAATATGCAAGAAATGCACAAGTGTCATGTAAATAAGTGTACAAGTGTTATGTGTATAAATATGCACAAGTGTCTCATATGTAAGTGTGCACATGTGTTCTTAGATTAGGATGTGTTATGTGAAGAGTCATATCCAAGTATGCATTCAAGATAGAGTCATGTGTATGCAAGTGTCAAGTTGAGAATTCAAGAGTCATGAGACTTGGCATAAGGAAAAAAAGAGTCAAGTAATCAAAGAGTCATCCTACAATGACTATATATCACTCCATAGAGAGGCATAGAGATATATCGCCTACATAGATTATATAGCCTTCACAGCCTATATAGTGAGTATTGCTATTATCATTGTATGAGATTTTTATGATACATTTGTAACAGAAAGAAGAGTAATACAAATTGCATACATTTGAGAAAATAATATTGTAAGTATTGTTATATTGTATGATTCAGGCTATTACATTCATATTTTTAGATTATTAATGAATGTTATTTAATATATTATTAGCCTTGATATTTAAATATTAGTTGTCTCAAACCCAGGTGTTGTAGGTGAGTTGGAGAGGAGAGGGAAATCCTCCAATGGAGGTCCCAGGTTCAAATCTCCACCCTACCAAAAAGCTAAATTGGGTATCCAAAATCCAATTGATAATGTTGGTGCGGGCAGGGTCGAGTGCGACTCCTGGGTGACTTTGACGGTGTAGAACCCCCTGTTCGTGGTCTCTCAGACCAAGGCGGCTCCGCAAGGATTTTTTCGTTAAAAAAGAAAATATTAGTTGTCTCATATTATCTCTATTACATTATTATTTTGATCACATTATATTACAATTATCATATATTTGATCTTGTGATAATTATCCTATGAGATTTACATTTATATTAAGGCTTCAAAAGCCATCGGTGGTATCAAAGCTACAAGAAAAAATGTTCTTGCATAGGTTATTTTTGATTAGTTGCATAAGAAATTGAGTTTTGTTAATCTGACAAGAAGACCTACAGAAATAGCTAGTGAAGACTAGAACTCAACAATAGAATTTGAAAAGTTAAAAGCTAGGGTCTTTCCATTAGGTTGAAGGATAATCACTAAGACTAGGACTTAGCTAGGGTCTTTCCACTAGGTTGAAGGATAACCAGTGGAGACTAGGACTTAACTAGGGTCTTTCCAGTAGGTTGAAGAATAACCGATGAAGACTATGACTTAACTAGGATCTTTTCACTAGGTTTAAGGATAAATAGTGAAGACTAGGATCTATATTTAGGTGAATCAACTTGAAGACAATTGATTATTTAGGGAAATAACCAACCCTGATATTGATAAAGTATTTTTATGAATGAAAAAATTCCAAGCAACTGGTTTCTATCAAGAAATATTGAAGAAGTTGGTATAATCAAGCTATCTTGTTTGGAGAATCAGGGAAGTTTATAGTCACCTTGACATTATTGGGTTCTCTAGTAAGGAGGAGAATAATTATTGGAGTTATTAGGATCAACCTAAGACATTGTTTCAATAGAGATTTATCTTAAAATAAGTAAAAATATTTCTACAACATATAGAGAAGACTTTCATCTTCAAATGCAAGAAGGCATAAAGCTTTCATCAAGCAAAGATTGATTTGAGTTACAGGTTATTATAGTTTTAGGTCTTAAAGAAGAGACCTTGATAGATATTGATTCAGGTCTTAAAGAAGAGACCTTGATAGAGACCAACCAATTGCCTATATTAGAGTGATATAGTCACAAGCAATGATGTAAAAGGTGAACTAGAGTTAATGCCAACCAAGACAATGATAAGGTGAATTGAACCCCTGAAGGAAGAGGTCAACCAGGGCATGCAAACATCAGATTGCACCAACATCACCTTAGAAAACTAGGGTGCACATAGTGAAGCAAACCAGGGCACACTTAGTGGAGCATTCAACATAAAAAATATCAAATAAAATTAGGGTGCATTCAACATCGTAAGCACTAAAAAAAATTAGAATCGAGCCAACACTACATTCAAAAGGGAGTTAGACCAACAAAGTTTAAGCCAAAGCAAAGTATTTTCACAAAGCTATTGAGACTAGCGTAGCTTGTTGAACAGTTTCTAAACCGATAGAACATATCAACATTACTTTGAATGCAACACACAAGCAGTCCAACTTGGCATATGAACAAACAACCCAACTCATTGACTTGGAAGGCAAACCAAGTCCAATGTAGAATTTGGAATGTAATAGTCGATAGGAAATTGAAAGGATAGTGCAATGCTTATCCTCTCCTTATCAGCATGTATTACAAGTGTCAAGCATGTGGAACGTTTCTCTGAGGAATATTACATTACAATGCACCTACTATGTAAAATGAGAAAACCGAACGATCAAGGAATTTAGAACATCTATCAAAGCATGTGAAGTATTAAAACGGTTGGCAGGTTGTGTTAGTGGTATTCAAAGGTAGTCAACAACCCAAAACAAATTCAATTTAGTCCAGAAAGAAAGCTAGAGTGATTTGAGGTAGTCAACAAGAAAACCAAGGTAGAGTGGTAGCACAAATATCAAAGGCAGAGTGGTAGCGTAGAAACCAAAGGCAGAGTGGGAATATGGAGAATTAAGGTAGAACGATAGTCAAGGCAACAACATACAAAGTGAATAGATGCAAAAGAAGGTATATTTTATAAATTTGGATATTTGTTAAGGTTTATATTTAATCTTTTGGAGTTATAAGGTTTTGGTATTATTAGATTTAATTAAGTTGAGGGAGATAATTAAATTAGTTAGAGATAAGTTATAATTGGAGAGATAAGTAGGACTAAGATAAATAAAATTAGGACCTATAAGGTTATTGATTATTATATTTATTTAAGGTTTTTAATTAAATTTTGGAGTGATAAGAATTAGATTTTTGAAGTTTATATAGTTTGATTTTATTTGTGGAGTTACACGTTTTTAATTTAAAAGTTTTTAATAGTTTTTTAAAAATTCAAAGTACTATAGAAAATTTGCAAAGTTCATATTTTCTAGTTTCTAAAATTTGGGAGACAAGGAATTCTACTTCATAGTTTTTTAACTTAGAAAATTTAAAAGTTAGGGATGTACAAGTATGTCTACTTCAAAAGAATCATTGAATTTAATAGATATGAAGTTTTTGATACAAAAAGAAAAAGTAAATTCTATAAAATTTGGAATCAAGAATATGCTTGCAAAATTTGAAGGAAAGTTAGATCTAGTTTCAAAATTGATCTATAGTGAAGCTATAGATGAAAACTTTGAAACATTTGAATACTATTTACATGCAAGGATTGTTGAAGCAATTGATGATGGAAAGGATAGTATTATGATACCTTTAGATATTGGTAGCATCATGTATATGACATTGCTTACACTTAGGTTTCATAAAGAAGAGAATATGAAATAAAAGGAATTGATTGAATCTCTTAAGAAGAAAGCAAAAGTAGATGAATCCTTTTTGAAAAAGATATTTCATTATTTCATGAAATATCAATATTTCAAGTTCATCTAACTCAATATCATATTATGATGCTTTAAGTGAATGTTCAGAAGTCTCTATATAGAAAAAGAGTCATAATTCTAAGGACAAAGGCAAAAGAAAGATTCTCACACAAGAATATAATGAAAATAAGGAAGTTCAAGTAATTTGTAATCTTGAAGCTATGAAGATTGAAGAACATGAAGCTAAATTTAGAGATGAAGTCAAGCAAGAAGAACCATGTGAAGATCAATTCCATTACAAAGTCACTTGAAGGAAGAAGACCATATTGAAGACTAAAGTCTTCAATAACCAAATAATGTAATACATGGGGTGTTGGATAATATTATATTATTTGGTACATGCTAATGTACCTCCTTTGGTACAACCTTGTAAATATTAGATTAGGGTTGTGTCCTAGATTAGAGTGTGAGTAAATATTTTATGTAATGTAATAATGTGTAGAAAATACACAAGTGTCATGTAAATAAGTGTGCAAGTGTTATGTGTGTAAATGTGCACAAGTGTCTCATATGTAAGTGTGCACATGTGTTCTTAGATTAGGATGTGTTATGTGAAGAGTCATGTCCAAGTGTGCATAGTATAATTTTTAAAGAAAGTTGAATGAGCAAATTTTGAGGCAAGTGTGGTGGTAGATGTGGCACCCTTGTGTGCCATGTATAATTTTTTTTGTAAATATATCCCCTATGCCAATCCATATGCAACACATGTTGCAGGTATCACTAGAACAAGGACACAAAGGTGTTAGATAATATAATTTTTAATTTTTTGGGGTCCATTATGGGAAATATTCCAAAGGACATAACTTTTGCATACGAAGCATATTGAGCCCATTGTTTTCAAATAATTTGTTTTTGAGCTCTTCACATTAGTGGCATTCGTCCATGCATATACTATAATGGTAGGAGTCAAATTATGTATGATGGATCATAAAGTCCTTAGTTACTTGCATAAATGGGTGAAATTTTAGTATTTGGTCAAATCCAAACGATTGGATTGTTATGTAGTAAGAACCTGTGTGCATATTTCAAGAGGATAAAGAAACTATTCTTGATGAAGAAACCCACCATAAAAGAGAAGAAGATGCTCTTGTCTTTTTTTCCTTGTTGATTCAACTAGAGTTACTTTTCAACATCAAAGAGGAGAGTGATCCTGTCAAGGTATGGTCAAAATTGTATGATATTTTTAGGACTATAAATATTACTAAAGTAAGTTGCTTGGAATTGGAGTTCTCCTATCTTAAATTGGTTGAGTTTTATAACATTGAGGAACTATATTAAGAGGTCCAAGGTATTGAGAGCATATATTACATCTTCTAGAGGAAAAAATAAAGATGATGCAAAATGTATGAAAATTATCCTTGATAATCTCTCCCCATATAGCGTGGAAAGTTGCTGCAAATTATGATTGTCTCTAGTGTCAAATTCTCAAAGCCAAATATAATTTTCAGCAGTTTCTCTCGGATTTTCTTCCTTCTGGAGGTTCTGCATTTTGGAACAGTTTGATTAGATCCAGAGACTTCATCAAAGATAATTGTTGTTGGGTGATTGACAATGTTAGGATTGTTTCTTTTTGGGATGACCCTTGGCTAAGAGACCATCCCCTTGCTATGGACCCATGTTTCAGGGATGTTTGTATGCTCTCCAAAGCGACGGGTTTTTGCAAGGTGGTTGATTTTATTTCTATTCAGAACGATCACAAATTATGGTCTCCCTCCTTAGAAACGACCAAGATCGTCTGATGTGGGATTCTCTTTTTCTTGAGATACGTTGGTATGTTGTGCAACATGAAGAGGTGGAAGACCGGTTAGTGTGGGATGGGGATCCTTTTCGGTTAAGGTTGCTTATTCTCTTCTCTGTCCTCGAGGAGCTAGTGATTTCCCTTGTTCTAAGATTTGTATTAAAAATTTGATCCCAAAGATAAATATTTTCTTCTAGTTGGCGGTGCAAAATAAGGTCTTGACCATTGAGAACTTGCATAAGAGGGGTTTTAATTTATTGAATCATTTTTTTCTATGCAAGCATGATTAGAAATATACTTCTCATCTGTTTCTCAGGTGCGAAGTCTTTCAGGACATTATATACTTTATTCTTCAACATGTTGGTGTTTCCTGGACTTTGCCGGATTCTATCAACGATTTTTTTCAACAATGGACGTCGCCCTTTTCTTTACCCCATATCAAATGTTTCTGGAAATTCTTGTTACCTCATCTTTCGTGGGGCGTTTGGAAGGAGTGGAACACGAGGGTGTTTAAAAACTCTGAATACGATATCTTTCATTTAAGCCAGAAGATAATTTGGAAGGTGTTAGAGAATGTGTTGATGGCTTTGAAATATTCTTGTCCCTCAGTGCCTAATGGACATCTTGATTATGTTGTCGAAGACATTCTTGGTTTTTATCCAGAGTTGAGACCCCCACTAGCTCTGAATTTAAGAGTTGCTATTCGCTGGACCCCACCCCCTCCAGGTTAGTTTAAGCTCATTTTCGATGGAGGGTCGAAGGGTAGTCCAGGCCTTGTCGATGTTGGTGGTGTGATTTGTGACTGCTATGGTGAAGTGATTTTGGCATTCACGAAGGATATCCATGTCAACGTCATAAAAATGCTCAATGGGGATTGTCGTCCCAGTTGGAGTATCTCTAATTTAATTGACGAATCTAGAGCCTATTTGATGTCTTTGGAGGAGGTGTTAATCAAACACGAGTCTAGAGAAGGGAACATTGTGACTCCTTAGCAAATCTAGGCGTATCTCATCAGAGTTTGGCAATTTGACGTACAAAGTTTTCGCTTGAAATCCTCTGCCTTGCTAATGAAGATAAATTTTAATGTTTGTCAAATGACACCTTGCCATCGGATGTGTTTCCTTGTTTTTAGTTGGTGTTGGAGTTTGATTTTCAGTGTCTTAATGATGGAGAGCCTTTACTCCTAGATCTCTCGATGTTCTCTTGGGTTCTCTCAGTTTGATGTTTACTCAAGATGGTGTGAGGAAAGCCTTTCCCCGCTTCAAAATTTTAAATTTCAAAATTTGAAATTCTCCCTTGCAACGTTCCTTCGTGAGTTTGTTTTGTGGGCTGTCCTGGATGTTCGTTGGTTTCTTGAACCTTCTCTGAGTATGCCTATGTCAGATTCTCATTACCTTTGTGCTTTCTTTTTCTGAAAAGTAGGTTGACGAGGTTAATGCTCCAAAGGTCTCTGTGGAGAGAAAAAGTTCGGTTTTTCATAATTTGAAACTCATTGATATCAATCAAAGGAAAATTTGGAGTTCATTGAAGTCAACGATGGATTTCTCTGAGGACATTTCTTGTGTGGATGCTTCTGTTGCTCAAGAGATGGGTAGGTTGGGGTAGAACTATCTCAGTTCTCCTCTTTGTATGTATCTTTGGGTTTTTGTTTGGTGCAGTCTTTTTTTGGTCTGTCCCACGGTGTTTGGTGGGGTTTAGCTCTGGTCTTTCTCGCCTGGATGGCATTTTGATTGTAATGGTTGTGGGATAATAATGTTATGTTATATATATTTTTTTAAGCGAAAAACCCCTTGCGGGGCCGCCTTGGTCTAAGAGACCACGAACAGGGGGTTCTAAACCGTCAAAGTCACCCGGGGGTCGCACCCAGCCCTGCCTGCACCAACATTATCAATTGGATTTTTAGTACCCAATTCGACTTTTTGGTAGGGTGGAGATTCGAACCTGGGACCTCCCTTGGAGGATTGCCCTCTCCTCTCCAACTCACCTACAACACCTGGGTATAATGTTATGTTATATTATGGTATATGTTTACGTTTTTATTATTTCATTTTTTATTTTATTAATGATAAAATTTGAAATACATTAATAAATAATAAATATACAAAGATTTATTATGAACTTAATCAATTAAATATCTTAATTTTTAAGAAAAAGAAATAAATTCTAACCTTAAGAGATACTTGCATATTTTTAAACTATTATAATACTTAACATCACATATAATAAAAATAATCAATTAATTCTTTTCACTTTTGTTTAACTATCATGTTAAGCTTAATCAAATTATTATTATAATGAAATTAGACAAGGTGGAGAAATGACTTATCCTATCAATGATAATGATTTAGATACCTATTTTTATTAACCATTAAGTGCAAGGTTCATAAGGGAGTTGGTTACAACCACACTATTTATAGTAACTATCAAGAGCAAGGTTGAAACCACATGAACTACTCCCAAGAAACCTATTCTTCCTTGTTATCTATTTATCTATTTTGTTATCGTTGACCCGAGGTAAGGGGATCGGGGATGCTCCCAACAAGCCTATTCTACCTCGTTATTGTTGTCGGTGTGGCGTGCACTCACAAGATAGACTACTAACTTTGCAAATTGGCATGCCCCCAAGGTTTGAACCTAGGTCTCTTCTTGTAAGTACGTGGCCAAACATACAATTGCCAATAAGATAGGCTAATACCTTTGCAAATAGGTTTGAACCTAGGTCTCTTCTTGTACGTGCCTGGGAATTAATACCTCTGCAAGTTAGCACGCTCGCATGCCCGTAAGATTTGAACCTAAATCTCTTCTTATAAATGCCTGGCCAAACATACAATTACCAATCACCTAATTCTTCAAATGATTCTTAATCCATAAATGCTTAATCCATAAAATGCTTAATCCAAAAAAAATAGTCAACTTCAAATGCTTAATCCATAAAATTTATGCGCTTATGAAATAAATTTTACCCTGTGAACAGTTATTCAAAAAGGAAAGGCAGTTGCCAATTCCCGTATGTATCAAAAAATAAAATAAAATTTATGCGCTTGTACAGGTAGTCTAAATTGGAAATATTTCTAAAGCAGAGTAATGCAAATTTTAGTGGAAAAAATTAAGGTTAAAGTAGATAAAAATTTATTTAAATTTAATATAATATTTTAAATAATTGAAATTTTATGAGGATAAATATTTTTATAAATACATAAATTTTAATACTTAATAAAATCATTAAAATATAATATAAATTTTAAATAATTTTGACATTGTTTCCTTTTCAATTCAGTTGCGTGAGCAACTGCTAGTCATAATTCTAGAATAATGGAATTGCCTGCTGTCAACTATGTATAGTTATTTCCGCGTATGAACGAATGCTTACATGTAAAGAAAGATAAGAATCCTCATGCATGTGATCACCTCCCTCAACGCTCCACGAATTAAATACCCACCACCTTTTACGCCCTGTAAGTCGGTATATCTCGCTTTAAATTGATGGTCGTCCAAGTCAATTCCACCTCTTCAACAAACCTTTCTGCTTTCGCTATTTCTTTCAAGAATTTGTTGTTCTGCTACGCTGCCGTTCTACACATCAGGTTTACCATGATTTTTATATTTTTAATTTTTATCTCTTTAATGGTAAAGATTTAATGAAAAACTGTCTTAGTTTATTTTGTTTCTCAAAAAAAAAAAAAAAGAAAGTTATACTCGAATCCACTCTTAAAACATCATCTGTTCTAGTTTTCCAACTTTGATGTTTTGTAATTGCAGATCAAGATGTATGCTCCCAACGCGCAGGCCATGTCCTACACTGATCATATTCAAAGGCGCCATGAAGAAAAAGGGTGTTTATATGCCTGGTGTGTATTAAAATAAAATCCTTCTTTTTTAATATATATGGATATTATTCTTATATGAAACTGTAAATCATACAAGATTTATGAGATTAGTTAATCCCTTATATTCAATGAGCACATAATAGTAATTGTGTGATTGCAGTCTGTTCACCATGTGCTGCTGTTTTTGCTGCTACGAGACCTGCGAGTGCTGCCTCGATATGCTCTGCTGCTGTTGCCCTTAGGGTTAGGAGTAGGGTTGGAGTCCCACTCATTTTGTTAAAAAATAAATAAGAGATGAGTTGCACATACTCTTTTGTTGTTGTTAAATATGTGGGAACATAGAAACAAACAGACTTTCATTTTTCCATTGTATTTTGGAATTAGATTGAATCTATCGTTTTTGTTAAGTTTTGGAAATTTTATTAGATTGAATCTATTGTTTTTGTTTAGTTTTGGAATTTTTAAGTTTTCGTCCAGAGATCAAATTAGTATGTATTAGGTTTTTATTATTGGGATACAGAATTGGTGTGTTTTATAGTAAATATTGGATTCCAACTTTTTGTATAGTGGTTTGAACTTAAAAAACCTAAAACCCTATCATTACAATATGTTCCAATAGATTTAATGATTTAAATACAAATTTTCTTTATTAAAATTAAAGAATTTAATGATTTAAATCTTAATTTTTCTTTAATAAAGTTTATTTATTTATTTTAATTGTGTTAAATAAAATAAAATGTCTTCACGATGATTCATAGATTAATACTTTTTTATTAATATTGTATTTCAACACACTAGAAAGTAATATGAATATAATATTTAATATTTATATATGGAATAGAATTATTTTTAAAATAGAATTCAAATTTTTATATATATTTTTTACACAAGTACCCTTATACACATCACACTTCACAATGGTTTGAACTTGAGTTTCTAGAAAGAAAGCCCAAAGCCTTAACCTCATGGGTGGTTCATGGGGACTAAGTTTATGTTTGAATTTTGACTTTACCTCATGGGTGGTTCACGGGGACTAAGTTTATGTTTAAATTTTGACTTTTTTTTCTCTTAAATAGGAAGAGGATATTTATGTAAATAGTTGGTAAGATAGGGTCAGGTAGAGGATATTTAGGGTGAGGTGAGGGGCTCTGGATTGGTAATTATTTGCAGAAGAGACTTAGGTTTAAACCTTGGGGGCATGCTTGTTGCAAAGGTAGTAGTCTAATACGAATTCTTTGAATGCTTGCCAAACGATGATGGTATGAATTTCGAGCCATCAATGGTTTTTTTCACACGGTAACTAAAAATAGTGTTGTATGTAACCAACTCTCCTATGTATAAAAAAGGTGAAGGAATCACTTTAAAATTTAAATATTTTAAGGCTCTTGATGAGGGGAGGTTTGGAGATAGTTGAGAGTGATGAGAAACCATCTCAAAGAAATAAAAATGCAAAATATCATATAATTAGGATATAAAATAAATAAAAATAAAATTTGTTGCTATTTATTTTTCCATTAATCATCTTGATGGGGGCATGGAGATCTAGGAGTCTATTAAGAAGGAATGACACAAGGAAGCTTAGATTTGTAGATATTTAATATTTTTCCCCAACTTCTTTTACTTATCCAATGATATGAGATGCATGATTTATTATCCAAATAATAGATAAACATCAAGCTAGAGTAATATTGCACTTGAATTAATAAAAGTACCAAGTATTATATTAAAAAAAATAGCTCTCTCACGGAATTTTATAATAATATGGATATTTTAACCTTTTAAAAACCTTACAAAATGAAAAAGAGATAGCCTTACCCCATGGATAAGGATAAACTTTTATAAGTTTCTTTATATTTGTTGAGGTCTTGATTATATATCTTAACCTTTATATATAAGAGTTTTTTTTTCAATGATAAGAAGTCAATACCCTCTTCGTTCTAAGTAAAAAACACTTCTAAAATGATTAATTCTTCATATCTTAAGAGAAGCCCTCTAAAAATGATTAATTCTTCATATCTTAAGAGGACCCCTCTATGAATGAGGATAAGGTTGTACTTGAACTTGAAATTCAAAAGCCTCTCTCTCCATCTCCTTATTATTCTTGTAGATGCAAAATTAAAACACCAATATATTTATATATATAAAACAAGATAAATATTGCACAAAAAGAGATGATTTTTATTAATATGGGGGAACCTCAAATCTCCAATAGTACAATGAAAGAATTGATTTCTTTGATATAAATGTTTACAACAACTAGGGTTCTCCGAAACCTAGCAAATAATGTTGGTGGTGTCTTCAATCTTACTTTTAATCCCAATAGATGTGAGTGGGCTTTGTGTTACCCAAATACTAGGTAACTCTAACTTAAGCAATTGCACAATGCTAATGTAGCACTTTTAGATCTACACACAAGATAATAGCAAATAGGTCGGTAGTAACTTTGAGGACTCCACAATGTGAGACCCTCAATAATCAATACAAAAACCCTAGCTATCTAATGTAAATAACATGAACAAAAACTAAAAATACATGAAATGAAATAAACCAATGGAAATTTTACCTTGAGATGCTTGCTATTTTTTGATATGATGTAATTTGTTACAGGAAGTTGGTGCGGCGATGCCCTAGCATCGCTTGAGGGTGAGTAGGGATGTAGAGCTTTGGTCTAAAATATCTGCGGGTGCTCAGCGGCATCAAAAAATGCCTGTGGATGCTCGAGAATGGTGGAAGGTACCCAAAGGTACTCAGTGGTGGAGGGGAAGCACCTAGAGATGCTCGATAGTGACAGAGAGTGCCTGAAGGTGTTTGGGAGCTAAGGGAAAGATCTGCAGAAGAAGATATGGCTAAGAAAAATTGGGGTCGACGAGTACAGAGAGGCTATGGTGAGCGAATAGTGAAGGTTGAGGATGCTTGGGACTCAAAGATAACTTTGAACACTTAGGACACGAAATACATTGAAGGGTGGATATTAATTTCGGGTGTGTGGCATGGATTGATGTAAATGGATGGCTGGGATTAAATAAAATCGAATGGCTGGGATTTATTTACATATATAATATTTATATTTATTAAATATATATAAAATATAATATTAAACATATATTTAATAAATATGCCTAAATATATAAATAAATCGGTAAGATGGCAGGAAGACCTGGATGGATGATAAGTGATTAGATTTTGGTGTCTACAAATGCCTCTTTTTGTATTGTATTACGTAAAACATAATGCAGTACAAAACACAAGACACCTATTTGGGCAAGGTGCAAAAACAACTTTCTCTTTGGATGAAAAATGAGGAAGAAAAAAATTAAATAATTTAGATTTGCGTAGCTTACCCCCTCAATTGGCGAATGAGTTTGCGAATGAATCTCATGAGCCAATTGAAAAATATGTGCAGATAAAATGTGGACGATAGGAATGATGTAAATGTGATACCATTTTTGTTCCAACGGTTGGAAAGGGATTGGAGGATAATATGAAATAATTGAGTCTATTTTTTTGCCCTAAAATATGAAGAATTTTGTGAAAAGTGATGAGAATGTGTTTATTTTTTCCCCAACAGATGAAGGGATTTTTACCAAGTGTTAATGCCATGATCATGTAAGATGTATCCCGTTGTGGGAAAGTCAAAACCGAATGTGGTTGCCCCAAATTTGGGGTGATTCAATGCTTTTTAATAATGTGCCTTTGGGCATCATTGATATGCAAGGATGAATATGCAAAGATAAAAGTAGTCAACTTTGAAGGTCCAACTAGTAACTATCAACAAATTCTTGTGGTTAGAACCAATCACCCTAGCTAAGGCCTTTCACTATGATGACTATCAAGGAGATGTGAGATAATGAAATGTGATTTTTTCCATGTGTTAAGCCCCACAAACTAGACCATCAATGATAGCTTTTGTGCAAATTATTCTTGGCAAGGTTTCACTCAAAATGTGAAGTATCAAATGTGATTGTGATTTCGAACAAGGAGATATGTAATGATGAAAATGGTCAAGTGTCCTTATAGTAGGCTATTCATCTTACCAAATTGCATGGATGTCAATCACTACAATCACCAAGTATATAAAATAAACTACTAGATACAAGGTTCACTTGAATGTTGTTTGAACTTGGTAAATATGCAACTGATGATTTGAAATGATATTGGTGATGTGAAAGTGAAGTGTTGATGATGAGAATGATGATTATGGTCATTTTATGAATATTTGGACCATTTTGGAGTGCTTTTGTAACTTATTATGCGAATTTATGATTTGTGGTCGCAAACGAAACTTATGTGTCCAAATCAGTTGGAACCTTCACAAAGACTATTAATATGATGAAATAGATGCATGGATGCAATATGAAGTGATTTTGTGGGGATACGCCACTATTTTGTAAATATTTATCCTTTTGTCAAAATTTATGCAAAAAATCGATTAATGCTTTTGGTATGCATAGATGCCCACCTATGTTTGGGTGCTCTGTAAATGCCCTGGTGCACTTAAGTATGCTAGGAAATGCCCATGGGCATCTCAAGGTATTGAAGCAACTATATATAGCTTGCTAGGAAAAATTTGAATTCATTTATGCACTTGTGAGTTTGAGAAGTTGTGTGTGGGAGAGTTGGGTGAAGTGGAGTGGAGTGAGGTGAAGTGAGGTGGGTGTGAAAGCTATGGAGGCGAAAGGAGTGAATGTGGGAATTAGAGCTAGAGTTGGAGTGTGAGCTACTAAGGTAATTCCCTTCTCTTTGTGTTGTGCAAAAAAAATTATGTTTTTTTTTAACATGTATTTACAATAGTGCTTTGTGCTGTGCTGCAACTTAGGATTTTGGAGGCTCAATATCGGTTCTCACCTTATATTCTTAGTATGAGGAAGGCATTGGTGGAGGATGCATGAGATTTGCTAGATGCTGTGGGGCTAGAGAAAGTAACTCATATTGATGTGGTGCAGGCGAATGAGGAGTACCTCTATGCATTGGCAAAGAGGTAGGATTCGGATAGGGGAACCTTTTAGCTTCCCACTGGAGAGGCGACTATTACACTTGAGGATGTATAACACATCCTCAAGGTGCCAGTGGAGGGAATTCACATCGATATTGGAGATGATCCAGGGACAGAGATGAAGAAGATATCTAGGGATAACTAGCAGAGTGTGAGGGTGAAGTGTGGGGGCATTCTCTACCTGTCCATGTATATGGACAAGGAGATGGATGCCCTACGAGCTTTGGTGATTCTCATGTTGGCAAACATCATGGCCTCAAACAATACTGGCTATAGGTTCCCTTGGAACCTGATAGGATTAGTGAGCGATATGCTTACTATGCAACAAGTGTATGTGTGGGCTCCTACCTTATTGGGGTAGGTGTACCAGGAGCTCTATGAGGTGAGGAGGCAGGGGAGGAAATGATTGGGATGCAATTTGCTATTGTAGTACTGAGGATGGGATAATTTTAGCATGGCATGACCATAGGGTCTACCAACTGCAGGCTAGGATAGGGGGTAGCCCTATGCTAGGAGGTGAGTGATGGTAGAGGAGGTACAACCGAGTCATCCTGTATAGATGAATTAGTGGTATAGGGATTTATAGGATGGATTGACATCTATCCAAATGATATGGAGGACATGGTGAGGTACTAGGTGGATAGGAGATGGAGAGCATCTACAACGAGTGCGATAGGCTAAGTGGGTGGTTGGGAGATATAAGAGTGAGATTGAGTATTTTTAGTTCTTATAGGTGCTTCGATAGTTCAGCCTGAGGTAGGATATTCTTGATGAGCCAGTGCTCTATAGGAGATATTGGGAGGAGGTAGGGCTACCATGTGCAAATCCATGGAGGGTGGCCTACAAGGATGATGAGGATATAAATATCCTAGATGCGTATCATGTGAGGATTATGACAGAGTACAAGGTATGGTTTGCTACACAACCACCATGGGCATTGACTTGAGTAGTGGCTAGTGGAGATGGGGATGAGGTCGAGGATAAGGGGATTCATAATACCCCCAAGTGGTAGTGAAACCTTCGATTTGATAGTCAAAGGAGGACTAAGGGTGTGGTTAGGCAGACTCCTCAGAGCATGGGAGATGGCAAATATGGGGAGGATGTGGAGGAGACTCTGGATGGGCCTCCCAATTGGAGTGAGGAGGATTGAGCGAGGCTAGAGCAACAGGTGGTGGAGTGGGATGCGATGGTGATGGCTCGATATGAGAGGATCACAAGTCTCTAAGTAGAGCTGACAGAGAGGGAGTGTAAGCATAATGTCAACATAATGCATCTTCGGTCTCAAAAAAGGTATATCGAGGCTTTGGAGGATAAATTGATAGAGCATCACATTCATTTTCCATATCCTTTGACCTCATCTATATCCGAGGCTGTTGGGCATAGTGAGTCTAGGCATAGCTCTAGGTCTAAGGCTCCTACTAGGTCTTAGGGGACCTATTGGAGGGCATAGCTAGTGCTTAGATGCACTTTTTGTCTATGAGCCTTGATGCTCCATTATATGTAGCCTTTTGAAACTCATTGTACATGCGATATTTATACATATATATACATGGATTTTACCTTTTGTGTTATATGTTTGTGTAAATGCTTTTTGTGGAATGCATGTTTATATGGATGATTAATGCATATGATATGTTATGGATGATTAATGAAAGGTATAGAATGCAAATGTTCTAATGATCATTTATAGTTTAAAATTTTCTTGGTCATGTTCTAGCATTGTTGTTTAATCAGGGGAACCAGATTTGGTGGCATATGGGGTGGATGACTCATGGAATAACATGGATGTTGACATGGAAGAAGATATGGAAGAATATATGGATATTGATATGGAAAACTGACTATTTTGTAGAGACTCAGACATACTAGTGGCATAAAAAAAACTCACTAAAACCACCTAATTCCTCTAGGACCAAATGTGTGTGCTGTGAATTTATTTATCGAATCAAGAGCTTGGTAATAACTCGAGACAATCAAGAACCAATGTGCATGCAAGTGAGTTTATTAACTCATCTTGAGTAAATTGGGTATGCCCTATTATGGATGAGATCAAGAGGCTAACTCCATAGTCCAAGTATTTGATCTCTTAAGTTTTGGGGATGACTATCTAACCGTTTGACTGGAAATGTAGTTCGATTATTACACCCACTGATCACTGGTGTGTGATGTAAAATATTTATAATTTTTGTTAGGGATTTTTCCCTACTCTTTCTTTTATTTTGAATTGTGATAGTGGTAAAAACCACTATTTTTGTGGACTATGTTGCGTGATGAGACAAACGAGGATTACCCTTTTCACTTCGAGGTTCAAACCAAGTATGGTGTTATCCCTCTTTGACACGAGATGCTTTTAAGATGTGGAATTGTGTTTGGTTCAAGAATATTTTGCAGTCAATTCCTAAAACTCAAGATTTTATTAGTGAAGATATGTAATGGTCCTAAAAGAAACTCAACATGTATTTAGAGTTTTCTTAAAATAGGAGTGGATGAATGATCGAAAACACCTAGGAATTATAGATGTATGGTTTGTGTGAATGGCAATTTGACTTTGTGGAATTGTGTGGATGATGTTGTGAAGGTGTCCCTGATTTAGTCAACGTGACCTTATTGGACCAATTCAAAACCTTGAACTTAATAAATGATCCCTAATATGAAATGTGAAATGTGGATGTGAATGCATTGTATGAAATGCAAAATGAAATGTGTGCGAATGCAATGTTTTGGAATGAAATGCAATGTTTTTGAATTTAATGTATGCAAATGAAGTGCAATATTTTTGTGTATTAGCCATGTATATATACATATATAAAAGGAATTATGCATAGAATACTCTCAAGTGTATGTTGTTCAGTGGCTCAGGTTTTTCTATTCCCCCTAGCCTGGTAAGCTTATGACCAAAGGGATTAGGTACCTTTGGAGCTTTCTAAAAATTGATATGTGACCAAAGGGATTAAGTACCTTTGGAGATTTTTAAAATTGAGATGTGACCAAAGGTGTTAGGCACCTTTGGAACTTTTTGGAATTGAGATGTGACAAAGGGAATAGGTGCCTTTAGATATTTTTGGAAATGAAGTGTGACCAAAGGAATTAGGACCTTTGGAGCTTTTTTTTTATGAGGAAGATGTGATACCTTAATCATCCTCAATTTGCTTGATGATTGAGTTGGTACCAATGTCCTGATTAGATGGGTTGGATTGACCGTTTGTAGATCTTGGACAACGTCTTTAAATACACAAAAGTTGTTGATGTCATGGCCCACTTGTTGATGGTAGGGACCGTACAAGTGCTTCTTATAATTCTTTCCATGTGGCTTGTTAAATCACTTGATTTGATTTTTGGAAGTACAATCTTTTGTGCTTCATAAATCCTTCGAAAAATGGTTGAATAATATTTTGAAAGCACTGTGTAATCTCGATGGGACTTTGTGGGACGCTTAGTGTGTTTGTTCAATAGTGTTGGATTTTGAAATGGTGTTACAGGTATCGTAACCTAATATGTGGATTGTGGAACAGAATGTTGCAATTGTTGTGGTTGTTGACATAAATGATGATGAAACTGATGATGAATCAACTACAACTCAATGTTAGTGAGTCAAGTTAAATTTTTTTGTAAAATTTTAGTGTGTTGACAATCTATTTGTAAGCCTTGGTTTTCTTGTTGAGTGAATTGAGATGTGGTGAATGGATGAGATTGAGTGTGTTATTGGAGGTGTGATGAATTGGAGTGTATGTAGTAAATTTGATGATGATGAGGTTGGTGAAGAAATGATTGTGAATGAAGAAAATGATATGATGTATGAGGACTATGGATGGGTTTATTTATGGGAATATAATGGGTTTATGGAGGTATGGGACTGGAAACCATAAAAAACTATGGTGCTCATGATGGAATTTGGCTACTGAAGATGGACTGAGTGGAAATTGGCTATTGAAGATGAACTTACTATTGAGTTGTCTGTTATTTCTTAAGTAATTTATTAAAATGTTCCCATGCTTCATTAATTTCCATATCATAATTTGAAGGCATGGAGGAAGATAGAACAACTGATGTGGTTGGGGGATAAGTGGCAATGGAAATTGCAACTTGATTGGAGGAAATGGGCACTTGTGAAGTAGCATTGACTTGTGCTTCATACTAGGGGTTGGTATAGGTGGATGTGTATGAAGTGCTAGGAGCACATGATGATTGGAGAATGGAGAAATGGTGGGAAAGTGCAACTGATACCTCCAAGAGAGGGTTGGTGTACACCTGGGTGAAGCTAGATGGTTGGGAGGGAATAAGTTCCTATTGTAAAGAAGGATCTTGACTAGGGGAGCTATGGATGGGTTGCAAGACATAATCAACCAATTTGTAGAGAGCCTCTACTTTGGCCATGTCTATGTGGGTGATGGTGTGGTCAATTGTGGGTGAAGATGATTTGATTTATGGAAGAGATGTGGAGGTGTATCTATGCAAGAAATCATTAGCCTGCACAGTGTGTTATGGGCCCACAAATAAATCTGTGCAATTTGTTTGAACCATGCTGATGGGATTTACCATAAAAGTGGTAGGAAATGAAGATGAACAGTTCATAGATGTATTGTTTTGGTTTAAAGCTTTATTTTGATTTCTTGTTAAGACCATAAGCTACTAAACCAAAATACAGATTATGTAGTAAAATGAAATGCAGAATTAAAACTTCACAAAAATCAAATCAAGACAAATCATTGTTAAGTTTGTTCAACATATGTGTCTTACCTCATTCATTGATTATCTCATTTTAGTGTGAATTAATTATTTTATATTTTGATTCTATGTGTTTCAATGTGCTAATCTGAATTAGAAATGGGTGAAGACTAAGGCTAGGTTGGGGCAACAAGATTCTTGTTGGTGATGAAATCCAACAAGTTTTCTCGGGGGTAATCTATGGTGTCTAGGGGTAGATATTTGTGGATGGAGATGAAACCCACTATCACCAAATATCAAGCAATGGTTGGTGATGAAATCCAACCACTAATGTTTAATATGAAACATGAAGTGTGTGTGAGATTCCTTTTTAAGGTTCTATTTTCTACGATGCACATACAATATTAGATACAACTGATTTCACTAGTCTAAATCAGAATCTAATATTAAGAGTATAAATTTCTCCAATTTATGTGAAGTACACCACTTAAATCCCTATCTAAATAGTGGGGTGTTCGTCCACTCCTCCGCTTGGAATCACCCAATGCGAGGATACTTTTAACACACTAATGATGTTCCTACTTAGATCAACAAAAGGAGGAGTTTCTAACCCTATAATGCAGTCTAATTTATGTAATTTAATAATTCACATGCAACCAAAATGTAGGATTTTTTCAATTGCAATACACCAGAAAACTAAAAACTTTAACTGGAAAATGGAAATGTGTGAATGCAATGTTGAACATGGAATGTGAGAAATGTAGTGTGTAACATGCAATGTTTAACATGGAATGTGTGAAATTTAGTATTGAATATTGAATATGTGAAATGCAATGTGTAAAATGCAATATTTAACATGGAATGTGTTAAATGAAGTGTTGAACATGGAATGTGTTAAATGCAGTGTTGAACATGAGATGTGTTAAATGTAGTGTTGAACATGAATTGTGTTAAATGTAATGTTGAACATGAATTGTGTTAAATACAATGTGTAAAATAAAAATAAGAATAACAACACTCAGAACAAAAAAACAAAGTATGCCTTGAGTATTGCAACAAATTTTTGATTTTTGATTTTTTTAACTTTTTTTTGTTTTATTTTATTTTTTATTTTATGATTCTCACACACAAGAAGAAAATGCACATAAATCACACTTTTTCTTTGTAATGAATTCAACCAAAAGTTGTGATTAGAGATTCCAATGTCAAGTATAAGCCCTCAAAAGAGATTTGGGGTACACCGCTTAAGACCCATCCTAAATCAACACATGATTCCAACAATGGAGGGTTCGCCCAACTCTTCTGCCCTAAACCAGAAAGTGGTTCCAATAGTAGGAGGAAACTTGAACAAAGAGAATATGTCACAATATAGAGGAATAAAAAACAAAAGAAAAGAGTACCATTACTTATACACTTTCTTACCCTATAATGCAACTAAACTACCTTTTTTTTCAAATGCATACAACACATAAAATGCAGCAAATGAAAAATGCTTAAAAATATTAGAAATTTAAATGCAACTGCCATGAATGCATAAATGCAAACCACATGAAACAGATAAATGCCTAAATGAAAAGTGCACTACTTTTTAAAATCCAAAATTAAATGTTTTCCTTTTAATATCACTTTTAAAAAGTAGAAAAAAATAACAAAAATGAAGCTAAGGTTTTAACCAAACTCACCAGGAAGCCTAAAATTTTTCTTCTAACTCTCTGTAAAACGCCCATGGGTGCTTCTAAAATACACATGGGTATTTATGGATGACCCTCGATCATTTTTGAGTATTCACGCACCTTCTACAACCTTTTGCAAATCTCCAGAAACCCTAATCCAACAAAAAATACAAATTCTATGCTTCTGAAAACCCTGCAAGATGAGATAGAAAACAATAAATTAGTCAACAAAGTAAATCAACATGAGAAACCCTTAGGGAGTCCCACTATGATCACCATTTTTAGATGCAAAAGTGAAACACCAATATATATATATATATATATATATATATACATATATATATATATACATATATATATATACATATATATATATATACATATATATATACATATATATATATATATATATATATATATACATATATATATATATATATATATAATTGAAATCAAGACCCAATATTGCACAAAAAGAGGTGATCTTTATTAATATGGGGAGAGAGCCTCAAATATCCAATAGTATAATGAAAGAATTGATTTATTTGATACAAATATTTAAAACATCTAGGGTTCTCCAAAACCCTAGAAAACAACATTGGTAGTGTCTTCAATCTCACTTATGATCCCAACAAATGTGAGTGGGCTTCGTGCTATCCAAATATTGGGCCACTCCAGCTTAAGAAGCTGCACAATACTGATGTAGCACTTCCAGATTTGCACACAAGACAATAGCAAATAGGTCAGTAGTAACTATGAGGAATCCACAATGTGAGGCCCTCAATAGTCAATACAAAAACTGTATCTATCTAATGTAAATAACATGAATAGAAACTAAAAATGAATGAAATGAAATAAACCAATGAAAATTTTACCTTAAGACACTTGATGTTTTATGATATGATGTAATTTGTTGTAGGAAATTGGTTGCACGATGCCCTAGCATCACCCGATGGCTAGTAGAGATACCGAGCTCTGGTCTAAAATGCTCGCGGGTACTTGATGGTAGCAAAAAATACTTGTGGGTGCTCGAGAATGGTGAAAAGAACCCATATGCACTCGATGGCAGAGGGGAAGCGCTCGATAGTGACAGAGAGCACCTGAAGGTGTTTAGGATTTGAGGGAAAGATCTGCAAAAGCAGAATTGGTTGACCAAAATGGAGGGTGATGGATGCAGAGGCTATGGCGAGCGAATAGTGAAGGGAGAGGATGCTTGGGACTTAAAGGAAACTTAGGGTATGAAAAACTTAGGGGTTGAGCCATTAGAATGGATCCTACGAATAATACACACTCGGTTATGTTAGGGTTTGAGCACCACAAATTGTGTGGCTCAGATTAAAACACATCAGAGGGTGGATATTAATTTGGGTGTGTGGCATGGATTGATGTAAATGGATGGCTGAGATTAAATCAAATCGGATGGCTGGGATTTATTTACATATATAATATTTATATTTATTAAATATATAATATAATATTAAAATATTAATATTAAACATATATTTAATAAATATGCTTAAATATATATAAATAAATGGGTAAGATGGCGAGAAGATCTAGATGGACAACAAGTGGCTAGACTTTGGTGTCTACAATTCTAAGAAAAGGTAAGGGAGCACCTACATTGGTGTAATTGGACCTAAATATGCCATTTAGATTTCTTATTAAATAGATACATTTTCTTAATAATGAATGTTTATACGAGGAGAGAGCAAACTAGTGAAAGAATCAATAATTTAATCGAGATTGGTTCCTAATAAATAAGTTAGAATTATCCTAATTAAAATTGGTGTAATTGGACTTAAATATGCCATTTAAAAATCTACTAAATAGATACCTTTTCTTAATAGTCAGTGTTTATATAAAAGGAAAGCAAATTGGTGAAATAATTAATTGTTGAATCTAGATTTGTTCCTAATAAACAAGTTAGAATTATCCCAATTGAAATTGGTGTAATTGGACCTAAAGATTCCATTTAGATTTTTTATTCGAATAGGTATAAGTGGGAATATAAAGGTGAATTGGTCAACTAAGTATCACATAGAGCAAATTAAGAGAATAATTGTCAAGACTATGCTGGTTTTTTAAAGTTGGAGAGGGAAAAACTAGTAGATATTGAATGATTAATTCCTATTTCTTGTAATCATGAAATTCATAACCCCCATGAATTACTCTTATGTTGTCAACAAACTCATACTAATATAAATAAATTTAAAATTTGTGGCGATGGAAATGAGTGACAATTTTTGCTTGCAAGATTTTTAATTCTGCAATGACGGGATTTTTTTCCTGAGTTGTGGATACCCTCTAGTTCACGGATATTGTATTGTAGTTGCATATATGATTGGATAAGAAGCCTTCAGGTTTGATGTAGGGTTCGTTGCTACCTTTCTTGATGGCCTAGTTGACATGAGCATTAGTGTAGGTCCTCTTGGCCCCCCCTTGACCTACTTCCACAACCTTCAGTTTTCTCCAATAGGAAGCCTCTTCTCTTTTTGGTTGAAGCTCATTTGCATATGCTATTCAAAAATTTCTCATTTATGGGCATGGGATATGTGGCCTTTTTGACCTTTACCCTGGTAAGGACAAAATCCATCTTCCATAAAAACTATTGCAATTGGTTGTGTCCCATGATGCAGGTTCTTTGGTAGAAAAATTCTTGAGTTCATACCCTGAATTGAACTCCATCAAGTGATGGGACCACTCTAGAAGGAAGAATTAGGGCCACATGAAAATTGTGGCCCTTCCTAGAGAATTTTTCCTCATTAAATTGCACTGTGTTTAAGACTCAGCTATCATCCTCAATGGAGGATTTTGGCACTATGGTAGATGTGGTATCTTCCTAAGAAGGCGGGGTCAAAACTTTGACCTAAACACCCAAAGCATCAATAATGCTCTGATTTGGGTTATAATCCCTAGTCTGCTGGTTCAAATTTGGCACAAGGACATCCTCATCGGCATTTTTAAATCCATTTGGGATCTTGTATCCTTTGATCTAGCTACCAAAGCAAAATCTAGAATGATAGATGCTAGAATGTGCATCTATGTCAATCTAGAGTTGGATTTGTTGAATTCCATAACTTGATCTTTGGTTTTTCCTCATGGAGTCAAGATATTTTATATGAAAGTAGACCTTTTGATTGTTCTCTTTGTAGAAATCTTGGACACCTATCCTCTAGTTGTCCTTCTTTGATGACCCAATCCTCTAGAGCTGCTCCTCAGATTTTTGCCCTTGCTTTCCCTACTCCTACTGAATTTGTCTTAAAGGCACCCTCTACTACTACTCCTTAGGATGCCCTTGTTGCTCCTACTGACCCTGCTTTGGAGGTATCCTCTATTGTTTTTCATAGGCTCCCTCCCCTACCTCCACTACTTTGGAGGCTTCCTCTGCTCTTGTTCCTCAGGATTCCCTTGTTGCTTATCAGGACTCTACCCCTACTTCCCTTGCTTCTACTGACATTGCTATGAAGGCACCCTTTGCTGATGCTCCTATTGAACCTATTTTGGAGGTGTCCTCTACTATTGTTTCTTAGGCTCCTATCCTTGCCTTCCTATTTGATTTAGAGGTACTCTCTAGAACTATCCCTCCTTGCTCCTACCTCACTTGCCTTGTAGTCGGGATCTCCTCTTATGCATTATGCTTATGTTCCCTCTAGAATCCCTCTTTAGGAGGGTCATCAGTTGAGAGACCCTCTCTTTGAGGAGCTCTTTGTACATCAGTGGGATGATGCTCCTCCGAATTCCAAGAAGCATAAATATAGGAACATAATTCATACTTCTTCTCCTCTCTTGGGATCCCAAGAATGCGAACTATTAGCCACCATAAAGAAAAAATTAAGGTGAGGTAGATCTTGATGATCACCATGTCTTTGTTTTAGGTTTTGGTTTCTCTTGTCTTGGTTTCTTCTCAGGTTCGTGCCTAGGATTTAGTTCTCTAGGTTCCTCTAGGGTCTTTTCTTGTTATAAGGTTGCTCTGTAGGCTCCTCTCTGAGGGCCTTCTCTTGATGTAAAGGTTTGAGGACCCTTTCAAAACCTCTTCCTCCAACCAATAAAAAAAATTGAAACTCATGCTAATGCTATAAGTTGTTACAAATATAATACCAAATCCTTTAGAGCTATGATTGAAATTTCTATTAAAAATATATGTTTTGATCAAATAATGAACAAAATGATTGGGATCCATCATTCATTTGCAAATGTTTATACTTCCATTGTAGGTATTCCCTACTTATTCCAATATTTTGGATTAATAAGAGCAACCCCTTTAAAAATTTAAGCTTTCCATATTTTGCATTAATAAAATACAATGTACAAACACACCATCAAATTAATTCACTATTAATATACATTATATAAGTCTAATTAATTCCCTACAGTAGTCCAATCCAACAAGATACAACCGATTCTCTATAGTAGTCCAATCTAATGAGATACACTGCATTAAGATTTATAATTTATCATCTATTTTAGAAAATATTTGAAACAATAAACAAATAAGAATAAAATACCACATTATCCAAAGATTGAATTGGAAGAGAAGATATATTAGAAAAAAGTTTTCTCTAAAATAAAATTTAAATAATTATATTAAATTACAAGCTATAAGAAAGTTATTTTTTTTAATCAGAATTCACCCATCACAAAGATGCACACAAGGAAAACTTACTTCATATTTACCTTTTATACTCAATCTATAAATAACATTAGATGTCATCCGAGTTTATCTTCATTTGCATGACACTCTTCCTTAAGCGAGGAAGCTATAAACCACTTAAAGGTTCATGTAAATAATGGAATGGCCAACATGACTTGTTTTTATGTGTCCCATGGTGATCTAATCTAAATTGAAGAGAATTATGTAAGAATCATAGGAATAAAAGTGATGAAATTTTTATATATTAAAATATCTATCAATAAAATCATGTGTGATTTTCCTTTTTATTGTTCCAAAATGTGGAGAAGAATCAAAAGAAGATGGTTCCACCTATGAGGAACAAACAAGAGGAAAATTTAGAAAGTAAAAATCCTAGATTATGAAGAGTATGATTAACTAACTTATTCATTGAACATAATAAAATTAAGAGAAATGTATACTATTTTGTTAACCCAATACCAAAATGAAGGAAAAAAAAAACAAAACAAAGGAAAGAAAAGAGATATATTCTTAAGCATAGTAAAATGAATCTTCCTACTAGTTAGCTACATTTTTATTAACTTGTTATGTTTTGTTGTTAAAGCTAAAATAAAAGGATTATATGGCGATTCTATTTATTATTATTTTCCTTGAGCTCATGTCATTTGATATGTTGCATATCAAATTAGTTAATTTGTAATAATTTTACAAATAACTATATTAAAAATAATCAATAATTTCTTAATTAATTATAAATATTTTTAATATAATATAATATTTATAAATATTACTTCATTATAAGAAAAAAAATTAAATTTTATTTGTTCAATTAGTTAGATTTCTCAACTTTTAACTGCAAACGTGTTGTAATATTATTATGTGGTCATGATGTAATGTAAGTAAGGCATACTATGCAATATAAGTAAGACATGTTTCAATCTCACCGACTTGAAAAAAATATATAATAAACAAGACCACATAGTAGCAATGTTCCCATTAAGATAGAGAGGGCCTAAGCCTCACCATGGCAAAAGTGAGGGTTTCACTCCCACTCCGACTTCCTTCAAAGAGGGCCTGTGAGGGTTTACTCCATGAGAGTTTAACTACCATGGAAGAGAGGGCCTAAGCCTCACCATGGCAGAGAGGGCCTGAGCCTCACCATGGCAGAGAGGGTCTGAGCCTCACAGTGGTAGAGAAGATCCTTGAGGGTTTCCTCCACAAGGGTTTCCTCTGCAAGGGTTTCACTCTCGCTTCGACTTCGATGCTCTAAAACCCTTTGAGTGGAAGGCCTCCTTTCTTCCATTTTGGTTTTGGATACTAGTCATGCTTAGTTTCTCTGCTATGGTTTGTGACCAAGGTGTTTTTCTTATTAGGGGTTTTCCTGGTATGTTCTTCTCTCTTATGGGTTTGGCATTATTACTCTTGTCAGGGGCAGAGGACCGAATGCTAACCCAAACCTATAGGGGTGATCCTGGGCCGTTATAATGCATGGGAAAACTTTGGTTGTTGGCCCCTTGGATGGCTTTTGCTTTGGTTGGTGGATGTTTTGGGTGGTTGCGTTTCTTGGATTTTTTGCTAGTTTCAAGGACTTAGTTGGATTATGTAGCATTTCTTCTGCGTTCTATAGTTTCACTTTTTTATGGATTTCCAAGGAGAGAAAAGAACTATCTACCAACCCAAACCCATTGGGGTGAGCTTGGTATGGTGTTTGGCTACAAAAATCTAATGGTGTTCCCTTAGTTGGCTTTAATTTTGATGGCTTGGCTGCTTTGGTTGGATGGTGCTTGGATGGCTCTATTGCTAGGGTTCTCTACCAGTAGTGGGTCCATGGCTGGTTTGTGTTGCTTTCTTCTAGGTTCGGTAATTTCTTGCTATATATGGCTATTCTAGGGAGATAAGGTCAAATACTAATCCAAACCAACTGGGATGAAAGTGGGTTATGTTGTAATGGTTTTTGGCTTTTGGTCCCATGTATTTGGTGGATTTCCTAGCTTCAATGGTCTATAGAGATCTCTTTCTCCAGTTCCAACAGTGGTGGTGTGTAAGGTTTATTTTTTTGGGATCTTACCCTTCTACCTCTCAAGTGTGGTACAAAATGTTGTTATCTCATTTTTCTTGTACTTGAGAGCGATTGTTCTTGTTTTGCGACTCTAGTTTTAGTTTAGACGACTCATAGTTTTTTACTTTCTCTTTCAAACTGTTGCAAGTGTAAGCCTCAGATCCTTCGTTGGGAAGAGTGATCTACTCTTGGTTTTAGTTTACTCCATTAGACGGGTGTGGTGTTGTTCCCCATCTGGGACATTTAGTTCATATCCTCTAGGACTTTATTGTTGTACTTTACGTAGGAGGGTTGGTGGTTAGTTTTTATGGAATTTGCTCCTCATTGGTGGGTTACCATTTTGGATGTAAACTACATTTCTCTTTTTGGAGCTTGTTGTTGGGTAACCCTTTTGGAGCTTATTGTAATGCTTGTGGAATCTTATCAAAACCCTCATCTCAGGTTGTGGGTCCCTCTCCAAACCCTCAGGTTCGAGGATCCTTAAAACCTCTTCTTTACCTGATAATTTTTTTTTCCCTTAAGAAGATATTATATATTTAAATTTTTTAAAAAAATATGATTGTTTTTTATTTGGTTAGTGTGAGAAACCCCTACGACCAACGCACAGGGCTAGGCAGGCTCTATTGCTAGGGTTCTCTACCAGTAGTGGGTCCATGACTGGTTTGTGTTGCTTTCTTCTAGGTTTGGTAATTTCTTGATATATATGGCTGTTCTAGGGAGATAAGGTCAAATACTAATACAAACCAGTTGGATTGAAAGTTGGTTATGTTGTAATGGTTTTTGGATTTTGGTCCCATGTATCTGGTGGATTTCCTAGCTTCAACGGTCTATAGAGATCTCTTTCTCTAGTTCCAGTAGTGGTGGTGTGTAAGGCTTATTTTTTTGGGATCTTACCCTTCTACCTCTCAAGTGTGGTACAAAATGTTGTTATCTCATTTTTCTTGTACCTGATAGTGATTGTTCTTGTTTTGCAACTCTAGTTTTAATTTGACGACTCATAGTTTTTTACTTTCTCTTTCAAACTATTGCAAGTGTAAGCCTCAAATCCTTCGTTGGGCAGAGTGATCTACTCTTGGTTTTAGTTTACTCCTATTAGACGGGTGTGGTGTTGTTCCCCATCTAGGACATTTAGTTCATATCCTCTAAGACTTTATTGTTGTACTTTACGTAGGAGGGTTTGTGGTTGGTTTTTCTGGAATTTGCTCCTCATTGGTGGGTTACCCTTTTGGATGTAAACTACATTTCTCTTTTTGGAGCTTGTTGTTGGGTAACCCTTTTGGAGCTTATTGTAATGCTTGTGGGATCATCTCGAAACCCTCATCTTAGGTTGTGGGTCCCTCTCCAAACCCTCAGGTTCGAGGATCCTTAAAACCTCTTCTTTACCTGATAATTTTTTTTCCCTTAAGAAGATATTATATCTTTAAAATTTTAAAACAAATATGATTGTTTTTTATTTGGTTAGTGTGAGAAACCCTTCCAACCAACGCACAGGGCTAGGCAGGCTCTATTGCTAGGGTTCTCTACCAGTAGTGGGTCCATGACTGGTTTGTGTTGCTTTCTTCTAGGTTCAGTAATTTCTTGCTATATATGGCTGTTATAGGGAGATAAGGTCAAATACTAATCCAAACCAATTGGGATGAAAGTGGGTTATGTTGTATTGGTTTTTGGATTTTGGTCCCATGTATCTGGTGGATTTCCTAGCTTCAACGGTCTATAGAGATCTCTTTCTCCAGTTCCAGCAGTGGTGGTGTGTAAGGCTTATATTTTTGGGATCTTACCCTTCTACCTCTCAAGTGTGGTACAAAATGTTTTTATCTCATTTTTATTATACCCGACAGTGATTGTTCTTGTTTTGCGACTCTAGTTTTAGTTTAGACGACTCATAGTTTTTTACTTTCTCTTTCAAACTTTTGCAAGTGTAAGTCTCAAATCCTTCGTTGGGCGAGTGATCTACTCTTGGTTTTAGTTTACTCTCGTTAGACAGGTGTGGTTTTTTTCCCCATCTAGGGCATTTAGTTCATATCCTCTAGGACTTTATTGTTGTACTTTACGTAGGAGGGTTGGTGGTTGGTTTTTATGGAATTTGCTCCTCATTGGTGGGTTACCCTTTTGGATGTAAACTACATTTTTCTTTTTGGAGCTTGTTGTTGGGTAACCATTTTGGAGCTTATTGTAATGCTTGCGGGATCCTCTCAAAACCCTCATCTCAGGTTGTGGGTCCCTCTCCAAACCCTCAAGTTCGAGGATCCTTAAAACCTCTTCTTTACCTGATAATTTTTTTTTCCCTTAAGAAGATATTATATCTTTAAAATTTTAAAACAAATATGATTGTTTTTTATTTGGTTAGTGTGAGAAACCCCTACGACCAACGCACAGGGCTAGGTAGGCTCTCCCAACCATGACCCCTCCTAAAGCCAAAAGCTATGCTTATCAATAGGGAATTTAACAAATATGATTTTATTACAATAACAATTATAATTCTTCATTGTAGTTTGAAAGTAACTAATTTAGTTCTTTGTGTGGATTTTATGATTTAAAAAAATAAAAAAATAAAAATGAGGGAAGTCTAGGGGATAAAGTGAGATTTTTCTTGGAAACAACAAAGACTTATATTGCTAGAGATAAAGTTTAATAAAGATAACCTTGGTTTTTTTTTTTGATAAGATGAACACTTAAGAAGTTATAGGTGTGGAAGAAAAAATAAAAAAACTTGATATATGTAATCAAACTAACGATCAATCATTTAAAAACAAATTAACTTACAAGGCACCATAAAACAATATTTTGAAAGAAAACAATTAAATAAAATTATAAAAAATGCAAGCTATATAATTAATATTAAAATTTATTTAACATTCAATATTAATTAATTATAGGCATTTTAACATAATTTTATGAAATATTAATATTCATAAAATTTTACTATAAAAATTTAATTAATTTTTTTTTGTTTTGTTTTGGTAAAATAATTTATTTTTAATTAAAAGATTTATAAATATTTCATGTAATTTTTGTGTATAAGGATATGAATGTAATAATAATGTTTTTTTGCTGAGTGTAGGTCGTGGTTCCAATATTGAGTTCCTTCTATGGTCCCCCTCATTTGGAGTAAAAGTTTACCAAGGTGGGATGGGGTAAAGTAGTAGCTTTATAGATTTGAAACCACTTCCATGGGGATAAAATGATGGAGATGTTGTTGATTACTCTACATAAATAATAATAATAATGCTTTTAAAATATAAATAAATTAGACTCAGGAGGACCTCTCGCTTTGGGCAGGAGGTCTCCTCTTCAACTTCTCGCTCCATCCTTGGCCCTTCCTGTGGTTTTCCAGGCAGATATGCTTTCTTGTGGATTTCTAGGCAGATCTCTTTCTTTTCTCGAGGATTCGTAGTGCGTTAAGGAGGTGCGGGAACAAGAGACCTCCCATTTCGAACAAGGGGTCACCTTTTCAATTATTGCTCCCTCATTGGCTCTTGCAGATTTTTAGGCAAATCTCTCCCTTCCTGTGGATTTCTAGGTAAATATCTTTTTCTTCTTGTAGATTCGTAGTATTCTATGGAGGTGCCCTAGTGCGGGAGCAAGAGACCTCCCACTTTGGATGGGAGGTCACCTCTTCATCTTCTTGCTCCCTCCTAGGCTCTTCCTAGGGTTTCCAAGTGGATCTCTTGCTTTACCGTGGAATTCTAGGCAGATCTACTATTTTTGCTAGGCTTTCTGGTCCTTCATGCCATTGTTTGGTGCTTGGATGGTCTCCAAGATATTTTTTTCTTCTTCTTGAGGTGCTCCAGGAAGTATTTTTGGGTGATGCTGTGTGGTCGACTTGGTTTTTGGATAGGATGTGGTGGTTTCTGTTCTTGATCGGTTTGGGGGTCTGCAAAGCTCTTCCCTACAGGTTTTTTCTTTGGCCATGGGTGGGTCCATGCACTTTACTGCCTGTAGGGGAACCTTTGTTCATCTCTAGATCTTGGATTTGCTTTGAAGTGGGCTCCAGTTCATTCGTTTCGCTTGTCAGGATGGTCATTCATTGGTGTTTCTAGGCTTAGGGAGGCTTTGATTATTCTCAACTGAGTGATTTCCATGGTTTGTGGTTCGTGGATGGTGGTTTAGGATTTTTGGTGGCTTTTATTCATTTTTCCTGCTTGCCAAGATGATCTCTCATGTGTTTCTAGGGCTTGGGGGATGCCCTGATTATTCCTTTTTGAGATTTTCCCATTGTTTGCGGTTCATGGCTGTAATTTTGAGGTTTTTGATAGATGCATTTCTCTTGATCTGCTTGCTAGGATGGTCATTCGCTACATTTTTTGGGCTTGGGGAGGCCTCAGATTTATAGTTGAGTGTTTATCATGGCTGGAATTTTGGGGCTCGTGTCCAAGGGTTTCTGATGGAGTCCTCTTATTCTTTTTTAGTCTTGGAGGGGACCATGTGCTACATTGTATTGCATAAGAGCTTCATGGTTTTTTCGCTAGTGGTAGGATTAGGGTTTCTTAAGGATCTGGGCATCCTCTCTTACCAAGGTTTGTCTTCTATTGTGCTTCACATTTCTTCTCTTGGAGATCGTAGGGAGGCTCTTGCGGATGGTCTAGTGTTGTTTGCGGATGTCCCTGAGCTATTTTATGGGTGGTCCTATGCTGGTTGTTGGACGGTCCTTTTTATTTTATGGATGGTCTTGTTTCGTTTGTGAATGGTCCTGTTGTTGTTTGTGGATGGTCATATTTTGGGTTGTGGATGGTCCTAATTTTTTTGGCGGATGATCCTATTTTATTTGCAAATGATCCTAGAAGATGGCCTTCTAATTCTAAGGTTTTCTCTTGTGTGGGAAAACCCTTTTCAAATTGGTGTGATATTTTTCTCTTATATGAAAAAACCCTTTTCAAATTTATGTGTATTTGTGAGTTTTTCTCTACTATCCCTACGAGGGCTTCTCTTCCCAACTTGTGTGGATTCCTCTCTTGCTCTTGCGAGGGCTTCTCTTTTTGTGTTTTTTAGCTGTTGTTGTCCTATAGCCCACAAAGGGTATTCTTATTCAATTTTTTTTGGTTGGGAACTCTTCTCCAAACCTTCATATTCTTGTAAAAGGTTACGAGATCCTTTCAAAACCCCTCTTACCAATAAAAAAATATAAATAAATTGGATATATTTTTTTTTAAATATAAATTCTCATAAAAATATTAATTTAAAAATATATTTTTTATTCTATGTTATAACCATATATGGTATTATAATATTTTAACAATTATACATGTATCACTTGTTAAAATTAAAACTTCTCCTTCTTAAAAGTTTAAAAATTTAACTAGTTGAGCTAATACCCTTAATAATTATAAGAGAAAACTAGGGCATAAGTTGGGTAGACAGAGTATTTTTTGGTTGTTGTAGAATTAAAGATAATATTGCTGCCTAGGAGGGCCCAATGGGGACATCTTCAAATACTCTTCTAGAGAGAAAAAGTTCTTTTGCAGATTTGGTGAAGGAAAAACCTCCAGCAGAGACTGAAGAAGCACAAAAATTGCATTAAAAATAATCTTTATGGATGCTAAAAAAAGATAAACATCTCAAAGAGTTAATGGATGCTTGCCATAGTCAGAATCAAGGCCAAATATTGTCATTGAATGAAGGATGGTAGAAGAAATAGTATTATATAGAGCCAATCATTATCTAATATGTAAATTCATGGGTACTCGTCCTACCCTAAATTATTTTACATTCTTGGGTTTGACAAAATTGGGAGCCTCTTGGTGAGTATTCTTTATGGGTTATTACTAATGGATATTTTATTTTTGGCTTTTCCTCACTTGCCGATATAAATAAGGCTTTCGAATTGGAAAAGAGGAATCATAGTCCGACAAGATTATTTGTTCAATCCTAGAGATTGGGATTTGATCCCTAAATTGAATCCAGTGTTGTCCCAATTTGGATCCATTTGTATGCACTTCCAATGGAGTTCTAGAGTGAGTAGGTATTGGAAATCATCGATAATTCCCTTGGAATATATTTGGGTGTTTCTAAAGATACAATGTAAGGAAACACAACAATTTATGCTAGATTATGAGTGGAAATGGATCTTAGCTAACCTTTTTTGGTAGAGGTTAAAATTAAAATTGTAGTCATATCTTGGATTCAACAACTAGATTATGAGGTGTTGCTCTTCAGGTGTATATTTTACCATAAATATGGGCATTTGGCTTGGTCTTGCCCAAACACTATGAACACAAAAATGGAGGTTCCTCCAGGAATGTTGAATCTTCCTAAGGAGGATAAGTCAACAACCAATAAAGAAACAACCAAAATTTCTAATGGTGGAGAAGCACATGGAGATGGTTTTGAATAGGCCAAAAGAAGGAGAAGGTCAAATAAAAAATTGGCAAAAATCAAACCCAACTCAAGCCCTCAGATAGGTGTGATATCTTCAAGACACTAGTGGACCAAGAAGAAGAATAATTCATGTAAGGAGTGAATGAAAGTAATGAAAATAATAACAACCATGTTCAAGACCCTCTTTCACCTTCTCTTATCCTAGAGTAGGTAATAGAGTGTAGTGAGTTACCACAATTAGAGATTTAAGGGGTATTGATAGTGCATAACTAAGAGTAGTTGATAATTAAGGATGTCATCATAGGTATATCAAAAAATATAGAAACGTTTGTGGGAGTAAAAATTATAGGAAGCCCTAGAAACTCAAATAACAAATTGCGATAAAATATAACCCAATTTCAAAGCTTGAGTAGTGCTTACCACTTAAAATCTCCTTTCATTGGGTAAGGTAGAGAAATAATCAACTAGCACTTCATTTTCTCTGTTTGTTGTGCTACGCGTTGCTCCACCTAGTGAAAAAGCTTTGCCCTTTTAATTTAACGTCTTATCTTGAGCTTTGAAAAAATAAAAAAGAGAGCTCTACTTTTCTCATTGTCCCTTCGTCTATTGTGCTACACACTACTCTAAATAAGTGTTGATGGTTCACTGTCAATCCCTAGGTCAAGCGTTGAAATAAAAATGAGAGCTCTACTTCTCTCGTGGTCCATCCATCTGTGCATTGCTCTAAATAAGTATCGATGGTTCACTATCAAGCCCTAGCTTGAGTTTTAAAATAAAAAGAAGAGCTCTACTTTTCTCGTGGTCCCTCCATCTGCACAATACTGATGGTTTGTTATCACTTATTTCTTAGAAAGAAAATGATCATCTCATTAGTCGTATTTACATTTGCTTTTCCCATGGTCTTTATATATTTTTTCATACCGAGACCCTAAGAGGGTGGTTTTAAGAGGGTTACCTAAGTCACCCTCTTAGCCCTAAGGGGGTGGTTTAAAACTATCCTCTTAGATCACCCTAAGACAATGGTTTTAAACCGTCGTCTTAGGGTCACCCTAAGAGGGTGGTTTTAAACCACCCTCTTAGGGCTAAGAGAGCGGTTTAAAACCACCCTCTTAGCCCTATGAGGTTTAAAATTGCCCTCTTAGGCTGACCGTAAGAGGGTGGTTTTAAATTGCCCTCTTAGGATCTATTAGGGCAATTTTTTACCACTATAAAAAACCACCTTATTTTAGCCATTGTTAAATCCCTTTTTTAGTGTAGTGGTATGTGTGAGGGGCGTACGTCTATTTTCAAAATAATAATCTATCATTGGATCTCATGTAGGAATTACCTCTTTATGCATACATATAACTAGTAACTCTCATCTATGTTTCACTATGTCGAGGAGAGGAAATGTTCCCTGCTAGCACATAGCGTTTATGTCTATTTTTGTAGGAAGATCTTAGAAAATATCTTGGCACATCACCATCCCTTTTATTTTGTTGAGTTGTTTTGATTTATCTCTCAAAACTCCTTTTTCTTTTTGAGTCCAAGTGTGCCCAGAAGATCACATTGTAACAAGGAGTCAGACTTGTATAAACTCCTAGAGACCCCCAATTTAGTCAAAACCCATGCTCTTGGTTGTGGTCTTGCTATTTTTCTCCTTGCAAGGTGTGATTGTCCTACTAAGGAAAATCAGAGATGACAACAATCCTTAAGGATGAAATTTATTTTTGCAAACAAGGCTCTTATGCTATTGACGTTAAATCTTAGAAAAAGCTTTTTGTAAGTGCTTGAAATTAGCACTATTTTTGTAAAATTCCACTATTGTAATTGCCTAGAAAAGGCTAAACTTTTGTAACTCCTTGTAATAGCCTAGTAGGCACATTTGGATTATACTCAGTCACAAATAGATTTTAATTTAACAAAGCATGTGACTACTTTAGCTATCATAGTTAGTCTTTTGGATGACAAAGTTAATGATATAGCAGTCCCAAGTGGCCCTAGTGGAGTCAAAATAAATAACATTCATGCAAGCAAAAAATGTGAAGTCAAGATTAATGAAGGTTTATGTGATCCTAAATTCTTGAAAATTTGGATCCAAGACTTAGATACTTGGCTTTTTACAACAAAATCAATGATAGAGTTCCCTTTACCAAATTGAAGCTTTTAGGTGTGGCCAAGGTTTTGATAACTAATTGCCAATGCAATAAAAATCCCATCAAAAATTAGGATGAACTTGTAAAATATTTGAAGGATACATTTTATCCCTCAAATTATGGCAAAGACCTCATCTACAAATGGCTTCACTTAAATCAAGGATACAACATGAGTGTCCAAGACTACATTTTTTAGTTTAACAAATTGAGAATATTAAATGGTGTAGAGTATATTGCTAATGGACTCATCATCAAGTTTAAAATTTATTTGTATAAATCAATATTTATGGAGTTGAATACACCCCTATCACCTCTTTGGATACATTATTCAATCAAACATAGTGGGTAGAGGAGAAATTTTCTAGATAATCAAGTAAATCTTGATCTTCAGGCACTTTCAAGGTACTCAATCAATAGCAACAACAAAAAATAGTGAAGAGGACTTCTTATTTATATCCCTCTTATCTTTCTTATTCTTATTCCTCTTGTACTTCATTTAATAACAATAAATTTTGTAATAATTGTAAAAGAAGAGGTCCTGTGGAATCTAATTTTTTATGAAAAGGAAGAACCTTATTGTACAATCTCAAAAGGAGAAACCACAAGATGACCCCATTGAGATCCTAGGAGAATATAGAGTGTATCTCATGAATCATATTTGTATGAATGTGGCTATGACAATGTGTTTGTTATGAAATCCCACCTAACTCACAATTTTTTTGTGGATTATATTTTTAACAACTTACAAAAGAACTTGATTGCAAAATCTATTTTTTATAGGTTGTAGTTACCTATGGAACCACATACTCATCCACACTCACTTGGATGAAATGATAATGGTTCCACCTCCTACATCATAGAAACTTGCACGATATCCTATGCTTTTAGCTTACATTTTATGGATAGAGTCACCTACAATGTAATTCTAATGGATTACTATGCTTTAATTCTTGGGAAACCCTATCAGTATGATAAAAGGTCTCAATATGATACGTATAACAGTACATACACCTTGCATCATGTAAATAAGACATTTTGCATTCATGGCCTTAATAATACCACACTTTTGCTCAACTCCAATCAACCACAAAGGATTTCTTTAGTCTTTAGTAGGCCATAGGACACACTAGCACCAACTACACCACTTTCTCCTCAAAAGAAGATGATCCCTCATTCATCATCACTACCTCCTCATTTTTCTTCAACTACCCCTCCTACTATACCCCTTCCTAGTATTGAGAGACCCTATTCTTGTTAGCTTTTGATACAATATCCAAAGGAAGATAACAATCACAAGATGACGAATAATATGAAATAAAATAAATATGCTAGATGACTGAGATATGCAATAAAAATAAATGATATATAAATGAATATAATATAACTATGGAGGAAATGAACACTCCATCAATAAAGCTACTAGACTACATTGCACCCATCACCAATGGATGGTGATCCACACAGAACTGTACTACCTACTAAGATCCCTAAGCTACTGTGTCAATGACTCTCCCATTTTTCTATATCTAACAATGAGGCCTTCCTTATATACGTAAAATAGGATACTTTGCCAAAACTCTATATAGCTATACAAGTGACACCTTGCACATTTACAACTTGCACATTGACACTTGTGCATTTGCTACATTGCATGAAGTAACTAGATAACTTCACCCTAAAGTAATCTAATATCCTAAGTATGTACCTTGGAATATACATTTACATAACCAAAATAATAGAATATAATCTATTTCTAACACTTCTTTGTAGCCTCCTTTAGCTACACAGGTTCCTATTTTGTAGAAAATTTTGCAAACTCAAAAATAGGCCTTTGGTCCTTATCGATTTCCTTCACAGGTTGGTGATAGAGTTGTAACCAAATGTTGTATCCTAGCATAAGTATCTATTTGCATCCTCAACCTTGTGTAGGGTTGTGATGATGTAGCATCTTATATTTCTCTTTGTCCTATCAATGGAGTATATTTTCAATGTTTGGTGCCTCAACCTCCTACTTTTATTATGAAAGTATTGGAGTCCAATGCTTCTATTATGTGGAGGTATGATGAGGACATCATTTAGACAGGATTATTTTTATGTTTTTAAGTCTAGTATATTTTTAATATTTTCTAAATTCCTAAGTTAGATTTTTTTGCTTCAAATAATAAATATTGGTAAACATAAATGATGACATAATCATTGGTTTGTATTTGTTAGCTTAGTCATAGTTCATATTGTTAGCATATTTCATATTTAGAAGATCATAGTTGTAATATTTCTATTTAGACACCCATTGTCAATGAAATCATTAGCTTCTTTTTATCCAATTTGTTAATCTAAGTTTCCACATCATCAAATCATTCAATCCCTAATATTTAATTAGAGATCCTTGATAGATGTAGTCAAGTCATAAAATGGAATTATGATGTTGGGTACAAGGGAAACAAAAATAAGGAAACAATATAAAGTGAAAACCACCAAAACTAGTGTTATTCAAATTGAATATCTAAAGGAAATATAATACCAACAGGAGGAGGAGGAATAATTAGAAATAATAAGGAAGAGCTTGTGTCTCATTATACTTTAAATAGTGGCTTTAAGAGAAATAATGAAGTTAAAGCTTGGGTGGCTTTGAAGGATTAAAAATATGTAGACAAATGAAATAGAATAGAGTATGGATGGAAGGTAATTCACTAATAGTAATAAATATGATTTTGAGGAAAGCAAAGACTCCATGGAACATACAAGAGATAGTTGTGGAAATATAAGACCTTTTTAAGGAGTTTGAAGAAATTAGGTTTACACATACATTAAGAGAATGAAATAAATGTGTAGATAGGATAGCGAATAGAGGGGTTTAATTCAGGATTGTGAAGTTAAATTCTATTTTCCATGGTTAGAGGAAGTAGTAAGTTTAGTTGATGTTGACAAGAAAATGTTGACTACCTAAACCAAATAATGATCAAGATTTACTATAATTTTTTCATTGGTAATACTTGCTTTATTTTATAACATTAATGGGTTTTCATATAAACTTTCTATTACAATTCTTATGGTTTCACTTATGCTTCATGAAGGAAACTAGCAATCTAAATCTGGTAAAGCAGACCACGATAGCTTGAATATTTGGAAATATTACTCTACTAAGATGCAATGCATATATGGTAGAGGTGGAATTTTGGTATTATGCAGACTGTTGAAAGAAAATGTAAAGAAGAAGGATGCTAAATTTTGGAATATTTATATTCACACAAAAAATTGAAGATCTAGAAAATAAAAATCAAGAATTCATACCGTCTATAAGAAATGATGTAGGTATATAGCTATAACAACTCAATTGAGATGAGAATTGAATTTATTTGTAAACTCTCAAGATATAAAGGATGGATTTGTGATTTGTCAAGTATGAGGAACCGAGTACAACCCTTTTTCTCCAACATATATATATGTTGGAGAAAAAGGGTTGTACTCGGTTCCTCATACTTGAAAAAATAGTTATATGGTTTAGAGCAATAAGGGGCCCCTTCTTTAATCATCATAATAAAAAAATTATTTACCTCAAGGGATGTCAATGAAGGTATTAAAAATCTAGGAACATGTAAGGCTTGTCACTTCAAGAAAATAATCAACAAAATCATATAACATGACCTTCCAAGGTATTGGACAACAAGCCTAAACATAACTCTCTTACATAATGGAGATATAGACAATACCTTAAACTATCCAACCACGATGATCAATTCCTTCTTTACAAATTTGTTTGAAAGTATGGTTGAGAGTAGAATCAACAAGTAGATAGAAGAAAAAGGAAAAAAAACAAAAGTATTGGGATTCACACCTATATCCATAAACAAATAGAAGCAATCCATCCACTCAAATCTTATAAAAACATAAAAAAACAAAAGAGAATATATAGTGTGATCTTGTAGGCACCATAAATAATTACTATATTATCCATAGATAAGAATCACAACTCTTCAATGTTATGGATGAAGTGGCTATGGGGTATTTATACCAATACCAAAATCTCAATTACATAAATAAAGTCAACCTAATTCAACATAATAAGAGAAATTTGGGTTAATTACAACTTGGAAGGTTTAACCGTAACAATATTGAACACAATGCATAGAGCCCACATAATAAAATAATATAATAAATTAAACACATTTGTATAATTTTTACCCATAGGTGTATATAAGATTGCATCATATAATATTGGGCTTGATCGTAAGTCAAATTATACTTTCAACACTCCCTTATAATACAAACTAAGAGGCCAAGGAGAGAAGACATCAATACCAATAACATATTCCCACCATAATGGATGTTCTATAGGTCTATGCACTTGAGAAAGACTCAACTATATTTCCCTCATCATCTAGAAATCTACTTGTATAAAGATGTATCTATACGAGAATCTCTTTTGGATAGACCATAGTCATCGTTTCCAATAATAGATACTCTCACATATATCCAAAGAACACCTTCTCTATGACTTTGTATGAGGAATAGAATCCAATAATACTCCCTATATAGTTTGCTCCAAAATTTTTAAGCCATAAATGGAAAGGCATGGAAGCATAAATTTCCCTTCTACAACTTACATCACCTTGTTTGAACACTTCAACTTGCCCTCAGGACACCTAGTTTTTGTTAGCAATAGAGGCTTTGCATGGACCTATTTATGATAAGAGCCATAATAAAATTCCATGAGCACCTTGACAAGAAATAGAAGAAAGAAGAGACCATAAAAAATTAGATCTTCATGCATAAGATGAATCAATAGCCCAATGCAATAAGAGGGATTAAATAGAGCATCTTCAAAGTCCTTTTTTCAGTATGCCTCTAAAAGACTTAATAACTACTACAATTGTAACAAATCCAACTATATCTTCCATAAATGTAGACCAAATATTTTTATTGCATAACATATTGCAAGTTTTCCTTTTTGAAATAGGGTAGTAAAATTTGAAGACTATCACACACAAATGCGAAGATCATGAAAATTTGTGCGATTTAAAAAAATGGTCTTAAAACTATTTCATATGCAAAAGTTATGGCCTCTAGAATGGTTGATTTAATAGCCTTCAAAAAATAAAATTAATATCATAAACCTTAAAAACATTGTGCCCAATCCTAGGATCCCACTTCTTATCTACTCATTTGTTATGTCTCCCACTTAATTTGTACCACTTGGTTACTAATTAACAACTAGAATTTGACACTTACCTTATTTTTTTTAGTTGATATGGTATAAATATGTGAAAATAAGGTTTAATGTCATGCAAGGGTGTCATGCCAACTACCATGTTGGCCAAAAAAATCTACAATTTTCTCCTCTAAGTGCCAATGGATTTGGGGGTTTGAACCTGAATCTCCAAGAACCAAAGCATCTTGTGCTACCCAACACAACCATATTCCTTTTGAATCAATATTCTCATCTTTGTTTAGAATAAAGGTTCTAATTAGACCATGTCCAAATATTTCTCTCATCTTTGTTTAGAAGAAACTTGTCATTTTGTTTTTTAATATTATATCTTATTCAGGTCCGAGGTGTAGACCAATTGGTTCATCCAAACCCCATAAGGGGGCGGAGGTCCAAGGTTCAAATCTTGGGCCTCGTCGGACTGAACGCTTGTCCCTTTCCTGGTGCTTTCAGCGGTGTAAAAGGTTTAAAATGATTGTGGCATGGTGGTTATAGGGGCGGACTGCACGAAGATCTGTGTGGCGGCTTCTGGGACGGACAACGCAGAATATTGTGGCGGCCATAAAAGCTGGACAGCCTACCCGGATTCGTGGCGGCTACCGATTCCACCATGTAAATACAAAAAAAATATATATATATATATTATATCTTATTCTTTTTCTTTTAGTTTCCTATTTGTAATTTTTTTTTTTTTTAATTTTGTATTAATATATTTTATTCTTTTGTTTTTAGACTTCTATTTGTAATTTAAAATTATTTTAAATTTGGATTCTTAAATTAATACCTTGACTTTGAAACACCTTATTTTTCAATTAGTTATATGGAATTGAAGTTGATTCTATTAATATTGTAGCATGAATTTAAAAATTCTTATTTTGACATCATATATTAGTTTTTAGATTTGAACTTTTTACCTTCGAGCTTATGTTTTTTTTTTTGTTAATTATAGTGTTTGTATTTATAGCGGGTTTTAACAAGGATCCCAAAACCTGATTACATAAGAAATGGGCCTAGGGCATCAATCCCTTGAAACTGAACACCAAAACAGAAATCCCGCCCAGCGGTAACAGTAAGCATGAAACAATTCCTCTTAGCGGGAAACAAACAAATAAGAAAGAAATTAGTTTTGGAGATCCCGCCCAGCGGGGAGTAGCCAAAAACCACCATCTAGAAGATCCCGCCCAGCAGGAAGCAAAGAAAAACCGTTACAATAAAATCCCGCCTCGCGGAAGCGATCAAAACCACCACAAACGAGTCCCGCCTAGCGGGAAGCAACGAGGAAATCCCGCCATCCGGAAACCAGCGAGAAAGAAAGGATCCCGCCTCGCGGGAAAACCGGCAGATTTGGCGGATCCCGCCTGTGGAGAAACCATCCCGCCCACCGGGAAAACATTTCGTTCGGCGAGAGCCATCTTGCGAGAAGCCGACGACCCGGCACGAGAGAGGATCCAGCCCATCAGGAAGTGACCAGAGAGTTGCACCACAAGGAACCCGCCTTGGGAAAATAGAAGAGGATCCCAGCAGCAGGGACCAAGAATCCCGTCTAAGCACAGAGCCCACCGAGGATTCGCAAGAAAAGGGGGAAGCTGTCCAAACCCTAAATCGTCACCTCCACCGCACCGAGAAATGTAGGGGACCAGATCCATGCGAATAACCTGCAAAAAACCCCAGGGGGAAGCTTGAGGGAAAAAGGGAAGGGATCCCCAACCAAACAGGGATCCCTGGGAAGCACCAGTCTGAAAAAAAAACCAAGGAAACCCTAGCCGGCCGGGAGGGGTGCAGATAGTGGAGAAGGATCTCCCCCCAGGAGATCATTTGCAAACAACCACTCCCCGGGAGGGATGACCTGGATTGAGCCAAGGACTGGGCAGGAACCAGGAGCCATGGGAGGGGGAGCAGGGGAGGGACCAGAGCCCTCCCCTCTCTACTTTCTTCCATGATTGGAATATTTTTTATTTTATCACCTTCGAGCTTATGTTTTTAATCACTTGAGGTTATACCATTTGATTAATAATAAAATTTATTCATAAAGATTAAAATGCTGACTTATGACAACAAAATCGTCAATCCTTATTGCTTCTAAACCCAATAGATAAATTATTCAAGTTCATTCATAATATCGGAACCTTGGTTTAGAGTTCAAAAATCCTTGCTTCCTACAACTTGCTTTAAGTTGCACACTTTTGTTTTAACAATTTTTTTATCTATTTATGTAGAGGAGTTGGAGAGTAATCGGATAGTTAAAACTCTTTAGTTGAAATCAAGAGGCCCAGGTTCAAATCTCTCCCCTTACATGTTTATCACATAATAATATTTATCCCTTTAAAAAAATTCACTTTTAAATTCTTATTTATCTTGACATAAGATTATTTTAATATTGAATTTGATAACCTAACTTCATATTTGTTTTACATTCATTCTAAGTAACAAGAAAAACAATTAAACATTAAGAACTACAAGCTTCTTGCAATGATTAGGGTTTTGACCTCTCTTTAGGAGGTCCAAGGTTGAAACCACACTAAGTATGAGAGTACCATGATCCCTCGTAAAAAATCTGTTTAAACTCATTGAAAAATAAGCAAAACAATAACATATATTTTAAATTTAATGTTTTTTTAAATTAAAAAAAAGTAAACTTTAATATTATGTTTTTTTTTTAATTCTTTAATATAATGCCCTTTTACGTCAAATTTATTTATTAAACAAGCATAAAATTATATAAGAATAAACATGTCACTAGTTGTGGTTAATTTAAAATATAACTTTTGATATATAATAAATTAAAAAATTATTTTTATATGGGATGAAATAAGTTTCATCCATATTACAACATGATTGTAAACCATATTTTTTCAACACCATATACTTTGAATCCACATTTTTAATAACATAATATCATGTTATTTGATTAATAATAAGGTTTGTAAACCATATTTATTTCAAGAACATATCCCTACGACCAATGCATAGGGCTGCGAAGGCTCCTCCAACAATGACCCCTCCTAAAGTTGAGAGCTATGCTTATCAATAGATAATTTAAAACACAACCAACACACACCCACCCCCTCACACACTCGCCCACATCGCAATTTAAACCTTAGACCTCCAAAAAAAAATCCAAATCTTAAACTGTTAAGTTATCCCCTTGAACAAAGACCATATACTTTGATTCCATATTTCTAATTACATGATATCATGTCATGTGATTAATAATAAGGTTTTCTAACATGCTATTCGATTAATGATAGGGGTTACTAATTGAGATTAAATCCCTTATGAAGTGAAATTTATCAAAGCCTTATTATTTACTTCAAATCAAATTAAGAAATATTATTTTTTATCATAGGAATTAAAAGTGGCTTATAGTTTAGACATTATTGATTTCCACCACTTCTTTCATAACATTTTGTTTATTTATTTATTTATTTTTATTTACTTACAAACAAAAATTGATAACACTTTTACCCAATATGAGGTAGGACATTGAAACAAACTCGGACACCACCTTTACCCAATATGGGGAAGGACATTGAAACAAACTCAGACACCACCTTTACCCAATATGGGGTAGGACATTGGAACAAAATTGGACACCATCACTATAAGAATTAAAAGTGACTTATAATTTAAAAATTCTTGCTTTCCACCGCTTCTTTATTAGCATTTTTTTATTTTTTTTACATAGGAAATTGGTAACACCTTTGTCCGATACTGGGTAGGACATCATATCAAACTTGTACATCACTACTAGATAAAATAGATAGAGCATTGAACCTATCCCCTTTTAGGTATGTCATCGTTTGAATGGTTTGAACCTAGGTCTTCGAATTAGAGCTCAAGGCCCAAACCACTATCCTTATGGACCCTTATTTTCTTTTTAATAAAATTTTCAATTCTTTATCTTTTAAATTTTTATTTGTTTTATACAAGATTTTTAAAATTTTGAATTTGATAACCCAACTTCATAACCCTTTATTATTCATTTTAATTAACAGATAAACATTAAAATAATAATAAATATTATATAATTTAAAAATGTTACAGTTAATTTGAAAGGGGTGTAAACCTTAGGTGTAGTCAAGTGATAAAACAAATCGATAAATTTAGCTATAGTTTTTGCAAAAGGGATGTAAACCTTAGGTGCAATCAAACGATAAAAGTAGAGGGTTGTTCGCATATTGTTTATTCAATTTGTAAGAAAGCCTCTTCGATCAGAAGACATATCTCTCAAAGATCTTTGGGTTCATGAGTGGATGAACCTTTGCCCTTTATCAGGATATCAAAGGGTGAATTTAGGTTGGATCTGATTGATCATGAAGCTCAAAAAATTATTTGTAAACTCAAAAGCAATAGACCAGGCTTAGTGGAGCTCAAAGGATACATTAAAGATTGATGGACCAATACATAATTCCAAGTAACTCTCTTACCCAAAAAATTATTTTCTTTTTTCTTTTTCAATTTAGCAGATAGAGACATGGTAATGGTTTATAGATATAATTGGTTTTTTTTTACAAAGGGGTGTTTGTATAAAACCTTGGACCCCTAGTTTCAACCCCTTTACAAAAGTTAATGGCTTTCTAATATGGATGAATCTTTATGCTCTCCTTGTGGAGTTTTGAGGAGAGAAGATATTCACAAAAATTGGTAATGATATTGGTGCATTCCAGTATATGGATGCCCAAACAAAGGAAATTATGTCTAGTAAAATTAATATGAGCAAAGCAAGATTGGTTTTTTGGATGGATGTTTCAATTCCTAGGTCTCAATCCATTACTATTACTATCTCCTCAAGCAAAGGTGAATGGATCCAAAATATTGAATATGAAAACTTCTCCCTAAGATGTTATGGTTGTTAGCAATATGGCCACCTAAAGAAGAGATACCTTGTCATATAATCATGCTTTGATTCCTCCTTTGGTGGAGGAGAAGGCCTTACATGCAAATGATTTGAAATCTTTAAATGTCCCAATTCAAAAGAAAGAAGCTCATCCTCCAAATGCACCAACTTTCTAGCAAATCATGCGAGCAACAAAAGACTCAACCCCAAAAGGAGAATTTGAATCGGATCATGAATAAAATTCAAATGGCTACTAAAGACCATCCAGATGATTTCATGGAAAATATTAGCACCTCATATAGTATTCTTGAAGCTAATTATGAAACAATCGGTGATGATCAATTTTTTGAAAATGAAGATCCTACAAAATGTGTTACAACTAGATATTATCTCAAGAGCTTGAAGTGCAAAAATGCATTCTTAGATCTTGCCACTCTAAAGAAGAAAGAACCTCTGTTGCAGAAAAAAAATAATCGAACTAATTTCCTCTTCGATGGATGACTATTATGTTTGTTTTCCTTCTATCTAATGGAGTTATGTGTCATGTAAGGGTTGTTCTTATTGTTAGTTCCTTAAAAAAAAAAAATTTGATTATCAAAACTTGCTAAAAATGTAATGAAAGCAATGCAATGATTTGTTTTTGTAATGGGAGTGACCCCCAATAGAAGCTACACATAGCTTATTAAAAAAATGTTAAAGTATAGAAAATTTAATAACCTATTTCATAAAAGTTAATTTTTAGCTGAGTTGCAAGCTTACTACAGTGGTAAGGGCTTTGGCCTCTCCTTGGGAGATCCGGGGTTCAAACCCCACTCGACCAGGACCCCTCATATAAACATGTGTAAACTCAAATTTTATCAAGTGACATTAGTTCAACTGGTGGAGGAGACCCAAGTTTGAATCTTACCAAACGAGATATGAATAATATTCAAGCTTTGTTGTAATGGCATTAGCTCAACTGGTTAGATTCCTCAACATTTCAAAGAGGAGACCCAAGTTTGAATCTTATCAAAAGATATATGAATAATATCCCAGCTTTGTTGTAATACTACAATGTGGTGATGAGGTAAGGGGCCCTTTCAATCCCATATAACCCATTTAAAAAATAATAATTAATTTTTATCTAAAAATATTAATTCAATTGACTAGATTCTTGATTTTTGAAGAAGAAAATAAGATTAAAATCTTATGAAAGAATGCATGTTTATATAAGCAACTTATTATAAATATAATGCAAAACCTGGTTCAATCTATTTTTTTTAAATGTTTAATTTTCCAAAAGTTACTAAACAATTCCTAATTTTATCCTATAGCAATCATGCCACCCCTTATTACCAATTTTATCAATTCAGTGATTCTAAAATATATTTCTCCATGTGTCACCAATAATCGTTTTAATTTTTCTTCTTTAAGTGCACTGACAGCAACCCAGACATAAACCTCAATTAATTTGCGTTGTGATATCTTTTCGAAAGGCATTCAGACAGTATTCTTCTACTCCCACAGTATAAACAGATTATATTTTGCATGACGACATTGTCCAACCAAAGCATACACCATTGTTCTTTCTCTTTTCAAAGACAACCGGAAGGCGGGCCATAGATATGTCTCGATTATGGTCGGTGCTGTTGAATTTGCAGGGCCCTCCTTCTCGGAAAGAGAAGGGTCATTGTTCCCCATGCTTTTGTTTCTACTTTTTAATAGGAATAGGAATAAAAGTGAATAAAAGTTAAATCGTTCACTGTTCCTGATGTTTTTGTTTCTGCTTTTTAATGTTATAGGGTAATGGGAATAAGAATAAAAGTTAAACCGGTCACTTGTCCTGATGCTGCCATTTTTAAAGCAAATAAGAAACAACAAGACGGCTTTCCGTATTTTATTCAGTAGTAGTGGGAAGATCATGGGAATAATAATTAAAGTTAAATCGTTTGCCTGTCCAGTAAACATCAGTCACATCACCAATGTATTCGACCTCAATAATTGAACCAAAAAATGGTGAAGGAAGGAGTCCCTGCTTTTCCCTTCTAATGGAGAATTTTTTTTGGCTCTGGTTTTTTCTTCTCTAGTTGAGAAAACATTTTGAACAGGGAGGAACAAAGTTCAGAGAAGTTGAGCGGGCAATGGGCAGATGGGACTTTCGATTTTTCCTTTTCAAATACATTGATAGTGGCTTAAAGAAAAGAATGAAATGCCATGGTTGACAGCTTGAAGATGTTATTTTTGGGGTCCAGTGTTTGTAGCTTTGGCATATAGTTTTCCGCTCAATTCTGCTACGAATTCCTTGTCCACTACAGCAACAAAAGAGGTCTAGGTAACTCCCATATCATATTTTCCCATGTGTATGTATCATACTAAGTAAAGGTAATACAGGGTTTTTCAGGTTTTTTACAACGTTTTGTCAATAACTAAATCAGATCAGATAGGAAGAGGGTAATGGGCAACACTTTCAGTTGTTGCCTCGCATGTTCTCCTTCCCAACAGCAAAACCAGAACGCCATGCAAAACGCCGCCCACACTTTGAATAGTCGATCTCATACGTCGACCAATTCTTGAACAGAATCCAGAGGGTAAGCATAAATTTGGCTACCTTTCGTGCTTCAATATTTTTATTGTAAGAGGAGGGGAAAAGCGGATCAAGTAGAGCCCGTATTGTTCTACTCAAATAACCTTCCGTCAACTAAACTCAACTGATTCGCTGTTGCTCAATCCTGTTTCTGCTGTTTAGTGGCATTTTAGGCATGGTACTGGCGTTCTGGTTCTGCTGTTTACTATCTGATCTGACAAAACGTTGTACAAAACCTGAGCAATGTGTTATCTTTACTTAGAATGAGGCATCCACATGGGACGAAATGATATAGGAGTTATCTGGGCCCACTTTTACCACTTTTATTGCTGTAGTGGACAAGGAATTCGTAGCAGAATTGAGGGAAAAAGTATATGTCAAAGCTACAATTACTGGACCCAAAAATAGCATCTTCAAGCTATCAAGTAGGACATTTTATTCTTTTTCTTAAGGCACTATTAATGTATTTTAAAAGAAACCATCAAAGTCTCATCTGCCCATTGCTGGCTCAAGTTTTCTGAACTTTGTTCCTCCCTATTAAAAATAAATTTCTCAATTAGAGAAGAAAGAAGCAGATCCACTTGAGAGGAAGTATGGAGGTCGAATACATTGGCAATGTCTACTGGACAAGCGAACAATTTAAGTTTTGTTATCGGTCGAAGGAAGTTTAAATATGTAGCCAATATCTTGCAAATAGCCAATATATGTAGCCAATATCAATTGTAATTTAGGAGTTTTATTGTTAATGTTTATAAGTGTTCTTTTCAAAATCGATGAGTGTCGTCTGTTCTAAGTCCATGTGAGAGGTGTGGATGTGTTCCACTAACAAAATACATATAAAACTATTAACTTTACTAAAACTATTAACTTTACTAAATGAGAATGTCCAAATTTTGTTTTCAATAAAATTGATTTAACTCTTCGATAGGAAAGTTATGATTTTGTAAAAAGAAAGGATTTAAAAAAAGTAAGACTTAGGTTTAATTTTTACGGTGATGTGTATAAATAATATTACTAAAAAAATAAATATATTTTTTAGTAATTATTATAATAAATTAACAGTGGGTTTTTAAAGAGGATCCCAAAACCTTATGTATAAAATTAGCCAACTTTCTAATGATGCATCATACCTCTTGGCTGTAACAATAAACCTAAATGAAAATAAAACCATCCTAATGCTGCAGACTTGAAAACAACAAAAGGGATTTTAGGCCCGGAGACCCAACAACAAAGAAAACAGGACAAACCCGAGAGAAACCCAAAAAGAGGCCGAAAACAAAGAGACAGACACCATGGATTGCTAATCACGATCCTCCTGTCCTTCCGAATTTGGGCACTTCTAGTTTTGCTTCAGGATAGAAATCATGGAGTTGACAGAAGTAAGAATGGAAGCAGCCAAGTCCAGGAGAGAATTACCGTGACTCTCCTTGTCGCTCTTCGTGTCCGACGGAATGTGCTGCGGACAGACATCCTTCTCCACCTTTCTGACTTTCCGTAGGCGCTGGGAATATCTTCCAGGAACGGACAGTAGCTTCTTTGCCATGCCACCCCAAAACACGTCGGAATGGGCCTTCCAAAAATTGCGTAAGGAAAACATCAGGAAGGGATGTCTGCCCTGGCCAACCTTTCCACCTCGGATGGGAAGCGAGACCGCCACACAACCGGGCACGTGGTCACGAGCCCTTTATTGGCCATGTGGTCAGCCACGCAATTTCATTCTCTCAAATATGATTTGCTACCCATCTACAGCGATAGGAGAGAAGAGATCTAGCCTCAAGGATGATGTTGTAGACTTTCCAAGACGGATTTTTCGTACCAATAAGGTAATTCACGATGTTGAGTGAGTCACCCTCAATGATAAGAGGTCGGGGATCCTCAGAGAGAATTCGAATACCATTCAGAGCGCCTCGGGATTCAGCATAGTGATTCGTCTGGGAGCCCAAATCTTCACAATAGGCCATCACAATATTCCCGTCATGATCACGGACAACCCCACTAGCGCCAGTGGGCCCAAGATTCCCCTTAGCCGCTCCATAAAAGTTTAATTTAATCCACCCCACGGGGGGTTTGGTCCACACAACATTCCTTCGACAGGGCCCTTTAACAACCTCCGAAATGGCCAGAGATTCATCATTTTGAGAATAGCTTCTTCGCTCGGAAGATGGGGACGGGGACTGGGAACCGCAATAGAATTCTCAATGGCGTAAGATAACGCCCTTTGAGCGACAAAAGGGGGCCCTCTAGGAGCTCTGCCAAAGATTATGGCATTCCTCTCTAACCAAATTTGCCAAATTAAATGGTGGAAGGAGGCCTCGAGGAGGAAGCAGAGCTTGGGATTCTTGAAAGGATTAGGCCATTGGTGAAAAGCATCTCTAAGGGATCGGTAAGAGCACCAAAGGATCTAGAAGGAGGATAGGACAATGCTCAGAACAAAGTGGGAAAACGGGCAATGCAAGAATAAATGATCCCTTGTCTCACAATCTGCTAAACACAAGTAACACCTATTGGGGAAGGCAAAACCTCTCTTGTGAAGGTTGTCAATAGTTAAGGCTTTATTGTGGAAAGCAATCCACGCGAAGAAGTTGATTTTAGGAACAACTCATTTCCTCCAAACAATATTCCACCTGTAGTCTAGAGCAGTCTTGGTGGTGAGAAGCTCATAAGTTGATTTAACAGAGAAACACCCATCCTCCGTACCACTCCAGATGATCCTGTCATTCCTCTTGGCAAAAGGAATTAAAATCGATAGAAGGATATTATCAAGGAAGGTAATCTCATTATTAAACCCCTCCACAACAGGAAGCTTCCACCGAGGGAAACGGGTGCTTCGATCAATGAGATCCGCCACCCTGAGGTGGGCGTTAGGGTCGGTCAAGATTCTCAGTCTAGCGAGGTCCTCCCTCAACCCAAGGGCTTCTTTAGTCGCCCACCTGTCATTCCAAAAGGAAATGCAGTTGCCATCACCCAAAATCTAGCGGGCTCCCAGACTGATCAGATGCTGGGTTTGGAGCACAGATTTCCAAAAGATCAATGCCACGGAGGATGTTTCAGCATCCAAGAAGGGGGTGGGGCCAAGATCCTTCATTTTAACCAGCGTAACCCACTCCACCGGGTTGCTAGACATAATCCTCCAAGCGTGCTTCGTGATCAGAGCCAGATTCATAAGTCTTGATCTTCTCAACCCCAGGCCGTCTTGATCTATCCTCGAACACACCTTGTCCCAGGCTACAAGGGGAAGTCTAGATTTCTCTTCGTTAGAAAGGTCCTCTGAATCTTCTCAATCTTGGAGTGGACTGCACTCGAAAGCATGAACACTAACATGAAGTAGGTCGAGATCCCCTGAAGATAGGCTTTGGTAAGGGTGGCTTTCCTAGCTTGCGATAGGAGTTTGCCCTTCCAAGTGCCGAGTTTCCTGTGAAGGCGCTCAAGAATCGTGTTCCACATGTCCCCATTGGCCTACCCGCTATAAGATAGAGGCAACCCCAGATAGGACGTAGGTAGGGAATCAATAGTGCATTCAAGAATTCTAGCAATCCAAATTTGTCTACGCAGAGGAGTGTTAATAAAGTAAATTTTGCCCTTGATGTAATTGACCTTTTGTCCAGTAGCTTGCTCATAATGGGACAGGATCCTCTTGAGCGACTTGGCTTGAGCAACGGACGCCCCAGTGGAAATGAGGGTGTCGTCCACAAATTGCTGATGAGTGACAGGATTAATTCTAGAAGTTGGCAAGATGCCAAAAATCTTGTTCTGCCGAAGAGCCTCTTTCATGGACCAACTCAGAACCTCTGCCAGAAGAATGAACAAGATGGGAGAAAGAGGATCGCCCTGTTTGAGGCCCCTGGAGCTTTAGAAATACCCAACTGGGGACCCATTGACCAAGACAGAAAAAAAGGGAGTGGATATACAGCTGTAGACAAGGTCAATCTAGTGGGGATGAAATCCAAACTTGAGGAGGACTGCACACAAAAAATTCCGGTCAACACGGTCGAAGGCTTTGTTCATGTCGAGCTTAAGAAAAAGAGCAGCATTCTTAGAGCGGTAAGCAGAATGAAGGGTCTCATGGACAGTGATAACACCATCAAGAATGTTTACTGCCTTTGACGAGTGCTCCCTTGACAAGGATCAATCGGAGAGGGGGAGGACTGTTTTGAGTCTATTGGCTATAGACTTGGTAAGGATCTTGTAAAAAACATTGCACAAGCTAATGGGCCGATAGTCAGAGAAACTTTTGCAGGAAGGAGACTTAGGAATGAGGGCAAGAAAGGTGGAATTGAGTTTCGGGTGGATAGATCTGGATGCTTGGATAACCCGAATAGCATCACACACATCCGGGCCCACGACCTCCCACATGACTTGGAAGAATCGGGAGGGGAAACCATCGGGCCCGGGGGCCTTATCCGGTTGCATGGAGAACAATGCTTCCTTAATCTCGGATGAGGAAAAAGGTTCCGAAGTTTCATGCTTACCTCATGGGAAACTTTAGTCAAAAAATTGGCGAGCATAGATTTCCGGACACTGGAGGTTGCTATCTGGAGGAGTGCTAAGCAAATCCTGAAAGAAATTAACCGCTTCGCTCCTGATTTCCTCAATATCCCTGGTAATGTGCCCATCCTTAAAAGTCACTTCTATGATCTTGTTGGCCCCTCTGTGCCTCATTGTAGACACATGAAAAAATCTCGTGTTGGAGTCTCCAATTTTCAACCACAAGTCACAAGATTTTTGGCGCCAGAACGTTTCCTCCCTAGCAAGAATAGAATGAAAGTCCACCAAAAAGCTTCGCTCTTCCTCCTTGAGACCCTCAGTGTAACCTTCGATAGCCATCCTTTCCTCCATAGCCTTCAGGTTCTCAGTGATGGATTTTTTGGACTCAAAAATTTTGTCGAAAACCACTTTGTTCCAAATCTTCAGTTTTTCTTTGACCATTTTGAGATTTAAAGCCACCCTCTTAGGAGCGCTTCCTTCCACCTTTGATTGCCACCACGCTGAAACCAATCCTTTGAAGTCTTTGTGGGAAATCCACATGGATTCGAATCTGAAAGGGGTCATAAAAATAGGCCCATCGTTTGCCTCCAAGAAAATAGGGTTATGGTCAGACCAAATCCTTGGAAGAGCCGAAAGGATAGCCCCGCCAAGGATGGGAATGGATTCTGGAGAAATGAAGAATTTGTCAAGTTTGACTTGAATCAAACCGCCCCCAATCCTTCTGTTACTCCATGTGAAGGAAGCCCCTTTGAGTTCGATGTCAAGCAGGCCATTAGCAGAGACAAAATCTCTGAAATCTTCCAAGCTACGGCTGGAGTGGTCAGACCCTCATTTTTTCTCCAAAGGATGAATGGGACAATTGAAGTCACCCTCTAAAACCCAAGGAAAGTTGCTAAAATTATCCCTCATCAGAGAGATAGCTTTCCACATTTCTGCTCTCTTTGGCAGAATTGGAAGCATAAACGTTGGATAGAATCAGGAAAAATTGGAGGTTTTGGACTGGAACAGTACATTGATGATTTTGTTGGAAGTTGACAACGAGCTGCCCTCAAACCTCAAAGGGTCCCACAAAACCATGAGTCCTCCCGCTGTTCCCACCTGCGTGAGTCGAGACGGACAATTTGCCCTGGTCCAAATGGCCTTTGCCACTTTGTCAGAGGAGATAGCATCAAGCTTGGTCTCTTGCAAAATAAGGATAGAAGGGTTAATCCTCCTATGGAGATCAGCCACTAACCTTCTCTTGGCTGCACCATTCAGTCCTCTCACATTCCATGAGAGGACTTTCATCTAGACAGTTTGAAGTTTTTCTTGCCTCCCCTTCCTTGTTGAGGGGGAGGTTTTGATGCATGAGCTTCATCCGAATGTGTGTCACAGTCATCTAGAACCAGAAAATGCTGGGTTCCATTTGCAACGTCAGTTGCAGTAACTTTGTCTCGCCTTTCCTTGTTATGAGGACGACCCTACTTCCTCTCACTACCAAAATCCACACTTTGCTTTCGACTCCTCGTATTTCGAGGGCTAATGTGATCGAATTGTTCACCCCTCCTTCCTAAGAGGTAATCTTCTAGCAGCGTCTGTGACTGACTAAAATTGGGATGACCTGTATCTTGGAGCAGAGGAACAACCTGAGTCAAAACTTGGGAAGGGGTCCGTTCCATCTCTTCCTGCGATTCGCTTTCCAAGTGGGAGTCTGCTCCTTGTTGGTTTTCAGCATCAAGATGCTCGAGGTCCGATTGGAGAGAGGGATTATCTTCAGGCTGAGAGAGTCCACCACAGTCTCTAGAGGGGCCTGGGGATACATGGCCCTTCGCATCTGGAATATTTGGTTGCTTTTCCTGATCTTCCTTGTGCTCCAGGGGGTTGTCGTTTTCACGTTTATGTTTTCCCAGTTTTTGAAGAGGACACTGGGACTGGAGGTGCCCTTGGGACCGACACTGGGTGCAGAAAGCTAGTCTATTTTCATAGACAATATCTTGTTTATGAAGAATGGTGCCTCCAGACCGAAGAGTGATGGAAGTTGGGAGTTACGCCTCCAAATCTGCCAGAATGCAAAATCGGTCCTGGACGAACCTTGTTCGAGCTCGGGTGGGAGGGTCAATGGTGACCAACTCCCCAATGGAACACGTAATACCTCTTATGAAATTTTCATGCCAGCCAAAGAGGGGAAGATTCGGGAGCCTAACCCATATTGGGGCAATGTTGATGTTCTGGGTCTCAGGACTGAAATCCATGTCCCACTTCCCGAGAAATAAACTTCTACGACCCAAAAACCATGGCCCGCCGACCAAAATTTTACAGTAATACTCCTTATTGTTCAATCTAATGGCAAAAAAACCTCGTGATAGGGCCGCCAGCTCCAAATGCCCAGAAGTCCTCCATTTTCTTGCTGCCAATTTTTGGATAGTTTCCATTTCGGGATGGCCTCCAATGAATTTACCTATTAGGGTAAATTTCTCAAACTCCATGAAGCTTGAAAGAACTTCCGTCGGGATGTCCAGCTCATCCCCAATCGAAAACAACTCTTTGGTAAAAAACTCGTTTAGGGTTTTTGAGGCCATCGCCTGGGCATAAGACTTTTGAGCCCCACCACCCCCTTTGTCTGGTGGGTCCTTACCTCGACCAAAATCGTTGCCAGCCCGGTCATCTTCAATGGGCCCGGGCGTTTTCGCTCCCCCGAAATCATGATGCCCTCCGATTGCTCCGTTGCATCCAAGAACCGAACCACCGCTGCTCCCGATCTCCCCTGCAGACTTCCCGCCCATCGACATCCTCCCTCTATTTGCAAATTTGTTAATTTCAATTCATGGTTCTAAAAAAAATTAAATATTAACCTCAAACACAAATTGGTTTGTCGATAAATTTCCTCTCAAAAAAATTTAAAATACTAGAATAAGAAAATCATCGACGACAATCGTCGAATGAAAAAACTGCAACGTCACAGATCATCGATGATGATCGTCTAAAAGCTTTAGGATGAAAAAACTGCAACGTCACAGATTAAAGGAATGCTATGGACAGGGCAACAGAAAACATATAATACCGTCAAGATAATCAAAATTGTGAAAGATATAGATGTTTGTTCTACAGGCATGCATACAGTGTGAATGATTCAATATTTAGATAGATCAAGGGTTAGATGGATTGGTAAGTGCAAGTGTGGCTAGGCACTTTCAAAGGTTAGATGGATTGGTAAGTGCAAGTGTGGTTGGGCACTTACAAAGAAGAGACCTAGGTTCAAAACTTGGGAGAAGCCAACCCTTTGCAAATGTAGTAATCTGATCCGAATCCTCTTAGTGCGTGTTAGGTTCAGGGAAGCCAAACCTTTGCAAAGGTAGTACTCTGCTCTGAATCCTCTGAGTGCACGTTAGATTGAAAAATGATGATGATACAAACCTCGAGTGACCTTTTGCAAAGGTAATAGTCTGCTCTGAATCCTTTGAGTGCACGTTAGACCGACAAACAATGATGATACGAATCTCGAGTGATCGGTGGTCCCCATCTCACGCCGAGTCAACAAGAACGAGACAGATAGGTTTGTTGGAGTAGTCCCTGTGGTTTGAACCTGCGCATGCCAGTTACTAAAATAGTGGTTGTAACCAACTCTCCTATGTAATCAATATATATATATATATATATATATATATATATATATATATATATTAAAATGGATCATATTATTTATTTTAAAATATATCAATGTGCTCTATAATAGGTTTGTTGGAGCAGTCCTTGTGGTTTGAACCCTACGTTTGCCAATTACTAAAAATAGTGGCTATAACCAACTCTCCTATGTAATCAAAAATATATATATTAAAATGGATCTTATTATTTAAAAAAATATCAATGTGCTCGTAATAGGACAAATATATATCATTTTAGAGTTTTTTTTTAATTAATAATAATAATTTATGACATAGAACTTGAGTGGTTTGATAGTGGAGATTTTGAAACTTTGAATAAAAATTTAAGGTTCAAAATTTTCCAAGGCTGTACACTATTCGGAGGTTAGATATGTTGGAAATTTGAGCAAGTTTTGTTGTCATTGATGTCAAGAGGTTGATGTCCAAATTTCATCGGCATTAATGTCATCAGGATGTTTTTACAAAAGGCAAAGAAGTGATTAAAAGAAATAGGATATAATATTTATTTTAAATATCATATGCTTAAAATAATCCTAAAAGATTTAAGACCCAAGGAAAGAGGAGCAGGTTTAAAAAGAAATAATAATATTATAATATTTTCGGGCAAAAGGATGAAGTAAAGAAAATGAGGTCCAAAGAATCATTAAAATAATATTTCCTTGAAAAAATCCATTGAACAATTTTTAAAGGATTTAATCTAATTTATTTAAATTAAACCAAAGGCGCCAAAGTTCTCAAAGGTTTTAAAAGTTAAATTCAAAATTCAAAATTCAAATTTGGGCCGACGAGTTAAGTGCAAAGGAAAACATGTATAAAAAAGGGAAAATGATTTTCATTTTAGTCCCTCACCTATGCTATTGAATGTTATGCTATGCTAATGCTATATGTGATTTTTTGTGCATTGCTTTGCTAAGTGAGAAGAGAGGATTTGTGGATTTTAAATTTTTAAGAGGCAGTCAGTGGTTGAAGTGCAAGTGACACGATAAAAAGGTTCCATAGTGTTGGGTAGCACAGTTGGTTGCCAAAGACTTGCTAAGGCGTTCACACAGCAGAGGTTGTGGTTTTGAATCCCCACCCGACTCATTTTTGTGAAGGAGGAACACATTTTGTTTGTTCGTCGAATCTTGCGGAGGCATAAGGGGGTGTGCGTGAACTAAGGTTCACGTGTGGGCGTGTAGCCCAACGGTAGCCTAGCCTTGGGCTAAGGCGCTTAGCGATAGTTGGTCGCGGGTTCGAGTTTGGGCGCAACCAAGACATGCGCAATATTTTTGAGACGTGGGCCAAAGACTAAGGTAAGCAGTTTTTTATTTAATTTCACCAAAGTTTTGGAGGCACAAGTTTTATAAGGGCCACATGATATTTTGCATAGTGGAATGCATAGAGAGTTATAAGGTTAATTAAAATTATTTTTTATTTTTGTTGCGTAGAAAAATAAATAAAGGTTTGGATGTTATTTTGAAAGTTTGGAGTTATAGGGGTTAATAAAAGAATTTGATTTTTATATGTTGGATGTTATTTTGAAAGGTTGGAGTTTATAAGGTGTTAGTAAAGGAACTTGATTTTTGAATATTATTTTGAAAGGTTGGAGTTTATAAGGTGTTAGTAAAGGAACTTGATTTTTGAATATTATTTTGAAAGGTTGGAGTTTATAAGGTGTTAGTAAAGGAACTTGATTTTTGAATATTATTTTGAGAGTTTGGAGATTATAAGGTGTACTAGAGATTTCATATTTTTGTATGGTCAAATAATTATTGGGGAGAATATGTGTGTGGAGATTTTGAGATAGGTTGTTTCTATCTAACTTTGAAATTGGTAAAGAGGATTTGAGTGTGATTAAGACAGGTTTTGAAGAGATATCTCCATAAAAAAAAAAAGGTATGGGCACATCATCCTTATGAGTGAAATATTGTTGGATTGAATGTTGTGAAATGCAAAGGTGGAGTAAAAATGATTGTTTGATAAGTATTGTTGGAAATATTTGAGTGAGTGTTCATGTGCATGAGTTGTGGATGTTGAAAGAACATGAGTATCATTGTTATGTGAAATTGAGAACTATCTTGAACTAGGGTTTTGTTAGAATAAGTGAATATTCTCTTATTGTGTAGGACTCAATTCTAAACAGGTTCAAGGCTAGAAGGTCAAACAAGTTCAAAGCAAGAAGGTCAAACAGGTTCAAGACAAGAAGATCAAGTAATTCATTAAGAGAAGGATATCAGAAAAACATGGAAGGAAGTTGATAAAGGAAATAATCAATGTACGATGTGAGTAAAGGTACTCCCACCCCAAAATTAATCACCTCAAGAGAGAAGGTGGTGAAGGGGCTATGCTTAAGAGTCATGTCTTTTAGCCCCATAGGTGTCCCTTTTGCCATTGATGTCAAAGGGGGAGATATTTGAGTAGGGGGAGCAGCCTCCAAGGAGATTATTGAGTTAGGGGGAGCAGCCTCCAAGGAGATATTTGATTTAGGGGGAGCAGCCTCCAAAGAGAGCATTGAGTTAGGGGAAGCAGCCTCCAAAGAGATTATTGAGTCAGGGGGAGCAGCTTTGATTCTCAGAGATGGTTTTTGTAGTGATTGTCATTTTTTCTTTAGATGTGTTACCATCAATGACAAAGGGGGATTGTTAGAAATTTGAGTTGTTTTATATTGTCATTGATGTCACATTAATTTCCCAAGGAACACATTGAGTTTTGATGACCAAAGCATTCATATTTTGGAGAGCATGGATATATACAAGGTTTTTGTGAGAACCAAGGTAGGCAAAATAAAAGGTTTTATTTAAAACCATGGATGGCATATTTGAACTGGGTTTTTCTTGAAACCCAAGTTAGGCTTTCGTTTCATCGAAAAAGGTGCCCCGATGATGGAGATATTTGATTTTAAATATTTAGTTTAAATTTTAATTTTAAAATTAAAATTAAAATTATTGCCGATGTCATAAAGTTCATGCGCTATCAAAGGTAATTATTAAAAGTTAAAAGCATTGACATTTCTTATCTTACAAAGGACATTTCATATATATATATGCAAAAGGCTTTTTGTTTTAAAGCCTCTAAGCAAGATTCGAAGAGAACATTTATTCGTAGGCGTCGAATTTCCTCGATGTGACAGCGTGGTCCAACGGTGAGCTTGGGAGTGTTAATGTTTTTGCTAGCGGATGTGTATGTGTTCGATTCCCACTGGATGCAAATTACGAGGAGTAATGAAGGAAATTCTTGGCCCACATTTTGACGTGAGCAAGAGGGCAGTGAGATAAGGGGAAAGTCTTCGCTCTCCATCTTATGCGAGAGAGTAGCTCGCATGGTCTTTGGCGCCGTGGTTGAGGTGTTGTGTGGGCAGTGACGAGGGTTCGATTCCCTCTAGAGGCAAGTAAACATTTTATTAAAACAATTTTTTATTATTGCCTAATGTTGGAGGAATAAGTTGTGGTTGAGGAAAATGTTTGATTAAATATTTTTTATTTAATTGGATGTCAAGTTTAAGAGTTATAGTGCACTTTTAGAAAAGGAGATATTTTTGGTTTTTCGTTTTATAAAAGTATATCATGTTATATATCGTTGGAAAGATTATTTCTAGGGCTATTTGATTATCTTGCTTAGAAGGAGAAATCAGATGTGTATAAAGAGATATTTCTATTTTTGTAAAGGGGTTCAAGTGAAGGTTGTTTTGTTCTTTTCAAAGTGTGTTGAGTCTGGCAGATTTCCAAAGAGGTTTCTTCATCTTCATAAAAGATATGGACACATTCTCCTATTGATTTTTTATAGTGGTTGATTTCTGAAATATCATTGGAGGGAAAATGATTGTTTGTGGTTTCCTTTTCGAGATTGGTTGGTTGAATGCTTCAAGGTTTTCTGAATTGAGAGTTGTGTTTAAACCTTGTTTTATAAGCATAGTTGTTGAAGCCCATTGGTTGTGAAAGAACATGAGTTAGAAAATAATATGAGTATCATTGTTATGTGAGATTTGTGGTTGAACATTGTTGGAAACATATGATTTGGTTGATACATACTTGGACTAGGGTTGTGTGAGAGAGAGTTGTCCCTTGTGGTGATTGAGTTTAGAACATATTGAGTCTCTAAAAATTCTCTTTATGGTTCTATAAGACTTGAGTTGAGTTGAGATTGATTTGGGTTGAGAGTGATATTAGAACATATTGAGTCTCTAACAATTCTCTTTATGCTTCTATGAGTTGACTTGAGTTGAGTTGAGATTGATTTGGGTTGAGAGTGAGATTAGAACATATTGAGTCTCTAAAAATTCTCTTTATGCTTCTATGAAGTTGATTTGAGTTGAGATTGCCATTCATTAGTGATTCATTTGAGTGCTACTTGAGCATAATTGATTGAGCCTTTGAGAAGGCCTTTGTGGACAGTTTTGGGACACATTTGAGGACAGTGTTGGGACAAATTTGAGGATAGATTTGTGGACAGATTTGGGACAGATTTGAACAAGTTCTTGGTGAGCTTGTTGGAAAAATTTTGGGCAAGTTCTTGGTGAGCTTGCTAGAGCATATTTGGACAATTTCTTGGTGAGCTTGTTGAAGTAGATTTTGGGCAAGTTCTTGGTGAGCTTGCTATATCAGATTTGGACAAGTTCTTAGTGAGCTTGTTGGAGCAGATTTGTACAAGTTCTGTGTGAGCTTGTTATTCAGCATTGGATAGGTTCTGTGTGAGGTTGTTATTCAGCATTGGACAGGTTTTGTGTGAGCTTGTTATTTAGCATTGGACAGGTTCTGTGTGAGATTGTTATTCAACATTGAAGTTTTGTGTGAGCTTGTTATTCAGTTTTGGATAGGTTCTGTGTGAGCTTCTTATTTAGAGTTGGATAAGTTCTGTGTGAACTTGTTATTCAAATTTGGACAAGTTATGTGTGAACTTTTTTATTGCCTAGCTTTGAGCAGATCAAATAAATCATTGTATTGGATATTTCTGTGTGAAATATTATAAGGATATCAGCTTGTGGAGTACCCAACATTGGGGGAACCACATTAAATCTTGTGTCTCAATTGTGTGTGGTGACTTGTGCTCTTGCTTAGTACTGCTATCTGAGTTATTAATGCACACTACTATATTTGGTTATTGCAATTAAAGACATTAATTGATATTAGTTTGAAAAGAAAGTAAAAAGTGGTCTTCTACTGTTCACCTCCCCCTCTCAGTATAAGCTTGTGTTCTTCAACTCCAAACTTTCAAAATAACATCCAAACCTTTATTTATTTTTCTAAGAAACAAAAATATAAAATAATTTTAATTAACCTTATAACTCCCTATGCATTCCACTATGCAAAATATCATGTGGCCTTTATAAAGCTTCGGTAAAATTAAATAAAAAAATGCTTACCTTAGTCTTTGGCCCACATCTCAAAAATATTGTGCACGTCTTGGCTGCGCCCAAACTCGAACCCGCGAGCAACTACTATCGAGCGCCTTAGCCCAAGTCTAGGCTACCATTGGGCTACATGCCCACATGTGAACCTTAGTTCATGCACACCCCCTTATGCCTCAACAAGATTCGGTGAACAAACAAAATGTCTTCCTCCTTCACAAAAATGAGTCACGTGGGGATTCAAAACCACAACCTCTACTATGCGAGCGCCTTAGAAAGTATTTGGCCACCGACTACGCTACCCAGCACTATGGAACCTTTTAATCGCGTCACTTGCACTTCAACCATCGACTACCTCTTAAAAAATTAAAATCCACAAATCTTCTCTTCTCACTTAGTAAAGTAGCGCACAAAAAATCACATATAGCATTAGCATAGCATAGCATTCAATAGCATAGGTGAGGGACTAAAATGAAAATCATTTTCTCTTTTTTTATACACATTTTCCTTTGCACTTAACTCGTCAGCCCAAATTCAAATTTTGAATTTCAAAATTTTAAAAACCTTTGAGAACTTTGGTGCCTTTGGTTTATTTAAATTAAAATTTTAACCATAGGTTAAAATATTTTAATTTAAAAAAATTTAATTACATCCTTTAAAAATTGTTCAATGGATTTTTTCAAGGAAATATTATTTTAATGATTCCTTGGACATCGTTTTCTTTACCTCATCCTTTTGCGTGAAAATATTATAATATTTAATATTATAATAATATTATTATTTTTTAAACATGCTCCTCCTTCCTTGGGTCTTCAATATTTTACGTCTCTTTTAGGCAATAATATTTAAAATAAATATTATATCCTATTTCTTTTAATCACTTCCTTGCATTTTGAAAAAACAACCTGATGACATTAATTACGACAAAACTTAGACATCAACCTCTTGACATCAATGACAACAAAACTTGCTCAAATTTACAATAATATCCCCCTTTGTCATTGATGGAAACCCTTTTTCCTTTAACCATTTCTTTTACCTTTTTTAGTTCTGCTCCCCTTGAGAAACTGCTCCCCTTGACTGAATGCTCTCCCCCTTTTAATTCAATGGCAAAGGGCCTCCTTTGGGACTAAATATAATACTCTTAGCTTAGCCCCCTCCCCACCTCATCTCCTTGAGGTGGGAGTTTCTCTACTCCTAGCATACACTGCTCTTTTTCTCTGTCCACCTTCTTCCTCAACTGATCCCTTTGATTTCTCTAAATATTCTTGTTCCTGCTTATCTCTGGAAATTTTGTTCTACACCACTTAGCCATATGTCCAATATTATTGCACTTAAAATACTTAATGTTGTGATTCCTTGAAGGTGCAAATATCTTGTAGTTCCTCTTAGTGAAGCTATATCCATTCCTATCATGAACCCTGCAATCAACTGCCTTATGACCAAATTGATTACAAGAGTGACAATACCCTTGAAAGAGATACCCATTTCTGAAATTTCTAATTGTGAAACCATGTCCCTGTCTTTCATGTGTCCTACACTACATAGCCTTGTGACCAAACCTGTGACATGAGAATCAACATCCATTGAAGAAGCCTTGCCTTGATCCCATTTGTCTCTTAGTCTCTTCTTCCCTGTGATGTTTCTTATTCCATATATTCCTTATATATGCATTGTTCCTTTCCTTGTTGAACCTTCTATTTTACAAATTATCCTCAAAAGTCTCACTTTATCTTACACTATCTTCTTCTTTGGAGCTTGAGATTGACTCCTCTCTTTGTTCTCTATGTTCCTCTTCAAAACCAAGTCTTGTTTTGTTTGACAAAGATATTTGTACCTTGATAATCTTATCCAAGGTCTTTGAGCTTTTCCCAAACTTGTGTTGCTTGTCTTTAGACTCTTTCATTTTCTTCCTTAGTGAAGCTACCTCTTGGTCTAATCTTTCACATTCTAAAACCTTTGCCTCTAACTTATCTTTAAATATCCTTGTCTTAGATATTGAGTTTGTTAGATCTTGTATAAGCTTTCCTTTCTCTTCATCACATTCTTGAAATTGAAGCTTGAGTTTTGAGTTCTGCTTTCTTACCTTCCTTAATTCCTTAAGAGTAGAAATAATCTCACTTTCAAGATCAACTTCTCCTTCCTCTTCATTTTATAATTCTTTATATTTTAGATCATATTCATTCCTATACTAAGTGCAAAGGAAAACGTGTATAAAAACGTGCAAACTATTTTCAATTTAGTCCCTCACCTATGCTATTGAATGCTATGCTATGCTAATGCTATATGTGATTTTTTGTGCGCTGCTTTACTAAGTGAGAAGAGAAGATTTGTGGATTTTATTTTTTTAAGAGGCAATCGGTGGTTGAAGAGCAAGTGATGCAATTAAAAGGTTCTATAGTGCTGGGTAGCATAGTCGATGGCAAAATACTTGCTAAGGTGCTCGCACAACAACGGTTATGGTTTTGAATCCCCACGTGACTCATTTTTGTGAAGGAGGAACACATTTTGTTTGTTCACTGAATCTTGCTAAGGCATAAGAGGGTGTGCGTGAACTAAGGTTCATGTGTGGGCGTGTAGCCCAACAGTAGCCTAGCCTTGGGCTAAGGCACTCGATAGTAGTTGCTCGCGGGTTCGAGTTTGGGCGCAGCCAAGACGTGCACAATATTTTTGAGAAGTGGGCCAAAGACTAAGGTAAGCATTTTTTATTTAATTTTACCGAAGCTTTATAAAGGACACGTGATATTTTGCATAGTGGAATGCATAGGGAGTTATAAGGTTAATTAAAATTATTTTATATTTTTGTTTCTTAGAAAAATAAATAAAGGTTTGGATGTTATTTTGAAATTTTGGAGTTGAAGAACACAAGATTATACTGAGAGGGGGGGTGAACAGTATAAGACCACTTTTTACTTTCTTTCCAAACCAATATCAATTAATGTCCTTAATTGCAATAACCAAATATAGCAATGTGCATTAATAACTCAGATAGCAGTAGTAAGCAAGAGCACAAGTCACCACACACAATTGAGACACAAGATTTAACGTGGTTCCCCCAATGTGGGGTACTCCACAAGCTGATCTCCTTATAATATTTCACACAAAAATATCCAATACAATGATTTCTTTGATCTGCTCAAAGCTAGGCAATAACAAGTTCACACAGAACTTGTCCAAATATGAATAACAAGTTCACATAGAACTTGTCCAACTCTGAATAACAAGCTCACACAGAACCTATCCAAAACTGAATAACAAGCTCACACAAAACTTGTCCAATGCTGAATAACAAGCTCACATAGAACCTGTCCAATGTTGAATAACAAGCTCACACAGAACCTGTCCAATGCTGAATAACAAGCTCACACAAAACTTGTCCAATTTGAATAACAAGCTCACAAAGAACTTGTCCAAATATGCTCCAACAAGCTCACCAAGAACTTGCCCAAATCTGCTCTAGCAAGCTCACCAAGAACTTGCCCAATTCTGCTCCAACAAGCTCACTAAGAACTTGTCCAAATCTGCTCTAGCAAGCTCACCAAGAACTTGCCCAAAATCTGTCCAACAAGCTCACCAAGAACTTGTTCCAAATATGTCCATAAATCTATCCACAAATCTATCCTTAAATTTGTCCCAACATTGTCCTCAAATGTGTTCCAAAACTATCCACAAAGGCCTTCTCAAAGGCTCAATCAATTATGCTCAAGTAGCACTCAAATGAACTCAATAATGAATGGCAATCTCAACTCAAATCAACTTCATAGAAGCATAAAGAGAATTGTTAGAGACTCAATATGTTCTAATCTCACTCTCAACCCAAATCAATCTCAACTCAACTCAAGTCAACTCATAGAAGCATAAAGAGAATTGTTAGAGACTCAATATGTTCTAATCTCACTCTCAACCCAAATCAGATCTCAACTCAACTCAAGTCTTATAGGACTGAACCATAACTTCAGAGATCACTTGTCTAGAGACTCAATCATGTTCTAAACTCAATCACCACAAGGGACAACTCTCTCTCACACAACCCTAGTCCAAGTATGTATCAACCAACTCAAATATTTCCAACAATGCTCAACCACAAATCTCACATAACAATGATACTCATGTTCTTTTCTAACTCATGTTCTTTCACAACCAATGGGCTTCAACAACTATGCTTATAAAACAAGGTTTAAACACAACTCTCAATTCAGAAAACCTTGAAGCATTCAACCAACCACTTTCGAAAAGGAAACCACAAACAATCATTTTCCCTCCAATGATATTTCAGAAATCAACCACCATAAACAATCAATAGGAGAATGTGCCCATACCTTTTATGAAGATGAAGAAACCCCTTTGGAAATCTGCCACACTCAACACACTTTGAAAAGAACAAAACAACCTTCACTTGAACCCCTTTACAAAAATAGAAATATCTCTTTATGTACACCTTATTTCTCCTTCTAAGCAAGATAATCAAATAGCCCTCGAAATAAGCTTTCCAACGATATATAACATGATATACTTTTATAAAAGGAAAAACCAAAAATATCTCCTTTTCTAAAAGTGCACTATAACTCTTAAACTTGCCTTCCGATTAAATAAAAAATATTTAATCAAACATTTTCCTCAACCACACCTTATTCCTCCAACATTAGGCAATAATAAAAAATTGTTTTAATAAAACGTTTACTTGCCTCTAGAGGGAATCGAACCCTCATCGCTGCCCACACAACACCTCAACCACGACGCCAAAGACCACGCGAGCTACTCGCTCGCATAAGATGGAGAGCGAAGACTCTCCCCTTATCTCGCTGCCCTCTTGCTCACGTCAAAACGTGGGCCAAGACTTTCCTTCCTTACTCCTCGCAATTCGTAGCCGGTGGGAATCGAACACATGCACATCCGCTAGCAAAAACCTTAACACTCCCAAGCTCACCGTTGGACCACGTTGTCACGTCGAGGAAATTCGGCGCCTACGAATAAATGTTCTCTTCGAATCTTGCTTAGGGGCTTTAAAACAAAAAGCCCTTTGCATATATATATGCAATCTCCTTTGTAAGATAATAAACGTCGGTGCTTTTAAATTTTAATAATTACCTTTGATAGCGCATGAACTTTATGACGTCGGCAATAATTTTAATTTTAATTTTAAAATTAAAATTTTAAATTTTAAATAATTAAAATTTAAACTAAATATTTAAAATCAAATATCTCCATCATCGGGGCACCTTTTTCGACGAAACGAAAGCCTAACTTGGGTTTCAAGAAAAACCCAGTTCAAATATGCCATCCATGGTTTTAAATAAAACCTTTTATTTTGCCTGCCTTGGTTCTCACAAAAACCTTGTATATATCCATGCTCTCCGAAATATGAATGCTTTGGTCATCAAAACTCAATGTGTTCCTTGGGACATTAATGTGACATCAATGACAACATAAAACAACTCAAATTGCCAACAATCTCCCCCTTTGTCATTGATGGCAACACCTCTAAAGCAAAAACCACAATCACTGCAAAAACCATCTCTGAGAATCAAAGTTGCTCCCCCTGACTCAATAATCTCTTTGGAGGCTGCTCCCCCTAACTCAATGCTCTCTTTGGAGGCTGCTCCCCCTAACTCAAATCTCTCCTTGGAGGCTGCTCCCCCTAACTCAATACTCTCTTTGGAGGCTGCTCCCCTAACTCAAATCTCTCCCCCTTTGACATCAATGGCAAAAGGGACACCTATGGGGCTAAAAGATATGACTCTTAAGCATAGCCCCCTCACCACCTTCTCTCTTGAGGTGATTAATTTTGGGGTGGGAGTACCTTTACTCCCATATTACATTGATTCTTTCCTTTATCAACTTCCTTCCATGTTTTTCTGATATCCTTCTCTTGATGAATTACTTGATCTTCTTGTCTTGAACCTGTTTGACCTTCTTGCCTTGAACCTGTTTGACCTTCTTGCCTTGAACCTATTTGGAATTGAGTCCTACACCATTTTGCAATATGCCCAAAGTTATTGCAAATAAAACACTTGATATTGTAGCCTTTGGATGGTGCCCATGTCCTGAATTCTTTCTTGAAGTAATTTCCATATCCATTCCTTTCTTGAACCCTGTATTGTGAAGCTCTGTTTTCATGACCATTATGACCATGACTTCTGAATTGTGTAGCTCTAAAACCAAAACCATGTTGCTCATTTCCTTTGCACTAAAAATCTTTATGACCAATCTTGTTACATGAGAAGCAATGTCCCTAAAAATCATACCTTCTTCCTTTGAAGTTTCTTCTTGCAAAATCAAACTTCTTTGATCCATAGACCCTAATGTATAGCCTGTGTCCAAATCCATTACAAGAAAAACAATGTCCTTGAAAATCCCTTTGTTCATGCCTTGGTTCCTCATACCTTTCTTGACCATTATCCCTATGATCATCTTCAACTTGTGCATTGCATTCTTGAACCTTCTTTGTAGTATCTAAATCTTCTTCCTTAATTTCTTCCTTGTTTTCCTCTTCAAGTATTTCTCTTTCTTTTGAACTTGATTCACCTATCTCAAAACAAGATCTAAACTGAATATTTGGAGCCATAGGAACTTTGGAACTTTCCTCACAAGTCTTAGGTGCTTCCTTGCTTTCATATTTTAGAACTTCCTTTCCTTTTGAGTGTGACTTCCCTAAACCTGAAATATGAGACCTTTGGTGCTTTGGAATCCTCATCTTCTTTCTCTTCATTATGTGTCATGTAGCAACTTGGCATCCATCTCTATAGCCTCTGAAATACATGTTTCCTTCTTAGTACAAATATCTTGATCTTTTGAAGCTCATGTGATGAGATCAAGACTTCTCAAGTAAGAACATTTCAATTATTTTAGATTCTCCTTAACCTCTTGTAGTTGCTCATGGATAACATTGAATTCTTCCTTTAGATCAACTGAGACATTATCCTCTTGTTTAACTTCTTCTATTTGGAGTGAATGTTCTTCTTCTACTTCTTTTATCCCATAGAAAAACCTTCTTCATCTTCACTTGTCACTAAGATCATTATAATCTTCTATAGCAAACAAACTCTCAAGATTTCTTTGACCATGCTTGTTTCCTTGATGTGTCATCTCATCTTCACTATCACTAAAACCATTGCAATATCCTGATCTGTGATCTCTTTGACCACACACAAAGCACTTGTTCTCTTTCACCTTCTATTCCTAGGAATAGATGTTCTTCCTTTTCATCATCTGATTTGTCTCTATCACTATGATCCGAGCTATCACTTGCTTCTACAATGTAGTAAGATTTCTTTGCCTTACAAAAAATTTTCTTCTTCTCATACCTGTTTTGCTTGTATCTGTCATCTTTGTCATGCTTATGCTTTCCATCTTCTTTTCTTCTTTGACCCTATTTTTCATCATCACTATTTTCTTCATGTGGACACTTGTATGCATAGTGACCAAGATCACCACACTTGTAGCATCTGACTTTCCTTATATCTCTGAAATTCCTTGAGTCCTTATTCCTTTTGATGAAGTTAGCTTCCTCATCATTTTCTAAAACTCTATCTATTTTTGAAACTTTCCCTTTCTCTTTTTCTGAAGCCTTGAATGCAATCTCTTTTATTGGAGCTTGATGCTTACTTACCCTCATCTCATAAGTTGTGAGAGTACCTTGCAATTCTTCCATTGTTAGCTTGTTGATATCCATTGTTTCTTCTATTGCTTGAAACCTTAGAATCATATTTCATGGGAAGTGATCTCAAAACCTTTTGAGTAACTTCTGATTCTTTCATCTCAAAACCTAGGCCTCTCATGGTGTTAGTAATCTCATCAACTCGAAGTAAAAACTTTGCAATATCTTCAGAATCTTCCATTTTCAATTCCTCAAATATTTTTCTATGAGTTTGTAGTTTTGCCAACTTTACCTTGGAATCTCCTTCATAAGTATTCCGCAACTTGGTCCACATCTCATTAGCTGAATTACATACCATGACCTTTGCAAAATCTATCTCACGTAGCCCACTCAAAATACAATTCATTGCTCTTGCATTGATCTCAACCAATTTCTTGGTAGTCTTATCTTCCTCGGGATCACCTTCAACCCTATACTCTTTTTCAACCATCTGCCATACCTCATATCCTTGTGATATCAAGTAGTTCTTCATCCTCATGCTCTAGAAAGCATAATTGTTACCATCAAATAATGGAGCCTTATTTGTAGATGATCCATTCTGTGAAGCCATTTGTGTTCTTGTAGAATCTACCCTCAAGTTGTTAGCTTTTCAGAAGGAACCCGCTCTGATACCAATTGAAGAACACAAGCTTATACTGAGAGGGGGGTGAACAGTATAAGACCACTTTTTACTTTCTTTCCAAACCAATATCAATTAATGTCCTTAATTGTAATAACCAAATATAGTAGTGTGCATTAATAACTCAGATAGCAGTAGTAAGCAAGAGCACAAGTCACCACACACAATTGAGACACAATATTTAACGTGGTTCCCCCAATGTGGGGTACTCCACAAGCTGATCTCCTTATAATATTTCACATAAAAATATCCAATACAATGATTTCTTTGATCTGCTCAAAGCTAGGCAATAACAAGTTCACACAGAACTTGTCCAAATCTGAATAACAAGTTCACATAGAACTTGTCCAACTCTGAATAACAAGCTCACACAGAACTTGTCCAATGCTGAATAACAAGCTCACATAGAACTTATCCAATGTTGAATAACAAGCTCACTAAGAACTTGTCCAATGCTAAATAACAAGCTCACACAAAACCTGTCCAATGTTGAATAACAAGCTCACATAGAACTTGTCCAAATCTTCTCCAACAAGCTCACTAAGAACTTGTCCAAATCTGCTCTAGCAAGCTCACCAAGAACTTGCCCAAAATCTGCTTCAACAAGCTCACTAAGAACTTGTCCAAATCTGCTCTAGCAAGCTCACCAAGAACTTGCCCAAAATCTATCCAACAAGCTCACCAAGAACTTGTTCAAATCTGTCCCAAATCTATCCACAAATCTATCCACAAATCTATCCTCAAATCTATCCCAACACTTTCCTCAAATGTGTCCAAACTATCCCAAATTGTCCAAAATCTATCCCAAAGGCCTTCTCAAAGACTCAATCAATCATGCTCAAGTAGCACTCAAACCAATGAACTCAACAATGAATGGCAATTTCTAAGGTACTCAACTCAACTCAAATCAACTTCATAGAAGCATAAAGAGAATTGTTAGAGACTCAATATGTTCTAATCTCACTCTCAACCCAAATCAATCTCAACTCAACTCAAGTCAACTCATAGAAGCATAAAGAGAATTGTTAGAGACTCAATATGTTCTAATCTCACTCTCAACCCAAATCAATCTCAACTCAACTCAAGTCTTATAGAACCATAAAGAGAATTGTTAGAGACTCAATATGTTCTAAACTCAATCACCACAAGGGACAACTCTCTCTCACACAACCCTAGTCCAAGTATGTATCAACCAACTCAAATGTTTCCAACAATGCTCAACCACAAATCTCACATAACAATGATACTCATGTTCTTTTCTAACTCATGTTCTTTCACAACCAATGGGCTTCAACAACTATGCTTATAAAACAAGGTTTAAACACAACTCTCAATTCAGAAAACCTTGAAGCATTCAACCAACCACTTTCGAAAAGGAAACCACAAACAATCCTTTTCCCTCCAATGATATTTCAGAAATCAACCACCATAAACAATCAATAGGAGAATGTGCCCATACCTTTTATGAAGATGAAGAAACCCCTTTGGAAATCTGCCACACTCAACACACTTTGAAAAGAACAAAACAACCTTCACTTGAACCCCTTTACAAAAATAGAAATATCTCTTTATGTACACCTTATTTCTCCTTCTAAGCAAGATAATCAAATAGCCCTCGAAATAAGCTTTCCAACGATATATAACATGATATACTTTTATAAAAGGAAAAACCAGAAATATCTCCTTTTCTAAAAGTGCACTATAACTCTTAAACTTGCCTTCCGATTAAATAAAAAATATTTAATCAAACATTTTCCTCAACCACACCTTATTCCTCCAACATTAGGCAATAATAAAAAATTGTTTTAATAAAACGTTTACTTGCCTCTAGAGGGAATCGAACCCTCGTCGCTGCCCACACAACACCTCAACCGTGGCGCCAAAGACCACGCGAGCTACTCGCTCGCATAAGATGGAGAGCGAAGACTCTCCCCTTATCTCGCTGCCCTCTTGCTCACGTCAAAACGTGGGCCAAGACTTTCCTTCCTTACTCCTCGTAATTCACAGCCGGTGGGAATCGAACACATGCACATCCGCTAGCAAAAACCTTAACACTCCCAAGCTCACCGTTGGACCACGCTGTCACGTCGAGGAAATTCGGCGCCTACGAATAAATGTTCTCTTCGAATCTTGCTTAGGGGCTTTAAAACAAAAAGCCCTTTGCATATATATATATTGCAATCTCCTTTGTAAGATAATAAACGTCGGCGCTTTTAACTTTTAATAATTACCTTTGATAGCGCATGAACTTTATGACGTCGGCAATAATTTTAATTTTAATTTTAAAATTAAAATTAAAATTTTAAATAATTAAAATTTAAACTAAATATTTAAAATCAAATATCTCCATCATCGGGGCACCTTTTTTGATGAAACGAAAGCCTAACTTGGGTTTCAAGAAAAACCCAGTTCAAATATGCCATCCATGGTTTTAAATAAAACCTTTTATTTTGCCTACCTTGGTTCTCACAAAAACCCTGTATATATCCATGCTCTCCGAAATATGAATGCTTTGGTCATCAAAACTCAATGTGTTCCTTGGGACATTAATGTGACATCAATGACAACATAAAACAACTCAAATTGCCAACAGGATTAATAAGGGTTAATAAAAGAATTTGATTTTTATATGTTGGATGTTATTTTGAAAAGGTTGGAGTTTATAAGGTGTTAGTAAAGGAACTTGATTTTTTGAATATTATTTTGAGAGGTTGGAGTTTATAAGGTGTTAGTAAAGGAACTTGATTTTTTTGAATATTATTTTGAGAGTTTGGAGATTATAAGGTGTACTTGAGACTTGATATTTTTGTATGGTGAAATAATTATTGGGGAGAATATTTGTGTGGAGATTTTGAGATAGGTTGTTGCTATCTAACCTTGAAATTGGCAAAGAGGATTTGATTGTGATTAAGACAGGTTTTGAAGACATATCTCCATCAAAACAAAAGGTATGGGCACATCTTCCTTATGAGTGAAATATTGTTGGATTGAATGTTGTGAAATGCAAAGTTGGAGTGAAAAGGATTGTTTGATAAGCATTGTTGGAAATGTTTGAGTGAGTTTTCATGTGCATGATTTGTGGATGTTGAAAGAACATGAGTATCATTGTTATGTGAGATTGAGAACTATCTTGAGCTAGGGTTTGTGAAAGAACATGAGTATCATTGTTATGTGAGATTGAGAACTATCTTGAGCTAGGGTTTGTGAAAGAACATGAGTATCATTGTTATGTGATATTGAGAACTATCTTGAGCTAGGGTTTGTGAAAGAACATGAGTATCATTGTTATGTGACATTGGAATCATCTTGAGTCAAGGTTTGAGTTCCATAGTGTGAGTTGTTGGAAGTATAGTGAAACACTTGGTTAGGGTTTGTAAGCAAGTTGTGTTTCATTGAGTGAATGTTTGAGTGAAGTTGGTTGAGCATTATTGATTGAAAGCATTGGAGTGATAGTTCAAGTTTTGTGAAACAAATTATACTTTATTTTTGAATTGATTTGAAAGAGAGTTTGAAAGTGATAGAGTGTTTTGTTGAGTACAAAATATTGTGAGTGTGAAACATATTGAGTCTTTGATCATTCTCTATATGTTTCTATGGTTAAACAAGATTCTGAGTGAAACTTGTTTGTGTGATTGAAGAGGTTTTCTGAAAGAGATTAAGTTGAGTTTTGTATGCAAGTTTTGCAATTGTTTGAGTAAGCTTTTGTGAAAGCTTGTGAGTAGATTTGAGTAAGTCCTAGAGGGGACTTAAGGATAGATTTGAGTAAGCTTTTGTGAAAGCTTAAGGATAGATTTGTGTGAGATTTTGTGAAAGCTTACAAGAAGATTTGAGGTAAGTCTTGGTGAAGACTTGTTGAGCAGATTGGATAAGTTCTGGGAGGACTTGTTGAGTACATTTGAGGTAAGTCTTGGTGAAAAATTGTTGAGAAAATTTAGAAGTCTTGGTGAAGACTTGTTGAAGATTTGAGGTAAGTCTTGGTGAAGACTTGTTGAGAAGATTGAGCAAGTTCTTGAGAGGACTTGTGGATAGATTTGAGGTAAGTCTTGGTGAAGACTTGTTGAGAGATTGAGAAGTTCTTGAGAGGACTTGTGGATATATTTGAGGTAAGTCTTTGAGAAGACTTGAGAGCAAAATTGATTGATTGATTTGTTCAAGCTTTGTGTTAAGGCTTGGGGTAGATCTAAGCATAGTTGATTTATGATTGGATCAAGCTTTGTGTTAAGGCTTGAGGATAGATTTGAGGATAGAGTTTGGTGTAGATTTGAGGGTATATTTGTGCTAGACTAGAGATAGACTTGTGAGCAGATTTGTGCTAGATCGAGGATAGTGTTTAGTGTAGATTTGAGATAGAGATTGAGTAGATTTGAGAGTAAGATTTGGAGGTGATAGAGTAGAGGATAGTAGTCTCTAGTGGATAGAGATCCATTAGCTAGGGTAGTGAGGATAGAGGTCTTCTGAGTGAGGACATAGGTCTTCTATGGAGAGAGATCCACAAGCTAGTGTAGTGGAGGCAGTAGTCTTCTAGAAGATCACCAACTAGAGTAGAGGAGAAGGAGTTCTCCTGTGGATAGAGATCCATGAACTAATAAAGGGGAATGAGTGTCTCCTATGGATTGATGTCCATAAACTTGATTAGGGGATTGGTGTCTCCTTTGGATAGAGGTCCATAAATATTGTAATAGGGAAGGATTCCCAAGAGATTTGTTGAGAAAATTTTAGTGAAATATTTTCTTCATGGAGTAGCCCACATTGGGTGAACCACGTTAAATTGGTGTCTCTATTGTGTGTGATGATTTGTGCATTACTTTGATTACTGTTGTTGATATTGCCATTGATATATTGGATAATATTGTTTGAGAAAGAAAAGTAAAAGTTGGTCTTATACTGTTCACCCCCTCTCTTAGTATAAGCTTGTGTTCTTCAATTGGTATCAGAGCGGGTTCCTTCGAAAGAGTTTAACAACTTGAAGGAAAAGCTTACAGGAACACAGATGGATTCTCAGAGTGGATCTTCAGGAAATAAGGCACCATTGTTCGATGGGAACAATTATGCATTTTGGAGTGTAAGAATGAAGATTTACCTAATGGCACAAGGAAATGATATATGGCAAGCAGTTGAGGATGGGTACACACCGCCAACTACTCCACCTACAGATAAATATGGTAAGCTCCTACAACTGAATAATTCAAAGGCAATGAATGGAATCTTAAGTGGTTTACGTGAATCAGAGTTTGTAAAAGTTATGCATTGCACATCAACAAAAGAGATTTGGGAAAAGTTGAAGAAAATATATGAGGGAGACAAAAAGGTCAAGATGGCAAAATTGCAAAATCACAAGAAAACATTTGAAGACCTAAAGATGAAGGATGAGGAAGACATTGCTACATACTTACTTCATGTGGATGAGGTTGTTAACTCCATGCAAGGACTTGGGTTTAAAGTTGAAGAAATAGATGTTTGTCAAAATATTTTAAGGTCACTCCCTAAGAGGTATAGTGAAAAGGTTTCAGCCATAGAAGAAACAAAAGATATTGAAACTTTGACTAGGGATGAGTTACATGGAACTCTCACATATTTTGAGATGAGAATAGGAAAGGATCCTATCCCTTATAAAGAAGCAACTTTCAAAGTTACAAAGAAGATAAAGGATAAGAAGTCAGATTCAAGTAATGAGTTATCCAGTGATGAAGAAGCAAACTATGGTAGAAGGAACAAGGACACAAGAAAGTATAAAGGTACAAAAATAGTTAAGTGTTTCAATTGTGGTAAATATGGTCACTATGCATCTGATTGTCCAGAAGCTAGAAATAGCAGTGGTGAAGAGAAACAGGATCATAAGAATAGGGAAGCAGGAAAATATAGGTATCAAAAGAAAAGTAGGGATGGACAAGGCAAGCAAGGAAAGAAGTTTTTCCAAAGGTATAAGAAGAGTTTTTATGCAGATAAGATAGGCAAGATTTCAAGTGATAGTGATGGAAGGTCCTCAGATAATGAAGAAGAAGAAATTCTATTTCTGATAGTAGAAAAAGAAGATGTTAAGAAAAAGGTAAAAAGGGAACCAATAATTCTCAAGTGTTTTAGGTGTGGTAACTTTGGTCATCTTGAAGATCATTGCACAAGGAATGGGTTCAGTTTTAGTGAAGATGAATATGAAGATGCTCTTGAAGGTCTAGAAGAAGAAAGTCTTCTTTTGGCAATAGAAGAAGAAGGAAGTGCTCCTATTGAAGATAAATCAGAAAGGAATGAAGATGATCTAAAAGACAAAGAATCAAAAAATGAAGAGGAAGGAGAAGTTGATCTTGAAGGTGAGCTTATTTCTGCTCTTAAGGAATTAAGGAAGGTAAGAAAGCAGAACTCAAAACTCAAGCTTCAATTTCAAGAATGTGATGAAGAGAAAGGAAAGCTTATACAAGATCTAACAAACTCAATAGCTAAGACAAGGAGATTTAAAGAGAAGTTAGAGGTAAATGTTTTAGAATGTGAAAGATTAGAGCATGAGGTAGCTTCACTAAGGAAGGAAGTAAAAGAGTCTAAAGACAAGCTACATAGGTTTGGGAGAAGCTCAAAGACCTTGGATAAGATTATCAAGGTACAAAGATCTTCATCAAACAAGATAGGACTTGGTTTTGAAGAGGAACATAGAGAACAAGGAGAGGAGTCAATCTCAAGCTCCAAAGAAGAAGAAGCTTCAGAAGAAGAGAGTGTAAGAGAAAGTGAGACTTCTGAGGATAAGTTGGAAAATAGAAAGTTCAACAAGGAAAGGAACAATGCACAAATAAGGAATATATGGAATATGAAACATCATAGGGAAGAAGAGACTAAGAGACCAATGGGGTCAAGGCAAGGTTTCTTCAATGGATGTTGCTTCTCATGTCATAGGTTTGGACACAAGGCTATGCAGTGCAGGACACATGAAAGATAGGGATATGGTTTCACCAATAGAAATTTTAGAAATGGGCATCTCTTTCAAGGGTATTGTTACTCTTGTAATCAGTTTGGTCATAAGGCAGTTAATTGTAGGGTTCATGATAGGAATGGATATGGCTTCACCAGGAGGAACTTCAAGATATTTGCACCTTCAAGGAACCACAACATTAAGTGTTATAAGTGCAATAATGTTGGGCATATGGCTAAGTGGTGTAGAACAAAATTTCCAGAGACAAGCAGGAACAAGAATATTCAGAGGAATCAGAAGGATCAGTTGAGGAAGAAGGTGGACAAAGAAAAAGAGCATTGTATGCTAGGAGTAGAGATACTCCCACCCCAAAATTAACCACCTCAAGGAGAGGAGGTGGGGAGGGGGCTGAGCTAAGAGTCTTATATTTAGCCCCAAAGGTGGCCCTTTGCCATTGATGTCAAAGGGGGAGAGATTTGAGTTAGGGGAGAGCATTCAGTCAGGGGAGCAGTTTCTCAGGGGAGCAGAACTAAAAAGGTAAAAGAAATGGTTAAAGGAAAAAGGGTTGCCATCAATGACAAAGGGGGATATTGTTGGAAATTTGAGCAAGTTTTGTTGTCATTGATGTCAAGAGGTTGATGTCCAAGTTTCGTCATCATTAATGTCATCAGGTTGTTTTTCCAAAAGGCAAGGAAGTGGTTAAAAGAAATAGGATATAATATTTATTTTAAATATTATATGCCTAAAGAGGCCTAAAAGATTGAAGACCCAAGGAAGGAGAAGCAGGTTTAAAAAGAAATAATAATATTATAATATTTTGGGCAAAAGGATGAGGTGAAGAAAACGAGGTCCAAGGAATCATTAAAAATAATATATCCTTGAAAAGACCCATTGAGCAGTTTATAAAGGATTTAATTTAATTTATTTAAATTAAAATATTTTAACCTATGGTTAAAATTTTAATTTAAATAAATAATGGCCCAAAGTTTAAAGTTTTAAATTTAAATTTAAATTAAATTTAATTGAATTTGGGAGGTAAGTGCAAAGGACAAAGTGTATAAAAAGGGAAAATAATTTTCATTTCCCTCCTCACCTATGCTATTTATGCTAATCTTTTGCTAAGTGAGAAGAGAGGATTTGATTTTAAATTTTAAGAGGAGATTGGTTGAAGTACAAGTGATGTAGCTAAAAGGTTCCATAGCGCTGGATAGCACAAATGGTGGCCAAAGACTTGCTAAGGCACTTGCACAATAGAGGTCATGGTTTGGAATCCCCATGACCCATTTTTGAAGGAGGAAGATGTTTTGTTTGTTCATAGAATTCTATAGAGGCATAAGAGGGTGTGCATGAACTAAGGTTCACGTGTGGGCGTGTAGCCCAATGGTAGCCTAGCCTTGGGCTAAGGCACTATGGCAGTTGGTCATGGGTTCGAGTTTGGGTGCAGCCAAGACGTGCATAATATTTTTGAGATGTGGGCCAAAGACTAAGGTAAGCACTTTTGATTATTATTTAATTTCTCAAAGTTTGGGAGGCGCAAGTTTTATAAAGGCCACGTGATATTTTTGCATAGTGGAATGCATAGGGAGTTATAAGGTTAATTAAAATATTTTTGTTGCTTAGAAAAATAAATAAAGGTTGGAGTTATAAGGGTTAATAAAGGAATTTGATTTTTATATGTTGAATGTTATTTTGAAAAGGTTGGAGTTTATAAGGTGTTAGTAAAGGAACTTGATTTTTTGAATATTATTTTGAGAAGTTTGGAGATTATAAGGTGTACTTGAGACTTGATATTTTTGTATGGTGAAATAATTATTGGGGAGAATATTTGTGTGGAGATTTTGAGATAGGTTGTTGCTATCTAACCTTGAAATTGGCAAAGAGGATTTGATTGTGATTAAGACAGGTTTTGAAGATATATCTCCATCAAAACAAAAGGTATGGGCACATCTTCCTTATGAGTGAAATATTGTTGGATTGAATGTTGTGAAATGCAAAGTTGGAGTGAAAAGGATTGTTTGATAAGCATTGTTGGAAATGTTTGAGTGAGTTTTCATGTGCATGATTTGTGGATGTTGAAAGATCATGAGTATCATTGTTATGTGAGATTGAGAACTATCTTGAGCTAGGGTTTGTGAAAGATCATGAGTATCATTGTTATGTGAGATTGAGAACTATCTTGAGCTAGGGTTTGTGAAAGATCATGAGTATCATTGTTATGTGAGATTGAGAACTATCTTGAGCTAGGGTTTGTGAAAGAACATGAGTATCATTGTTATGTGACATTGGAATCATCTTGAGTCAAGGTTTGAGTTCCATAGTGTGAGTTGTTGGAAGTATAGTGAAACACTTGGTTAGGGTTTGTAAGCAAGTTGTGTTTCATTGAGTGAATGTTTGAGTGAAGTTGATTGAGCATTATTGATTGAAAGCATTGGAGTGATAGTTCAAGTTTTGTGAAATAAATTATACTTTATTTTTGAATTGATTTGAAAGAGAGTTTGAAAGTGATAGAGTGTTTTTTGAGTAAAATTTGTGAGTGTGAAACATATTGAGTCTTTGATCATTCTCTATATGTTTCTATGGTTAAACAATATTCTGAGTGAAACTTGTTTGTGTGATTGAAGAGGTTTTCTGAAAGAGATTAAGTTGAGTTTTGTATGCAAGTATTGCAGTTGTTTGAGTAAGTCCTAGAGGGGACTTAAGGAAAAGTTGAGTAAGATTTTGTGAAAGCTTAAGGATAGATTTGTGTGAGCTTTTGTGAAAGCTTAAAGCAGATTTGAGGTAAGTCTTGGTGAAGACTTGTTGAGAGATTGGACAAGTTCTAGGGAGGACTTGTTGAAGATTTGAGGTAAGTCTTGGTGAAGACTTGTTGAGAAGATTGGAAGTCTTGGGAAGACTTGTTGAGAATTTGAGGTAAGTCTTGGTGAAGACTTGTTGAGTAGATTGAGCAAGTTCTTGGTGAGGACTTGTTGGATATATTTGAGGTAAGTCTTAGGTGAAGACTTGTTGAGTAGATTGAGCAAGTTCTTGAGAGGACTTGTGGATAGATTTGAGGTAAGTCTTTGAGAAGACTTGAGAGCAGAGTTGATTGATTGATTTGTTCAAGCTTTGAGTTAAGGCTTGGGGTAGATCTAAGTAGAGTTGATTTGTGATTGGATCAAGCTTTGTGTTAAGGCTTGAGGATATATTTGAGGATAGAGTTTGGTGTAGATTTGAGGGTAGATTTGTGCTAGACCAAAGATAGACTTGTGAGCATAATTTGTGCTAGATCGAGGATAGTGTTTAGTGTATATTTGAGATAGATATTGAGCAGAGCTGAGAGCAAGATTTGGAGGTGATAGAGTAGAGGATAGTAGTCTCTAGTGGATAGAGATCCATTAGCTAGGGTAGTGAGGATAGAGGTATTCTGAGTGAGGATAGAGGTCTTCTATGGAGAGAGATCCACAAGCTAGTGCAGTGGAGGCAGTAGTCTTCTAGAAGATCACCAACTAGAGTAGAGGAGAAAGGAGTTCTCCTATGGATAGAGATCCATGAACCAACAAAGGGTATTGGTGTCTCCTGTGGATTGGTGTCCATGAACTTGATTAGGGGATTGGTGTCTCCTTTGGATAGAGGTCCATAAACATTGTAATAGGGAAGGATTCCCAAGAGATTTGTTGAGAAAATTTTAGTGAAATATTTTCTCCGTGGAGTAGCCCACATTGGGTGAACCACGTTAAATTGGTGTCTCTATTGTGTGTGATGATTTGTGCATTGCTTTGATTACTGTTGTTGATATTGCCATTGATATATTGGATAATATTGTTTGAGAAAGAAAAGTAAAAGTTGGTCTTATACTGTTCACCCCCTCTCAGTATAAGCTTGTGTTCTTCAATTAAATATATTTTTTTTTGCTTGATAAAAAGGGGTTGTACTCGGGTCCCCCACCCTTAACAAATTACATCTCTCTTCTTTAGAGCTTGAGAGTTTACAAATAGATACACTTCTCATCTCAATTGAGATGCTATAGTTAGAAACCTACATCATTTTACATAAAATGTCTGAATTCTTGATTTTCATTTTCTGGATCTTTTCAAATCTCTGTATGAATACAATTACTCCAGAATTTAGCATCTTTCTTGACATTTTCCTATAGCAGCCTTCACAATGCCAAAACTTCACCTCTACTATCTATGCCTTGCATCTTAGTAGAGTAATATTTCCAAAACATCGCACTAACATAGTCCGCTTTACCAAATCTGGATTGCTAGTTTCCTTCCTGAAACACAAGTGCAACCACAAAAATTATAATAAATAGTCTAAATGAACACACATTATTGTTACAAAATAAAATAGATATTACCAATGGAAAACATTAAAGTAAATCTTAATCATTAATTGATTTAGGCAATCAACAATTTTTGTCAGCTTCAACTAAACTTTCTACTTCCTCTAACCATGGAAAGGAGATGTTAACTTCATGATCCTCAACCAAAACCCCTCTATTGGCTAGCTTATCTGCACATTTGTTTCCTTCCCTTAATATATGTGTAAACCTGATTTCTTCAAACTCTTTAGCAAGATCTTGAATTTCCACAATTATCTCTTGTATGTTCCATGGAGCCTTTGCTTTCCTCAAAATTGCATTTATTACTATGAGAGAATCACCTTCCATCCAAACTCTATTCCATTTCATTTGTTTACATATTTTTAACCCTTCTAAAGCTGCCCAAGCTTCAACTTCATTATTTGTCTTAAATCCACAATTGAAAGCATAATGAGACAAAATCTCTCCTCTATTATTTCTAATTATTCCTCCTCCTCCTGCTGGTCCTGGGTTTCCTTTAGATGCTCCATCAAAATTCAACTTAACCCACTCCACATCTGGTGGTTTCCACTTTATATTCTTTACCTTATTTTTGCTTCTCTTGTACCCAACATCATAATTCCATTTAATGACTTGACTCCATCTATCAAGACTCTCTGCTTCCAAATTAGGGATTGGGTGAGTTGATAGGGTTGGTTTAGACTCCTCTATGGCTAAACATATCTTCTTTTTCATTACCTCTAAACTGCTTTCCTTTCCTTTAAATATTCTTCTATTCCTTTCTAGCCATATAGTCCAAAGTATTGTATCTTTTGATATATCCCATATTGTCTGTAAAGCCTCACTTTTATAAGTGCTCTGCCATTGCTTTAACCAATCTTCAATTCTGCTATTCATCACCATGCATTTACCAAACATATTAAGAATCCATTGCCATAGATTCCAGACTATTGAGCAATGTCCCAAGAGATGGTCAATACTCTCCTCCTCCTTATTACAGAAAACACATTTAGAGGGGCCATGAAAACCCCTTTTCATAAGGTTATCCCAGGATAAAATTCTTCTATGACCTACTAGCCAAACAAACATTTTGACTTTAGGAATGCTTGGGCTATCCCAAATATCTCTCCAAATTCTAGTGATATTATTATTATGTTGGTGTTGAACATTATATCCACTTCTTGTTGTGTATTCTCCTGAGCTATTCAACTCCCAAATCAATTTATCCTTGGCACCCCTCGAAATAATTACAATTGTTATCTTTCTACTCAATTGCCTCCTAGCATCAATGTCTTGTATACTTGTAAAAAAATATTCTTTCCATTTGTATCTTCCTTCTCGATCCTTGTACAAAATGTTTGAAACCCTATCACCGTATTTGTCTTGAAGCAATCTCATCCAAGGTTTCAAAACTGGATCTAAATTGAGTGGTTTTTTATCACACCAAGTATCCATCCAAATAGAAATTTTTCTCCAGTTCCCACCACCCATATTAAACCTTTAATCATAAGATCAATAGATTTTTTTAAACCATTCCAAAGAGCAGAACCATTTGGAAGAGAGAATGCAGTAAATATTAAACTTGGGTCATTGGGATCAACATACTTAGAAGAATTCTTGCCCATTGTCTTTGACTCTCTTTGTACAATCTCCAGATAACTTTTCCCCTAAGAGCTAAGTTTGCATCCGTAAGAGCTCTTAAACCAAGACCTCCCCTAGTTTTGTCATCACACAACTTGCTCCATTTCACCAAAGAAAATTTCCTTTTATCATGTAAACCTGACCATAAAAAGGATCGCATAATAAAGATTAAACTTTTTTCAACTGATTTTGGCATAGAATACAAAGACATATAATATGTTGGAATGGCTTGTAAGACTGACTTAATTAACTGCACTCTTCCTGCTAATGATAACCATCTACCTTTCCAAGCTGGAAGTTTATTTTGAACTTTACTAATAACTGGATTCCATAAATCTATCCTCATTCTCCCCTCAAATAAAGGCATCCCTAGATAAGTTGTTGGTAAATTTACCTCCTCCATTTGAAGCAACCTACAAATTCTTGCTTTGATATTAGCAGGAGTGTTAAGAAAGTAAATTTTGGATTTAGTCCTATTAATTTTTTGCCCTGAAGCTCTTTCGTACTCTTTTAAAAAGTTATTCAAAGCTCTGGCCTCATTTATCCTTGCCCTTCCAAAAAGGGTTGTATCATCTACAAACTGTTGATGGGTGATGTTATCGATGTTATTACTAACCTTAAGTCCACTTATAAACCCATATTTGTAAGCCTTATTTAAGTTCCTACTCAAAACTTCTGCCATAATAATGAACAAATAAGGAGATAGAGGATCTCCTTGTCTAAGGCCTCTCTTGGCTTTAAAATATTCTATCACTAACCCATTGACCAACATTGAATAAGAAACTGTAGAGACATAAGCTTTAATCCATCTAACCCATTTCTTCCCAAAACTAAACTTATCTAAAACTACAAAAAGAAAATTCCATTTAACCCTATCATAGGCTTTACTCATATCAAGTTTTAAGATCATAGCTTTCTCTTTTCTTGAAGTTGCTGAATGTATAACTTCATGAGCTACTATGATCCCATCCAAAATTTGTCTCCCTTATTTTATAAGGAATGTATTGTTTTACCCTAGACTGGTCCACTACCACCAATAAATAATCCTTCACTATATCCCAATTATGTTGGTAAAAATTTATAGAGATCCCATCTGGACCATGGGATTTATCCTTATTAAAATAGAAAAGAGCTAAATGAACTTCTTCTAGAGTAATAGGCTCCATCAATTTCCTATTGTCTTCATTTGTTATAACTGAAGGAACATCTTGAAGAAGTTTATCATTAAGAACTTCGGTCTCCTCTAAACCTAGAATATTTTGATAAAATGACTTAGCCTCTTTTCTAATTTCACTCTGATCTTCAATCCAAACCCCTTCTATTGATTTAATTCTACTAATTCTAGAAGATGATCTTTGTACTATAGCCATCCTATGAAAAAATTTGTATTTTTATCTCCTTCTTTTAACCAAGTCTGTCTTGATTTTAATCTCCAAAATTTCTCTTCCTTACTCAAAATATTATGATATTCACTAAGCAACTCCCTTTCCTCTGAGCTTGTATTATTTTCATCACCTTTTTGGAATTTTGAAAGTTTATCTTTTAGTTCTTTCTTCTCAAAAATATTTCCAAAGGTGTTCTTGTTCCATTCTTTTAATCTAGATGTCATAGCTTTAATTTGGTTTGGAAGAGCATACAACCCACCATTACCTAAAGAATTCCATGTTTGAGCTATCATATCAACAAATTGAGGATGGTCTTCCCACATCCGCTCATATTTAAAATATGATATTTTTTTAATTCACTAACCACCATTTTAACTCTTATTGGCCAGTGATCTGAACCAATCCTTGTTAAGGTATTAATTTTAGCACAAGTTCCTTCATCTAGCCAATGATATGAGAGAATGCATCTATCTAATTTTTTTGCTATTAGGTTTTGGCCTCTCCTTTTGTTGGTCCAAGTATAGTTGTCTTCTTCAAACTCAACTTCCCATAGATTATTGTTTTGAATAAAAGCTGAGAAATATTTCATACTTTGGGTCAATTTCCTAATTCCCCCAAATTTTTCATCCAACTTGGTAATGGCATTAAAATATCCAATGATCATGAAACGGGTTTCTTGGTCTTTACTTCTCATAAAGGCCTCAATCCCACTCCAAAATTCTAATCTACCTGACTGAGTTGTAGGACCATACACATTGATAAGGATGAAGTGAATATTAGCAAAGTAGCAAGTGACTAAAGAGGCTATCCAATGCCTAGTTTTATGAATGGTTACACAAGAGGTTCTAGAAGGATTCCAACAAGTTAGAATTCCCCCTTCCGCTCCTTCAGAATCCATAGCATCCCATTCACATCTTGCCCAAACTACTTTCATAGTTTTTGAAACTTCTTCTTTTGTCATTTTAGTTTCAGCTTTAAGGAAATTAAATGTGTTTTTCCTTTGAAATTTAAAATTAATAATAGGTTGTATTAAAAAAATTAAAAGTTCCTTAGAAAATCTTAGCCATTAAAAATATATCATGTATACTAGAAAAATCATAGCCTAATATTTTGTGTTAATTTTTTTGCATTCATTTTGTGTGAGTGCTATGTATTATATTGTAAGGTAGTTTTTAAGCTCAAGATGATGACCTAGTAATAGTTTCGATCATTATGTATATTATTAATGGAACATGATGCCTGTACTTTGAGTTTCTTCATGGGTGGGTGAGGGTTCAGTTCATGGTACATGACAAGTTATTAATAATGGATCTCTCTCTTGTCAATGATAAATGAGACTTATCTACCCTCTCTCTACGCACTTTGAGTGACATTTTTTGATAGTCTAGTATAGTTATGGTGGTGGGGTGCATGAATATCCATTATACCTATGACTTCTCTCATTCATCAACATTGCACCATCTAATAATAGGTTCATTTTTTTATTGTTGTAGAAACCCAAAAATGGATCACTCTATTTTTTAAACTATCCATCAAGCATGTAAACAACACCCTAATTTCTAAACCTTTAACTTGCTTAGGTAGAATCACAATTTGTGCATAGAAGGTGTGATTCAAAGCCTAGAATATTCTTATGCAATTTTTAAGGTATAGTCTATCTCCTACCTACTGACCTGCAATGAAACAAAATTTACAAAATCATGATCTCAAAAATTAATGCACGATTCCACAACCTAGGGACCAAACCTAAAAATCTTGGATCCTCTGCCCTTGTTGAGTGTTGTCATTTATAACGTCATCTTCTTCAAATACCTGCCACCTACATTTGTTCCCCAAGGCTTTCATTTTTGGTTTTGCCTTACCATGCTTAGATTGTAACTTGAAATCCTTACTTACCTATTCCATCAGTCATGAATGCTCCAAAATCCTCCTCTCAAAGCCACAAGATCTATAAATTGAGGCCTTGGATTCCCTCCATAGGAAGCATTCTCAATAGGGTTATGCATAAGAGTCGGCCCCAAAATGTCTTTATAAAATTTGGTGAATCAGTTTCAAAATTTAGGTGAATAGTGTCCAAATGCATGTAGAAGGTTCACTATTATTAGGGGTAACTTAAAATGGTCAAATTATTATAAAATTGGGGTGAATCGACCCAAAAAAAATTGCACCTAGACATTTTTGGCTAATGGAGTCAGGGGTCCCAAATATTAGCCAATTCCAAAATTTGAAAATCCTAATTTTAGCCAATTTGGCGATAAATAGTCGCTATGCATAACCCTAATTCTCAAGCTACCAATATTTTGGCAATTTCTCTCCTCATTTTCTCTCTTTATGCTCTATATTTTTATTTTGCTCATTATGCTCGAATATTTGTTCCCAGAGGATTCTTGGGGACAAGGGAGAATTTCACCAACATTATATGAAAATTATCTCTTCCCATTTTCCTTCTTTGCACTCATTTATTTTTTACTTTGTGTACTAACACTTTCAATTTGGTTATAATCATTCTTATTTTGTTATATAATCTCCTCTTTATATTTATTTATTTATCTTTAATATTTTAACTTGGAGTTTTAGTGAATTTTTATCATTTTGCAGCATTATCTAAACTTTATCCTTAGATTTCTTGTTCCATGGAAACCCCTTCATTGCTTTACTAACCTGACCTTAGCTCTCGAGCTTGTTATACCTTTATGCAAACTCACAAGGAAAAAATATGCCTTAATTGGTGCAAGACACGATTCTACCTACTCGAGGCTTGGGGATAGAATTTCACTCTCTCACCTTGTCAGTCTTGACCTCTACCACTTTAATTACTCTTTTTTTCTCCCTACCAACTCTTAGTGTACTTGATTCTAGCTACCTCATCTTTGTCCCTTCTACTTTACCTCTCAGGGTATAAATGCATTGTGCCTTGCACAAGGTGTGATTTTTCCTATTATACCGATCTGAATCATTTTCATGCATGACCTATTTTCATGGCATTTTGAAGTCCTAACCTACACTTTGCCCAATTTTACATTCTACTCATAGGGAAAAATAACATCATAGAATTCCAAGGCACGATTTTGTGCTTCACATTCATATTAAGTCAATTTCTTGCACTTAGTTTTGGTCATCCAAAGGACTTCATGGGTTTGAATTTGGAATAAGGAAGCTCCATGTTTCCTCCATCTAACAGAACCCTAAATTTTTTATTATCTTGTCTAGTTTCTCTCTATTTTTATAATTACTACAGAATTGTGAGTTGATTCTAAAAGGTGTGATACTACAAAATCATGGGTTAGCCAACCCCAAGATATGTTTCTACTTCAAAAATTGGTTGAAGTATTTTTCTTGATAGTTCTTGTAGTTTTCATTTAATAGTTAGTTTTTTTTGTTGCCTATTGTGTTTATGCTTTCTTATTTTGTTCTAGGCAACACTAAAGATATGAGAAATAAAAAAAGTATTTATGATAGTTTTCAATTTATTTTGCTTTAAAAAACATAAATTAAAAGAGGAAGTCAAAAAAATTCTAGCTTAGCTTCTTTTAATTTATTTATCTCTTTTGTTAACTTAGGTATTGAAGTTGAAATTGCATGTAGTCTTGCATTGGGTTATTTTTTGATTATGCATTCTCTTGGACCCTCACTAAAAAAAATGACGTTTTTAGTTTCTTATAACACTTTTTTTTAGCAAGAATTAAAATTCATATATGATAGACATTTATTTGCATGTATATCCTTGTTTATTGCATCTCAGATGAGAATCACAATTTATTAAGCTCAAAGAATCCTTCTTTTATTCTTAGTCAAAAATAGACTTACGTGTTTTCAAAAGAACACATCAAACTTTGACCTTCAACACTTCAAACAACCTCCTTTTACATTGAGAGTAAGCCTCTACAAGGTTATCCCATGGATCTCTAATTTCATATGCCTACATATTTAGTGAACCTAACATGAATGCCTCCTTACCTTGAACCTTCACTTAATTAGAGATTATATCTATGTAAACTTAAATAAAGATCATTTAATTTTTATTTGTGTAGAATAGCTCATTTAATCAAGATTAACAATAAGTACCTTTATCTCTCATATCATAATTGACCACATATCTAGGTGTGGTTGATCCTCATACCATTCCTTATCCATGTACCTCAAGGTATACCCTCATGTGCGACCATGTATATCAAGGGAAACACGATTCTTCTGCATAATGATGACTTATATTAAAATAGCAGGTATATCGGATAGGTTCAAGTATATCAGGAGATCCTCCTAAGGTATATTGACAAGACATATCAGGAATGCTTTTATTTTAATTAAAACTCTAATCAATTAATATTTTTTCCTGCTTTTCCTAAACCATTAAACCCTATTTTTTACGTAGAATATAACCTTTGTAGTGGAAAATGAATCATAGAACCTAGTCACCATCCTATTTGGGATGATAATGAGAATCAAGTTTCTAGGAAAACCCCTAATTTTGATGACGAGGATGATAATATTTCAACTACTTACTTCTTTAATCCTAAGGAATATGATCAAGGTCGACTAACCTTCAACTTCTTAAGTCATATTGTAGCTTTTCTAAGGCACGACAAATAAATCATAGTAGAAGCTTTGGAAAGAGAGATTAATTTTGATGAAGAAGGACCTTCAAACCCACCTAAAGCCCTTAATTTTAGTTCTATGTTTCTTCACCAATATAATATAAACATTAACCCCTTATAAAATCAACCTCCTATAAGCCAATATTATAATCAATATACCCTTAATCCTAATACAAAAAGTTCTAATTATATTAATTCTACAACTATTACCATAACCATAGGTGGTGGGATATGCCAACCACCACTTACCATAGGTAATCCTACCTCTAAAGCTCCATTTGGAGAAACTTTAAGAATTGATATTAATTATTCTATGCCCAAAAAAAAAACACATATTATCCCCCTCATTCAAAGTCATCATGTAATACATTTTATCCAAATCAAAATTTCACTCAAGTTCCTACATCAATAACCTATAATCAATGGGAATCCTAGTAGGTCTATGTATCGCTCGATGTTATCCTAGTATCCACAACTTATGAAAGATGCTTTTGGAGGGGCTATGATGCCCCTCCTAGTCCAAAATATAGGAGGTTTGTCAAGTGGAGCTTTTTTTGAAGCGTAAAGGATGGTTCAAAGATCCTAGGAAGGAAAATCGACAAAAAAGGAAGGAAAACTAGGTCTTTGTGAAAAAAGCTACATGACAATCCATAAGTGGATGTGATAATCCAAGAGGTTAGTGAGAAAATTGCTCTTTTGAAGAACTAGGCATTGATTGGTCATTTTTGTGGAATGTGTGTTGAACTCTATATGTAACTACGTGTGTGTGATTGCAAATTTCCTTACGTAGCTAAGTTCATTAGCATCTTTCTTGTTAAAGAGCAATTATAGGGAGCAGTTGGACTAGGTCTAAGTTTAGGTAGTGTTACATAAATTTTGCATCTCATATATGTTGAGCTATGGTTTTTTGTACCCAAACTCTATAAATTGTAATTCGTTTGCTGAAGAATATAAGTTATATGTGAGTATTTTTCACGTCTGGTATCAAAGCATTTGGAAGATTCAAGTCAGTGAGCCCACCGGTTGTTCATCACATTGTTGTGAGCCCATCTGGAGAGGTTTTGCTTGAGAGGAGATGGAAATTAGTTGTCTTAGTTTATTTTACTGTGAATCCTGTGTAGCAATTTTTGCTATGTGGGGAGGATGTGTTAATTTGAAAATCATGGAAGCGTGTGTTGATTGGCTGCATTTTGCAATCCGCATTGATTTGCTACAACGACGTGATTGCTACTGTATTGTTATTGTCCTTGAGTCTGGTGTCTCGATCGAAGAGTGAGACAATATTTTTAGAAGAAATCCGATGTACCTAAAAAAATATGTGGTGTATTTTGTTAGCAATCCCATGATGGAGAGTGGTAGAAGTTGTGTAATCAGAGTTCCTATCATTGAATACGTAAATAGTTTGCTACATTGAGGTTGAAACATTGTTGAAAATGACATCTAAGTGATCTTTGTCTAACGACGTCTAAGTGATCTGTGTCTAACGTTTGATTCAAGGGGAAATTGATGCGAATTACATGTGATAAGGATGTGACTTACATGTGACAAGAAGGACGCGATGGCAGCAAAAATTTTGTGGTTGCACTAGGCGTAGAAGATGTTGAAAAGCCTGGGCGAAATTGATGCTACGATGGGCTCGTAGAAGAATATTTGGGGTTGAATTGCTGCTAATGCAAAGGTGAATTGTTGAAAGAAACCAGATCAAAGTTCGAAGGAGGACGACCTATTAAGCGAGGATGTTGTGGAGGTAAAAGACGTGCTGAGACAACCTGCTATTGGTTTCTATAGCAAGGAGGATATTTCATATAAAATATTGCATTTAGTGTGATTTAACTTGGAGAACGAGACAACATGATTTGTTGTGAGGTCTACGTGAGACGCGATTACTGAATCGTAGTTCATGAATATGTGGGACTGCTTCACCGATAGTCAAACATAAATGCTATGTTTGGAGTGATTTGGTGTAAGAAGATATGTTAAACATAAGGTTTGTAAGGAGATCAGGGATGCCATAAAGAATGTTGAAGTTATCAAAGGATATTTTTTGATTTTAAGTCATCACGAAGAATGCTGGTTTGCTAAAAATATCATGAAGAAAGAAGGACGTCGATGTAACAACTGCAACCTTGAAATCATGAGAGCGATCACACTTGGTTTTAGTGCATTTTCAGTGTGCAGGAGGTGCTAACTGAGTGAATACATCAAAGTGAATACTTGCAAAAGTAAGAAGTCTATTTGATGAATTATCAGGTATTATGGGTTATAAGTTAGTTTGCAAGTTTGATAGCATGTTTATAATTAGACTGCTTGTTTAAATTTAGACAACATGTTTAATCTTGACCGTAAGGAATGTTAGTGATTGTATATGTGTGGCGAAGCACATTCATAATTGGACACTTGGCTGAGTAGCAAACTGTTCTTTGTTGTAAGAAGGTTTGTCTGAGGACTAGAGACAAACGTCAAAGATACATTTGAATACTGTTATTTTCTCCTTGAGTAAGGTGGTTATGATGTAACCATTTTCTATGAGTTGGTGATGCATAGACAAGGACGTGCTCATTAGTTTGATTAATTACCTCATATTGGTCAAATATTATAATTGCTTCTAATTTCTTGCTGATTGCTGTCAATAAAACAAAGAAGGAGCCACTGCTATTTGCTACAAAAATAGTGTTATTTTTTGCATTAGATTCAAATGGCAGCCAATAATAATCTGCCCATTCCTGAGTTTAATGGGCTAGATTATGAGTATTGGTCCATCAAGATGAGGACCTTACTCATTGGAAAAGGACTATGGGATATAGTCGAAGAAGGTTATGCAGAACCTTCAGATTGGACCACCTTGAGTGCAGCAGATAAAAAAAACAAGAAGGATGCCCAAAAGAAGAATTCTTCTGCCCTCTACCATCTCCAAGCAGCTTTGGAGAAGAGCATCTTTCCAAGGATTGCCTCTTGTTTATCAGCCCAAGAAGCATGGAAAGCCTTGAAGGATAGTTATCAAGGTAGTGATCAGGTGAAGCAAGTGAGGCTTCAAACCTTGAAGAGGGATTTTGAAAATCTAAAAATGCAAAATGATGAAAATGTAGGTGATTATTGTGTTAGAGTGAAATCCATTGTAAACAAAATGCAAACCCTTGGAGAAGACATCAAAACTGAAGTAGTGGTGAAGAAAGTGTTGAGAACACTTCTTCATAAATGGAACCATATTGCTATCATTATTGAAGAGTCTAAAGATTTGTCTACTTTATCTTTTGATGCTCTAATTGGTTCCTTGATGTCTCATGAAGAAATATTACAGGGTTCTACTTCAACAAGCTATGGAGGTGATGACAAAGCTTTCTCATCCAAGGAGGGTGAAGGAAGAGGACAAGGAAGAGGCCAAGGAAGAGAAGGAAGAGGACAAGGAAGAGGACAAAGGAGAGGCAAAGGAAGAAGTAGCTCAAGAGGTGGCAATCAAGGAAGAGGAGGTGACAAATCAAAGAAATCTTGTTACAATTGTGGTAAGCTTGGTCACTTTGAAAAGATTGTTGGTCCAAGACTTCTCAAGAAGGGAGAGGTAAATATGGAAACTATGGAGAGGAAGAAGGTTCTTCAAATTTGTTTCTAACCTATGGAAAATCAGATCAAAATCTTAATGAAACTTGGATTTTGGATACTGGTTGTTCCAATCATATGAGTGGCAAAGAAGAGCTTTTTGCTACTATGGATTCCTCCTACAAATCAAAGATCAAATTGGGAGATGACAAAGCACTACAAGTTGAAGGTATTGGAGCCATGGAGGTTCCAACAAAAGAAGGCACCAAGAAGGTAAATGACATCTATTACACCCCCAAACTCCAACATAATTTGCTTAGTGTTGGACAAATGATGGAGAAGAACTATAGGCTTGTTTTTTATGAAGGAAAATGTGTAATTTTTGATAAAAACAATTGTAATAGAGTTGTTACACAAGTACCTATGACAAAGAATAGGTTGTTTCCTCTTAAGTTTGGGGAACAAGGAGGTGCTCAACTTGCTAGTGTAGCTATTTCTAATCCAAGTGTGCTTTGGCACTTGAGATATGGTCATCTCAATTTTGTAAGCTTGAAGATGTTGACTTCTCAAGCTATGGTGAGTGGACTTCCAAGAGTTGAAGAACACAAGGAGGTGTGTGAAGGATGTGCTTTGGGAAAGCACTCAAGATCAAAGTTTCCAAAGGGACAAGCATGGAGAGCAAGCCATCCACTACAATTGGTGCATTCAGACATTTGTGGTCCAATGCAAACCAAAAGCATTGGTAACAACTCTTACTTTCTCACTTTCATTGATGATTTCTCTAGGATGTGTTGGATTTATTTTTTGAAAACTAAAGATGAAGCTTTTGATTGTTTCATAGATTTCAAAAATAATGTAGAGAATCAAAGTGAGTTTGTTGTAAAGAGTCTAAGGACTGATAGAGGAGGAGAGTATTCATCTAATGCATTTCTAAAATTTTGTAAATATTGTGGGATCAAAAGGCAATTCACAACTGCCTATACCCCACAACAAAATGGTGTGGCTGAAAGAAAGAACCGCACTATAGTAGAAATGGCTAGATCAATGCTTCAAACTAAGCATCTAAGTAACATGTATTGGGTTGATGTTGTTAGAACTAGTGTTTACATTTTGAATAGGAGTCCTACTTCTAGTTTAGATGGGATCACTCCTTATGAAGGATGGTATGGCAAAAAGCCAAATGTAAAACACTTTAAGGTTTTTGGTTGTCTTGCATATGCCCACATTCCTGATGAGCAAAGAAAGAAACTTGACCCCAAAATTCAAGCATGTATTTTTGTTGGATATTGTGAGTCTTCCAAAGCATATAGGCTCTACAATCCCAAAACACATAAAATTGTACTCTCCAGGGATGTAATTTTTGATGAAGGGGGAGAATGGGGTCATCAAAAACTTTTTGTTGATGATGGATCTCATGATGCAAGTTCCTCTCAAGTGCAGCAAGTGCAGCCCAAAAATAGCAAAGGAAGTCCTCCTCCAAGCCCAAGTATGAGTACTACTTCAAGTACAACAGATGCTACTCCAAGTCCTTCTCCACAAAGATCAGTAAGTTCTTCACCAATGGATATTGATTCTCCATCAAGAGGTAAGAGAACACTTCAGCACCATCCATCTTTTCAAATGTTGGATAAGAATTTCCAGAAAAGATACACTAGAAGTCAAGCTAGTGAAATGAATGCAGTTTTGAAAAGACTTGAAAATCTGCATATGTATGGTGATGATGACTCCCAAGAGCCTAAGGGAGATGTTGTAAATTATGCTTTAATGACTAGTGTAGAGCTAGAGCCATCTAGTTATGAAAAAGCATGTACTCATGATGTATGGCAACAAGCCATGAAAGAGGAAATGACCTCTATAAAAAAGAATGATACTTGGGAGCTAGTGAAGCTTCCTAAAGGCAAGAAATGTGTTGGATGCAAATGGGTCTACAAGACCAAATTCAATGCTGATGGAAGCATTGAAAGACACAAGGCAAGACTAGTAGCAAAAGGGTTCACTCAGAAGTATGGGATTGACTATGAGGAGACCTTTGCTCCTGTTGCTAGACAGGAGACCATCAGATTAGTACTTTCTTTGGCTGCCCACAAAGGGTGGAAAATTCAGCACATGGATGTTAAAAGTGCCTTTCTCAATGGGTACTTGAATGAAGAGGTTTTTGTGCAACAACCTCAAGGATTTGAAGAACAAGGTAAGGAGAACCTTGTCTACAAACTAAAGAAAGCATTGTATGGCCTCAAGCAAGCACCAAGGGCATGGTACTCACGCATTGATGGCTACTTTCAAAAGTATGGATTCACTAGGAGCAAAAGTGAACCTACTCTCTACTACATGAAACAAGGTAAAGATATTCTCATTGTATGTTTATATGTGGATGATCTAATATTCATGGGTAGTAGTGCTAAGATGAATAAGGAGTTCAAAAACTCCATGATGAAAGAATTTGAAATGAAAGATCTAGGCTTGATGCATTACTTCCTAGGCATGGAAGTACATCAAACAGGTAAAGGGATCTTCATATGTCAACACAAATATGCTCAAGATATGATCAAGAAATTTGCTATGGAGCAATGCAAGTCTGTTGCAACTCCAACGGGTCATGGGATCCAATTGAGCAAAGATGATGGAGCACCAAAAGTTGACATGACCACTTACAGGAGCATGGTTGGGAGTCTAATGTTCCTCACCAACACAAGGCCGGATATTCAATATGTTGTTTCTCTTGTTTCAAGGTATATGGCTGATCCATCTGAACTTCATTTACAAGCAACTAAAAGAATTTTGAGATATGTAAAGGGTACATTGGATTTTGGGATCCATTACCACAAATGTAATTCTATAAAATTAGTTGGCTTTAGTGATAGTGATTGGGGCAGCAATATAGATGATAGAAAATCTACTTCAGGGAATTGTTTTAGTCTTGGGTCAGGACTAATTACATGGAGTTCCAAAAAGCAGACTGTTGTAGCATTATCATCTACTGAAGCTGAGTACATAGCAATCACAAATGCTAGTACCCAAGCTTTATGGTTGAGAAAAGTTCTTGAAGAAATAGGAGAGAAACAAAGTGGTCCTACAAGATTGTATTGTGACAATATGAGTGCCATCCAATTGGCACATAATCCTATCCACCATAGCAGGTCAAAGCACTTTGATATGAAGTATCACTTCATTCGAGACATGGTGGAGAAACAGGTGGTTGAGCTATGACATTGCAGCACTTTGGACAACATGGCAGACATCTTCACCAAAGGAGTTGCTAAAGCTCAATATATAAAGCTGAGAGACTGTCTTGTCAGCCCTCTCAACTTTAAGGGGGAGAATGTTGAACCCTATATGTAACTACGTGTGTGAATGCAAATTTCATTACGTAGCTAAGTGTAGGTTAGCATCTTTCTTGTTTGGAGAGAAATTATAGGGAGCAGTTGGACTAGGTCTAAGTTTAGGTTTTGTTTCTTAAATTTTGCATCTCATCTATGTTGAGCTATGGTTTGTTGTGCCCAAGCTCTATAAAATGTAATCCGTTTGTTGAAGAATATAAATTATATGTGAGTATTTTTTAAAATGTGGCCTATAGATATTGCACTTAGGGCTTGGGTTGATGTCAATTGGATGCCAAAGTTGTAGGGAAGAAATAATATTTCCATGGAAGGCAAAGGTTTTTTTATTGCTATTTTTAGCTTCGTAGGGGATAGAGAAAAGGTGATTGAGTAGGGCCCTTACTTCATGAGAAGAAGTGGTTTGTACCTAGTCTCGTGGCATATCAAATTTAACCCATTAGAGGAGAATCCTAGGGAAGTGTTAGTTTGGATTTGTTTATTCTTTTTACCTAGGTTTTTGATAAAGAACTGAGTCTTGGTAGAGATAGGCAATAAATTGAGAAAATTAATCTAAGGTGTAGAGAACAATGATGCAAATTCAATAATGACCCACATTTACATCTAGGTAAACATTGAAATTGGATTACCAAAAGTGGTAATTATTAATGTGAATTCCTTCTAAATCAAACAAAAATTAGATTATGATTTTTTATTTTAAATGTATTCAGTGTCATGATTATAGCCATTTTGTATGTTACTATCCTAAGATCCCTCTAGCAGAATATTAGGTAAAACAGATTAATAAGGATGGCTACCAATAAGTCCATAACAAAAGAAGACAAAGACAAAATAAATCAGGGTCGTTCACCTCATAAAAAAATTCCAAAGGAAACCTCCAACAAATTTGAGGTACTATAGCAGTTTGGGAGATCCGAAGCAAACACAACTGAAGATAGACTCAAAAAAGGGAATCGACAAAATGAAGGATGAATGGAAGAGGATCTAAATGAAAAATAAAAAAATTAGAAAGCAATGGGAAAAGAGGGATCCCAAAGTGACTTCAATTTGCAATGGGCCAAAATTATAGAGTTTGGACAAATGTCTATTGTTCCAAGTTTGAATTTCTCTTCCCCGAACTTTATTCCCTTTAAAAATAATTTTAAAATGGATAATGTGAACAACTCAAACTTTACATGACATTGAAATGGCTTCCCAAAAATCCAATGTGAAATAGATATAGGAGGCACACCTAAAATAGTAGGTAGACCCAATGGTAAAGCAATGTGGGAGAAGCAAACCCGTGAATTGATTGCTGATGGGACCCAAATCATGCTTGAGGATAAAGGACTCAAGAGGAGAGCTAGGAAAATTAGCTAAATGAATTTTCTTTCTTGGAACATTAGGGCTCTTGGCTCCCCTAGAAAAAGAACATCTTTGAGACAAAATATCAGCCAAGAAAATTCAAATATTATCATAATACAAGAGATAAAAATGAATGAAGAATATTTTATACAAGTGAAAGATCATATTTGGAAAGGCAATAAAATAGTGGTAATCAGTGCAAGTTGGCAGTTAGGAATATTAGCCATTATGTGGAAAAACAATACCTTTGAAATTATGGAAAAAATATTAGGAAGCAATTGGATCTACTTAAAATTCCTTGAAACATCCCTAAAGATAACTTTCAATTTAATTAACCTCTATGGACCAAATAATACTACTACCAAGCTTGAATTGTGGCATCAAGTGTGGAATCTAGTGGAATCTCTACAAAATTGCCATGTCACTTTAGATGAAGACTTCAACTTAGCTCTAGATAGGAATGCAAAGAAAGGAGGATGGTTCAACAACAATGATCACGTTTGATCCAAAATTATTAGGGAAATTCAACAATTTGAACTCATTGACATTCCACCCAAAGAAGGTTGGTTTACCTAGAGTAACAAAAGGAAAGGGAAAGAGAAGCTCAACAAATAATTCTCAGTTGCATTCCAACTCTAGTCACACCATATATGAATTAGGAACTAGAGAAACCCATTGTAGAGGAAGTCTATGAGATGATTAAGAGTATGAGCTTGGATAAGGCTCTAAGGCTTGATGGTTTTCAAGTTAATTTTTATAAGGCCTATTGAGAAATCATAAAGGAAGATTTGGTTAAAATGATTGAAGAATCCAGATAGAATGGTATGGTTTTAGGAGCTATCAATACCTATTTCATTACACTCATTCCCAAAATAGAGATGTTGTAGCCTTTGATAGATTTTTTTTCCTAGTTCTCTTTGTAATACTTCTTATAAGATAATAAGCAAGTTAATAGTTAATGATATATATCCACACATATCTGGAAAAGTCATCAATAAAGAAAAGTAAAAACCTATTTTCTAAAAGAGAAGGTGTACCCATAATTCCATAAATGTCAATATGAATGATCTCAGAAGGATGAGATGCCTTCATGTAACTCCTTTCAAAAAAGTCTCCCTATGATGCTTTCCCAAGATGCATCCCATACAAACATCACTTGGAGGAGATATGTGTGGAAGCCCAATATTCATATCATGCTGACTCATGTACCTCAAGGAACCATAATTGAGATGTTTTTATCTATGATGCCACTTCTAACTCTTATCATCAACATGAGCTATCATTGAAACAAAATTATTCTTACTATATGCTATTGGATCGGATAGTTAATTTCATCCTTCACCTAAAACTGAAGTCTTCTCTCTCTAAAGTGGGATCAGATAGTTAATTTTTGATGTGCTATGTTGTCATAAGTTTCTTTTTTTTAACACCATTCACGTGCAGTGGAATATGTGTCAGCTTAGACTTTGAAAGTCATTTAAGGCTTTTTGTTTTTTTTTGCTTGCATATGTGCTAGATGATTATAGTGAAGGCTATGTGAATTTCATAATATGGTAAGTTTTCTTTTAAAAATTCAGCAAAGAGACATGAACTGAAATAGATTTTACCTATTACAACAGCTAAAGATATAGTAAATTATTGAAAATATTTATAACTATTGTATTCTCCATTTTTTTCTATGTCACCATGGAAATCAGCCATTAATAAGAAAGTTGTCCTTGAGATATAACCAAGAATAATGTTTTGCCAAAATATAAACATTATTCTTGAAATAAAATGTGATGTATGAGATGAGAAAATTTTAAAATAATCATCTATCGAAGTACATTGAAGGGATAGATTGTGCTCAAAACCATGTTGCCTCCAAATCTGTTTTTCTCAAATTTTACCAATAAAATTAAACAAAGTCTATACAAAGATAGACAACAATGGCTTCCAAACTTCTTTTGCATCAAACTCACATGAATAATACCTTCTATACCAAAGTCATTAGGATCTAGATTCTAAGCTGGTTATCCTCCAAACTGCAAAATCCCAAATTATGAAAAATTATTGTCCACAAAATTATTGATGTAGATATTCTATATCAGAACTCCATCATCCAAAAATCCTATTAATTCAAACTCATATGTCAAGCACTAACAGTCACTAAATATAAATCCATATTTTCATCTCATGGAAAAAGTTGGTTACATTTAAATCAACAGAACCAGCACATTCTCAATAATTTGAAGGGGACCCCATCCTCAAGACTAAGATTCAAGAGATTTGTTGAGATGACTGACAGCTTGTCTGCTGATGGGTAGAGAAGGGGACCCCATCCTCAAGACTAAGATTCAAGAGATTCATTGAGATGACTGACAGCTTTTCTGCTGAGATTGATACCTTTGGGAAGAGGAGATAATTCCTCAAGATTCCAACTATAGTCTAGTCTGAGCTCTCTTGGAGATAGCATGCTGCTCAACTGTGGAAGTCTAGTAAGATTTTTGCAAAGCACGACAGGTCAAGGGCCTTCAGCTCATATGAGACAGACCGGGGAGCTTTCATAGATTGTAGCAGTTTGTAACTTTGAGATCAACAAGACTTTCTGGTAGAGATGACAATTCCCCAATACCACAATCATGCAATGTGATTTTTTTTAAAGAATGCATGAACGATGGAAGTTCTGTGAGACTTGTGCACCCAGAGACTTCAGTCCAACGACGGAAGTTCTGTGAGACTTGTGCACCCAAAGAGATCAAGGGCCTCAATTTTTTTCAGATGAAAAATGCTGGACACTTCCTGCAAGCTTGCGGCAGTTATTGACAGGGAGACGATATCGGGAAGAGCAGGCAATGCCTCAATCTCCTCACAGCCCCCTAGTTTGATTGAGGTCTCTTAAAAGATTGCATCCAGTCCAACGACGGGAGTTCTGTGAGACTTGTGCACCCAGAGAGATCAAGGGCCTCCAATTTTTTCAGATGCGAAATGCTGGACACTTCTTGCAGCTTGCGACAGCCATTGAGATTGAGACGACTGAGAGTATCCGGAAGGGCAGGCAATGCCTGAAGCTTCTCACAGCCCCCTAGTTTGAGGTCTCTTAAAGAATGCATCAAGTCCAACGATGGAAGTTCTGTGAGACTTGTGCACCCAGAGAGATCAACGGCCTCCAACTTTTTCAGACGAGAAATGCTGGACACTTCTTGCAACTTGCGATAGCCATTGAGATAGAGACGACTGAGAGTATCCGGAAGGGCAGGCAATGCCTGAAGCTCCTCACGACCCTCTAGTTAGAGGTTTCTTAAAGAATGCATGAAGTCCAACGACGGGAGTTCTGTGAGACTTGTGCACCCAGAGAGATCAAGGGCCTCCAATTTTTTCAGATGAGAAATCCTGGACACTTCTTGCAGCTTGCGACAACCATTGAGATTGAGACGACTCAGAGTATCCGGAAGGGCAGGCAATGCCTGAAGCTTCTCACGGCCTCCTAGTTTGAGGTCTCTTAAAGAATGCATGAAGTCCAACGACGGAAGTTCTGTGAGACTTGTGCACCCAGAGAGATCAACGGCCTCCAACTTTTTCAGACGAGAAATGCTGGACACTTCTTGCAGCTTGCGACAGCCATTGAGATTGAGACGACTGAGAGTATCCGGAAGGGCAGGCAATGCTTGAAGCTCCTCACAGCCCCCTAGTTTGAGGTCTCTTAAAGAATGCATGAAGTCCAACGACGGAAGTTCTGTGAGACTTGTGCACCCAGAGAGATCAAGGGCCTCCAATTTTTTCAGATGAGAAATGCTGGACACTTCTTGCAGCTTGCGACAGCCATTGAGAGGGAGACGACTGAGAGTATCCGGAAGGGCAGGCAATGCCTGAAGCTCCTCACAGCCCCATAGTCGGAGGTATTTTAAAGAATGCATGGAGTCCAACGACGGAAGTTCCGTGAGACTTGTGCACCCAGAGAGATCAAGGACCTCCAATTTTTTCAGATGAGAAATGCTGGACACTTCTTGCAGCTTGCGACAGCCATTGAGATAGAGACAACTGAGAGTATCCGGAAGGGCAGGCAATGCCCGAAGCTCCTCACAGCCCCCTAGTCCGAGGTCTCTTAAAGAATGCATGAAGTCCAACGATGGAAGTTCTGTGAGACTTGTGCACCCAGAGAGATCAAGGGCCTCCAATTTTTTCAGATGAGAAATGCTGGACACTTCTTGCAGCTTGCGACAGCCATTGAGATTGAGACGACTGAGAGTATCCGGAAGGGCAGGCAATGCCCGAAGCTCCTCACAGCCCCATAGTCGGAGGTCTTTTAAAGAATGCATGAATTCCAACGACGGAAGTTCTGTGAGACTTGTGCACCCAGAGAGATCAAGGGCCTCCAATTTTTTCAGATGAGAAATGCTGGACACTTCTTGCAGCTTGCGACAGCCATTGAGATAGAGACGACTGAGAGTATCCGGAAGGGCAGGCAATGCCTGAAGCTCCTCACAGCCCCCTAGTCTGAGGTCTCTTAAAGAATGCATGAAGTCCAACGACGGAAGTTCTGTGAGACTTGTGCACCCAGAGAGATCAAGGGCCTCCAATTTTTTCAGATGAGAAATGCTGGACACTTCTTGCAGCTTGCGACAGCCATTGAGATTGAGATCACTGAGAGTATCCGGAAGGGCAGGCAATGCCTGAAGCTCCTCACAGCCCCATAGTCCGAGGTCTTTTAAAGAATGCATGAAGTCCAACGACGGCAGTTCTGTGAGACTTGTGCACCAAGAGAGATCAAGGGCCTCCAATTTTTTCAGATGAGAAATGCTGGACACTTCTTGCAGCTTGCGACAGCCATTGAGATTGAGACGACTGAGAGTATCCGGAAGGGCAGGCAATGCCTGAAGCTCCTCACAGCCCCATAGTCGGAGCTCTATTAAAGAATGCATGGAGTCCAACGACGGAAGTTCTGTGAGACTTGTGCACCCAGAGAGATCAAGGGCCTCCAATTTTTTCAGATGAGAAATGCTGGATACTTCTTGCAGCTTGCGACAGCCATTGAGATTGAGACGACTGAGAGTATCCGGAAGGGCAGGCAATGCCTGAAGCTTCTCACAGCCCCCTAGTTCGAGGTCTCTTAAAGAATGCATCAAGTCCAACGACGGAAGTTCTGTGAGACTTGTGCACCCAGAGAGATCAAGGGCCTCCAATTTTTTCATATGAGACATGCTGGGCATTTTCTGCAGATTACTACAACCTTTGAGATGGAGTTCAGTGAGACTACTTGGAAGATGAAAATTTGCTGGAAAACTGCTTATATGATTGTAACTGATGTCAAGAACTTTCAGCTTGATAAGATTGGCAAAACTTTGAGAAAGCTCTCTTAGATTACACTCAGACAAATATAACTCTTCCAGATTGAATAGTTCTCCAACTTCATTGGGAAGATGGTAGATGCTAGTGCCAGTCATATCAAGGAAGCGCAGAGACCTGAGTTCACCTATTGTTTTTGGCAAACAAAAGGAAATAGGCTGTGTCTCTGAAGCCGATTCATCCTCCTGGAATCGACAACTCCACAGACCCAAAAATATTAGATTTGGTGGTAAATTTGTACGCCCTTCTTGACATAGGTCCCTAATAAACATAAATTTCAAATTCGGCATTAATGCCCAAGGATATGTCGAACAATATGTTTGGTGAAGACCCTCCTCTGCCTGGCTGAAGTCCAACACAAGTCCTTCCACGTTTGGCATTCCCTGATTACAATAAAGAATCTTATCAGTACATTGCACATTTCGTCACGTGGCATCCCCTTTAAATTTGGTTAAATAAATATTAACTTATTACCATCAAAATGGTAAAATATTACCTGTGTCTGAGTCATCGCGGTAACTAAATCCTTATGGCGCCAGAATCTACTGCGTTCAGCTGGGTTGCTCGGGGACGACTCTTCGATTATTTGTCTTCCCAGGTCCCTTAAATGGTCATGCATCCAAAAAATTGAATAATCCCTATACCCATCATAATTAATTCTAATAAGGGAGTTCCTTGAATGATACCTATCATAATTAATTCTAATAAGGGACTTCCTCTCAAGATTTCTAAGACATGTACGTGGGGCGCTACGTTCTAAAGCTTCCCAGAGTTTAACATAAAATTCCATATTATATCTAGTACTAGGGAAAGACAAGGGACCAAGAAAGAAGCACGCAATGTCCAAAAACATGCGCTTCTCTTCACCAGAGAGAGCATCATAGCTGATTTTGAGAGTATTATACACTTTTTTGTGATTTTTTACCAAATTTGTCAGGGCCTCCCTCCAAATTTCAAGGCTCTTTTCACCGTATAGACGTGCCCCCACAACTTCCAATGACAGAGGGAGACCTTGACATGCATCTACAATTTTTTTTGTAATATCTTCGTAGCCTTCAGCTGGGCCGGTCCTCATGAAAGCGTGCCAACTAAATAATTTCAAACCTTCCTTCGGATCAAGTCCTCTCATACTATATTCAATCACAGGAGTCTGACGTTTCAATACCTGATAATCTCGGGTGGTAATAATGATTCTACTTCCTGCTCCAAACCAATAACCACTGAAAGCATCTCCAACCAAAGCATCTAACTGTTCCTCGTCATCAACATCGTCCAAAATGACTAATGCTTTTATGGATCTCAAAAGATTTTTCATTTGAATTTTGGCATTGGGAACGCTATTCAACTTCTTCAAGGTTGATTCATCGACCTTCGCCAGGTCCCGAAGAATCTGCTTTTGTAATTTTAAAAGGCCTTTAACAGACTCCTTTGTCGAGGCTCGAACATCAGGTACAAAACAGGATGCTTCGAACTGACGACGAATATTATTATAGACTGCTTTGGCTAAGGTTGTCTTACCCAAACCCCCCATACCCCAAATGCCAACAAAGAGCACATGACAACTATCGTTATTCATTTCCAACAACGTTGTCACCTCCTCCATACGATCTGACAGCCCCACCGGGTGTTTGGCAACATCTAGATCATTAATCCGCAACGTTTTGAGAAGATCCATAACAACCAGCTTGACAAGCCTACCTTCGTAGCTGCACACACGATGCCCAATAACCCAAAAATAAAACATAAAAATAAACTTTCTCAGTACTTCGATTCTACAGCAACCATTCTGTCTAATTTAAAAGGTCATGGAATATAATTTATGCTAAGTAATTATGCGTTACAGCACGTCAAACTGTGTTGGTAGATGCATGTTCCGACCAGTTTGGCGAGTCAGTCCGTTACAGTTGTTCATTGTATGTAAAAAAGCATGAAATGCAACACTCAAGAGCTTGATATGTTTCAAATAGCTTCAAGCAGAATATTCACAACCACACAATGCAAAACACAAGTATTTGTTGCAACTGTTGGAGATTATTGTGGAGAATATTAATTATTTGTAATGTTTGAGGATTTGATAAGATAAAAAAAAAAATAATAGGTAGGTGTTAATTGTATGAAATTAATTAATATTATTTGTAATGTTTAAGGATAATTAGGTGCTCAACTAATAAGATAAAAGAAACAATAGTTAGGTGGGTATAGGATTTGATAAGATAAAAGAAATAATAGTTAGGTGTTTAGTTGTATGAAACCAATTATTATTATTTGTAATGTTTGAGAATTTGATAAGATAAAAGAAGCAATAATTAGGTGTTCAAGCCTTAATTATAAAAACTGCATAAAACCAGTTAAATTTAGTTATAAAAAGCGCATCTAAATGTTTATAAAAACTACATAAAACCAGTTAAATTTAGTTATAAAAACCACATCTAAATATTTTATATTCTTATAAAATATATCAATATTTTTGAATGGATAATTATTAATTGTCTATAATAATTAAAATGATCATTGAGTACAAGTATCTTGTTGATATAAATCCAGTTTTCAACTAAGCCAATCTCAAAATCTGCTCTGCTATCTTGATAGACTGTCAAGATATTCTCCATTAACGCCATTCTCTTTGAAACTCTGTTTGTAGCTACCAAGGCCAATTTCCTCTAGCCATCCACCAACATCGTGGGACGTATAAATAAAGAAATCCCAGGGTTCGGGAGGTCGTCCTCCTTTACTCATTTGCCCCGCACGAGCTGCGAACACAAAAGCCTATGGTTGCCGTCCAAAACCTCGACAGACGATCATTCTCTGCAACACGCAGCCCTCGCCTCCATATTTCGCCGAATCCGACCGCCTAAAATACCAAAATCCGGCCAACACTCTGCTCAAATCCGACAGCTGCACAAAAATGGTTTGAACCCCGCATGTATTCCCTCAATCCAAAGCCTTCTCCCCGGCCCGAAATATATTCCCTAGGATCCACCGAATCAAATAAAACAACCTCCCTAGGTTTGCAGAGAATCGAAAGCGGACCTCCCGAGGTTTGCAGAGAATAGGGCACGGGAACTCCGGAGAGCGACGGAGCAAAAGCGTTGGCTGTGAGAGCGGCGCAGCCCAGAGAGGAATTGCATGGAGATAAAACTTCGGACATAGCAATTTGGTCTGGCACTGCAGTTTTTTTTTAGACCCTCCCTGGGCCGTTTCTCCAGCGTTTCCGTCGGCGGCCGTCACGGAGAAGAAGAGCCTAGTTGGAGCTATGCAAGGAAGGCGACAGTAAAAACAAACCGTTCGAAGAAAGGAGGCAAACATTAGGGTTTGCAGTTTTTTATTAATACTTCATTGATAAAGGTTTTTTTATTATATATTCCTAATCCGGAGAGATAAGGTGGTTTCTTACATAAAAAATTAAGTGTTTTGGTATAAGGTTTCTACTTGAAAGAAAAAAATTAATAAAATAAAATAAAAATGTGGTTTGTTGTTTAAAACTAATGGGCGCGTTTTTTTTTTTGTCGTTTATGCCCACTGAATGCGTCACTCCTCACCTACGCAAAAAATAATCAGCGCGTTTTTTTTGTTGTTTGTCCCCACGGAATGCGTCACGCGTAAAGTCCATGCGTGGAATCGGCCAATTTGACCGGTCCACCCCTCTCGGGGCACTTGTATGATCCCACGGCTCTCCTTCCCATCAACTTCTCTAGCCCTATGTAGTTTTCCTGTGATTTTTTTTTAAGAAAATTTAGCCGTCCCATAAAACTAAATACATACAAAGTCTCCTCAATAGTTGACTATTGAATATGGCGGTTTCTCCTTTTAATTCAAGGTAATGGAAAACTTTGTTAAAAGAGCCGTGTCTCTAGAATTTTCTATAATCCAATTTAATTTAAATCTTTTAAAATTTTCAAAAATAAAATAAATAAATACATACTAGTTGCCTTGTCATGAGAATTCTAATAAAGATAACCCACCTAGCTTTAAATTTTGCCTTAGGGTTCAATTTGAAATAAGTGTTTGGTAAACCGTATCATGTCAAATTAACCTATTTTTATTTAGTTTTTTTTTTTTGATAGAACTGCAAAAATAATATAAGATGTTGAGTTTAAGTAGTTGGAGGGAAAACTTTTTAATGTAAAAATGCATTATATTAAAAAATTAGTAGAATATAATTAAAAAAATGGATAAACACATTACGTGGTTAACGTTATCAGTAAAAAAATTATCCTTGTTAAAATAAAGCGGGAATCCAAGCAAAAAATTTACAATTAATCAACACCACCTTACAAAATTGATGGACAGCAGAACTAACTGAGCACATAATGATGAGTCTCTATTATATGGGTTTAGTCATCTCTAGGACCGATTCTCACCCAATTCAAGAGACTTTGGCACCAAGTCCCTTCCCTGTCCAGAAGTGTCGGGAACATCCTCCCAACCATAAACAAATGGTTCTTGGCTGGCAACAATTATTGGAGCTTCTAAATTGTCCTAAGCGTCAAGTCAAGGAGTTGGGGGAGAGAGGAATAGTCAAGTAGCCACGACCATCTCTGTAAGGACCTTGAGCTGGGATAGGAGTGCAGTTTGGGAGTGAGTGACACTGATGTCCAGACCTAGACTAACTTTGAGGAGTATCCTGCTCAGGAGGAACCCGATTGATTGTGCATAGCACATTTCCTCACCGATCAATAAGCTCTTGAAGATGAGTGAGCTCCATGGCCATCTTATTGGCATAAACTATAATTTGAAAATACACAGATGAAATAATTTAGACTTCTCAAAAGCAGATATGTGCAAAGAGGAAGAACATTTACCAAAGATACAATCATTTCTAGCTCTCTATATGCTGAACATGGTCGTCATACGAAACAAGTGCCACACTTCAAAGAAAATAGTCGGCAAGGGCAAGGGATCTCCCAAAATGATATCCTTCCACTCAAACGTGGCGAAGGAATAGGGTCTAAAAAGGGGAAAAAGCCACTTCCAAATGGAATGAGCATGAGCACAAACCCAAAAGAGATGGACAAAGTCTTCAGATTGAACACAAAAATGGCAAGAAGGGTTAGGGATACCTAATTGTTGGAGATGATCCCCAATAGGAAGCCTTTAGTGCAAAAGAATCCAAGAAAAATAGGAAAGTTTGGGCTCCAAGAAAGGAGCTCAAGCAGTCTCAAACCTGCGCATCGAAATAGGCCGAGGGGAGGAGACCTTCCACCGTTGATTGAGCTTATCAATCATGGAGAGGCAAGGAGAGGTCCATCCATACCCCAATCAGGCCTTATAGTTTTATAGCAGAGTGTCTAGATACCACTTCCAATCCTTCCACCAAGGTCACTGCGAAAGCACAAAAATCTTGTGTAATATGGAGTCAGGGAAAAATATGGAATAAAAAAAAGGCTTTTTTTGTTTTGTATACTTTAAAAAGGCATTTGACATTTTTTTTTTAGAGTGTCAAGAAAAAAATTATGGAGTAGAATGAAAGAGCTAGAGGTTCCAATGGAAGAGCTAAAGGTTCCAATTCACTACAGGGCAACAGTTCACAGATTATATGAGCATGTAAAGACTAGAATCAAACCACAAGAAGGGTTATCTGAATGTTTTAGGAGTGACATAGGCATCAAACAAGGTTGCCCTCTATCTCCGATATTATTTGGGTTGTACATTGACAAGTTAGAAGAATGGATAAACAAAATTGGGGGAGAGGCGTGCACTTAGCGAAATATGTGGTAAAACTCCTAATGTATGCAAATGATGTAATTCTTGTGACCAAAACAACTAAAGATCTAGAATATCACCTTCGGGATCTAGAACTCTTCTGTAAGGAAGTTGGGATGCAAGTGAACACGAGCAAAACAAAAATCATGATTTTTTCAACAAAAAAGAAGAAGCAACATCTCGAATTTTAGTTTGTAGGAGAACCTCTTGAGGTAGTGGTAGAATACAAATACCTAGGCATAGACTTTCATGACAAACTCAATTGGAATACATGTAGGATGAAAAAAAACTCTAGGTGGTTGGAAAGCACTATATGCACTTCAAAATCGGTGTAGGAATGTCGAGTTGTGGGACTGGAAGACCACCAAAGTCTTATTTAGTCTACTTGTCACATCGATTATGTTGTATGATTGCGAGGTGTGAGAAAGTGGCACGACGAATACAAAATGGAGGCAAATAGAAAGGATTCAAAAACGTCTAATTACAAATTTTCTTAGAATTAAGACCACGGTCCCTTATGAAATTATTCAGCTTGGAATGTTTCCTTTAGAGGCAATTGCTATGACCAAATTGTTATGTTACTTGAAAAACATAAAACATGAAAAACAACAGGTGGCATAGGGCAGTTAGGGATGAAGAGAGTTAGGGATGAAGAGCTACATAGGCAGAAGAACACATGGATGAAACAATTGCTATGATCAAACGGTTATGTTACTTGAAAAAATAGAAAACATGAAAAACAATAGGTGGCTTAGGGCAGTTAGGGATGAAGAGCTACATAGGCGGAAGAACACATGGATGAAACAAAATCAGAAATTGATGAAACGTTGCAAAATCAACATAAATGAATGTCCAAATTTTAATAAAGACATAAAAACTATGTGAATGAAAAGTTTATAAATGAAATGTGGAAAAATGCAAGTAAGAAAAGACAATACTATATTGCAAAGTTTAACCCAACGTATGATCACAAGAAAAAAACATATATAGACGCTGAAATTAAATGGAGGGAAAAAATCCTCATTGCTCAGATACAGACTAGCTCTCATAGGCTTAGATGTGAAACAGGGAGATGGACAACATCCAAGGAACAATGGGAAGAAAGGATATGTATTCTATGCAACACAGGAGCAATAGAGATAGAGGAACATTTCATCTATGAATGCTCAAGTTTTTCGGACATCCATGACAAATACAAAGAAACGCTTGGAAAAGGGTCTATGACAGAGTTATTTGAAGATAGTAAAATAAAAAAAGTTGGAGAGTTACTAACCCAAATCAGCAGGAGAAGAAATAACCTTCTCAAAGATATTAATGGTGATATAATTGAATAAATGTGTTTCCGTATTTAAAAATCCTATATAAACCCTATTTTGGGTGTAGGGACTTGATTAAAAACTTTCATTTCATTTGAAGCAGAATATTCACAACCACACAATGCAAAACACAAAAGAGTAGCTGGAAAAGCATTTTTACCCGCCCGCGGTTTCTGCGAGGGACCAGCCAGAGAGAAGAGATACTTGATGCAACGCCTCCTTCCACGCATCCATTTTCTTTTCGCTATGTTTGCCATTTTCCCTATGCTCTTGAAATGCCTTAGCATACGGGCCTTTCTTGTCAGGGTACCTCACATCTGAAGGTTCCACATTGTAAAACAAGGGGATTATTGTAGTCCCTGTACACGTGGATTTGCAAGTCCAGATAAGGGAGAGCTCGTTGAGGCACCACGGTGAGCTGGCATAATTAGCAGAAAATATGGGTATGTGGACGGTGGAATTTCTAATAGCGTCTTCCAGGCTGACCTCAATATTCTTTCCCTTTTCTAATCTCTCCGTGTCGAGGAAGACATGAAATCCTGCAGTGGAGAGGGAGTTGAAGAGGTGATCAACGAGAGTATTCCTGACGTCCGTACCTCGGAAGCTCAGGAATACATGATATCTTTTATGGTGCTGTGCTGGGGAAGGCTCGTAATGCTTGAAGGTCTCGGCGCTGGTACTTGAACAACCCTCCATGTCTGCACTCGGAAAATCTGTTATTTTCCCTTTTCTTTTCCCCTTTGAGCAAATTGAGAATCAGCAAACAATGCAGAGAGAGCCAAGCAATAACGAATTTGTGTGACAAAAGGCTCAGACGAATGATAAAGGGAAGGACAATAAGGAGAGAGAGGATATCATTGGAAAGCAGCACGAAAATGTGGTTTGTTATCATTGGAAAGCAGCAAGAAAATGTGGGTTGTTGTTTGTCCCCACGGAATGCGTAGCGCCTCACCTACGCAAAAATAATCAGCGCGTTTTTTTTTGTTGTTTGTCCCCACGGAATGCGTCACGCCTCACCGACGCAAAAAACAATCAGCGGCCAATTTGGCGGTCGTCCATGCGTGGAATCGGCCAATTTGACCGGTCCACCCCCTCTCGCGCCACTTGTATGATCCAACGACTCTCCTTCCCATCAACTTCCCTTGCCCTATGTAGTTTTCCTGTGATTTTTTAAAGAAAATTTAGCTGTCCCATAAAACTAAATACATACAGAGACTCCTCAATAGTTGACTATTGAATATGGCAGTTTCTCCTTTTAATTAAAGGTAATGGAATACTTTGTTAAAAGAGACGTGTCTCTAGAATTTTCTATAATCCAATTTTAAATTTAAATCTCTGAAATTTTTAAAAATTGAAAAATAAATACATACTAGTTGCCTTGTCATGAGATTCCTAATAAAGAGGGTGATGACGATGATGGTGGCGTGGACCACCCACCTAGCTTTAATTTTTGGCTTAGGGTTCAATTTGAAGTAAGTGTTTGGTAACCCGTATCATGTCAAATTAACCTATTTTTATTTAGTTGCTATCACTTGCATAGTTGTATATAATTATTCAAGCCCACTAGTTGAAAGATTCTTCTAAAATTAGGACACAAATTGCAAAGCTTACAAAAATCTTCTTCTCTTATCACAGTATTATATTGAATTTCAAAAATTTTAGTTAGGTTAATGAAACCTAAATATAGTTTATGAGATTTTAAATATGAAAGTACAATTACTCAAATCATATAATATGATCTTTAATATCTTTGAGAAGGTTGTTCCTTCTCCTGTTGATTTGGGTTAGTAATTTTCCAACTTTTTTTATTTTATTGTCTTCAAATAACTCTTTCATAGACTCGTTCCCAAGTGTTTCTTTGTATTTACCACAAATATCTAAAAAACTCGAGCATTTATAGATGAAGTGTTCCTTTGTCTCTACTACCCCTGTGTTGCATAGAGTACATATCCTTTCTTCCCATTGTTCTTTGGGCGTTGTCTATCTCCATGTTTCACATCTAAGCCTATGAGAGCTAGTCCTTATCTGAGCAATAAGGACTTTTTCCTTCCACTTGATTTCAATGCCTATATACACTTTTTCCTTGTGGTCATACGTTGGGTTAAACTCTGCAATATAATATTGTCTTTTCTAGCTTGCATTTTTCCACATTCTACTTCTGAACTTTTTGTTCACATAATTTTTTGTCTTTGTTGACATTTAGGCATTCATTTACACTGATTTCCCAACGTTTCATCCATTTCTGATTTTGTTTCATCCATGTATTCTTCCGCCTATGCAACTCTTCGTCCCTAGATACCCTAGGCCATCTGTCGTTTTTCTTGTTTTCTATTTTTTCAAGTAACATAACAATTTGGTCATAGAAATTGCTTCTAAAGGGAACATTCCAATTTCAGCTAGAATAATTTCATAAGGGGTTGTGGCCTTAATTTTAAGAAAATTTGTGATTAGATATTTTTCTATTTACCTCCATTTTGCATTTGTGTGCCACTAGCCCACACCTCACAACCATACAATAAAACCAGTGTAACAAGTAGGCCAAATAAGACCTTGGTGGTCTTCCAGTCCCACAACTCGGTATTCCTACACCTGTTTTGAAGTGCATATAGTGTTCTCCAACCACTTTGAGTTATTTTCATCCTACATGTATTCTAATTAAGTTTATCATGAAATTCTATGCCCAGGTATTTGTATTCTACTACTACCTCAAGCGATTCTCCTACAAATATCATAATTTTTGTTTTGCTTGTGTTCACCTCCATCCTAACTTCCTTACAAAAGAGTTATAGAGCTCGAAGGTGATCTTCTAGATATTTGGTTGTTTTGGCCACAAGAATTACATCGTATGCATACATGAGGAGTTTTACCACATATTTGGCTAAGTGCACACCCTCTCCCCCAAATTTTTGTATCCATTCTTCTAACTTGTCAATGTACAACCCAAATAAGGTCGGAGATAGAGGGTAACCTTGTTTGACATCTATGTCACTACAAGAACATTCAGATAACCCTTCATGTGTTCTAATTCTAGCCTTTACGTGCTCATATAGTCTGTGAACTACTGCCCTGTAGTGATTTGGAACCTCTAGCTCTTCCATTCTGCTCCATAATTTTTTCCTTGGCATTGTGTCAAATACATTTTTGAAGTCTACAAAACAAAAAAAAGCCTCCTCTTTTTGTCCCATATTTTTTCCACTATGTGTTAGAGCGTGATACAGTGATCAATAGTTGAGTTCTTGGGACTAAAACCTGCTTGCCCCTTTGCTCTCTTTCCCTTTTCTTCTACCTATATGTTGATCCTACGCTCTATCATACTCCCATAAAACTTTGTCAAGAGAGGGTTGATCATGATAGTTCGATATTTTGAGGGATTATTTACATCTCCACTTTTAAACAAAGGAATGGTCAAACTAGTTTTCCACTCGGTAGGGAAACCATTTTGTATGACCTCATTGACAATTTCTTTGATCTACAATGCCATAATAGCTACCCCCATTTTATATGCTCTGCCTAAATATTATCTATGTCACGGGCTTTACTAGTTGCTAACTTTTTTATCCCTTGAATAATGTCTTCATTTGTGAAAAGTTCTTTCTTGACAATGATAGTAGGGGTATCTCCTGCTGGTTAATACGTTGATACAATTGTTTTGAATACTCCAACCACTAATTAACTGTTATGCTATTTTTATTTTGCATCCTTTTCATGCTTAGTTCCTTCAAAAATTTCTTTGGTTCATGCTTCCCTAAGTAAATCAATTATTTCCTCCTTGTTCTAGTGTATTCTTCTTTATTTGCCCTTACAAGTTTCTCATATGTTTTTCTATTTGCTCTTGTTTTACCTATTGGTTCCTTTAGTAATCTTCATGTTTTTTTGCAATCTTCATCGAACCATGGGTTGGTTGGGAAGCTATTCCTTTCTTTCTTTTTAGGTTTAGCTCTCTTGCATTTGTTTAGAGCTTCTTGGATAGTGTGCATTAACCATTCACTCTTACTGTAATCTCTGCTACTGTGAGGTAGTTATTACCTTTCTAGTAACTTGTTATTTAATACTGCTCTAAAATTCTATCAATTTTTATCTGTTAAGAGAATGTGTCCCTTGTGAGGATATTTATTTTGATTGCCTTGCAAGTGTTTTTCCCTTGGTTTGTCTCCATGCATTCGAAGTTTCATAACAATTGGGTTGTGATCTGACTTAAGTTCCAGTGGAGAATATTCCACTTCTATCTCCTTTATTTTTGGTATGTAATTTTGTGAGCATATTACATAGTCTATTACACTTTGTCCCTTATATGTTTTGCATGTATACTTTCTTGAATTTTTCCATTTGTTCATCCCATTGCAAATAATCAAGTTGTTTATGCTACAGAGGCCTAACAACTCTTCTCCATATTGTGTGATAGTCTCATGCTCATCTTCTGAAATATTGGTCCACTGTTGATTTTCCTCTTTTGGCATCCAAAGAGGATTAATTTCAATATCTTTGCTACCTTCTAGAATGTTAGCTTGCTTATTTGTTTTCATTGCATTGAAATCTTCAATTAATATAATTTCCCCCAACTTACCGTATATCAAAATGTCTCTTTTTAGGGAGGAGTATGGGTCTTCTATGTTAAGGTCATGTTTCTTATAGAATTTAGAATTCTTGGGAGCAAAATAACATGCTGCTATGCTAATAACTGACTTATTTTCTAGGATATTTATCCACATGTACTATTTGTTTTCATCTTGTTTTTCAATTTTAATGACCATATCTCATTTCTCTTTTATTAAAACCATAATACCCCCATGCCCTTTGCCATTTTCCACTGCTTTATTCCATATTGCTATTTTTTTGTATCCCACAAATTCTGGAGTCCTACATCCATCGTGTTCATGTGTTTCCATCAGTATGATTATATCGTTATCTCTAGAATTGGGCCCTAACCCAGGTCCTCTTCTCTAAGGGTAACTTCTACAGTTCCAACTTACCATCGTAAGATGTTCCCGAGCGGGCCATACTCCCTATTTATTTTGGATTTATTTAGATGTGATGTATGCCTTTCCATTTCTTAAATATACTCGTTTCCCTTCATTCCTTGCTACCCTGACATTTTACCATTCCTTATTTCTTTCTTCCTGTTGTAAAAATGTTAGGTCATCATCTAAATAGAATTGTGACCCTCTTAGCATACCTCTATTTTTTAGTAACATTGTCTTATCCTCGTAGCTCATCAATGTGACCCGAATATGCCTATCTCTGCCTCCTTCTCTCAGCCTACCAATTTTACTTGCTTTTTTAATCTGACGTTTCCATTGTAATCGATATGACAAGAAGTCCATGGTTAAACGATTTGTGTCTTCCCTATCCCCATAATATTTCAATCCTTTGATGATTATATTTGATAACTTCTCATGTATTTCTTTCTCTTCTGTTATTTGAATTTTTACTTGCTTTTCTATCAGCTCTTTTTGTTGATTGACTGGTTATTTTACTACTTGAGACCATGTCTTTGCCTTTGCTAATTCATTTCACAGCTCATTTTCTCTTGTTTCCATGTTTTGGAGTGTTTTTCGTACCTATTTTATTTGATTTTCATTTATTTTTTCCACATCTATTACATTATTTATTGGGGGGTGGATGACTTGTTTGAGGACATGCCATTCACGTTGACCCATGTTTGCAAGGTTTTGTAGCTTTGACACTTGCTCCTTGAGTTGGTTGTTTTCCTCTTCTAGCCTTCGGACGGTGTTTATAACCTCATCTGATTTAGTATCTCTTAATTTCTCCCTCTTTTCCATGCTTTCAAGTTTCTCTTTCATCTTCATTAGTTCTTGCACATAAAGTCTTGGTGCCCACATGAGTGGTGTAGTTGTAGGACTGTAAGTTTCTTACTTGTTTGAAAACTCATTTTTGTGACCTCCATTTTCCATGTTGAATGCATGAATTTCTTGGTATTGTTAATTTTGATAGAACTGCAAAAAATAATAGAAGATGTTAGATTTTGGTGCACAAGTAGTGGTATTATTCGTTTTGATAGAATTGCAAAAATAATATAAGATGTTAGATTTTGGTGCACAAGTAGTTGGAATCATGTGGATGAAGTGGAAAAACCTTTTTATGTAAAAAGCATTATATTGAAGACTTAGTAGAATATATTTTTACAAACAAAAATAAAGATGTGGATAAACACATCACGTGGCTAACATCATTAGTAAAAAAATTATCCTCGTAAAAACAAAGCAGGAACCCAAGAAAATAATTTACAATTAATCAACACCATCTTACAGAACTAATGGACAACAAAACTAACTGAGCACATAATGATGAGGCTCCATTATATAGGTTTAGCCATCCCTGGGACTGATTCCCACCCAATAGTAGCATCAAGAGACTTTGGCACCGAGTTCCTTCCCTATCCAAAAGTGTCGAGAGCATCCTCCCACCAATAAACAAATGGCTCTTGGATGGTAGCAATCAATGGAGCTCCTAAATTGTCCTAAGTGTCAATTCAAGGAGTTGGGGGGAGAGAGGAATAGTCAAGTAGTCATGGCCATCTCTATAAGGACCTTGAGTTGGGATAGGAGTGCAGTTTGGGAGTGAGTGACACTGATATCTAGACCTAGACGAGCTTCGAGGAGTATCCATCTCAAGAGGAACCCGATTGATTGTGCATAGCACGTTCTTCCACTAATCGATAAGCTCCTAAAGATGAGTGAGCTCCATTGCCACCTTATTGGCATAAACTATAATTTGAAAATACATAGATGAAATAATTTAGACTTCTCAAAAGTAGATATGTGCAAATAGGAAGAATACTTACCAAAGATACAATCATTTCTAGCTCTCTATATGTTGAACATGGTCACCATACGAAACAAGTGCCACACTTCAAAGAAAATTGTCGACAAGGGCAAGGGGTCTCCCAAAATTATATCCTTCCACTCAAACGTGGTGAAGGAATAGGGTCTAAAAAAGGAAAAAAAACTACTTCCAAAGGGAATGAGCACAAGCACAAACCCAAAAGAGATGGACAAAGTCTCCAGATTGAACATAAAAAGGGCAAGAAGGGTTAGGGATGCCTAAATGTTGGAGATGCTCCCTAATAGGAAACCCTTAGTGCAAAAGAATCCATGCAAAAAAGGAAATTTTGGGCTCCAATAAAGGAGCTCAAGCGATCTGGAACCTGCACATACAAACAAGCCGAGGGGAGGAGACCTTACACTGTTGATTGAGTTTATAAATCATGGAGAGGCAAGGAGATATCCATCCATACCCCAATCAGACCTTATAAATTTGTAACGAAGTGTCTAGATATCACTTCCAATCCTTCCACCAAAGGTCGCTACAAAAGCACACAATTTTTGTGTAATATGGAGTCAGGGAGAGCAACCTTGATAGCCTCAAAAGTATCCTTGTCAAAGTGACTAAGCCCAAATTTATCTCTAAAGTCATCCCAAGGGATCCAATCCTTGTTAGGACGAGAAAAGAAATTAGTGATGCATTGCACACCTTTGCAAAAGAATCTAAGCACATGAACCCAAGGAACCTATGCAAGTGGGGAACCCTAGTAGGTGATTATAGGTGATCACCAAACATTCATCTAGTTGAATAACCTACACAAGGGTTTGTTTTGATGGCTTGTCTTTGTTCCTTCCTGTGGTGGTAAGTTAATCAAAGTAAAACGAAAAAAATAGAAATAAAGGTTGTGGACAACTAGGAAGATGTAGCTAAGTTAGATGTCATCCCTTACATCATTGGAATCCTCATGATTATCATGGCCAAAAGAGCTTAGAAAATAAAAGAAAATGAGCTCCATTTTTTATTGTTTTTTGGTCCTACGTAAAGAAGCAGATAGAAATTCCAATCATGAAAACAAAAGCATATTTTTTATTTATCCCCACGTATAAAATCAAAGGAAACAAGCTTCATTTTTTCTTCTTGTTTGTCCCACGTAGGGAAGTACATTTTTTTTGTTTGTCCCCATGTAGAAAATTAAAGTAAACAAACTCCTTTTTTTCTTCTTGTTTGATCCCACATAGGAAAGCATATTTTTTCTTCTTTGTCTTGTTGTTTGTGGAGAGAATAAATGGGAATTTTTTTTAATAGAGGAATGGGTAACACATTTATATGAAATGGATAGGACTTCGAATTCATATGTTGTCACTATAAACCCTAATGCGCTAGACAAGATGAATATGAATTGAACTTTGACGTTGCCATTATAAATCTTGGCTCGTTGGGGATGTCACCACTATAAACCCTAGCTTGTTGGATAAGATGAATCAAATACCACTACTATAAACCTTAGCCCGTTGGATAAGACAAATCAAATACCGCCACTATAAACCCTAGCCTGCTCAATAAGAAAAATTTGGATCGAACTCTAATGCCACCACTATAAATCTTAGCCCAATAGATAAGATGAATGAGGATCAAACTTTAGAATTGCCACTATAAACCCTAGCCTGATGGGAATGCCACCATTATAAATACTAACTTATTGGAGACATTGCCACTATAAACCCTAGCATGATGGGATACCACCATTATAAAACCTAACTTATTAGGGATGTTTCCACTATAAACCCCAACTCATTGGATAATATGAATAAGATGCCACCACTATAAACCCTAGCTCTTTGAGGATGTTGCTACTAGAAACCCTAGCCTGTTGGGGATATCACCACTATAAATACCAACTCTAGCTTATTGCATAAAATGAATCAAATACCACCACTATAAACCCTAGCCTATTAGGGAGGACACCACTATAAACCCTTGTCTGCTCGATAAGACAAATCAACAAGACCAAACCCTCCAATAATCTAAGTGGGGCAACCAATCGGTAAACACTTGGCCACTACTAATCGATAAACCAACCTATCCTCTTCTAAATACACCATAGTTTGAACTTGAATATCTTAAAATAAAACCCAAAACCCTAACAACTGTGCTTTTCTATATAAACCAATATAAAAGTTAATTTCAATGCTAACTGATATTGAAGGAATAGGAGGGTACTCTGCTTTCTTCCTCTTTTTTATTTTATTACAACATACCTATAATGCTTTGAAGTAGAGCGACAGAATAAAGGAGATATAGAATGGAAAACGTAATTATATGACTAATATATAATTTTTAAAAGAGAGCACAAAGTACTAACAAAAAAATAATTTTAATGCATGTGAGCGTGAGCCAGGAGTGAGGGCAGTTGAAAGCAAGTGCAAGTGTGAGCTAGGAGTGACTGTAACTAGAAGTATGTGCAAGCACAAGTTGGGAGCGAGGAGAATTTAAAGTAGAAAACAAAGGAAAGGAGTGCGACTAGAAGCAGGAATTGGAAAGCAAAGTGTGATCAAGAAACAAGTACCACTTCTTATTCTAGATATTAAGAGAATCTAAAGGATTGAGTGAGTGCAATCCAAGAGTGAATGCGAGTCGATAAAGAGTGTGAACCAAGAGGGAGTGAGAGTCGAGATTTAGTCATGACAAAAGAGCGACGGGTTGATATGGGGTGCATCAATGCTTCAAACCCTTACCACGAATGCATAGAACATTGTCTCCAAAAAATTGCTTAAGTGAAGTAACATCGATAAAATAAGAGATAGGAGTAATTGTGAGGTAGGAGGGAGTGCAAGTCGGGAGCGAGTGTAAGAAAAGAGAGAGTGCAAGACGGGAGTGAGTGCAATACGGGAGTGAGTGTAAGCCGAGAGGGAGTGCAAGCCGAGATTTAGTCATGGTAAAAGAACGACGGGTTCATATAGAGTGCATCAATGCTTCAAATCCTTACCATGAATTAATGGAATATTATTTCCAAAAAATTGCTAAAGTGAAGAAACATCGAGAAAAAGAAGATATATTGGGAAATTATGAGCCAAGAGGGAGTGCAAATCGAGAGGGAGTGTGAGGTAGGAGAGAGTGGAAGCTAAGAGCGAGTGTGAGCTGTGAGGGAGTGCAAACCAAGAGGGAGTGCAAGCCCAAAGTGAGCCCCATTAGCTATTATGGAAGGAAAGTCATATTTAAAAGCCCTAATGGGAAGTCAATATGCCCTAGTTGGAAGTATGGAGGCCCAAGTTTGAGATAAATAAAAGAGTGAATACATGGCAAGTTTGATCCAAGTAGCATATGTTACACCAGAAGTAAGCATCAAGGACGAAATGATTGAGCATGATATAATGGTTCTTAAAAGTAGAGGATTAATGTGTAAGTTCCATACATCATGGCCAGGGTTTTTGGAGATTCAAAATTGGATCAGTTGGAAGTGAGGATTGAATTCAAATTATTCTGACTTTTCTTCTAAAGGTTTTTTCATCATCATCTTTTCCAATTCCAAAATTAGAGATAAATCAATGGTTGGTGGCCCATGGTTTAGGGGAAGAGATGCACTTTATTTGAGACCATGGAATGAATTTTTTTCTTGATATGGAAACTATTAAGAAGTTTCCAGTGTGGGTTAGTCTTTTTGGACTTCCATATCAACTTATAAATAAGGATGTTTTGAAGGATATTAGAAATATCCTAGGGGAATTCATTAAGGAAGGACCAACTACTAAGGAGTGAAAGAATGTTATATATACTCAAATATGTGTTGCTATGGATATTTCAAAACCTTTGCCACAATCCATTAAGATTAAATCTGAATCAAGAGAATGGGATCAACAAGTAGATTATGAAAATATCACATTTCATTGCCACAATTGTTATGAGATTGGACACATGGCAAGAGTTTACAAAGTGAAAAATATGAAGAAAGAGGCACAAAATTCTAGCCATGAGATAAACTTCAAGACAAAGCAAGGAAATCATACAATAATAGAAGCTAGATCAGATCAAGGATATTCCACTCCGAAAGAAGAGGCAAAGAAAGCCTATCTATAGTATCATTTGGAAAGTTTAGAAGGAATTAAAGGTGCAAAAGAAGATGTGGAGATAAATCCTAAAACAAAGACAACAAAATAAGTCAAGTTTATTCTAGGTAAATCATCTTCATTTTCCTCAAGTAGTACATAATCATCTCTAGGTAATAAAAGTGAAAGTGGTGAAGATGTTATCCCTTGCACTTTAAGGTTTCAAGAGTAGACTAACAAAGAAATGAGGTTGGAGGAAACCCCTAGAAATTTAGGGATTTTAGGTAAAAATAAGAAGGTAATTGATACATAAGAGCATCCTTACACTTTAAGGTTTCAAGGCTACATAAAGAATATTATGCTTTTGAAGTTATTCCTTGCACTTCAATTTCTTCAGAACAAGGCAAACCTAAAGATGATGAGTCTTACTATGAGCAGTGTGAGAAGATTGAAGAGATTGATAAAGATAAAAGTATTGCTGAGAATAAAAAAAAGGAAGACCTAAGAAGCAAAAACAAAGAGAAAAATAAACCCAAAGGAATATTGATATGGCAAAACAAAATCAAATATCACAAGTGTTAACAAAAAGTGGGCTAAACCCATAAATAAAAACAAAAAATAAAAATGAAAATAATATCTTGGAATATTAGGGAAATGAATATTGTGAGGTTGTTATAGACAAGATATTTATAGATATAGAAGTTGAGCAAAAAATATTTTAGTCATTCACGATGTTGAATTTCATCTTGCAAAAAATTAAAGTTTGAAAGGTATCTTATATAAAAGGATTTGATTGTGGAAACTTAACAGTTTGAGGAATATGGAGAATATCTTTGATAGAAATGCAAATGAAGAATACCTATAATAGGTCAACTATATCAAGAGAAATTTTTTCTTCATTAATACTCCCATTGCCTGCCAATTACAAATAGCTAGAATCCTCCAATGCACCATTGATAACCTTCCCTCATCCTATTTGGGTCTTCCCCTATTCACCAACATATCGAGTGAAAATATGTGGAATAACATCCTTGACAAACTCCTTAAAAATTTGATCAGATGGAAGGGAGCCCTTCTTAGTCAAGCTACCAAAGCAACCCTTGTCCATGCTTATCTCCAAATCATACCCGTCTACTTCCTATTTATTTTCAAAGCCCCTGCTCTAATCTGCCCTAAAATTGAGCAAATCTAAAATAGGTTCTTATGGTCAGGCTTGGATAATAAGAAGTTTCACTTAGTGGCCTAGGATAAAATTTGCATCCCCAAAGCCCAGGGAGATCTCAAATTTAGAAGGATTGGCAAAATGAACCTAGCCCTTATTAATAAGCAAGCCTGGAAGATATTCACCAATGCCAACTTTGAATGGGTCTCCATTGTAAAAAGGAAATATTTGCATAATCATAGTTTCATGGATGAGGGCACCCCCTAGTCTGGCTTTGCTTTCTGGAGTTCTATCATCAACACTAAGTACATCATCAAAAATGGTACCATGTGGAAGATTAGAAATGGCCACACCATTGAATTTTGGAACAACCCCTAGGTTTGTGACTACCCCCTCATCACTAACCCTCTCCTAGCCACCTTAAAACCCACAACTGACTAAATTTTTGACCCCAAGGTCTCCCATTTTTCACCCATTCCCATGGCCACTTTATTGGAAACCCATCCCCCCATCGTCCTTTTTAGAGATCTTACTACCAACTCCATATTTGCCATCCTTAACCCATGTATCATCCCTAACATTGATTCAATTGACTTATCTCTTTGGAGAATGTGTGACGATGGGATCTTCTCTATTAAGTCTACGTACCTGCTTTAGGTCAACCTCCATGCCTACACGATCCTCATTAAGCTCATCTGGTGCAAGCATATTATTCCTAAAGTTGGGTTATTCTCTTGGCTCTTGGTCCAGAATAAAATTTTGACCATTGAAAACCTCTTGACTAGAGGGGTGATGATACCCAACCACTTTTACCTTTTTAATTATGCTTAAGAGTCCACTCACCATCTATTCATGGAGTGTGCCTTCACTAAAATTGTCCTAAGTTTCATCCTTTGCACCTTTAGTATTATCTGGGTTTGTTCAAACTCTCTGGTTGACCTCTTCACTCAATAGACCAATCCCTTTGGAAATAGTAGAATCAAATCCCTGTAGTCCCTCTATCTCCACCATTTCCTTTAGCAGGTCTTGCTCGAGCACAATAATAGAGCTTTCTCAAACTTGTCTAGAGATCATATTTCTATCAGCAACATAGTGCTTTGTTTTGTCAGTGAAAATGTACAAATCCTAGAATTGAATCTATCATTTCTTCTTCCCTCAATATTTCAATGGACCTTTCCAGGACCCCTACCCATACCAATAACATATCCAATACTAAGTGGATCCCCCCTAAAGGATGGCTCAAGCTTAAATTTGATGGATCTTCCAAAGGTAATCCACGAAGAGCTAGAGAAGGAGGTGTGGTCAGAGATCACAATGGTGATATCATTATTAACTTTGTTGAAGATATAGGTATTCAAACTAACCATGTAGCTGAAGCTAGAGCTCTTTATCGTAGTCTATCAATCATTAGTACTTTCCAATGCAGACTCATAGTTGAAGGTGATTCCTTGAACATAATTAACTATTTCAAAAATAACAAAGCGCTAAACTAGAGAGTAAGAAACACCATATTTGAAGCCAAAAGACTCCTCCATGGACACCCTGAGACCATCATTTAGAACGTATTTAGGGAATCCAACTATGCATTTGGTTCACTTGCCAACCTTGGTCTAAATAAATATTCTCTAAGTGTTTGGTTCAATGATTTTCCCCCAAACTCTTATTAATGTTGCAACTTCTAATTGGGCCATGTCTCGTTGAGCCCTTTCACTTGTCCATCCCTATTGGATAGCTTATCCTTAGAATTTTCCAAATTATCAACCTGAACCTCCTCGATGTTTACCTCTCCACATGTTTGACATCCACGTCCCCCCACCCTTTACCTCTCATGGCCCTGTCCCACCCCACCCTTTCCATCCACATCACCCTTACCATATCACCCCTTGTCAACCCCTATCGTGCCACGTATCATTCGCCCCATCGTCCTTGTCATCCCACAAGCCTATCATTTTCCCCTATATTCCACCATCCCATTTTCCAATCATCAGCCTCCCCCCTCCTCCATGTGTCCCTCCATCTCCAATCTGTCACCTTGTCTTTCCTGCCTGTTTTTCGTCGTTAACCTGTCTACGACTGCAAATTTGACTAAGGTAGCCTGGACCCTCTACCAAAAATTTATAAAAGTTTTGGATGAGTTTCATGACCAACTCAAGTCCCTCTTTAATAATTCCAAGGATACTGTGGATTTCAACAGTGCTACAAATGTCAACTTTGAAAACTAATGGTGTTGATTCTTGGTCCTGTTTTTTATGGGATCTTCCCTTTGGGACCATCCCTTTTGTAATCGGCTCTAGGTTGTTTTGTCGAGATCATCCTGTTGGGATTCCCCTTTGTTAGTTCTGGTTTGTATTGGTTGTAAGCCTTTTTGTTGATGGTTCGGATCTGTTGACCTTTAGTTCTTTGTAAAAGGTTTTGGGGCCCCTTTCAAAACCCATTTTTTTAATACAATCTATCAAAAAAATAATATCTATAATAAAAATACAAAGTTAAATATGCTTTAATTAACTTGTTATAAATGTAATAAGAACTATGAGCACATAACTTATTAAAAAAATAATTAATTAATTTCAATGCTAGGAGAGATTGAAGGAATAGTAGGATGTACCTGTAATGCTTCGATGCAAAGAGATAGAAGAAAGTGGAGATAGAATGGAAAACGTAATCATATCCAATAACTACCACAAAAAAACAAAGCTTTTGACCTAAATTTAAATTATGGAAAGGAAAGGGAAAAAAATAACTACCAAATATAAATTTTATGAGGTGTTGGTAAATATCAGGACTTCCAAAGGATTGCAAAAGTGTTTGGGGAGTGACCTAGGATAAAACAAAGTTGACTTTTATTTTTACAAATTGGAATAACGATAGAAAGGATGAGAAGACAAAGTGAATTTTTTTTTATCATTATTTTAATCTACAAGACATTCAAAAAATAAAATAACATTTAAAATTTTTAAAATTTATTTTTTAAAGAAATTATATACATAAACATTAATTTTAAAAAAATGTTTTAGTTTTTAAAAGTTATATTTTCGTGAAGGGTTGTTTAATTTAATTTATTCTTGGTTTAATTTGTGTGGAATTTGAAGAGTTTTAAACTGAGTGGTCATAGGAAAGAATCTGAGCAAATATTAAGGGAGATACAACCTTGTAAAGTTAGCTATCTAGAACAAAGGTAGTGATAATTTTTCAAGTCACAAAAAATGAAATTGCACATATCTGTCAGCTAGGGTTCAGATTATGGGAGGAGTAATAGAGGGTTAGGGCTTCAGTGAGGCAAGACATTCTATTTGGGCGTATAATTTTTGAACTAAACTTCTTTTTCCCTTCTTTATCTTATAAATTTTGCATGAAAAATATTATGATTTGTTTATCAAATATATTTGCTATAGGATATTCTGGTAAATTTGAGTAGATTTTGAGTTTTAGTTTTATTCCCATGGACCGATTTATAGCTAAATCATTATAATGATCTCTAGTAGTAGAGGTTAGTGAGCACGCCATAGAGGATCGATCCTTGTTGTTCAAAGATAAGGCAGTTTTTGGTAAATTTAATGTGTATTGGCCAAGAGCTTCGGCCTTGAGAAAATGGATTAATAGTTGGCAATTTCCAGGAGTGATTCTATCCTTTCTTCCCAACCATTTTTTTGTAGGGAAGAAAGATATAGAATCCTAAAAGGGGGTATTTGGTTTATGGGAAGAGTAGGACTCTTTCTTACCCGTTGGTATGAAGTCTTTTCACCTGAAAATATAAATATATCCCTAGTACTAGTCTGGGTTAGGATGTATGGATTACCCATTGAATTTTGGTTTATAGATACCTTTAAGGCAATAGCCAACACAGGGATAATTTTTTGAGATTTTAGAAACTACAAAAGATGGATTCTTGGCTATTTATGCCCGAATATTTTTCATGATTGATATAAGTAAGCCTTTATCATAATCAATCCTTCTTAAGTATGGGGATAAGATGTGGATCCAAACCATAGATTATGAAAACATATCTTTTAGATGTAGAATTTTCCATGATATGGGGCATATTGAGAGATCATGCCCTAAGAAGAGTCCAACATAATCATATGTAGAAAACCGCAAGAGAAACTTACAAATGGATATGGATGAGAATGGTTTTCAACTTCCAAAAAATAGATCTAGACAAATGAAAGCAAATTAACAGTGAAGACCAGTAAGGAAGGATATTGAAATAAATACCAAATATTTTGAGGCTTTAGCCTATGAATAAAAAGCAGGTCAAAGCTTAGAGGACACAGTACAATAAGTTCAACATATTAACAAGGAACCATCTATTCAATATGATCATAATTTAGGGAGGAACATTCTCAATGAACCTAAGGAATGTGTCTCATTAGATTTTGAAGACTCTCTTGAAGTACCATGCACCATTCAAGATAAAAAAATTGGTAAAGAAAATGTAGTGTTAGATGTTAATACCTCTACAATTAATAAGAAAATACTAGAAAATGAGTAGGATAAATCAAAAGCTTATGTAGTATAGATAGGAGAAGATAAATTTGATGAAAAAAAGTGAAATAATATTGAGGAATAGAATAATAATACCTATTCCTAATACAAGTAAGGTAAAAAAACCCTTGAATTATCAAGCGAGATCCAAGGAAGCAAGAGAAAACATAGAGAAAGGAACACAAACTAAGTTGGTTGAACTTCTCTTTACCAAATAACAAAACTATATTGGTAATTCATAGGCAGGGCCAATAACCCCTAATGATACATGATTATCATCTCATGGAATATAAGGGGTGCTAATATCCCCCTCAAATCATAGGTGTATCAAGGACCTCTATTTAAGTAATAGCCCTAATATTCTTTCTATCTAGGAAACTAAAATGATAAAAGAAGTTTCCAAAACTATGAAAATAGTATGAGCAATATGTGAATGGGATGCTATGGATTATAAATAAGGGACAAAGGGAATTCTAATTTGTTGGAATCCTATTCAAACCTTCTCTGTAACCATTCATAAAAGTAGGTATTGGATAGCCTCTTTAGTCACATGCTACTTTACAAATATTTATTTCATCCTTATCAATGTATATGGACCTAAAAATTAGTTAGGTAGATTAGAAGTTTGGAGTGGGATTAAAGCCTTTATGAGAAGTAAATACCAAGAAACCTAATTCATGATCATAGGTTATTTTAATGCCATAACAAAGCTGATGAAAATTTTGGAGGAATTAAAAAATTAACCCAAAGCATGAAATATTTCTCAGCTTTTATTCAAAATAATAATCTATGGGAGGTTGAGTTTGAACAAGACAACAATACATGGACCAACAACAAGAGGAAAAAACCTAATAGAAAAAATAAGATATATGCATACTCTCAAATCATTGGCTAGATGAAGCAACTTGTATTAAAATTAATACCTTGACAAGTATTGGTTCAGATCATTGGCCAATAAGAATTAAAATGGTGGTAAGCGAATTTAAAAATATCATATTTTAAATATGGGCATTTGTGGGAAGACCATCCTCAATTTGTTAATATGATAGCACAAACATGAAATTCTTCATAAAATAATGGGTTGTATACACTTCCAAAAAAAATTAAATCAATGACATCTAGATTAAAAGAATGGAACAAGAACACTTTTGGAAATATTTTTTAGAAGAAAGAAGAACTAAATTATAAATTTTAAAATTTCGAAAATATTATTATAATAGTCTAAGCTCATAGGAAAGGGATATACACTTGCAAAACAAATTAAATCAATGACATCTAGATTAAAAGAATGGAACAAGAACACTTTTGGAAATATTTTTGAGAAGAAAGAAGAACTAAAAGATAAATTTTAAAATTCCAAAAAGGTGATTATAGTAATCTAAGCTCAGAGGAAAGGGAGTTTATTAGTGGATATCATAATATTTTGAGTAAGGAAGATAAATTTTGGAGATTAAAATTGAGATAGACTTGGTCAAAAGGAGATAAAAATACCAAGTTTTTCATAGCATGGCTATAGTATAGAGATTAGCTTCCAAAATTAGTAGAATTAAGTCGCTAGAATAGATTTGGATTAAATATTAGAGTGAAATCAAAAGGAAGGCAAGGCATTTTTATCAAAATATTCTAGGATCAGAGGAGTTTGAAGTTCTTAATGATAAAATTTTACAAGAAGTACCTTCAGTTATAAAAAATGAGGACAATAGGAAACTAATGAATCTTATTACTCTAGAAGAAGTTTATTTAGCTCTTTCTTCTTTTAATAAGGATAAATCCCCAAGTCCGGATGGGATATTTGCAACATTCTATCAACATAATTAGGATAGTAAAGAATTATTTATTAGTGACAATGGAAAAGTTTAGGGTAAAACAATTCATACCTTATAAAATAAATGCAACATATCTTACCCTGATTCCAAAAAAGAAGGATGCAAAATTGTTTGATTCATTTAGACCCATAAGCCTATGTAATATGACATATAATATTATCTCCAAAGTGATGGAAAATTGGTTAAGACCATTGTTAGACAAAATTATTTCAAAAGAGCAAGGAGGATTTATGAAAGGAAGATAGATTTTGGATGGGATTAGAGTAGCTCATAAAGTTATGCTTTTATTAGCTTCGAGAAAATATAAAGCAATGATCTTAAAACTTGATATGAATAAGTCCTATGATAGGGTTAAATGGGATTTTCTTTTTGCAATATTAAAAAAATTTGGATTTGGGAAGAAATGGGTTAGATGGATTAAATATTGTGTCTTTACAATTTCATATTTAGTGTTGGTCAATGGGTTAGTAACAAAATCACTTAAATCCAAGAGACATCTTAGATAAGGAGATCTTCTATCACCATATTTGTTCATTATTATGGTAGAGGTATTGGGTAGGAACTTGAAGAAGGCTAACAAATATGGGCTTATAAGTGGACTTAAGGCTAGTAATAACATCGATAACATCACCCATCAAAATTTTGTAGATGATATAACTATTTTTGGAAGGGTAATAATAAACGAGGCCATTGCTTTGAATAACTCATTAAGGGAATATAAAATAGCATCAGGGAAAAAATTTAATAGGACAAAATACAAATTTTATTTCAACTAAAATTAAAGCAGGTATATGTAGGTTACTTCAAATGGAGGAAGAAAATTTGCTAGCAACTTATCTAGGGATGCCCTTATTTGAGGGAAGAATGAGGATAGAATTATGGAATCAAGTTATAATTAAAGTTCATAATAAACTATTGACATGGAAAGGTATATGGTTATTGTTAGCAGGAAGAGTGCAACTAATTAAATCAATCTTACATGTCATTCCAACATATTATATGTCCTTGTATACTATGCCAAAATCGATAGAAAAAGCTTAATCTATATTATGTGATAATTTTTGTGGTCAAGATTACATGATAAAAGGAATTTTCCTTTGGTGAAATGGAGCAAGGTGTGTGATGATAAAACTAGGGGAGGTCTCGGTTTAAGAGTTCTTATGGATGTAAACTTAGCTCTTAGGGGAAAATTAATTTGGAGATTGTACAAAGAGAGTCAAAGACAATGGGTAAGAATTCTTCTAAGTATGTTGAGGCCAATGACCCAAGCTTAATATTTATTGCATTCTCTCTACAGAATGGTTTTGCACTATGGAACGGTTTAAAATATCAATTGATCTACTGATTAAAGGTTTAATATGGGTGGTGGAAACTGGAGAAAACATATCCATTTGGATGGATACTTGGTGTGATAAAAAACCACTCAATCTAGATCCAATTTTGAAACCATGGATGAGAAAACTTCAAGATAAATATGGTAATAGGGTTTCAAACATTTTGTACAAGGATCAGGAAGGAGATATAAATGGAAAGAATATTTTTTTACAAGTATACAAGACATTGATGCTAGGAGGTAGTTGAGTAGAAAGATAACAAGAATGATTATTCTGAGGGAAGCCAAGGATAAGTTGATTTAGGAGTTGAGTAACTTAGGAAGATACACAATACAAAGTGGATAAAATGTAAAGCACCAACAAAATAAAAATATTGCAAGAATATGCAGAGATATTTGGGATAGCCCAAGCATTGCTAAAGTTAAAATATTTGTTTTATTAGTAGGTCATAAAAGAAATTTATCCTTGGATAACCTTCTGAAAAGGGGTTTTCATGGCCCCTCGCAATGTGTTCTTCTTAAAGAGGAGGAGGAGAGTATAGACCATCTCTTAGGACACTGCTCAATAGTTTGGCAACTATGGAAATGGATTCTTAATATATTTGGTAAATACATGGTGATGAATAGAAAAATTTAAGAATGGTTCAATAGTGGTAGGACACTTTTAAATGTGAGGCTTTATAGAAAATCTGGGATATATCAAAAGATACAATACTTTGGATTGTATGGCTAGAAAGGAATAGAAGAATATTTAAAGAAAATGAAACCAATTTGGAGGTAATGAAAAGAAAGATTTACTTAGTGATAGAGGATTCTAAACCAACCCTAAAAACTTACCCAATCCCTAATCTAGATGCAAAGAGCCTTGATAGATGGAGTAAAGTCATCAAATGGAATTATGATGTTGGGTACAAGAGAAACAAAAAGAAGGAAAATAATATAAAGTGCAAACCACTAGATTTGGAGTTGGTCAAATTGAATTTTGATGGAGCATCTAAATGAAAGAAATAAAATAAATAGTGGAGACCATTAAGGAAGGATATTGGAAGAAATACCAACTCTTTTGAGGCTTTAGCCTATGAAGAAAAAGGTAGATCAAATCTTTAGAGGACATAGTACAACATATTCAACATATTAACAAGGAATCGTCTATTTAGTATGATATTAATTTAGATATGAACATTCTCGATGAACCTAAGGAATGTATCTCATCAGATTTTGAAGACTCTCATGAAGTACCATGCACCATTCAAGAGAAAAAAATTGTTAAATAAAATGCAGTGTTATGTGTTAATACATCTACCACTAATAAGAAAATACCAGAAAATGAGCAGGATAAGTCAAAAGCTTCCATAGTAGAGCTAGGAGAGGATAAATCTGATAAAAAAAATTGTGAAAGAATATTGAGGAATAAAATAATAAGACCTACTCCTAATAAAGGTAAGAAAAAAAGAGAAAAACCCTCAAATTATCAAGCAAGATCAAGGGAAGAAATACCAAACATAAAGAAAGGAACACAAACTAAGTTGGTTGAACTTCTCTTTACCAAACAACAAAATGATATTGGTAATTCATAGGCAGGGTTAATAGCCCCTAACGAGACATGATTACCATATCATGGGATATAAGGGGTGCTAATACCCCATCAAAGAAGAGGTGTATCAAGGGCCTTTGTTTAAGTATAGCTTGATATCCTTTGTATCCAGGAAACTAAAATGATAAAATAAGTTTCCAAAACTATGAAAGTAGTATAAAAAAAATGTGAATGGGATGCTATAGATTCTGAAGGAGTGGTAGGGGAAATTCTAACTTGTTGGAATCCTATTAAAATATCTTGTGTAACCATTCATAAAACTAGGCATTGGATAGCCTCTTTAGTCACATGCTTCTTTGCAGATATTCATTTCATCCTTATCAATGTCTATGGACCTACAACTTAGGTAGATTAGAATTTTGGAGTGGTATGTAAGGCTTTATGAGAATTAAATACCAAGAAAACCAATTCATGATCATAGGATATTTTAATGACATAATCAAGTTGGATGAAAAATTTGGAGGAATTAGGAAACTAACCCAAAGTACAAGAGATTTCTTAGCTTTTATTCAAAACAATAATCTATAAAAGGTTAAGTTTGAAGAAGACAATTATACATGGACCAACAAAAACAAAGCACATAACCTAATAGTAGCAATATTAGATAGATACATCCTCTCAAACATGTGCTAAAATTAATATCTTGACAAGGATTGGTTTAGATCACTGGCCAATAAAAGTTAAAATGGTGGTAAGTGAATTAAAAAAGATCATATTTTAAATATGAGCAAATGTAGGAAGACCATCCTCAATTTATTGATATGATAGCACAAATGTGGAATTATTCAGGAAATGGTGGGTTGTATACACTTTCAAAATAAATTAAATCAATGACATCTAGATTAAAATAATGGAACAAGAACACTTTTGGAAATATTTTTTAGAAGAAAGAAGAACTAAAAGATAAACTTTCAAAATTCTAAAAAGGTGATCATAATAATCCAAGCTTGAAGGAAAGGGATTTACTTAGTGAATATCATAATATTTTGAATAAGGAAGAAATTTTTTGGAGATAAAAATCAATACAGACTTGGTTAAAAGAAGGAGATAAAAACATAATTTTTTTTCATAGGATGGCAATAGTACAAAGATCAGCATCTAGAATTAGTAGAATTAAATCAGTAGAAGGGGTTTCAATTGAATAAAAAAGTGAAATCAGAAGGAAGGCAAGGTATTTTTATCAAAATATTCTAGGATTAGAGGAATATGAAGTTCTTAATTATAAACTTCTATAAAAAGTTCCTTCAATTATAATAGATAAAGACAATAGAAAACTGATGGAGCCTATTACTCTGGAATAAGTACATCTATATATAATCTTTTAATAAGGATAAATGCCTAGGTCTAGATGGGATATTTATATCATTCTATAAATATAATTGGGATATAGTGAAGGATTATTTATTGGTGGTGGTGGAATAGTCTAGGATAAAACAATACATACCTTATAAAATAAATGCAACATATCTTACCCTGATTCCAAAAAATAAGGATGCAAAATTGTTTAATTCATTTTGACCCATAAGCCTATGTAATATGGCATATAATATTAATTCCAAAGTGATGGCAAATCATTCAAGACCATTGTTAAACAAAATTATTGCAGAAGAGCAAGGAAGATTTGTGAAAGGGAGATAGATTTTGTATGGGATCATAGTAGCTCATGAAAATATGCATTCAGTAGCTTTAAGAAAAGATAAACTAATGATTTTAAAACTTGATATGAGTAAGGCCTATGATAGGGTTAAATGGGATTTTTTTTTAGTATTGTAAAAGTTTATATTTGGTAAGAAATGGGTTAGATGGATTAAATATTGTGTCTCTATAATTTCATATTCTATATTGGCCAATGGGTTAGTAAGAAAATCATTTAAAGCCAAAAGAGACCTTAAGGCTTAGATAGGGAGATCCTCTATCACCATATTTGTTCATTATTATGGCAAATTTTTTGGGTAGGAACTTGAAGAAGGCTTAAAAAGATAGGCTTATAAGTAGACTTAAGGCTAGTAATAACATCGACAACATCACTCATCAATAGTTTGTAGATGATACAACTCTTTTGGAAGGGCAAGGATAAACGAGGCCAAAGCTTTGAATAACTTATTAAAGGAATACAAAAGAGCATCAAGGTAGAAATTTAATAGGACAAAATCCAAAATTTACTTCCTAAACACCCCAACTAAAATCAAAGTAAGGATATGTAGGTTACTTCAAATGGAGGAGGCAAATTTACTAGCAACTTATCTAGGGATGCCCTTATTTGAGGGGAGAATGAGGATAGAATTATGGAATCTAGTTATAAGTAAATTTTAGAATAAACTAACAGCATGGAAAGGTAGATAGTTATCATTAGGGAGGAAGAGTCCAACTAATTAAATTAGTCTTACAGGCCATTCCAACATATTATATATTTTTGTATACTATGCCAAAATTGATAGAAAAAATTTAATCTATATTATGTGGTAATTTTTGTGCTCAAGTTTACATGATAAAAGGAAGTTTCCTTTGGTGAAATAGAGTAAGGTATTGATGATAAAACTAGGGGAGGTCTTGGTTTAAGAGTTATTATGGATGCAAACTTAGCTTTTAGAGAAAAAGTAATTTGGAGATTGTACAAAGAGACTCAAAGACAATGGGCAAGAATTTTTCTAAGTATGTTGAGCCCAATAACCCAAGATTAATATTTATTGTATTATATCTACCAAATAGTTCTACACTATAGAAAAATTAAAAAAATCAATTGATATAGTGATTAAAGGTTTAATATGGGTGGTGGAAACTAGAGAAAAAATTCTATTTGGATGGATACTTGGTGTGATAAAAAACCACTAAATCTAGATCCAATTTTGAAACCATGGATGAGATTACTTCAAGACAAATATGGTGATAGGGTTTCAAACATTTTGTACAAGGATCAGGAAGGAAGATACAAATGGAAAGATGATTATTTTACAAGTATACAAGACATTGATGCTAGGAGGTGGTTGAGTAGAAAGATAATAATAGTGATTATTCTAAGAGAAGCCAAGAATAAGTTGATTTGGGAGTTGAATAGCTTAGAAGAATACCCAACAAAAAGTGGACATAATTTAAAGCACCAAAAAAATAGTAATATCTTAAAATATGAAGAGATATTTGGGATAGCCCAAGCATTCCTAAAGTTAAAATGTTTGTTTGGTTAGTAGTCATATAAGAATTTCATCCTTGGATAACCTTAGGAAAAGGGGTTTTTATGACCCCTCAAAATGTTTTCTTTGTAAAATAGAGGAGGTGAGTATAGACCATCTCTTGGGACACTGCTCAATAGTTTAGAAACTATGGCAATGGATTCTTAATATGTTTGATAAATGCATGGTGATGAATTATAGAATTAAGGAATGGTTAAAGTAATGGCAAAGAAATTTTAAAAGTGATTTTTTATATACAATCTAGGATATATCAAAAGATACAATACTTTGGACTATTTAGCTAGAAATGAATAGAAAAATATTTAAAGGAAAATAAAACAATTTAGAGGTAATGAAAAGAAAGATTTATTTAGCCATAGAGGAGTCTAAACCAACCCTATCAACTCACCCAATTCCTAATCTAGAAGTAGAGAGCCTTGATAGATGGATTTAAGTCATCAAATGGAATTATGATGTTGGGGATAGGATAAACAAAAAGAAGGTAAATAATATAAAGTGGAAACCACCAAATGTGGAGTTGGTCAAATTGAATTTTTATGGAGCATCTAAAGGAAATCTAGGACCAATAGGAGGAGGAGGAATAATTAGAAGTGTTGGAATATATTACATTATTTGGTACATGCCAATGTACCATCATGGGTACATCTATAGATTAGGAAAAGAGTCTTAGATTAGGATTTACTTTATGCAATGTAATGCACAAGTGTGCAATGATATTTTGGAATGTAAATGTGCATAGTTGTCCCTATGTACATGTGTCAATAGAGTAGGAAGATGAAGAGTCATAGGAAGAGTGAGGCCCAAGAAACCTCCATATGAAGAGTCACATTCCATTCTATATATATGGATGTATTGATGTAAAAGAGATATGGCAAAGGAGAAAGAGTCACCTATGTAAGCAATGGAAGGTGATGTAATATGATGTATTTTGATCTCTTCATTCAATAAATATTTTTGAGTATTTTTGAGTATTTGGCATTAGCATTCTTTGAGTTATTATCTAGTAGATTCTAAGTTTATATGCTTGATTGATCAACATTATTATATCTTTCATATTGTAATTATATTATTGATCTTGAGGTAATATTATTTTGAGTATTTACTCATCAAAAGCTAACAGTGGTATCAGAGCCACAAGGGACCATCCTAGTTTCCATCATTCATCCCTCGCTGCATCTTTGCAAATCGGATCTACCATTGTGCACCGCTGCATGCAAACACCATTGTCTCAATATTTTTTGATAGAAGGTCCTATCAAGAAGAGATCGGTAATGATAAAGAGAATTTCCTCTAGAAAAGTAAACCAAAGAAGATAAAGAGAATTTCCTCTGGAAAAGGAACCAGAGAAGATAAAGAGAATTTCCTCTGGAAAAGGAACCAGAGAAGATAAAGAGAATTTCCTCTGGAAAAGGAACCATAGAAGATAAAGAGAATTACCTCTGAAAAAGAACCAGAGAAGATAAAGAAATTTCCTCTGGAAAAGAACCAAATAAGATAAATAAATTTCCTCTAGAAAGAGAAACCATAGAAGATAGCATTTCTCACTATGTTGAAGAAAAACCAGTGACATTTAAGGATATACCTATTCCAAGAATAAAATCGGAATAGAAGAAATTTTATAGGTCTTGAAGATAGACCTTGATATTGAGAAGAAGAGAATATACCTATTCCAAGAGCAAAATCAGAATAGAAGAACATTTACAGGTCTTGAAGATAGACCTTGATATTGAAAAGAGAATATACCTATTCCAAGAGCAAAGTTGGAATAGAAGAAAATTTACAGGTCTTGAAGATAAACCTTGATTAAGAGACCCTTAGAAGAGGTCCTATTGATAAGCTTGATAAAGAAAAGGATTCCATATTATTTGGCTAGAATATTTCCACAGGGTTGAAAGGAAAACCCGTGAAGACTAGGATTCAATATAGATTTGATTCCACTAGTTTTTAAGATAGCTAGTGAAGATTATTATTTTTGGAACATTGAATACATTTGATTATTACTATCTAAGTTTTGTTGTAGAAGATTGATTCTTAGAAGTTGAGAAGCTTCCTACAATAGATAGAGAAGAATTTCATCTTCGATTGCCTGAAAGTCTATGTGCTTTCCTAGTGCAGGGATTAACTCTTTTGTTGCAGAAAAATAAGACATTGAAGGAGGTCCAAGAAGGAGATCTTATTGAATATTGAGAAGAACCAAGAAGAAGGTTCTCATTGCAAGATTGCAGATTGAAGAAAGAGACCCAAGAAGAGGTCACATTGAAGAACTTCCAAGATTGGAAGATTGAAGATTGAAGATAGAAGATAGAAGGACTACAAAAGGTCCTATTGCAGATAGAAGCAACAGAATATAGAGATCCAAGAAAGAGATCTCATTGAAGAATTTCCCATAGTTAGAAAATTGAAGAAACCAAGGTAAGGTTTCATTAAAAGCATTTACTAAGAATTGAAGGCTACAGAATTAGAAGACCCAAGAATAGAGGTCTAAAGAAGATTTTGAAGAAAGAAAAGAAGGCAAGAGAAAGCCTTATTGCAGAAGCTGAAGCAGTGACCATTTGAAGATATTTGAAGCAAAATATTGCAAGCAGAAGGAGCACCTGACTAGAAGAGATTGGGACAATTATTGCCATACGACAACAAGCCCAAAAGGAAAAAGGATTTGACAAGAAGTTTGTCAAATTTTGAGAAGATTTTGAGAACTCAAGACATTCATATTCTTGAGAAAGAAGATAGAGATAGAGGTCAGAGTTGAAGTCAAAATTTAGCAAGAAGTTAGAAGAAAGCAAGAATATTGAAGAGGTCACAGTTTAGAGAGATTTGAAGATAGCCACAAAGTTGTTGAAAGAGAAGCTGAAAAGACAACAAAAAGTAGAAGCGAAAAGCTACAGTTTAGAGAAAGCTTTGGAGAAGCTTTCAAAAAATATTTGAACAACCAAGAGAAGGCTTGATAGAAAGAAGAGCAGCATATTTGAAGGCTTGAAGACAACACCAAATCATATTTTGTAAGCAACATCTAAGGAGGAGTCCTCCTACAGAATTGAACAGTGAAAGAGCAACATTTGAAGCTACAAATTACAAAAATAGCCAACACCTGTGAAGAAGAAGAAAGCTGATTTTAGGTAGCAACTATAGCTGCAAATTGAAGAGTCTACTGATAACAGAAGAAAGGTGCATTGCAACAAATACAAGACAACAAGCTATAAATAAAGGAGCTACAAAAAAGGTGTGTTAATTTGATGCCATATAGATTATTGCAAAGTTTTTGAAGGTGCCTATTAAGAGTTTTTGGAGCATCAAATTTTAGAGCCATTTAGAGCTAGCAAAGAGGAAGTATTTGTAAGGTGTCATTAAGCCAAGAAAAGACACCATTACACACCATTGATTTTATAGAAAGCTTGCATATTACAACAACAAAAGCTACAGTTTAATAGGAGTGATAAGGAGTTTGATATATGCTATTTTGAAATAGAAAAATATCAGATTCATTTTACATTCATTAGTGAGATAGATTTACTCTCATTTTTAGAGAAGTCAGCAAGATTATAACAACATTAGATTGAATTTTAAAGGAGTTATAAGTGAATAGTATATGTTGTTTTTTAAGTGAATGTAAAAGCAAAATTATCCTACATTTGTGAGGAAGAATATCCCTCAACTTATAGCAAATTTTGGAAAGAGAAGAGCTCCAAAGTTCAAGGTAGATTTTAGGTGTTTAAAAACACCAGATGTACAAACAAAAGTGGTAAAGAAAACCACTAAAAGAGTGGTGAAAAACACCACCATATTGAGCACCATTCAACACCATAATACAGGGGAAAGCTCTACAATAAACGTCCACCCATTTGCAGGAAAGAAGCACTAAAAGAGTGCTAAAGGAAGAGAGCCATTAGAGCTCAAGATTCAGCTAGCCATAGGAGCAAAAAGATATCAGCTACAACCTACAAAATATCAATCTACGTAAATACTACGTAGCACTGCCATTCGATCTACTCAAAGCAAGGTAAATTAAAAAAAGATAGAAAAATATAGGGTGCATTATCAAAATTATCAATAGATCAAGCTGCAAAATAAAATACCATAGAGCCACCATTGGAGCATATTACAACTGGAGCCATCCATGAGCACATCCAACACCATCCAAGGAGAGAAGAAACCTCACACAGTGCAGTTACAAAGAAGCAAGAATACGTTGGAGAAAAGAGAAAGGAAAAAGGTATTGTAAAGCCTTATAATTTCATACGTTGGAGAAAGGAGTGCATGCATTTGTAACACTTGTCTAGAGCAGGAACAGGGAATATTACCATTTGGCACAAGGGTCAAAGTTGGCTCATAGGCCATAACGTAAATCTTTAGGAAAGAAGAGCGCTCAACGCTCTACATTATCACCTAGCGCTCAAGAAAGGTCTAATAACTCCCAAACAACAAGGAATATTGTGCCAAGTGTCCATTTCATTATTTCATAAATGTTGGAGCCACCAAGAAGGGAGTCAAAGCGTCTTATAATGCCTGCAGTACGTGGCACTCAATAAAATAAAGGAGAAGCGCTCATATAGCCGAAGTAGCACTTATATAGAAACGTCCAACACCATACATAGTGAATTCAAGGCAGAAGCATTAAAGAAAGGGTCAAAGTATCTTCCCAACACCATACGTAGCAGATTCCAAGCATAGTTGACCAGAAGAGAAGCACCCAACAATCAAGAGAAGTGCCCAACAAGTAAAGGAGGAGCACCTAAATTATTAAGGTAATATTTACCACCATATTAAAGTTTATACATTGGTAGGAGAAATAAGGATTAAAGGAATATATTCTAAGGTTAAATATTTAAAGTTTTCTAGTGGAGTGATAAGCATTATAGAACCTTAGAAAAATTTGAATATTGCATATTTGAAGATTATTTGAAGTTGAAGAAACATTATATTTAAGTTGCATATTTAGATTTACAAAACAAAGTTAATATTTGCAAAATTGCTAAGGTTGGAGAAATAAGGCATACAACATCAAATTAGGAGTACAAAATATTGCAAATATTATTTTTCTAAATTTCTAGAGTTGGAGGAATAAGGAATCCTACTTCAAATTAGTTTATGAAATTTAGAGTAAAATATTTTATACATAAATTTGGGAGATAAAAGGAGTTCTACATAAAGATATTGCATTTGATAAGATTAATCTCTAAGTTCAAAATTATTAGAGATTTGAAGATTTGTAAAGGATTGAAATTGCACATATTGATTGTTAGAGTTGATATTAAAATTGCATTGCCTTTCAAACATTAGAGAGATAAAATGTATTATACAAAACATAGAATTGAAAGGACTATATTGAGATTAGGGAGTCATAAGAAATTCTACTCCAAAATAGATATGTATGATATCATAAAAGAAGTATTCAATTAAAATGGTTAAGAAATATTACAAGCACTTAAGTTCTATTCTCACAACTTAATATCAAATATTGATGAAGATCAAGTATTTGATATTCTAAAAGATAAATTGACTATGTTCTTCAAAGAATCAAGGAAGGAAGATTTACTACTTTTATAGAATTTCTTTATTGGAAATATTTTAGGTCCTCATGGGAATCTCAAGACATTATTATTTCTACAAGAGAATGTCTAATAATGCATTTGTCATTAGTCATATTAGAAAATTTTCAAGAAAATGTGAAAATTAAAAGAAACAATTCATATGATTACCCCAATGAAGAATCATTGACTTCAAGTCAATATTACTATGATGATCTATTAACTCATTTCATTTAAGGAACATCACAAGTGGAAGTGCAAGAATAGAGAAAGAAAAGAAATCAGATGAAATCAAAAGAAGATGACTATTAGAAGCAATTACAGTAAGAACCTGAATGATATCACTCTAATGATACACCAACACAATGTCTAGAAGGAAAATCATCAATGAAGATACAAAAACAAAAGAATAAGAGTAGAAGAGGACACACTAAAAAAGTTAGATTGAAATCATTCTACGCAAATACAATGAGTGATATCATTGAAATAGATTTATGAAGACCATATTGAATACTAGAGTCTTCAATAACCAAATAATGTAATACAGGGGGTGTTGGAAAAGAGTCTTAGATTAGGATTTACTTTATGCAATATAATGCACAAGTGTGCAATGATATTTTAGAATGTAAATGTGCATAGTTGTCCCTGTGTACATGTGTCAATAGAGTAGTAATATGAAGAGTCATATGAAGAGTGAGGCCCAAAAAGCCTCCATATGAAGAGTCACATTCCATTCTATATGTTGGCAAATGCAATATGAAACAAAATATGCATAAACCATAAAAAACTATTATTGATATAGATGGTGTTTAAATAGGCTAACAATAGGCTATGAATAGCCTTTAGAATAATATAAATATATTATCCTAATATAACGCTAACTAACGCGTTATAAGTTGCCTAACCCTAAAGGTAGCTAACAACTAACCTACTAACCTATTAACAAATATTATTCACGTAACAATGTGAATAATCATCCGTAGTAGAAGGTAAATAGTAAAAGACATTTACAATGGTAATAAAAATAATCTACCATGCGGTAAATAAACTCTACCCTAATGTAGGAATATGGTTAATATCCCGAATAATGGAATATTACTCTAACATCCCCCCTTATTACATTATTTGGGTAATGTATATAACTGTCCCAATACAGTGAAAAAGATGTTGATCTGTTGGTTCTTGCTCTGTCATAGTGCTCTGGCTGCTCCTAAGAAAAAAGTGGGTCATTCCTCACTTTGTCTTCACATCAACGAATGTCCTTATTGTAATCTTGTCATCCAACCGGATTGCATGGGTAACCAACCACTGCAACCGCTAGGTGTAGTAGAGTAGATCACTTCATACGAGGTTCATTCTGTTTACAATATGATTTTGCAAAAAGTTTTGATAAGGTAGCTAAGGTGTCGGTCGCTGTCGAAAATGCACCCTTATAAGTTTCCCCCTTGTTGCAAAACATGTTGTAATGAAATTTTTGAAAGAAGTGTGACTAAGGTGTCGGTCATTGCCGAAAATGCACCCTTATAAGTCTTCTTCCCTTTTTACAAAAAATTGTGTGAAGTAGGAAAAGAAATGTTTATCCCCCCTTAATTGCAAAATATGTGCAACTCATGAAGCTTTGTTAAGGCTTTTACAAAGATTGCCTCCTAGGCAAATTTTACACCAAAAAATTCCCCCTTTTGTTACAAGTACTTCAAACAAAGAGAGTTTGCTATTTATGAAGCCTAAAAAGAGGTACAATCACCCCTTTATTGCAAGTACTTCAAACAAAAACTTATGCTATTTATGAAGCCTAAAAAGAGAGTGTAAATGGTGCTTGCCTAAGGTGACAAATTTGTTTCCCCTTTACAATATTGTCTTAGCCATGAGCACTTTGTGTGCTCTTTCTAAACTAGAATCAGAATCGAAATCAGACACTTCACTAGCAACATTGCCTTTGTTTTGCTTCTGTGATGTGCCTTTGCCATTTTTGTTTTGCTTGTTTTTAAACCAACACCGATTGGTGTCATGGTTGTCCTTTTTACAATGCGAGCAAAACTTCTTTTGAGGTTTCTTTCCCTTACCTTTTGAAGATGATCCTCCCTTCTGAAAGTTTCCTTTCTTCTTTTCACCTTGATTGTTTGAGTAAAGTGCATTGTTTGTCACTTCATCGCTTTGGAGTTGATTTGCTTCCTCCGTTTGAAGCAAATTGACTAACTCCACAAAGGTGATTGTTCTTTGAGATACATTAAGGGATGTTATTAACATCTTGTAGGATTCAGGAAGAGCCCTCAATATTACTGAAGTCAGAATAGTATCTTCTACTTTGGCTCCTAAAGCATTTAGCTTTGACTTCAGTTCTGCCACTCTATAGAGGAATAGTTCTACTGATTCTCCTGACTTCATATGGAGTGTATGAAGTTGTGTTTGAAGGTTTAGAATAGTCGATTGATTCTTGCCTTCAAAAATGGTACAAAGTGCATCCCATGCATCTTTACCATTTTTAGCTTCACTTATGTGAGGTTGGATCTCATCAGTAGTTGCTAGGAGGATCAACATGAGAAGATGATTGTTCTTTTTATCCCATGCTTTTTGATCTGCTCTTGGTGATGTGGGTCTTGTTTCAGTGCCATCTACTAAATCCCACATTTCCTCTACAGTCAAGATGGCTTTCATCTTAGTTTTCCATGTTGAATAGTTAGGACCTTTAAGCAATTGTGTATCATTTAGGTATTTGTTGATAGTTGCCATGATGAAGGTCCTAGAATTTGCACTAAGATGATCTTTCTTTCACTCTTAAGTGGTATTTAATGGCACCTACCTGAAAACTCTCTTTGAAGAAAGATGATCAGTTTGAGGATATTTAAGCCAAACAAATAAGAAGTGAAAGAGAATTCACTCAAAAAGATATTTAATGGCACCTGCCTAAAAATCCTCTTGAAGAGGAATAATCAGTTTGAGGATATTGAGCCAAACAAATAAGAGTGAATTTTAGGGTTTGTAAGGAGAGAATATCAATTTTACAAATGGCTTATACTTGTGCAAATGATTTACACAATTATTTGTGAAATTTGGGGTTTTTGAGTGCTCTTGATTTTGTGACTTATAATTGCATAAAACAAGAAATTAAATGCAATAATCAATCAAAGAGTGCCCACAAATTATTATCACTTAGGTGTCGGATGCAACCGAAAATGCACCTAATTTGCCAATTTGTAATAAAGGTGTCGAGTAAAATCGAAAATGCACCTTATTACCAACTTTTGCAACAAAATTTGGATTTGTGTTGTGCAAAAATTTGATATTTTATGTCTCCTCTTGTTTTTCAATTTTGCAAAGAATGTGGCATAAAACAATTGCCTTTCCTTTTTGTTTTGCAAAATTAACAAGTTTTGATTTTTTTTTAAGTGCTCCTCACTTTGTGTTACAATTTTGCAAAGAAATACAATTTCTTGTCTTCCCCCCTTTGATTTGCAAAATTAACAAAATAGCACTCCTTTCAAGTCAAGTCGACACACGACCCGCGTTTGAAAGGCTTCCAGAACCAGTCGACACACGACTTGGTTTTTATGGACCCAAGGTCTTCAATTTCTTCTCAATTTTGCAAAAAATAGAATGTGCAATTTCATGTATTATATCCCCCCTTGGAGAAAACAAATGCACACTTTGCCTTTGAATTTTACAAAATTTTGTGTCTCCTTGTGTTACAATTTGGCAAAAAAGAATTCAAGTTTGATCCTTTATTGTTTGCAAAATTAACAAGGTTTGAGAAGATTTTTAGGTTCCCTAATTTTGCAAAAAAAATGGTGCTCTTAAATGTCTTATATCCCCTTTTGGGAGAAAACAAAAGCTCTCTTTGATTGAAAATTTTGCAAAAAAATAGGTCCCTCCTTTTTTAATTTTTAAATTTGCAAAATTTTAAATAAAATTTTAATCATATAATTTTAATTTAATAATAAAAATAAAATTATGTTTTTTTTAAAAAATCAATTTATAAAAAATAGATTTTTATAAACATAATTTATATTGATATTATTAAAATAAAATATATATAAAAAAATTTTAATTAAAAAATAATAAACAAATTTAAAAAATAATTATTTTTAAAAACCTAACCTTAGGTTTGTTTTTTTTATTCCATAAAAACAATATTTGTTTTCTTATTTTGTCCCCGATGGGACTCGATCCCGTCACCTATTGTGGGGGGTGACTGAGATTGGCATTCCTTTGCTAGTCGGCCCTTGTGGCTGATATGCTAGCCACAGGCAACCCTCCTTTATTTGAAGCATGAAAGCGCTTCAAATGAAGCTTTTTAAAAAAACTTCGTGGGATATTTATCCCACATCGCCAGTGAGGGCGATTTTGTGTGGCTTAAATGGTGTAAGCCACACAAAGTTTGTTGACTGCCTTCAGGAGGTCTAGGAGTTTGTTTTGCCACCCAAACCAACAAACCAGAGTGAGCCACATCACCCTACCGACAACAAACCACAGCGAGCCACATCACCCTACCGACAGCGAACCACAGTGAGCCATGTCACCCCACCGAGAATGAACGATAGAGTTCCACATCATATACTACCTTAGGAGTCATGTGATCTATATCGACATGTCAGCTCCAAGTGGCTTCATGTCAGCTCTGTACTAGCTCTAGGTGGCTTCACATCAGCTTCATGCTAGCTATCCTATTAGGTGTTCACAACCCTTGAGAGTTGTGCCCACACTACTTTTGCTCTTGGGCTCCTAGAGATCACCACGTGGACTTCTTGGATTACGTGTCGATCAATTTTTGGATGGCATAACGATCACTAGTAAGGATTTATCAATCACGTCTGATGTCGCCAGTTGAGTCAGTCTAGTAGGCTAGTCAGTGTCTAGTGTGTAGTCCTCCATGTCCACGTAGTAGGCAATCTAGGTTTGTGTTGGAGTTGAGTCGTCCAGTCACATCGATCTATTTCTATCGATTTCCAATCGTCCAGTCATGCCAGTAGACCAATCAACGTCTAGTGTGTGGGTCCCCCATGTCCATGTAGCTATAGTGGGTTCGAGCGCTGGATTATGTTCTCTGATTGCGGTCCATTGTAGTGGGGTCTAGGACTTGATAGGTTTGTCCCCTATTAGTGGTGTGAGGGGGTGTTTAGCTCTTACATCAGGAGGGGGGTCCTCCTCTGGCCAGCATCTCGAGCCGATCATCAAAAATTAGTTTTTGGTCACCAATAAAAGGGATGGGCCTGCTAGTCTAGATTTATGTTTCTAATGAAACAAAAAAAATTAGGAACATAAGAAATTAGTCAAATAATTAATCAACCCCCTTGTTGCCTTGAAACGCGTGGAACAAAGTCCTGCCTTGTCCAACTTGGAACGAGATTGCATCCGCCTTGTCCAGTGCACCTTGCCTTGCTTCCTCCCTCCGTAGCTCTGATGCCAATGTTGGCAAATGCAATATGAAACAAAATATGCATAAACCATAGAAAATATATTATTCATATGATGTTTAAATAGGCCAACAATAGGCTATGAATAGCCTTTAGAATAATATAAATATATTATCCTAATATAATGCTAACTAACGCATTATAAGTTGCCCCACCCTAAAGGTAGCTAACAACTAACCTACTAACCTATTAACAAATATTATTCACGTAACAATGTGAATAATCATCCGTAGTAGAAGGTAAATAGTAAAATATATTTACAATGGTAATAAAAATAATCTACCATGCGGTAAATAAACTCTACCCTAATGTAGGAATATGGTTAATATCCCGAATAATGGAATATTACTCTAACACTATATATATGGATGTATTGATGTAAAAGATATATGATGAAGAGGAAAGAGTCACCTATGTAAGCAATGGAAGGTGATGTAGTATGATGTATTTTTATCTCTTCATTCAATAAATATTTTTGAGTATTTGCCATTAACATTCTTTGAGTTATTATCTAGTAGATTTTGAGTTTATATTCTTTATTGATCATCATTATTATATCTCTCACATTGCATTTATATTATTGATCTCGTGGCAATATTATTTGAGTATTTATTCATCAAAAGCTAACAAGAATTAATAGAGAAGAGATTTTGTCTCATTACACTTTCAATAGTGGATTTAAGAAAAATAATGAAGTTGAAGATTGGGTAGCTTTCAAAGCGTTAAAAATATATAAATAAATGAAATGGAACAAAGTATGGATGGAAGGTGATTCACTCATAGTAATAAATACAATTTTAAGGAAAGCAAAGACTCAATGGAACATATAATATATAATTGTGGAAATTAAAGACCTTGCTATAGAGTTTTAAGAAATTAGGTTTACACATACATGAAGGGAAGGAAACATATGTGCAAATAGAATAGCCAATAGAGGGGTTTTAATTGAGGATCGTGAAGTTAATTGAAATTCACCATGTGGTATTAAATCCTGCACCTTTTTAGCACGCAACAGGGAATAATAACCTCTTTCACCCCAATTATTAATTTTTTATTATTATTTGACCCTGGTGCATTTGAAAAGCCTTCTTTGATGCTTGAAATTGATTTCACCCAAAACATAGCAATAGGCGAAGGTGGGTGAAAGCGCTCTATTAAAATTTCTTCACTTCTTTCTTATCCATGCTTTCAAGTGGAAAAAGCACCCATGAAACAACAATATTTTCGCTCACTTTTCACTTTTGAGTCGTGCTTTGCATCATTCCCTATAATTTCGCCCAACATGGCCATGACTTGATTCTTTTTAAAAACCTTTGCATCGTGTTCACCCCATAATCGTGATAACAAATCACCCTTGAGAAAATCTGGACGAAACACCTTTTATATGCCTTCATTTTCATTTTCGGTTCTTCTAACCATCTTCATGTCATTTTGTCCTAGGGAGGGGTGAATGGGACTTTCACCTCTCACCTGGGACAAAATTGCTACTGGCTACTTCTTTTAGAAACTCTTCCTCCTTCGGAATATACGTTTGCCCCAAGGAGGGGCGAATGGAATTTTTGCCCCTCACTTGAGGTGAAACTATTTAAAACTTTTTTTCCAATACACGCCACTATGGGGCCTGCACGTTCTTCTTTTCCATATGCTTTTGCCTCAATGAGGAGCAAAAGGTAGTTTCGCCCCTCTCTTGGGGTGAAAGTGCCTTGACTTTGTAATATTTTAACTTAGTGCCTTGTTTTCCTTACTTGATATTCACTCGAAGTGTGAATAAAAACGTTATCACTTCAACTTTGTGAACAACACCTTTGTGGGACCCATTGCGCAACTCCTTCGAATCCATCGTTGTTGGGATTTTTCTCTAGGGAGGGGCAAAAGGGAGTTTCACCACGCTGATTGGGTGAATCATCGTTTATATTTGATGATGTTCAATCCAAAGTGGGGTGAATGTACTTCATTTCATTACCTTCACTCCTCAACTTCAGGCCCACCACTTTCCATTTATTTAAATGTCTTTTCGCCCCAAGGAAGGGTGAAAGGGACTTTCACCCCTCACTTGGGGTGAATTCATATTGTTCGACTTAAATTTTTGTTTCCTTTCAAATTTACATTCATCCCAAAGTGGGGTGAATGGGTTTTTCGCCCCACTTTTGGGGCGAACGCATTTTTGCTCTTCCATTTACTAGATAGTGAAACTTTCAAGAAAACAAGGACGTCTTCACCCCGAGGAAGGGCAACAAGGGTTTTCACCCTTCACTTGGGGTGAAAAGGGTGCTATGTTTACTTTACCCTTGGTATTTAGGCACTATTTTTATTGATGTCTTTGGGTGATTTCAACTGATTTTACACACCATTTCCCACAACCATTTTTCCTTATAACATCCATTATTTCCAAGCATAAGACCCATGAAAAATAGAAAGAAGGTTAACATAAAAATGAACTGCAACACATTATACTGGCCAAAACACTACAACATTGATTCAATGTATTTTATCTTTTACAATCAAAAAACTATTCAACAAAATTTCATCAAAATTTTAATGTGGCATGGTGTCAAAACTACCAATATTTTTGGCGGCTCTTGGGGTATCCAACTCGCATGGATGCAAGTGATCCCAGGCCTTTATCCATTGGGATCTTAGTGGTCCTTCTTATGGGTTGCCTTGGTCGGTGCTTCTGGTTTGGACGTCTTCCCCTTTGCCTGCTCAGTTGTTACCTTCTCAACTGCTGCTTGCTCTACTATTGCCTATTTCACTACGACTTGTTCTTCCTGTTCCTTCAAACTTTCATAGGTGATTTCATAAACTGTAACTGCTTCAGCCCAAGCATTTATGGTAAATGGGCAAGGAACACTAAGTGATTCATAAATGTACCACAGATTTTGGGTATCCTCCAAGCTAAGGTGCTTAGATCTCTAAGCTAACTCAAACAAGGATGACTCCATGCGAGTGAACTTTTTCATGAGCGGCAACACTTGTTCTTTCGTAATTGGCTCTTCCCACCTATCAATTTTTGATGTGTCATGCACAAAATTCTTCCAGGCTACTTCTAATTGTTCCTTTGGTAGTGGCTCACCCCATTCATCTATAAAATATGAGAATCCCATGTCAGTGAGAGCATCAAAATGAACCATTGAAATAGAATGCTCTCGTTCAATTATGTTAAGGAGTTTCCTACCTTCTCTCACCAGATCCAACCTATGAAAATAACTACGTAGCATAACCTTGGTGGTAGACCAGGCTCGGTCCATATCACTCATGGGGTGAATGCACATATTAGACTGAGCCAAGGCTTGGATTTTTATTGCCAACTCCAAATGTGGCTCTAGCATCTCCTCAGTACTATCCACTAGTTGCTGGCTCAATTGAATCTGTATTCGGGCCTCATAGAGGTATTGCAGAACCAAAACTACTCTCACCACCAACTTCTCACAACTTTGAGCCAACCGAAGGTGGGCCTCCTTAATTATCTTCTGAGAGAAGCCTACAGCTTGTGTGGCCTTCTCTGCCAGTTGATTCTGTATGGAATCGAGTTGTATCTTCAGTACCTACGCCTACTGCTCTACTACATCCTTTGCCTTTTGGTGGGCTTCTGCTTGCTATCACCATTGTTCAATCTCCTTTGTCATCTTCTCCTATTGCACTATACTTTCTACCAAAGCTTCTTCAAGCTCGACAATATTTGCCTCAATGTCATAAAATATCTGCTTGTAGTGCTCGCCATGCAAGTAAACTGAGCTCATATCAACTTGGATGTTCCCCATATTCTCAGTAGGATCAATATTTTTTAGGTCCTCTATCACGATCTCATAAGCGTAATCACTTGGCATCATTTCTCCTTGTGGTTTTCGGACCAGGGGAATTATCTTGGTAGTGTGAGCCTCCATAGCAACTAGATCGAAGGTGACTTTCTTGAGTGGCTTAGCTGGAGCAAGTGCCTCCTTTCTCCTATGGCTCTTCAGCCACTATGATGAACTGAGATGAGCTTGACTAATCTTCTTAGTAACTGGATGTTCGGGCATCACCTCGGTCTTGGGCAACGCCTGCATCTCCAAAAATGGGGTGAAAGGAAAAATATCCTGTGAACGGTCTGGCTCAAAGGAAGAAGAGGAAACAAAAATGAGAGGGAGAACCGAAACAATGAAATGGATGGAAGTGCTAGGCTCGACTGCAGTTATGCTCACTCGTGGAGGAGCTTGCATACTTACAACTGTAGTGGAAGTAGTGATAGGAATGGAAGGTGAGGGATGCAAAAATGGGTTTGGACCTGATGTAAATGAACTAAAAGAAAGGGAGGCCAAAGAGAGGGGAAGAGAAGAAGGAGCAATAGTGACTTGCAGGTGAGAGGTAGGGAGCAAAATAGAAATAGAAGGTATACCAAAGGGAGGGGTAACATATGTAGGAACTTAAGGAAATGAAGTGACAGCCACTACTTTCTCTTGAATGGAAGAAGAGGGAAAAGGAGATGTACCTTCGGGCATGGGCATCATGTGAGTCGGTGATGGAGGTGGTTGTAAAACATGTTCCTCTTGTTGCTTTTTTGCTTCCACCTCGAGATCTATGATCTCCATCTTCTAGTCCAACTGTTGCTCTTGAATTAATGGAGGCTCTTGGGAAATGCTAACCTAAGCAGTTGATACTACTAGAGGAGGATTTACTGTAGATGCAACAACTACAACCATAGAAACTGCAACAATGGATGAAGAAACTGCACTAGTTCTTGGCTTCTTTGTAGCCTTTAGAAAAATGTAATGTCTCTTCTACACTTTGCTTCTCCCGTTGAGATCTTCTTTTAAACACAAATGGTTGTTCCTCTTCCTCATGTGTCGCTTCCTCGACTGTCGGGCGATCCTTTTTGGCCACGCTTTCTTCGCTGTCATATTTCTAAAAACTTTGAGGTACAACCTTGGAGAAAGTGATAGGTTGATAGATGTCAAAAAACTCATCATATGCATCAAAAAATGCTTCGTCCATCTTCAACCCATAAGGCGATGTAATTTTTCCTTGGTGGACCCTCATTATCCACCAATTTATGATCTTTTCCTCAAACCACGTAGGCAGTTGATCTTTCATCTGGCTAAATAGTCCCGATGGAGGAATATGCTCTCTATGCACTGCGAGGATTATATTCAACCTCTTGCTCATAAAAATCATGCCATGATGGAAGTGACATCATGGCTTCAACATGCCACTCCAAATCGTGCCCTTCAAAATTATTGTGATTTTGTTGAATATCTGGTCGTGGGTAGCAATGAAAATGCTTGGCCTTAATTATTTCCAAAAAATGACCCAATGGGTCATATCTCCATCTTTGCGGTAGTTCCACCAGACCTAGGTCTTGGAGAGCCTTTGTGAGTAATTTGTTCTGACCAACCTGGTTCACCTCTATACTACCAAATTTAAAGGGCATCATGCACGTTGTCCTCTTACCATGCCCTGCTCCATAAACATCATTCACATAATCATTCTGGTGCACCACCTCCATTGCAAAAACATGCTCGATGGTGAAATATGGAAGCAGGAATGGCTTACCCGTGAAGCCAAAAATTCGTACAACTACGCCTTGAGTCAGCAAAAAGATGTCACCCTTCTCTATTGTGACAACTTCCTCCCTCATTGCCCATGGTACCCTTTCACTCTTGCCATAAATCAGCTCAATTATGAGGCCCAAAAATAAGTGATTAAAATTATAGAATGACTCCCTCCTTGACAGAGTGGGAGTCCACATATAAATAGGTAAAACCTTGTTTGCCTCATCAACTTGTTTAACCGCTATAAATAAAAAATGTTGATGCAAATGGAAAAATAAATACCAGACGAGGAATGATGTATGCTTGAATGAAGTCACCTCTCTCGTATTCATTTTTTCCAACTAGATGTGCATCTTTCGGTATATAAAATCAGCCCAATCAAAATAAATCGGACTTGTACCAACCCTCATCATCGTTGGAGCATAAAACTCCACCTATGATATGCACTACGTAAGTACCACCTACCATTTGTGAACTATGGAGTCTATAGAGAGGCCAACAACCCATGCCAGCATTGAAAATATATCTAGGCTCTTAAAATCTGAAAGTGGCTTCGATAGATTTGGCAACTGCCCTAGCTGTGGCTCTCGGATTAACTGCATTTCCATAAATTGGTGCATTGTCACAATGGACACATATTTCTCCTCCTGTTCATTGATGTGTAGTTTTTTGGAGATCATGTCAGAGGGAGACTTCAACCCACAAGCAAATGCTTCCCTCACTGCGTTGGACGAGATAGAGAAAAGCACCTCCCCATTCACCCTTCGAACAGCCCTGGTAGTCGGGTTATAAAATTGGGCAATCAACTTCACCAACTTTGGGTAAGCATGTACGGGCATGCACAAATACCATAATAACTATGCATAGTATGACACCATTAAAGGTCTCTCCGATGTCAACCCTTGAATAATTATGAATTCCACATCTTGTTGAAGCTTAACGACGCCCTTATTGGTGATGATGCAGTCTCAGATTTCTACCATTGTATTAGAGTATGGGTCCAAATCCACAAATTCATTTTTTTTGGCTTTCTTGGATTTCTTCCCACCTTCTACTTTCTTCTTCAACTGCTTGGGTTTTGTGACATATTTTACATCCGCACTTCTCTTGCCCATGGTGTAAATTTTGGTAACCCTAAAAGTGCTCTGCAACTTCTACAAACAAAACCCACAAATGCACCGACAAAATTTAAAAAATTAATCTTTGGATGATTTTACCTATTCTATTTATAGAGCACACCTTCAACTACCACAATAAATGCAACGAATATCTTCGGTAAATTAAAAAATATGTGTGCCTTGGTCCCCTCACTTGACACGTTTACCAATGTTTTAACGGGCATTCACCTCCATCCATCGTAATATCTTTTTCAAAATGTGTGCTTTCACCGCGTTATGCCCTCGAATAGTGTGCCCTAGCCCCCTAACAGCTGCTTCAAAAAAATCACTCTGCCACAAACCAACCAATCAATGCCTTTTTAGGAAAACCAAGAGATTTTATCCCTTGAAAATGCCAAATCGTTGCTCTCAAAAAATCCATGCGAAAACGTTATGCTTGGGGTGCTCCGAAATCATGAGAAAAAGTTTTCTTGCACCAAAAGAAATCATCACATGCCAAAAAATCATCCAATAAGCGAAATTATTTTGACATTGCACTGTTGCTTCCACTCCTTTGCTCCCGAAAGTGCCTTGCACCTGTTTAATAAACTTCCATGGTGAAACCCTCCTTTTAAAGTGAATGAATGCTTTTAATTTTGCTTGATTATAGAAAAAGCATTTTAAAAATATTTTCTTTTTTTCTTTTTTAGAAAAGCTTCTAAATTGGAGCTTTACTTTGCTTTTTATTTTTCTTTTTATTTTATTTTTGCCCTCCTCTTTTCTTTTGATAAAAATAAGGCACATGCGGAATTTAAAACTCATTCTCTTTTTTATCTTTTAAATTATTTTATTTCTAGAAGATAATAATATATATATATATATATATATATATATATATATATATATTTGTTATTTATATTTATTTGCAAAGCAATAAAAATACTTGCAAGAAATGAAATATGTACATATTTACATACTTGCTGATTTTGGCTTGTTTACTAAAAATAGGCCTTCAAATGAAGGCCATTAACTGGAATCGGTAGGTCCCAACCATCCATATCTTGGAGATGATATGCATTTACCGAATTTACCCCTAAAAATTGAAATGGACCTTCCCAGATCGCGTCAAACTTGTGGTGCTTTCTAGGCTTAGCTTTGTTCTCGTTCCACTTGAGGACTAGATCTCCAACCTGAAACTTTTGCTCTATCATCTTCTTGCCGAACCACTTTTGCATCATTTTAGCATGTTCGATGAAAGCAACATATGCCTTTTCTCTCTCCTCTTCTAACTACAGAAGTTGGGCCAACCTTGCACTCATGGGATCATATTCGTCATCTTCATCTTTAAACAACTACAAAGTCTGGAGAACTGGGAGCTCGATGTGGGTGGGTAAAACTACCTCTTTTCCATACACCAGGGAGTAAGGAGAAGTTTTAATAGACTTCTTAACTGATATACGATCTACCCATAGAGCTTGATTTAACAATAGATGCCAACTTCTTTTGTTACTTCCAAGCATCCTCTTCAAGATCCGAAGCAAATTTTTGTTCGTGGACTCGACCAAGCCATTTCCCTACGGGTAATAATTAGAGGAAGTCTTCAGGTAAATCCCATACCTACTTGCAAATTCGATGATTTTTGCCCCAATAAATGGAGTCTCATTATCTATTACAATGGCATCTGGTACACCAAAACGGGTAATCAATCCTTCGAGGAAGGAGATGACTGTAGCCTGGTCTACTTTCTTGGTTGGAATGGCCTCTACCCACCGAGTAAAGTAATCGGTCACTATCAGAATATATTTATGCTCTATGGAGGAATGAGGATCAATAACTCCAATGAAATCCAAGCCCCACTACTGAAATGGAGCTTCTACCTGGATTGGATGTAGAGGTAAGGATGCCTTTTGACTCTTGCCGACATACCTCTGACAGTTATCGTAGCTTTGGCTCACTTTGTGTGCATCTACGAAAAGGGTAGGCCAAAAATACCTAGCTTGAATGATCTTCAAGGCCATAGGCCTTCCTACATAATTCCCGTCGGATAAGCCAGAATGGAACTCCTCTAATATTTTTTGTTTCTTAGATTCTTTAACACACCTGAGGAGTACACCATCTATGTTCTTGTGAAACAATCCATTTGGTAGCAAAACATACTTAAGAGCTTGTAGCCTAAACCTTCACCTTTGTGAGGCATCAAGATGTGATGGACATTTTCCAGATGTGAAGAATTCAACAAGGTCCTCTGTCCAATCATGATCACCTATAGCCTGGTTAGCAAGATTACTTTCGCTGATGACCTCGTCATGTAATGTTGCTAGTGATCCAGGAGCTACACTTTTAGCCAATTCTTGGCAGAGTGCCCGACCATGAACCAACTTAGTCGATCAAATCTCCACATCATATTCTTGAATATTTGAAACCCAACCTGCTCTTTTATCACCCATCTCTCCTTGAATGATGAAATTCTTGACATCTGGATGAATAACGTAGATGATTGTCTTGCTCTATGAAATAAAATGCTAAAATTTCTTTAAAGACTTCATGACAACATACACCTACTTCTCAATGAAATTATATTTTTCTTGGTGTGGCGAAATGACTTGACTCAAAAAAGTAATCAATTTTTCATCCCTGTCATCTTGCTTCTGGGTGAGGATAGCGGCATAACTTTCTTGCTCGCCCACTGCATAAAGGATAAAATCCTTTGAATAATCTGGATTAATCAACACTAGTGCTTGGGTGATTCTCTCCTTGATCTCCCGGAATGCCTATCTTCTTACTTCTGTCCACTTGAAGTTTGCATTCTTCTTCAGAAGTTCAGTCATTGGCTTTACTACCTGAGCAAAATCGGCTATGAATTTTCGAATGAAGTTGATTTGGCCAAAGAATGACTGCAGATCCTTCTTGTTAACTAGAAATGGTAATTTCAAGAGAGCTTCAGCTCTCATAGGATCAATCATCAACCCTTCTTGTGAAATCACATGTCCCAAGAGTTTTCCTTCTTTGACAAAAAAAATGGATTTCTTCGGGTTAATGGAAATTCCAAATTCTCGATATTTTTCAAACACTTGTCTCAGATGAGAGACATGCTCCTCCCTACGATGTGAGAAAATAATCATGTCATCAAGGTAAATTACAATAACTCGATTCAACAACTCACCGAAAGTGATATCCATAGCTCTCTGAAAGGTGGCACCAACATTGGAAAGACCAAATGGTATCCTTTGATAGGCGAAGGTGCCCCACTTTGTAGTAAATGTCATTTTGTGTTGGTCCTCATCCTTCACCTAGATCTGGTTATAGCTAGAGAAACCATCAAGCAATGAAAATATTTGCGCTCCAATGACTACGTGAAGAATCTGATCAATCTGTGGTAGGGGATAGTGATATTTCAAAGATGCTTGGTTCAGATTTTGAAAGTCCACGCATAGGCGAATATCTCCATTTTTCTTCCAAACTGGAACCAAATTTGCCACCCATGTTGAGTGCTTGATAGGATAAATTATTTTTGCCTCCAACATTTTTAGCAACTCTACTTTCATAAGAACTTCAATTTTTGGATTAACAGGCCATTGTTTCTACCAAAAAGGCTTCACCCCTTCTTGCAACTCGATGGTGTGTTGGATTACATTTTTGTCATATCCTTTCAGATCATGATAGCTCCAAGCGATGATATCAGGAAATTCATAACACAGACTCTTAATGTCCTCGAGCTCTTCTGACGTATAATCTATTTCGAATTTAATGACTTTATCAGGCTCCAACTGCATTTCCTTGTACTCCTTTGCATCCACCTTGATCTTGTGTTTCTCTGCTCTGTCATTTTGATCAAACAAGCTCTCAAGCGAAATTAATCCCCTAGGAATGTGGTTATTCTTCAATTGAATCATCCCTTCCATCTCCTCCTCGGCCAGTATTCTTTCTTCTATGCTAGCAGATTTCTTAATCAAAAAATTAACAATCTGTTCATCACTATCGAACACCTGCCAATAGATATTTTTATCGGGGACCGAAGGTCTATAAATTACTCTCACGGTCTTTGGTCTCCTGACCACTTGTTCTATGGGAGAGAAATTAGCACCAAGGGAAGCCAAGATATCTGCATGCTTATTCTACTCTCGTAAAATCACTTGAATATTTAGTGTTGTAAAAGACTCAAACAAATCCCATACCTTGTTGTGGTAGGCCTTTAAATAGTGTTGCTTTGACACACATTTGTTTGTAGTCTGATTGACGATGAGCTCGAAATCTCCAAAGATTTACAACTATTTGATTCCCAATTTTTTTGCCTTCTTCAGACCAAGGCACAATGCTTCATATTCGGTGGTATTATTTGTGCAGCTCCAAGTTAACCGATATGAGTAGGTTTTTTGTAACCCCAAAGGAGAAACAAGAACAATCCTAGCTCCTACACCATTCTTGCATCTTGCACCATCAAAATACAACTTCCATAACTGATCGAAAATAGGGTTCGAGGAGTCAGAAACTTCTTCTTCAATTTGTTCAGGTTTGGTTATGGTGTAACAACCGATATCGGTTTCCACCATTGCATTGAAATCCATCAATGAAAACTCATCTTCCAGGTGGAGCTCACCAAGAGCTTCCTCCATCAAGTCCACTTCTTGTATTTCTTCTATCATCATATTGACTGCACCTATGGGATTTTCTTCTTCTTCCAGTTTTTCTATGTGAAAAGTGGAGGGCTTTTCATTATAGATCTAGATTCTTCTCCCCTTAAAAGGAATCTCCAAATGTGAATAATCCAGGGAAATATATCCTCCTAGATTTGTTGTGAATTCCCTCGAAAGACACATGCTGAAATATGGTTCCAAGTCAACTACCACCACTTCTTGAATGACAGTGATCTATGGTATGCTATGCAGAATAATAGGAATATCTTTAATCACACCCATCATTTTGATTGGGGTCCCATCCAACTGCAAGATACCTGGACTGCTCCTTGTATACTCCATCCCCATGACCTCACATACTGCCTTTGGCATGACAGTAGTCACGGCATCGAGTCGATCATACAATTATGCACGATCCATCCTTCCATTCTGAGAGACAAATAGAATGGAGGTGGTCTATTCTTACCAGTGGTAGAAGATGTCAGTGTCTATGCTAACACTATCTAGGTGGGATTTTTCTTTTTATCCTTCATAGACTTGAGAGACTCCTACAACAGGTCAACTTATCCAGGTAACTGCAATGCATCATACAAACTCACCTTTGTAGGAATTTTCTTCATCTCCTCAACAATGTTATAATCAAAAGTACCAGAGCCCTTTTCTTCACTAGTTGACTCATATTTGTTTTGGTACTATTGAGTAGCTTCTACCCTTTATCGCTTGGTCAATGATGGGTACTTGAGGTGCTCTTTAGCTTGTTCTTTTGCCTCAGTTTGTACTTGAGTGGCTGTAGGCTATGAAGTTGATGCCTTCACCTACAACTTCTCTTGAGCTTGCTTGGGCAATAGATCCTTCAACAAGATAGAATCTTGTTGTTTAGTTGTTATACCAGGTGCTTTCGCTTATGGCTGTACCTTTTCATCCTATACCTTTTGTTCAGTGGGAACCTTCAACGACTCCATTTCTGCTAGATCAATAGTCACCGGCTTCTTTCCAGCCCTCGTAAGAACTGAAACTTGCTCCAAGGAAGGGACCATGAAATTATGATCAACTTCCATTATCATATTGATTTGTCCTCCAACATAACTTTTTGCTAATATCTGTACATAGTTCAAATGGACCATGCACGTATCTTCACCATGAGGATCATTACAGGTAGAACACCAATATGCCCGCTCTGATGTACTAGCTTCTTCATTTGCCAACATAGTTGTATTTCTTTCAGGACCTTTGCTAGTAGTTGGTTACTCTCTAGTAATCGGTGGTGTTTAAAATCTCCTTGACCGAAAGTCAGCTTCAACTTGCTTCTTCTTAACGGATGTAATTTCATTCGATATTGTCCTCACTATTGAATTGAGTGATTACATCTCCTATAATATTTTCATGTAGGGATCGGGATTTGAGGGTGCAAGAGGTGTTGGCAAAGGTAGAGGTATTGGTGGAGCAAGCAATGATAATGGAACGTGGCACTGATAGCACTAGGAATAGAACTGGGGCTGGCAACTATGGAACAACTGGTGCGGGTAATTGTAGAATATTTGGAGTAGGAAGTTGTGGAACTGGGATTGGAGCGATTTGAGGTGGACTTGAGCTCCATGAAGGAATAGGATACATGGAAGGCATAGGCTGTGAAAATGCACTAGAGTACAGATGCTATGGAAGATCAAGAAGAATGGGTATTGTTACCTTCGGAGGCAACTTACCTATGGCAATCAGATCTACCTTGACCTTTTGCACCTGCATGTACAAATATGGAAATGTATTGACATTGGCCTGTCGGATGACCATACCAATGTTGAAGTTGAAGGCTCAAAGATAGTAAAACATGGCTTGCTCATGAGTGGGCCGAAGACCATCAGGAACTCTTTACCAACTTCGAGCGAACCTAACATTGAAATCCACTATTTCCTCCTGTGGATGTCTTTGGATGTTTGTAAATTGATGCAACAAGGAAAAAGGATCAGCTTGCTCATGAAAGTTCTTAATCAACAATTCTTCCAACTGGTCCCATGTGGTGATAGTAGTAGGTGGTAAGGACCGGTACCAATACAATAACTTCCCTCTGAGGGACAACACGAGCAATCTCACCATAATATCTTCATATGCAATACCATGAATTATTGCCAAAGAAGCCACATCTTGGATATGCTCATAAGCAGTCTTACCTATACCATCATAGGTAGGCAAAGCCTTCAATGCTTCTTGAGGGACTAGATTTTGTGCTTGTAGATTCAAAGCTCCTGAGCTATTCCATGTTGGGAACTACCTTGGTGGTTGTGGTTGTTGTGGTGGTGGGTTCTGAGCCATGTGAATTGGTGTGTGAGGTTGAGGAGGTGGGACGCTAGTAGTAGTACTAGTTGGACTTGAAGGAACAAAAAACACACCAGCTATCTGTGAAGATGTTGTGACTGATGTATGAGGTGGGGTAACTAATCTGGGATGTTCTCCTAATTTTTGGGTGTCAAGTTCAAATAACTCAATGAGGTTTTTAAAATTTTTGGCCTTCGATCTTGTGATCATGAAGTACAACTTTCATCGACTTCACATTCGAAGGCTTCTAGGTATAGTTGAGTCACCAGATGTTCTATCTTAACAATACAAAGGCGAACATCAAACCTTAATATTGCATATATTTCTCAATATGAGACTTTTGAATGTCCCATCGAGCATGCCAAAAATTGTTGGTCAAATATCTACCTAAAATACAAAATATGCATTTGTATGCCCTAGACACGACCAACATTGAAAGGCCGGAGGAAAGAAATGTCCTCCGGGCCAATCTCCAGAGAGGGTTGGCTCCCTTACTAATCCTACACCGATTTTAAGTTTAGAGTTGTAGGAAAGAAATAAAAATAATGGGAAATATAGCCACAGGCCAAAAGATGTAGGATTGGGGACATACTAGTAGCAGGAATTCAAATCAAGCATTATGGCAGCATAGAATAGAAATAAGGCAAAATAATCCACTTACAATTTTGTAGAGATAACTTCCAGAGTTGCATTCCAGTACTCACTCCCTCACCAGTAGTGTTCAAATCCAGATGCAGAATTTAAACTTAGCAGATAATGAACATGAACATAAAATAGAAATGCTTTAGAGTAGAAAGAAATCACACAAAAAAATTATTTGTAGGATCAGAAGCCAAATTCCTTCTATTTATGTAGAAAACTTGAAGAGTTTTTCTGCAGAGTGTCTATCCTCCCTTGTTACATTGAAAGTGTCTAGTATTTATAGAGGTTTTTGCCTCTGTTAATTTAATACACAAAAGACAAAATGTTTACAGATCAGGAACCTCCATGAGGAAATTCCTCGAAGTTCTTCAAAATATCCTTTTTATGACAGTGATCCAGCTTTTAAGGGAAAACTCCTTGTAAATCAACAAATTTGGGCATCAGTGCATAGAAAACTGTAAATATGATCATTGAATTAATACCTCCATTGTTCCTTGGGAATTTACATTTGCTTAGGAAGTCCATCAGCTATTAAAAGGTTCTGTAAGGAAGCAAAGCTGATGAATGGTACCTTGGAAATCATGAAAATCACCCTGTGGTATTAAATCTTGCACCTTTTCAGCATGAAAGTAGGAAAAATATCATTCTTCCCCCATCATTAAATTTATATTATTCTTTAACCTTGGTGTCTTTGAAAAGCCTTCTTTGATGCTTGAAATCGATTTTTCCCAAAATAGAGCAACAGGCGAAGGTGGGCGAAAGCACTCTATTTAAATTTCTTCACTTCTTTCTTATCCATGCTTCCAAGTGGAGAGAGCACCACAAAACAACAATATTTATAGTTTCTCTCACCCTTCGCTTCTAATTCGTGCTTTGCATCATTCCCTGTAATTTCACCCAAAACACAACCATGACTTGATTCTTTTTAAAAAACCTTTGCATCACGTTCACCCCATAATCGTGACAACAATCACCCTTGAGCAAATATGGGTGAAACACCTTTTATACGCCTTCGTTTTCATTTTCGGTGCTTCTAACCATCTTCATGTTATTTTTCCCTAGGGAGGGGCGAATGGGACTTTTTCCTCTCACCTGGGATGAAATCATTGTTGGTTGCTTCTTTTAGAAACTCTTCCTCCTTCGAAATATATGTTCGCTCCAAGGAGGGGTGAATGGAATTTTCACCCCTCACTTGGGGCGAAACCATTTAAAACTTATTTTCCAATACACACCACTGTGGGGTCCGCACATTCTTCTTTTTCATATGCTTTCACCTCAATGAGAGGTGAAAGGTAGTTTCACCCCTCTCTTGGGATGAAAGAGCCTTGACTTTGTAATGTTGTAACTTAGTGCCTTGTTGTCCTTACTTGATATTCGCCTGAAGTGCGAATAAAAACATTATTGCTTCAAATTTGTGAATAACACCTTTGTGGGACCCATGGCGCAACTCCTCTAAATCCATCGTTGCTGGGATTTCACCTAAGGGAAGGGCAAAAGGGAGTTTCACCCCTAACCTGGGGTGAAATTCCAATTGACTTTTCAACGTGTTGACTAGGTGAATCATTGTTTATCTTTGATGTTGTTCACCCCAAAGTGGGGCGAATGATGCTTTTGTCCCACTTTTGGGGTGAACGTACTTCATTTCATTGCCTTCACTCCTTAAATTTGTTGGCAATTTTGGGTACATTGGGTACATTGCCTTTGCTCAAGTGTTGATGTTGTCATTGATGTCAAGAAGCGGAAGGGTTTTTGTGAAAACCAAGGCAGACAAAATAAAAGGTTTTATTTAAAACCATGGACAACAGATTTGAAATGGGTTTTTCTTAAAACCCAAGTTGGCTCTTTGTTTCGTTGAAAAAGGTGCCCCGGTGATGAAGATATTTAATTTTAAATATTTAGTTTAAATTTTATTTATTTAAAATTTAAATTAATATTTTAAAATTAAATTAAAATTTCCGATGTGTTAATCAATGCATTTTAGTGCATATAAAAGGTGGCAATGAAATTCATTAAAGTGATTTGATGGATATCAATCTCTATGCATCGTCTGCGCCAGCAAACGAAGAGCTAATGTTTATCAGTGAATGAAATCAATTAAAGGGTGCAAAAAAGGCGATATCAGTCGGGAATAAGGAGTGTTGAGATAAGATGATTTTTTGATGACAAAAATAAGCAAGTGAACCTTTGATCAGAGCGCACTCCAATCGAAATGGAGAAGGAAGTAAAGTTTGCGAAAATACAAAGGTGAGCGGTTAATGCAAGGCTAAGAATAAAACGTATTCGCATCCGCTCGAACACGTGAGGGAGCAAAGAAGAGGACAAGTTTTTGCGTATTCCAAGGCCAACGAAAAGACTAAACCGAAGCACACCTTTTTCGTCTTACATGGGCAGATAGCCTAGGTGGAAGGTAAGCTTTCAAAGCACATAGCAGCCGAGAAGTTAAATGTTCAAATCGCGACGCAATCTTTTTGACTAGGAAGACGCACCGGTTTTTTAGTGGAGAAATAGAAGTGCATGCTCCTCGATGTTTGCATGAGTGGTGACACGGGTTCAAAGTAAGGTGGGTGCACTTGAGGCAATATAATAATTTTTATAAGGTATGCTTGGCACATGACCTTGGGAGTTATAAGGGAAATAAAATATATTTTTTATTTGAATGTTTGAAGAGTATAGTGTACATCAAAGGTTTAGGGGAATCATAACTAGAGTGTGGAATGTTTATGAATGATATAAAATATTTTATTTTACTTTTATGGTATAAGTGGTTTTGGGAGTTATAAGGTTATGCAATGTTGTGATTTATTTTATTTTATGGTACAAGTGGTTTTAGGAGAGATAAGGAAGTTGTGCAATTAAAGACTTTGGTGATGATTATTGAAAAGTGGAGTAATGTTGATTATTTTGTGATCTACTAACCTTTGTGAAGATTGGCAAAAGAATTTTGTGATGGTGGCAGATTTCCAAAGGGGTTCCTTCACTTCAATAAGGTATGGGCACATTCTTCTTATGAGTATGATTGGTGTATGTTTTCCTGAAATAAGATTGGAGTGAAAAGGTATTCAACAAGGTTTCCTTTGGTTGGGTATAAGTCCTAGTTTCTGGTTTGTTGAAGACTACTTATGCATTGTTATCATTGATGAGAGTTTTGGTGAATGCATATTTCTGGTTTGAGGTAGTGGAAGCATTGTGCACTAGGGTTTATGTTTGTGAGTCTTGATACTTGCTTTGAGTTGGTGAAACCCTTGGATGGTTGTTTTGAGGTTGATGGTTGAGTTGCTTCCATAGAGGTTGGTTGATCAAGTTATTGCTTTTACTTGATACATGATATTGGGCTTACTCCATTGAGTTGATTTGAACAAGTTATTCTTTGCATTTGGTGATATTGTGTGGGTGGCTATTTTGTTCAAATATCTTTGGAGGGAAAAGGATTTCTACTTGTTTCCTTTTCTTGTGATGATTGGTTGAATGCTTCAAGGTTAATGTTGAGTTGAATGATGTTGGTTAAACCTTGTCTTTGAGCATTGTTGTTGAAGCCCTAATTGGTTGAGAAAAGATATTGGTTGTTGGAAAGAACATGAGTATCATTGTTATATGACATATTGCTTGGTTGGCAATTGTTGGGTTGTGTTTCATGTTCTTGAGAAAAGCATACTACATCTATCTTATTCTGTTGAGATTGAGATTGAGTTGAGATTGAGATTGGGAGTTAAGTATAGAACATATTGAGTCTCTAACAATTCTCTTTATGCTTCTATGAGGTTGATGAATCACATTGGGTCTCTAACAATTCTCTTTGTGGGTTCATGCCAAGCAAGTTTTTCTTGATGAACTTGTGAGCAGGTTTTTGGACAGGTTCCATTGGGGACTTGTGAGCAGATTTGGACAGGTCCTAGCAGAGGACTTGTGAAGCTGAGTTTGATAGTTCTATCAGAGAACTTGAGGACAGAGGTGCATTGGTTCTATGAGAAGAACCTGAGGACAGATTTGTGCCAGACCGAAGGACTATGTTTGGTGCAGATCAAAGACAGAGGACGAGGACATTTGTGCTAGACCGAAGGACTAGTGTTTAGTGCAAATTCGAGGACCAGCTTTGAGGTGATAGAGTTGAGGACAGAGGTCTCCAGCCAGAGCAGGGAAGACAGGTGTCTTCTGTGGATAGAGTTCCATTTGCTAAGGGCAGCGGAGGCAGAGGTCTTCTAGAGGATCACCAACCGGAGCGAGAGGTAGGGGAAGGTATCTCCTTTGAGCAGAGGCTCATAAATTCAGATTGGGGGAAGGTTTCTCCTTTGAGCCGAGGCTCATAAACATTGTAATTGGGAAGGTTTCCCAAAGAACTTTGAGATAACTTTTAGAGAAAAGTTTTGTGGATGAACCATGTAAATTGTTGTGTCACTTTGTGGATGGTTTTGTGCATTGCTTTGATATTGCTTTGGATATATTG